>UELW01000001.1:20939174-21599094 GCA_900490495.1 Danionella dracula | reverse complement strand
CCTCCACCCAACCACACCGAGACCCGAATGTGACCGCCGCAGCCCGACCCACCGGAGACGAATATGATGCGTGACTGAGAGCCCCTCCGAGCGACCCGACCCACGCACCCGCAACCCCACACCCCCACACCCGACGACCCCACCAAGACCGCATGACGCAGACACCGAGAATGAGAGAGAGAGAGACCCCAACAAATCCTCACAGCCACGACGACCGCAACCAGACCCCACCCCAGAAAACCCCTCCCCCCGACCGCCCAGACACTAATACATGCCCGCCCCCCCCCCCCAACCGCAGGATAGCACTCCCATGAGAGGAGAGAGAGAGAGAGAGAGCGTTTCTGTTCCTAATCCGCGTGCACGGTTCGAAAGGGGGTCATTTCCGTTTTGCGTCCGGATGGATTTCGCGGTGGATCTCTGCGAGAAGAGGCTGAATTTGGGAGCTGAGGGGTATAAACACGAGGGCACATGATGTTCAGCACAACCCCGGACTCTCAGTCCTCACAATCCCTCCCACACAGACACAAGCGGCGCGCGCGCACGCACACGCATCAGGTTTGTTGGGGGCTCTCCAAAACCGAGAAGTGCGTAAATTCTGTGAATTCCTGCTTGTTTACAACCCGCCCTGCGCGCGCTCCCGAGACTACATCAATGGAGGTGATCCAGAGGAGAGATGTTTTCGGCGTGAACGCGCCTCTTAAAGAGACAGCGCATAAAAACAAAAGCGCATGTTTACTTCTGATGTCAAACGCGACGCAAGCCTGTGGATCGAGCAGAGAGAAGGGACTTACTTGGTGCACGAATACGTCTTGTGGAGGGTCCACTGGCTTCCCCTCGCTGCTGGTCATCGCGAGGAACCCGAAGCCCATGCGGACGTTAAACCACTTGCAGAAACCCGAGCCAGAAAAGAGCTGCGGCGGGCTCCTGCGCGGCCCTCCTCCTGTGTGTGCAAGAGAGAGAAGCTTTGGTGATCGATTCCCAATGCCTTGCGTTTCTCATGGAGTTCGCACACAAATGATCAACCATTCACGCTCACAATCGTGCATGGACATATTGTCCCTTCCAAAACTTCCTTCCAGAACTTATCTCCGGGAAGTGTGGCGCATGTAGTAGCGCCTTCACAGATTGCCCAACGTGTTCGGTTTGTAGCTACTCTGTAACTTCTCGAGCTCGTGCGCCTGTGGCGTGGGGCAGGTGTGCACACGTTCCCCCCTCCCCGCTCTCTCACCCACCCACGCTATTGGCGCAAACAGCTCTCACGCACAACAAAGCAACGAAAGGAGTTCCCACGTGTTTAGAAGGAGAATGAAAGAATAACAAAAGGAATCCACCTTCGGCCATGTTTCACCGTGGACCCTCCGCTCCAAAGTTCCCAAATCGTTTCCTCCGCGAAAATCGGTATAGTGCGCGTCACCGTCGATCCGACATCTCGGTTTTTAGCGGGCACACATGTCGCGCGCATGGTACGGAGAGAGTCTCCTTTTTGGATATTTTGTCATGTCTCTTTTAACATCTCCTCTCTCTCCCTCCCTCCCTTGCTCGCTCGCTCCCTCTCACACTCTCTCTCTCTCAGACACGCGCTCGCGCGCACTCCCTCTCTCCCGTTCCCCGTTTCTCATTCGCTCGCTCGGAGCGCTGCTCACGTGACTCCTCCGGGAGAGGGAGCGGGTTCGGAACCGGGCTGGACCTCAGATGCGTCACGTAATACTCAAAAACAAGTTCGGTTCTGGATGCAAAGTGTGTCACCTTAGATCACATTGTGCACGGAGAGCCACAATTATGGATTTTTGCGTAATTTCCCCATTTTACTGCGCGTTATGCAATCAAGTTTCAACCACTGGTAACCACAGCCAGTTTACTTCCCAGGCTCGTGATAGGCAACGCAACTGTTTCACTTTTCGAGGTTAATAAAGTTAATATTTCAACAAGAAACCAAAAGTAAAAATCTTTGATTAAACAGCTGCTCTTCAAAAGATGTTGTTCCAAAACTTCACCAAATCTTGTCGACTGAAAGGAACATTTCTTACGCTGTTTCTGTCTCTTGAGTGTTCTGTACGAGTCCTTTGAGTTTGTTAGGACTGCGAGGCTTTACTCAGCGACCCAGGTTCACACAGAACTCAAACGATTCGGGATAAATGAAACACAAGTGAGCGCATGCAGAGTACAAGCAGTCTGCGACATCTTGAACAAACAGCTCTTACGCAGCAAACTGAACTCTCCTCAGAGTGTCCCGCTCTGAACACAACACAAAATACAACTCTCAAATAGAGTTAAAATATCCGAACAAATATTTGTTTGGCGTTTCTTTCCCAAAGTAACTAAACACAGTTTTAACATAATATAGTTTCAGGTTAACTCTTAATGGAGAGGACCAAATAGACTCAGAACAAAGTAAACTCCACTTAATTCTGCAAAGTAGAGTTAAAACCAAAAGTAAAAATGTTCAGTTTAAATGATGGATGGTTCCATTTGTTTTTTATCGTAAAATAATTTAGACTAACCTAAAAAAAAGAGGGAAAATGTTGAAACTGCACACTTTAATTTCAAGAACAAAATAAACACGAGAAGCTGTTTTCTTATTGAACTTATATTTAGTGGATCGAACAGCTAAAGTCAGTGTGTTTGGATTCACATTATTGTACAGTTAATGTGAATGAAAGTTATTATTTATATAAACTCTAAACATTTAATCAAGGTTTAAAAAAACAATACAAAGGCATATCTACAATTGCCCTTACTTCGTGATCATATATAAGCCTAAAAATCAGCAAATCAGTTTTTTTTGCGTGTGTTTGTTTAAACTGGAGTAAAAAAAATTTTTTAACATCATGTTAATCTGTTATTTTAGAGTTTCTTTAAGTGAACTGTACATCCGTGAAAAACAAATCTAGAATTACACATTAAAGAGGGAATAGACTCCCATAATGAAAATCACCTTAAATTAGAACTGCTTGGCCCCTTTGCAGCCAGATTTAGCCCAGTTTATTGTGTTATTATGACCATTTTAATGCACATGCTATTTTAGCTCTTGTCTGATATTCTGGACAATTTCATTCAAGTTATTTCTTGTTTAGTTTTTCTTCTGCATGACATTTGCAAATAAAAAAAGATTTTTTGTCATCATTTTCAAGACGACATGATGTCCACGTAAAATAATAGAAATACAAATAAGCACAACTTAATAAAGAGTGCTGTTCTTATAGTTTGAGCATGCAAGTCTTCAAAACAAAAAAATGTCCTCCCACTTTTTACTGACAGCAAGAAAACATTTCAGGTCTTAGAAATCGGGTAAACGTGGACACACGACCTGCTATTTCACTTGCTTATTTTTCTAATAAGCTTTTGTTGAAGCAAACGGTTTTTCTTCGTTTTTTTCAGGTGGAATTATTTGTGTTGCTTAAAATGCGAGTTGTTAGTTCAACGCTCGATTGAAAACTCGCTGAAAGGTTCAGGGTTTGAGCTCAGGGTTGAAGGGAAAAGAGCTTCTGGTGGAAGTTCTCTCGGGATCGGAGCTTCTGGAGCCTCGTGGTGGACCTCGCGGCGAGCTGCTGTTTCATCGTCTTTGACTTCACAAAAACGCGCTGCTGAGAATCAGCTTCCCCCATCCACGTAAGCCCCGCCCACTCCACCAACCCCCACCCTGCGGAATTCACCCCTTGCCCTCCCGAACCCACCCCCTTCCAGTTCCCCGCGTGCGTGCGTGCGCACGCGTGTGTGTGGGTATGCTGGTGGTCGTGCCATCACGGTTGCAGGTCACGGAATCGGTGACCGGTGTCAAGACCGGTTTTCCAAGAATTCCTCCACGCGGATTTAATATAAAGGCGGGAAGCGGTCTGGGACACACCCCGCGTGTCCCCGTTTGATCCCGGAGACCCCTCCTGCACCGAGCCGTCCACAGTCACGATGTTCTCGCTTTGCTGTTGTTGTTGTTGCTCATGTTGTTGTTGTTTGACGCAAAAAAAGCACCGCGAGATTTGGTATTATTTTACGGCGATGAAAATATCGATTTGAGGAAAATTAAACTTTTCAGAGGTTAAAATTGCTGTTAAAATTGACTTTTTTTTTCTTCAAATTTTGCTTTACCTGATCACACGGATTATTCCCAAAAAAGAGCGTTTTTAGAAACCGTCTGAACAGCATTTTAGTGTTACAGAAACTTAACAAAATAACAAACTTGGGCAAAATATTGGCTCGCAGAATTAAGTTCAGTAACATTTCATTGTTGAGTTCAATCTGCTCGACCCTTTCAAGTCCATTTTCAAAGAAACTTTATATTTTTTTGCTGTAAATGCAATAAATCAAAGACACGTCTTCATCCTTGAAAATAGAAATGTAACATTCATTTATACTCAATATTTTAAGGTGCACTCTAAAATTCCTTGAATTTGAGAGTGAAAAGAATTTGTAACATTAGCTCAGGTGCATAATCTTCTGTGTGTTGAGTTCAATTTGTTTAAATAAAAAAGTAATTTGCTTTTACTTTTTGTCTTTTTAGAAATTGACTTTAATGTATATGACTATATCTAATGCTAATGACTAATCTGATGCTGGATTTAATTAATAAAATGTTCTCCAACAGAATAAGAATGTGATTATATACGAAGTTTACTTAAATTGTTTAAATAATATTGCTAGATGTAACTAAATCAATCCAACTATTGCATAGTGAGTGTGATTACATCATGTTTGTAAGTAATTGTTTCAAAAACGTGTTTAATAGTCATTTTAGATCTTAAAACATTCAAACAGACACAGCACTGAACTGGTGAATACTTAACAAAAAAACACTTTAATGCTAAGCCACAAAACTAAATAACTCTGAAAGACAAACTGAACACAATATATATATATATATACAAAAACCATCTTTAAAACAAGGATGTGTAGTGAAAAGTTTGAGCAATTTTACTTGTTTTATTAGTACTCTCAAGGATTATTCAGACATTTTACCATTACTTAACTACACTGTAGATTCCAATTTGTTCAGATTCTTAAAAAACACGTAGGAAACTGATTAGGAAGTGTACATTTGGACTGGATCAGTTATTTTCATTTTCTCAACAACCAATCAAAAGATTTGGTTCAACAACATTTAACACACTAAAAAGAAACATAAACGCATGTCAGACAACAACAAAGATATCAAACGCTTGTACAGTTTCATCCAATCAAATAACAAAAAAAAAACTACTTAAAAAAACTAAAATCTTCATATTTCAACTATTAATTAAACAGCTTCAGTTTTAAATGCACTCAACAGTTCTCTTCACAATCTGGAAAAGAATACATATAGGGTTTATTTTACTTTAAATACTTTATATCAGTCTTTTGGAAAGAAGATTAAGTTTAAAATCCACATTCAACACTACTAAAGCTAATTACAATCTACCCTATAGACTAAAAAATACACAAAAACATCCTTTTAAAAACAAACAAGGGGTTATTGTGAGCTGAGCATGCGTTGAGATCTTCTCGAAACAAAATCGATTAAAAATTATCCCAATCTTAATCGAATTTCCACCGGATGCTTCGGGAACTGATAGCATCTCTGCGACGTCACTTCAGCTCTGGAAGTCTCGGGTTCGGAGCGTCTTCACGCGGATCTGCTCGTCTCTGTGACCCTCAGAGAAGATCCGCCATGGCTTCACCTCACCCACCCCCAGCAGCTGATGCCCCGAGGAAGCTCCGAGCGTTCGGAAGAGTCCAGTTTAACCAGCTCCTCCCGTGTAAAACGCGCTCTTTCGTTACATTCCGAATCTTTCCCAACGCATCAACACACACCGAAGAAGATCAGAAATCGATTAAACACCAATCAGAGGGAATCGACCGCAGATACTGACATTCTTCTTTCTGATTTAACACGCGAAGCGCGCTTTGTTCTCTCAGAAACCAATGCTTTGAGATTTCTGAGGTAAGTTTGCTTCTTTTTACACGAAAATGTCGCAACTATAAGCAGAAAGTAAAACTTGTTGCATGACGCAAGTGTTTAATTGAGAAACTTTGGTCGCGTGTGAGTAGGGGATTGTCTGAAGAGTTAAAAAGAATATCTAATATTTAGGCTGAAATCTGACGATTGCGGTTCAAACACATTGTTTTTTTTGTTTCTTTTTTTTGTGGTTTAAGGAATCAATAAGATTTTCTTTAAAACTACAAAAAATAATAATTTTGATTTTTTTATAATTGAAGCTAAAAACAAGTTTGAATTACGTTATTAACAAATAGGCTTCCTAATTAAGAGTTTGGTATTTTTTATTTTAGACATTACATTCGAATAAACGCACGCATTTTTCTGATAAATAAAACAGTCCGATAATGTCTGAACAACTTTTTTTCAGCATGCAGAAATCTTTAACGTTTATGATCTTAAATTCCCTTATAACAGTAATGTTTAATGGCGATTAATTCTTGGCAGTAGATTAATTCTCGAAGCTTTTAAACATTGCGTCACAATTAAACGATGACGTCAAACGGAAACATGAGCAGATCCTGTTCCTGTCCGCCCTCTCAGTGGAACCCAAGCAACAGTAAAGCAAACTCACTGTATTTATTTCAAACCACTTTAGTTTAAATGGCTAAACGATCATTCAGATATCAGGAGCAGACTTACCATTTGGGCCCCAGCCCCAGGAACCTCCCACAATTGGTGACTTATCCCTTGAAATCTGGAATACAAATAGATTTAAACAATTGCATTGCTTGGTATTTATCCAGCAATTGTAGGCTTTGTATTTTGAAATGTCAATATCAAAAGACCATGCTCCAGAAATTCTTCTAGCTGTTTCTCTTAAAATATATGAAAGGTATGCTTTTATTCTGAAATTCCAATTGTATCAACAGGCAACGCTCCAGAAATAATACTTTTTACTCTTAAAATGCTGCAAATTTATACTTTTTATTCTGAAATTTCAATATAAAAAGACCATACTTCAGAAATTATTCTAATTGTTTCTCTTAAAATATATGAAAGGTATACTTTTATTCTGAAATTCTTATTGTATCAACAATCAACGCTCCAGAAATAATAATTTTTACTCTTAAAATGTAGCAAATGTAAGCTTTTATTCTGAAATTTCAATATCAAAAGACCATGCTCTAGAAACTCTTCTAATTGTTTCTCTTAAAATATATTAAAGGTATACTTTTATTATGAAATTCCAATTGTATCAACAGGCAACGCTCCAAAAATAATAATTGTTACTCTTAAAATGCTGCAAATTTATACTTTTTATTCTGAAATTTCAATATCAAAAGACCATACTCCAGAAATTCTTCTAATTGTTTCTCTTAAAATATATGAAAGGTATACTTTTATTCTGAAATTCTTATTGTATCAACAATCAACGCTCCAGAAATAATAATTTTTACTCTTACAATGTAGCAAATGTAAGCTTTTATTCTGAAATTTCAATATCAAAAGACCATGCTCTAGAAACTCTTCTAATTGTTTCTCTTAAAATATATTAAAGGTATACTTTTATTATGAAATTCCAATTGTATCAACAGGCAACGCTCCAAAAATAATAATTGTTACTCTTAAAATGCTGCAAATTTATACTTTTTATTCTGAAATTTCAATATCAAAAGACCATACTGCAGAAATTCTTCTAGTTGTTTCTCTTAAAATATATGAAAGGTATACTTTTATTCTGAAATTCTTATTGTATCAACAATCAACGCTCCAGAAATAATAATTGTTACTCTTAAAATGTAGCAAATGTAAGCTTTTATTCTGAAATTTCAATATCAAAAGACCATACTCCAGAAATTCTTCTAATTGTTTCTCTTAAAATATATGAAAGGTATGCTTTTATTCTGAAATTCTTATTGTATCAACAAGCAATGCTCCAGGAATAATAATTGTTACTCTTAAAATGTAGCAAATTTAAGCTTTTATTCTGAAATTCCAAGTGTATCAACAGGCAACGCTCCAGAAAAAAATCATTTTTACTATTAAAATGTAGCAAATCATGCTTTTATTCTGAAATTTCAATATCAGCCGACCATAATCCAGAAATAAAAAAAAACGTAGCCAGTTTAAGCTTCATTTTAACATATCGATTATATCAACCGACCACGCTCCAACAATCACAATCTTTACTCTAAAATGTAACAAATTTACACTTTTACTTTGAAAAGTAAAATATATAAGTACGTGCTGATGTGTGTTTGTGTTGTTCACCTGAGATGTACCCTCCTCATCGCATCGAATCCATAACAGTGCAAACATCTTCCATTTTTTTTTACAGATAATTGATTTTGTTCGTTGATTTGCACCGAAGGTCAGATTTTTTGGGTTATTTTGCCCTATTGTGTACTGTTCGTTTGTCCTGATTGAAAGAATTTTCCAATATAATTATTTCATAGTGAGCGTGAAACGTTAGAGATTATTCGCGCCTTTTCAACGCAGCGCGAAAATAAAAGCGGGAAAATAATTCAAAGACGGGTATAGTTTAACGCATTTTAACAGCATTTCATACGTGTTTACTTTAAAATATTGAATTAAGATGGATTTCCAGTTCAACCTGTCTGTTTTATCAATTTTGAAATAAATCCGTGGATAATCCGAATATTATACATATAACATATACGACAAAAATAATCCTTCGGGAAAGCTCCTGTGCATTTTGTCATCGTTAAATTAGCTGCTTAAATAAGCGAAACACGTAGCTGTTGATGACAGATGAGTCGAGGCTGAATTTCTGGCAACCAGTGAAATATTATGGCTTTCTAAAAATGTATATACATTTAATTTGTACAAAAAAACTATAACCTTGTTGACTTAAAAAATGAATAAAAATGTAAGGAAGTTTATTTGACGTTAAATTTACAGACTAGTCCTGTTCAGTAACCTTTTATCGAAAACGAACATTTAACCGAACATCAAAAATGTATCAAACTTGAAGCGGGTAAATTTAGTTTACATCTCTAGCTTCATTTAGCTCCAGCAGCGCCACCTGGCGGTTACGCAGCGTAATAACGTCAGAAAGGATAGTTGTTTTGGGAACAGGTCAAGGTTTAGTCCCAGGTTAGTTTGATCCCAGCAAACACAACTGTTCCCCTTTTGGTTTGCTTTTGGTTATTTTTCAGCATGATTTGGGAAAGGATAATTTTTTATAAATCGTATGTTATAAAAATAGAGGAGCTTTTGAAAACTATGCCTTTATAATACCAGCCAAGCCAATTCGCCATAGGTTGTGGACGACTGTAGTAACTAAAAAAATAACGTGTCCTTATCGTTTATCCGCCGTCCCGGAGGCATCTGTAACACGATCGTCGTTTCAGCCTGAGTATGAATCCGTTTTCCCTTCTTTGCCAACAGTCGCAATTTTGTTTTCACGACTTTCACTTCGGCAGAACCAAAAACAACAAGACGAACACATTGATAATAAAGAAGTGCGTTAACGCCTTTAAACTAATGGGTAATATTTAACACAGGAATCAGTAAAATATAACTATACCGCAGGCTTGAATTTAACACAAATCTTCTTTCATAATTATTTTTAAAAAGCATTTAAAAAATCATAAATATTAAACCTACTTCGATTTTCTTCCTTAAGTTTGACTCGAATAAATAAGGTAATCAGTTTCCTACGTGTTTTTTAAGAATCTGAACAAATTTGAATCTACAGTGTAGTTAAGTAATGGTAAAATGTCTGAATAAATCCTTGAGAGTACTAATAAAACAAGTAAAATTGCTCAAACTTTTCACTACACATCCTTGATGTGTATATATAATATATAAATGATCAGCAAATTTACTCAAACATAATTAATTAATTACTTATTAAACTTATTTAGATTGTGTCTTAATAAATAAGGCTTTTCATAATTTGTTTTAAGTAAACTGAATTAATTTGAATTTTCAGTGTAGCCATACATTGAATGGATTGAAAAAAAAATTCAGTTTCATCAGTTTTAAAAATAAAATATACTTTCCCTTTTGCTTTGGTCATTGTACCTTCTGCATTAAAAGCTCATCTAGTCAATAAAATCCCATCCTCCTCAATCCACCAATCAAGCTTTGCCTCTTATCTGAAGAGATTAATCTGAAATATACTCCTCAAGTCTCTCCGTTGAACAAACGGGGCACCACATGTAACTTAAACAAGCTTCATTTTTAATGGATCTGCAAAATGGTTTGAGTTTCCAGAGCCAACACCCCCTCCCAGACACATCTCTGGATCAGAAGAGCAACTTCCTGTCGATTACAAACATAAACTTACAAAAGACCCCCCCTCCCTCCCCAAAACCCCCCAAAGAAACCAGCATGCAGGAGAGAATGAGTAACTGAGCGAGGGAAGAAACAAAAACACTGAGGCGCATCATAAAACAAGTCATACGGAGAAAAACAAAACAGAAGGATCAACCAAAACCAAGATGTAGATGTAACGCCATTCTCTTCCGTCTGAATCCGGATGGTTCCGCTCGGGTGTTTGTGGAGTCCGTCCTTATAATACAGGTCCTCGTGACAGAAAATGCATGTGTTTTGGGGACACGAGCGCTAAGGCTCTACATTAAGGCACCGGACGACAAAAATCAAATCCCAAAGAAAAATAAACTGCTGGCAAACACACAACACTAACCCCCAAAACACTGATCTTCACTTTAACCTCCGATTTAAAACGCGAGCAAAGAAACGCTCTGAACGTGTGTTCAGGAATAAAACGAGTGTGAGAAACGTTAGAGGTGCGTGTTACTGAGAACCCAAGAGTGTTAGATGGAAACGAGGGATGAGTGTGTGAGTGACAGAGAGAGAGACAGAGAGAGGGATAGAGATTAACAGATTGTGTGTGTGAGTAACTGAGTGTGTGTGTGTGTGTGTGTGTGTGTGTGTGTATGTTCAGCAGCACTTGGTCTTCCATCCTGTGACTCCGCCTCCGGTGCTGATGTCGACGTTTTCACTGGTGGCTTCTTTTACAGGCGTCTGCGTAGAAACATGGGGAGAGAAGATGATTTTTAATGGAAAAGTGCAGGAGTGCAGGGCAGAGCACTATTGTGGGTGGGGCTTATTCAAATCATCTACTGTAATGGTCATCATGTGATGGTCTCCGAACTGTTCTCCCCAAAAACAGCACTAGGCAGCTTCAGCTTGTTCTGAACGCGGTTGCACGGATTCGGACCAGAACTAGAATAACCGGAGTCCTCAGGTCTCTACACTGGCTGCAGAGACTCTCAGAGTAGAGTTTAAAGTGCTGCTGCTCATCTAGAAGTGATGAAACAGCTCGGCATTAAAATACATCACAGGTCTGATGACTCTCCAAACAGGGAGAGTCTGCTTTCACTTACTATGCTGCCCGCAGCTTGAACCAGCTTCTAGAAGAGATGAGCAGACCTAAAAATGTAGTCACTTTTAAATCTAGACTAAAAACACATTTATTTACATGTGTTTTACTGACTGAGCTGTTTTTGGTATACATCTGTTTTTCTTTTATGCTAAGAATTTTAATGTGTTTAATGTCATGTCCCTTACTTTTGCTATGATCTGTTTTTATCCACTGTTTTATCTATTATCTGTATTCTTATATAAAGCACTGAATTGCCAATATGCATGACTATGTGCTGTGTAAATAAAATTGCCTTTACAATATATTGCATCAACTTTGGAGCCTCCCACGATATCCATCAGTACGCAAACACAGTTTATGCTTTGCATTTATTTGTGCGCTGTGTTTTTACCAGTTGTAATTTAGCCCTGTGACTATCACTTTTAAACTGGTAATAAATATAACCGCGAGCAGTTCTGCAGGGCCAAGTCGTCAGAAAGACTGTCGTCCATCTGCTGGTCGAGGAAAACTCCTTGCCTTGAATCAGCGTGGGAACCAGAGATTTACGAGACAATACTTATGATATTTCGAGTGCTAAAAAAATTTGCCACAGAAGCCAAACTCTGCAGGCAACCTTCTATCATGGTTAGCATTTTGATTACCAAGTCTGGGCTGAATATCTCAAAGAGTTGCTTTGTCTGATTAAAATGTTTGTTCAATTCGAAAGAGTGTTCACTACTTTAAACAGCAGCCAGGAAGTTAAGCCAAACATTGAGAAATTGGTCTCAATGTTTGTTGGGTTGTCGATTCCTCTTTAGGTGTGTAGAACTTAATGACCTGTATTATACATTTTTTTCTGTATTATGCATCATTATGGGTAATGTAGTGAAAAAAATATGTAGGGAAAATAATGTGAGGAAATTTGCTTGGATTCACAAGGTATTAGCAATTAGTGTTATCCATTTGCCCCAATAAAAAATATAATGGAATAAAAAACATTTTAGATAAGTCTGCCAACATTTTTTTGAGGCTTTGTCTCAGCAGTGCTGTGAGATATTAACACCAAACTTAATACAAGAAACCTGAATATGATCAGCGGAGTACACACTGCCCCCTAGTAAAAAAAAAAATCACTAATAAAGCCATGCCAAATTCAATACATGTTATGACAGATGAGGAAAAACGGGTAATTTAGTTTGAGATACAAAGTATTTAGTGGAAACATCCAAAGTTGAATGCATTACTGCTTGCAGCTATATGTTAAAAGACTTTTGAAGATTATTATGAAACAGTTACCAGTAAAAGTAACTGAAACAAGATCGTTGAAACGTTTATACAATGTATATAATTAAAGCGTTTATATGTATACATGCATTTGTATCAACTGAGTGCTCCTAATCGAAAGCACTTCAAGGGAAAGAAATCATTCTTAACAGAACATTTGTATACGATGGAGAAAAATATTTAGAAATGTGTAAAATATGACACATGTTACTTCTGTTATAACACCAGACCCAGGCTGTTGGATAATAGGGCTAGGTATTTCAGAGCATTCGGGATCCGTCACTTTTCTTAGCGATTAAAGGGATCTGCAGTGAGCTCCTCTCTGATCCTCTAGAATCTGGGTTTTAAGGGGCTGAGGAAGCTGGACGTTGGTCCATAAGCAGCCGCTACCAGTGCTCACCTTTCTGAGAATATCTTCTGCTAACGTGAGGAAAGCCTTTTCGATGTTGATGTTGGCTTTTGCGCTCGTCTCGAAGAAGCGGATCCCGTGTTCTTTTGCGATCTGAGGTTAACAGAATTAAAATCATCATTAAAATCCATCTTCTTCCACCCGCTGAAACGCTCTCCCTCCCCGTTACCGTCCTCACCTGTTCACCCTTAGCTTTTGGTACGATACGTTTGTCCTCCATGTCACACTTGTTTCCTAGCAACATCCTCTCCACATCCTCGTTAGCATGCTGCAAACAAACATTCACAAACTTGATTATAAAGCATTAGAAATTTCCTTTTGATTGAGGAGCTAGCAAAGCAAACCTCCATTCCAAAGAATCTTTAAGATTACATGCTGTGGGATAATCATTCATTTAATTGTCAAAACTTGTTTGTTTTTTTTACAATTAAAAACTGTTCATGCAATAAAAATTGACAACTAAAATTTGTTAACTAATGTACACAACGAAATAAAATGAACTGTAGCCTAACCTTAAAATGCATAACTGAAGCTGTTTTTATCTGTAATCATGTTTCTAGTATAAAAAAAAGGTATTTTTAAATAACTTTTTTAATTAAAATTCTGCATAAAATGTTTTAATGCAAAAATGCCTGTGTATAAATCAAACATTGGTTTCTTTTTTTATTTTTCGTGTCTGTCTAATTATTCTGTCATCACTAAACATTGACAAATACATTTAATAATAATTTCTTGGGATATCTGGCAACCTTCTATCTACTATGACATTTGAGCTGACTTGGATCCAAACATAGTAGGTTGTCGATCTCTGAGGTTTTGTTGATGTAAAAACTATATCATCACTGTCTGCAGAACATGGGTCTGCACACAAAAAAAACAGGTAAGCTAACGACAACAGAGTTTTAGTTTTAGTGAAAAGGAAAAGCATCTAATTAAAGCATTTAAAATATAGTGATCAACTGTTTTAAAACCAAATGAAACAAAACAGAGAAATAAACTCAAACATGAAAATGCCCAGAACTAGGATGCATTATCCACATGGAAAGTGGCACCTAACCAACAAAATAAAAAGACTAAATCAATTGTCTGTTTTTAACATCGCCTAAACCAAGAAATTATAATTAATCAAGCTCAAACTTTGAATATGATTGTAAAGAAAACGGTCCTTAATCGCAAATTTCAAAAGAATCTAATTTAAGACCTAAGTCATAACATGATTAACACAAAGAAAACTTTTTTTGCATTATAAACAAAATGCTTCAAATATGTTGTTACAAACCACAGCCATCACTTTTATGTTTTTGAGCAGTTACGAAGGTTTTCTCAAATTCTGACAGCCCTTACAATTACATATTTGACTTCTATGAGTGTTATATCATTATCTGGCAACCCTAACAATCACTTCTACATTTTAGAACATTTTCTCAATCGTTGGCAACCTCAAGCAGCAACAAAAAACACATACAAGATGATCTTTACACGGGCTCTGAAATTATTGAAGAGCTAGTGAGTTTGAGATTTTAAACCCTAAAAATGACAGTTAGATAGTGACAACCACATTTGGTGGAAAAAAACTTCTCTGGTGTCGAACAGAAGATGAAAACGTTTATCACTATTTTAGGTGAACCGCCTCTAAGCAGCTTTAGAGGAAGCGGAACTGAATCAATGGAGATTGGATGACAGACAGCATCATGAATCCTCTTTGCTGATCGATGTAAAAAATTCAGCATGAAACATCAGATGGGAAATCAAGCGTCAGCAGTTTCACTACACAGACACATGTCTGAAAATCCACGGTTCTCGGTACCAATATCAGTACCAAAGTGAAACACAAAAACATGAATTGAACAAACTATTATTATTAATACAGCTGAATAATAATAAATATTATTGAATAACTAACTCTTTATTTATTTACGAACGTAAACCTTCTAATAAATTAAACAAACAATGACTGAACAGAACTATTATTATATATTATTATTAAAAGTATAGCATTGTAATAAATAAATAGTTCTTTTTGTGTGTAATCTACACTCATTTTAAAGATTTTTTATAAGATCTGAAACCTACTAAATCAGTAGTTTAACATTTTTCATCATGTACCACCTTAGAAATAAATGGGTTCTCCAAGCACCATCATAACGAGTAAAATTAAAATACACGAGTACAGTATAACAGTGGTTCCCAGCCTGGGATCCTTAGGGGGTGCCAGAGTTCACAAGGAGGGCACGGGAGCAGATAAGTGTTGAGGTAAAAAAAGATATATATTGTGTTATTATAGCATCACTATTCTGAGCGAAAAATTTCCAATTTTGATCATTTGCATGCGTGTGAGCTGTTTTTTTGAAAAAAATGTTCTTCACACATAGAAAAACAAACTTTGAGTGAGCAGAAATCTATTTTGAGAGTAAACTCTGTTTGTGCGTGAGTGCAGACGATCTTGTTTGCTTTTGTAACAACACACTCATACCCACACTCGCTCGAAACTAACCAGTTACAAACTGCCACAACATCCCCAAATTCTTTGCTACACACGGAGGCGCTGCTGGCTGTCACGCGGCAAAGAGATTGTGATGTTTGTAGAACTGAAAGATAGGATTTTGGAATTTCTGCCAACTCCAAACTACCAGAACAAAGTCGGAGCAGCTGTCAGAGGTGTTCTGGATTAAAACAGCACAACAGTACATCTGTACTTACAATCTGTACTTACTTGAAAGTAAATGCACAGCTAGTGTACTGCTTATATTAATGTTAATTATAAAATTCAGTGTTACACAAAGTGTATGTTCATACACAGATGGCAAAAAGCAAAAATGTAAATATGTGTATGTCTGTGTATTAACTAAAATTTAATTTAACAAAATTTTTATATATTTGATTCAAAAAACGGATTAATTTATAGTTACTATACATATTATATAAATATAATACAAACATCAGCGTATAGCCCAGAGGTCAGCAACCCACAATGTCGAAAGAGCCATATTGGAAAAAATTAAATGTCTGGAGATGCAAAAAATTAAAAGCCTTACATAAGCCCTAAAATGAAAGCAACACATGCTGTATTTGTCTTTATTAGCTGTATTAGCCTACTATAAAAATGAACAAGTTGGCTACAAGTACATAATGAGCCTTCATGATTCATGATTAAATGTTTATTTTTTCTGTTGAGAACGACGCACCACGTGACTACTCTGTTGTACGATGCCGCCTCAAGTTTAACTTCATTACAATATTCATGAATTATCTTTCATTCAAATTAATCATTCAATTGAAATTAAAGAAATGCAATAAAGAAACCAGACTTTTGATGTAATTTTTATTTTGAGGATTCCAAAAAACAACATCAAAATGGAACGTTTACAACAGCCCCTCCCTGGCATCCTGCCCCCTGCTGGTAGAAATGTGTGTCGCAGGCTATGACGCAAATCTTCGCTGACAGAAATGTTGAAATTAACTATTTATGCTACACACTTTTACAGCATTGTAAACCGTTAAGAATGCTTCCCCCATGAAAAAAAACATATTAAAACAAAAAATATATTTACCTCCCTCATCTTTTTCCATTTTCAAACATTTTTGAAAAAGCTCCGGGGAGCCACTAGGGCAGCGACTCCTGGTATAGGCCCTCCTTTTCAGCTACAGTTAAAATATTTAATACTTTTAGCTGCAGTAGACAGTCTGAACATTAAGACTGTACTGATTTAAACTTAAAAATTTAAGTTCTCGGATTTTGTTTCTTCAGATCAGCAGTGTTTTATATTAGCAGACCGCAGCATAAACTCTGTAATCATTTCGTAAATCTCATATAAATTGTGAATTTCTGAGATAAATCTCTTAATATCCTGAACCATAGCATCTTTTTCTATTACAGTTGCAGACACGTTACTCCAAAGGGTTGAATAGCAGCTTTATGATCAACAGCTAGAGGGAGGAGCCTGTGATATCTTTGGACCAGCCCAGTGTCCATCAAGAAAAATTAACCAATGGGCCACAACTAATGGCTCAGATACCCTGTCATCACATCTGCTCATGTTTTTTTGACAGCCACACACAAAAATGACCGAAATTACCACTAACAGGTGTCCAAGTAACACTAGAGGACCACATATAACAGTTTGAGAACCACTGAACTAAATATCTGGGCAATATCATATATCATGGCTAGTAACTCTCCCACCAATAAAGCAAAAAAAAAATTCAGCATTAAAGCTTCCTCTACGAACCTCATCGATGTTTCTGAGCCATTTGCTGATGTTTTCGAAGCTCTTGGCGTTGCTGATGTCGTAGACGAGCATGATTCCCATGGCGCCTCTGTAGTAAGAGGTAGTGATGGTGTGAAAGCGCTCCTGCCCCGCCGTGTCCCTGCACGCACAACACTGAAGGTTAAAAACCCTGGTCGAGGATGAAAACTAGTAACAATTCACAGTTTTTTTTCCCCACTGCGGCAATAATTCCTTTTGCAGTTCTGAATCCAAAAAGTTAGACAGTCGTTTCAAGCAATAATATAGTAGATTTTGATTGTCAAATAAAGTTTTATTACCCAACATAAACATTTTTGACTAATTTGTTGAAAAATCTACAAGTCTGGAGAACCGTGGGTGCATGAACATGGGGAACCTGTCTGGAGAACAAGACTCCTTTTTTCTTCTTTTCTTCCAAATGGTTGGTTCAAAAGACGTCAACCATCGATTTGAAGCGCAATCATCCTTGTCTTTATGCCCCAGAGCTCTTTATAAGGTTAGAACTCCTTTAGCGTTTTAACATGTGCTTATCAGGCTTTTTATTGTGTGTTAACTCATTGATTGTGCTGAACAGTACAACAGGATCATGCTGAACGTTAAAATCTATAAAAAAAATTAAAAACCACAACTAATGTGCTTCTGAACGCAGCTATTTTTTTGTGAAATATAAGATGGTGGCTACCTTTGAAGAAAATGTAAAAATATCATTATATAGAGCACAAAACAGAAATCAGTCACTTTATTCAATGCCTTAACCTTCACACTATTTATTTGATTAAAAAATATATCCAGAATTTTTTCATCAGTATTTGTTAGATTTTCATAATTTAGTGAACTATCTATGTGTATAATAAGCATATTTATATTATTAAACTGTAATTTGCGGCGGTCTTTAAGATCAGCATATAGTCCATGAATGTGTGATGCATCTGATATTGATACTTCTCTGTAATGTAAAATATCAGGAGATAACAAAACTAAGAGCTTATCCGATTAATCGATCGTTTACAGTGATCAAAACAATCGATAGCTGCAGCCGTAGTTAACAACAGTTTACTCCTATTGTCATTTTTTCTAAAGTGCTGCAGCACATTCAGATTTGTTGAAAAATAAGTTGATAAAGTACAGTAAAGCAAGTCAGAAGCTTAAACATATAAAATCGGTTTCTTTCCACGCCTCAACCAAAAGCCTGTTTAAAAAGGTGCATCCAAATGAAAATAATTGACTTCTACTGGGAAAAAATAGCAACAAAGAATACACTAATAATTATTTAACATTATTGTATGGTGGGGAAAGCGTAACTAATAATGTTTATCATATGGTATGTATGGATGGATGTTTTCATTTTGTACTTTACTTACCTATGAATGGAGATTTCTCTCATCTTTTAGAAGCAATTAATTTTGACCAACACAAATAATCAAGTAATCATCACTAATTAGTGCATGCATTCTCTTAACCCAGATTGCCAGTTTATGAGGGTTTCTGCAGGTTTCTTAAGATGAAATGTAAGACCTTTAACATTTAGAATTTTTCTACGCATCAAGGAGATTTTTCCTCATTCTCTGGCAACTCCAAGCAACAACGAAAATACACATTAGAAAATCGTCACCTACATTACATTAGATAAGTAAAAGCAGTGAAAATTATTTAAGAACCAGAATAGTAAATCAATGGCTTAAAATTGGTAAAAATATATTTTTACTTTAAAACCAAGCAGAAACCCTTAGACAGTTAGAAAACTAGGAAGTAGGAAAAAGACAATTTTTTCTTGTTTGTTCCAGATAAAGTCTCCAGCAGACAGAGACCAGTTAATACACGTTTATCTAAAAAATAAAATACACTTTAAGCTCTCAAAGCAAGTACCTCGTGAAACTCGAACACTCCATTCCAGTTGAATGCTTTCATTTTCAGAAAGAAACAAAACTCACCATATCTGTAGCTTGATCTTCTTTCCTTGTAATTCGACCGTTTTGATTTTAAAATCAATACCTAGAAATACAGAAGAGAATAAAAGATCATTGCCAGACAGAGAGAACAGAATGGTTACTACCTAAAAAAAATTCAGAATGTATTAAAAATAAAGAAATAAGTAAGTAAGCACATGTAGTTCACTAGCTTTGTTATATGTGCACGTTAAGGTTCTAGCTCCTTATTGGCCAATAGCTTTACATGACCCATACTATCTAATGTAAAATGTAGTCTTTTTTTGATTTCTCAGATTAAAACGATGGAGAAATAGGTTAACTGCTTCCTTTTTGATGCTTAACTGTGTAATAAAATTACCATAACCCTATATTTAAACAGAAATTCATAGCATTATTGATATGAGTGGGGTTTTTAAAGGTTACGAGAGGACACAGGACAGGAGTGGTCATTGTGGTTAGCGAATGCATGCACTAAACCGTCTGTGCTCATGTTATAAATAAAGGTTTCCAGTGCAACTTCCACTCCAAAAACTAGATAGACAACAACCAGTAAATCCCTTCTAACTCAAAATATAAAAATGTTATTTCTTAAAAACCTTTACAAATTTATCTTTTATCTGAATGTTATAAACTCCAAGGGTGCCCTCTTTCAAATGATCCCAAAATTGTGTTTTTAGGCCAGTCGATGTGGGTAGATGAAGCTTATGAGTCATATCAAAGAAAACCAACACTGTGTGCAGAATAAAAGAGCACTTTAAAGTGTATTTCAACACAAGCGCTTGAGTCCTCTTTCAACTCTCAGTGCAGATTTCAATAGCCCAAATGTGTTTAAGGTGTGTTTGTGTGCAAGCGTGTAAGGTGATCCGTCTCCTGGGACTGAGGGAGTTTCCGGAGAGTATTTCAAGCTACAGAGAAGAAGAGAGATGCATTCACAGAAAACCTGAAATACTGTATTTGAAATGGTGAAAACCACCGAGGACGGACTTCTATTTGTGGAAAATAAAACGTTTCCCTGCCTGCAGTACAATCTGCTGCCTAAATATCAGGCTCAGGTGTGTTCACTGCAGTTCCTGCATCTCAGAACATCAAGCTCACGATGACACACTTTCTCCGGATGAAAACAGGAAGCTGCAGGTGTGATGCGGTCACCTGGTGTGTGCTGTGAGCAGTCATGTGACTCAGAGTGCAGCGATGAAAACATTGTCATGAGGGTCCTGAACACACCTCAGGGCAGGTAAACCCAGGCCAATATTTGCTCTCGTTTTCACTCGTAACCCTTTATGAGTGTGAGAGAGGCTTTTAAACAGAGAGAAATTGCTAGACATCAGGTTCTGGTATTCAAGATAAGGCAATAAACTTAAGAACATGTAAAAGCCATGTACACATGTATCCAGGAGTTTTATTATTGCAATTCATTCAAATGAACGCAGTCCTTCTTACATGTTAAAATGTCTCCTTTAAACACTGTAAAGAGAATCCAGACCAAAATTGCAAATTTTGCAAAAAAAAACAGCAAAGTTTCAAATTCAAAGCTATATGGTGAATCAGACGATTCCAAACTAGTTTCTGTTATTAGTTCTAGAATTAACTACCCTTCTCTCCAGCTCATAAAAAGAAAATTTCTCACCATACTTTACCAACAACTATTAAAGCGCTCCCATTATTTCAGGCAAAAAATCACCAGATTTTTTCGCTACAAAAAATATCAGTATTTCTCAACAAAAAAAATATCCCAGAAATTTTTCCCTACAAAATATATCCCAGATATTTTTCACTACAAAAAATATCCTAGACTTTTCACTACAAAATATATTCCAGATATTTTTCGTTACAAAGAAAAAATACTCTTGAATTTTTCACTACAAAACTCAGTTTTTTTTTCACAACAAAAAATATCACAGATATTTATAATATCTTAGACTTTTACACTCCAAAAAAATATCCAAGATTTTATACTACAAAAATATCCCAGATGTTTACACAAAAAACATCCCAGATTCTATATCTCAGATTTTTTTTCACTATAAAAAAAATATCTGCCTTTCTCACTACAAAAGGATGTCCCAGATTTTTACAAAAAAAAAAATTCCAGATAATTGCGATTTCCTTTCTGGTCAAGTTCTTACCAGTTTCATGATAAATTGGTTAGTTCAGGGTCTTAGAGCCTCTAGTTGTAGTATTAAAAAAAGGGGTGGTGGCTTTAATCGAGTAAAATTGTTGTCTAAACTTTCTAGAAAAGAAATTTAGGCAGGCCAAAATGACTGCTGAACTGATCATTTAGCATTTGTACATTGAGTCAACAAACGTGTTTTTTACAGTGTTCATGGGTCTTAGAAAATATGAAGATGAACTAAATTTGACATGAATTCCCCAAAATAAATACATTTCAAATAAGTTTTGAGCTCTTATGCGTGCTCCCCTCAGAGAGTGCCATCCTCAGGGGGCGTTTTCTTTTTTTGGTTAAACTGTTCCTTTATTATAAATAGATGTAGCTGGCTGCTTGTGTCTAAATTTGCCCTGTGCATCGGCATGGACCATGATCTCCTGTTACCCCCTGCGAAGCAACCCCGACCTTTCAAGACCATCTGCTTACAGCGGCCTCAGGAAACAGATTCCCTGAGGTTCTGCCTTAAACATCTCTTAACTAGAAGTGTACCTAATAAGACAAATAATGCTTTTGCAGCTAAAAAAACGTGCAAAACAGCAGGTGAAGAAAAACGACAGCAAAACGTAACAGACATCTATTTAGGATGTCAAAAATGTGCTGTTTACACCGGGCCCTCCAACAGACGATCTTTTGGCACGCCCCCTACTGACCGGCGCTCTAAAGCGCATCCAGTTTGAGCAAACAGAGCGACATTTAACAACGCATTAAACACCTGTTATTGTTTTAAAACATTATAATCGACAGGTAGCGGCTAATTAGGACATAACAGCACTTTATGTGTGAACCAGAGTCTGACATGAAGTTTGAGTCCACAGAATGAAACAGAAATCGGAGGAAAAAGGCTCCTCAGCAGCATATTTACAGGTAAATCAGTTTTTCTCTTTCACTGTATGATTTCTATTGATGATGCACTGTTTTATGAATTATTTATTTTGTTTTGGTTTACTTGTGTATAATACCAATACAAGATCTGGTCGCACACTTTTCTTTTTGGTGCGCAAGCTTTGCACAATAGCGTGTAACGTTAGTAACATCCCTGTAGTGTGCATTCCACACGATTGACTGTTGTATTGTGTGCATGTTTAGGATTTTAGGGAAGATAAAATGCAGCGTCTCTGTGTGTGCTGAAACCAGATTTCATTACAGGGTTATAAAAGCCATGTAGTGTGCTTTTAGAAGAGTTAAAATTGCATATTTCATTAATATATTTAAGCCTAGTCTATTAAATATATAATGTATTAAAACTTACTGTGTGGACCTCCAAATCAATGAACACGGGAAAGGTGAAAAAGCACCCGGTGACAGAGTCAAACTGTTCTTTGTTGATGAACCAGTTAAATGTGAAGTGCTGCTCAAAGGCAAAAGTGAAATTTCAAAGTTTTCTCTGATGGCAGACACAAAAGCAAGCCATTTCTGACAAATAAACTTAATCTTTTGGTAATCATAACAAAAGGTTAGGCTCTGGACATCTGAAAATGCACTTCTCTGGCATTGTTTACCCAGCACTTCAGGGTCAAACCGAATTTTCTGTTCGTCAAAGAGAGGGACTGTACTAGCGATTCACATGATTGGTCAGTTGGTGTGCCTTGGGCATTGATAAGAAAAATAGGCGGGGGCAAGGAAAGCCAACATTTTCAGCTCAGAAAAAAGGAAGAAAAGATTACTCAAACATGTACAAAATAATCAGAATACTACTTGAGGCATGGTTTTGATGAAGGAACAACCCTTCAAGGTACAACTTTGTCCATCATGGTATGTATATATATGTATATGTATATGTATATATATATATATATATATATATATATATATATATATATATATATATATATATATGAAAAAAGTAAACTTTCATTGGCATTATCTAACAATTTCACCATCATCAGTCCACACATTAAGCAGAATATTAATTAATTCTGAAGAACAGATCGGAAAACGGGCACTGTAGCTACTTGTGACGTCACCTCCACAAACGGTTAGAGCTTTAAAATGCAGTTAAAGTGGAGTCCGTGCACACTGCAGGGAAATGTGCAATTTAAGCACGATTATATAAGTTTACGTTGTAGAAAAACTCCAAATTCTAAATATTGCGTCTTACTGTTGCTGTTATTTTTGCAAAGGTTGAAAAAAAAATCCGAACAAAAAAGGTAATTAAGAGTAATGATAAAACCAACAATATCGGGCACAGTTGGACAAACGTCTTCAAGAATCTTACATCACGCGCATGCGCAGATGGCGCTACACTTATAAACTGTTTATACTTTTCAAAAAAGATTTTTACTTGGAGGGGTTATCTAACGAATTCCATGCAAGCATTAGAATCGAACATTTTAACTACGTGTATCAATATCTTTACGTAATAGATTAATTGATAGCTAACTTTTCTGTAAATTATCAAACATTAACAAAAGTAACACCATAGCCGAACAAATGCACTCACTTCAAAAATAACTAAAGTTATACACATACTTAGCTTATAAACAACCTAAACAAACCTCCAAATGACTCTGGATCAACTGGTAGCAGATTCGCTCAGCTGATGTGAATCAGTTAGCCGGTTAGCGTGCTAACACCCAGAATGAAGGCCTAGCCCGGATGAGCTCATCCATTTGGCAACATTTTACACAGGAAGCTTCCAAAAAACTCACAATTTGTGTTTCTGTGCGTGCTACCCACCTATCGTGGAGATAAAGGTGGTGTTGAACGCGTCATCAGAGAATCGGAACAACACGCAGGTCTTTCCCACCCCTGAATCCCCGATCAAGAGCAGTTTAAAGAGCAGGTCATATGTTTTCTTCGCCATTTGTGCTCCTATAAACACACACCGGTGAGAAACAGGTAGGAACCGAATATGTTTAAGAGGAAAAGGAAGGGTGTGTGTTTTCCACAAACACACACTTGACAGTCTCTTCGCAGCTGATTGACTCTGTATACTCCTTTAGACTCCGTGGAGGATGTTTAAAATGTGCCTGTCCTCTCAAGTGGGGGACGTTTGCAGCTTTAAATGTCTCCCTCTTTCTTTCTCTCGCACAGTCGGGACAAAATGGCTCCTCCGCCCGAGCCTCTTTCTTCAAACTACACCAGCGATCTGATTCAAATTAAAGATATTCCGCTTCATCCCAGCGATGCTGAATCTCACGTCTCTCCCTTGACAGCTGGCACCGAACCTATAATGTTTACCGGTTTCGTTTGAGGACTTTAAAAGAGCACAAGCACACTGACGACCGACCAACCGCCGTCGCCTTCGAATGGAGCCACCACGGCGACACCCTAGGAGCCAAAGCCACGCCTTTCTTCCCGCCCCTACGTCAGCTTCGGGGTTTCTGATTTGTCGACAGAGCCGTTTTTCAAACGTAAGTGGCACGCTGATTGGATGGGTTCCCAACCGTCCACGAAAACGAGAGCGTCACTTACGTAGCGTTTGAGGGAGAGGCGAATGCAGCTGGGGCAGCCCAGAATTTAGCTCGTAAAGCTCGTTTCGTGGCCCCCACACGGGCCGGTTTCCGCCGGAGTGTGATGATTGGGTCAGAAGAATCCAGATGTTGAGTCACATCCCGGTGATGACGTCAGCATGGGTGTGTTTCTTGTAAATGTTTCCATATTAAAAGCAGAAAGTTATCCACTCGCTCTTCAGGTGGACTAGCATAGACCACGAGGGTGGTATTACGCATGCTCAGATCCATGTGGTCTTCCGACGTCTAATTAAAATCAGTTAAAATAATTTTTTAATTGAAAATGGTGACGTTTTCACGAATATTAGGCTGACTATCCTACTTGAAATGTCTTAAAATCTCGAGTCATTATTCGTTATAATATTCATTCATTCATCTTCATGTCGACTTTCTTCCCTTTCGGGGTCGCCACAGCGGAATGAACCGCCAACTCTCTGGCATATGTTTTACGCGGCGGTTGCCCGTCCAGCCGCAACCCATCGCTGGGAAATCGTTATAATATGTTTATAGTTTATTTAATTTTTAATTACAGAGATTGGTTGCAATGTAAATCTGTTTATAGTTAATCTTCTTAATTTAATTTAATTTTATTATTTATTTATTTTTTTCAAATTTGATACTAAATAAAAAGATAATAGTTTAATGAGCGTGATTTCCGCTCAACCTCAAGGGAAGCCACGCCCACTACACCAGGTCGTTAAATGAATAGTCATGAAACGTCACCATTTGCAACAAAATTATGGAAACTGATTTTGCGTTACTGACGTTAGACATTCTGAATGTGCAATTAAAAGTACAAATGAATTATGTTTTTAAAGATATATATTAAAAACATTTTATGTGTATTTATTTGAGGAAAATAAATATTTAGTAATAATCAGGTCAGGCAAAAATAAGCAAAAGTTCTCCAGTTTGCAATAGAATGTAGTATTTACGTACATTACTTCACCCAAAACATAACCGAAACCTGCATTCCCAACAAGATCATTAAAATGGACATCACACTCCAGCACTTCTTTTTTATATGTTCTTTTGTTTTTGAAAAAAAGCGGTGTATATTAATATCTGAAAAAGAACCTGTTTTCTGCCATTTCCCTTGGAGGGGTGTTAAACTGAATCCTTGGAGGAACTCCACCCTGCACAGTTTTGCTCCAACATCAGCTTTCAAGCGGACCCTGGTATTGCGGTGAATGGCTGTTTCGTTAAGGTTGCAGTGAAAATGTGCACAGGGTACTGACCCTCCAGGAACTCAGTATGAAACCTGTGCTTTAGGGGCTCCAGGGGCGAGTCCCTTTCTGCTACAGATAAAACATGTGAAAACCTGCTGTGATTCTGAAGCAACTGAGGGTTTATTCCTCTAAATGTTAACGTGAATCTCTTGATGATCTTCAGCTTCCTGTTTCCGGAACGGAGAACTCAGAGGAGGTTTAGTTTTCTCACATGTTTCTCTTTCTCTGTCATTAAGTCTTGTTCTTCTCTCTGGATAAAGCCTCTGAGAGTCGCTGAGAGAGAAATGCAGTTCTTCTAGTTCCTCTCTTCTCTCTACTCCCACTTCCACTCTCTCTCTCTCTCTCCTCTCTGTCTTCCTCAGTCTCGCTCTCTCAAGTGCAAGTTCAACAAAGCTTTATTAGCGTGACTGTGTAACACACTAGTTCTCAAACTTTTTTCACCAAGTACTACCTCAGAAAAAATGTTGCAGTCCAAGTCCCACCATAATGAGTAACGTTAAAATACAGAGTACAGTACTGCCTCAGCATATAGATCCTTCATATTCAGTTAGTTAAGTACCGTTCAAGTACAAGTATTTATTCATTTTGGCAGCAGTATACAGCCAGCAAAGTTTGATGACAAAACATTTAAAATAACAAGTTTGTTGGCTTTTTTTACTTCTCTCTCTCTCTCTTTCTCTCTCTCTCTCTCTCTCTCTCTCTCTCTGGTTTCTTCAGATCAGCATAACCATTATATTAGCTGAGTGTAGCATAAACTTGTGTTGTAATTGTTGCGTAAATCTCATATAAATTGGGAATTTCGGGGTTAAAACCAGACAATTTTAAGATAAACTTAAACCATAGCATCTTTCTTCACTCCAGCTGCAGACATTGAAGATCAATTAAATTTTAAGGTAACTATTGATTAACGTTAAAGAGAACATCTTTCTGCGATCACTATTTCTATTCCCTCCTCATCTTCTCTTAGTCTCTTCTCTCTCTGTTCTCTCTCTTTTCTTCTCTCAGTCTATTCTCTCTCCGCTTCTCTTACTTTCTCTCCCTCTTTGTTCTCTCTTTTCTTGTCTCTTTCTCTCTCTCTCTCTTTCTCTCTCTCTCTGTCTGTCTATCCTCTCTCTCTCTCTCTCTCTCTCTCTTTCCTCTCTTCTATTTGTCTCTCACTTCTAAAAGCATCTTGTCCCCTTCATTCAGGGTAAAGTTAACTTTTTCAACTGCGTTTTGACTCTGGAGTGAGAAACTATGGGTGCAAGTCTCATTATTCCCCTCAGGGTGGCGCCACTAGCAAGCAGTTCATCGAGCAAAGAAATTTGAATAAGGTCTATTCTAAAGGAACATAGATGATATTGGTAGGCTATTTTAGACCTGGCATCCTGAGTCAATTAAATGTGGAGATTATATAACAACAACAATAATAATAATAATAATAATAATAAAACAACTTTATTTAATAAACGGCTTTCAAGGTGGCTTTCCAAAGTATTGAACAAAGAACAAAAGTAAAGCAATACAACAAAAGTTCATGAACAGAGATAAAATGAATAAAACAAGACACATTTAGTCAGAAAAGAAAATTAAAATTCGGGACGAAAGTTGAAAGCCATAACATAAATATATTTATAAGGACCTACTCATTACATAATAAAAGAACTATGCATTACAGTATTACGTGCTTGTGATCAATTAAACGCTGTAATAACACATTTAAAAATAAACACTTTTTTCAACATAGATTTGTGAGCATTTAGAGTTAGATTTAAGTCTTACTAATTACTTTTTATTGTGTTCAGCATTTTATCTTGTCGAAACCTCAGTCAATGAAATGAATGAACTGGAATTTACCATTAGGTAAAGTTAGGAGACTGACTTGGGGCCCCAATTATTAAGCTTAAGCAATGTTCAGCCCATACGAAATGAAAATGTAAATTTACAAAATATATAACAGTCTACAGAAATTATTATTTCTACGCTTAAAATGCTTTTAAAAACTTTTTCTGCACCTTTACCTATAGTAACAGTCCACTCTTCATAAATTATTATAAAAAGGTAGCAATTTTAAGCTTTTATTTATAACTTTCGAGTATGTCTACACTACACCGAAAAATTCAAAATGTTACTCTTAAAATATAGCATATTTAAGCTTTATGTTTGCTTTTCCAATTATATCAAGAGATCACACTCTAAAAATCACTCCAAATTTTTTTGCTCTTAATATGAATCAATTGTATGCTTTTATAAAAGTCTACGCTCCAGAAATCAGCATTTCTACTATTAAAATGTTGCAAATTTAAGCTTTTAATTTTATTTTTAAAGGTATGCCAAGAGATCACGCTCCAAAAAACATAATTTCTACTCATTAAATTAACATTATTTTATTTAAGCTTTAATTTTGAAATTATGGAAACTGTGAGCTGCCACTTTGAGACTCCTGCTATAAAAATATTAGGGTGATTAAAAATAGTGAATTTAATTTTATTCATCCAGTCAACAGAAAACACTTAACACCTGCATTTTTTCTGTTACAATGACTTAAAAAAATGTAATTGGCATCAGTTATCATTAACAGCATCACTTAGGCTAGCTCAACAAAGGATTTTTACTTACAAAAACTATCAAATATTTGTTGAGACATCGCAACGCAAACGTTTTAATGAGATATGTTGCATTTCAATGAATGTTTAACATCAAATGTCTGAAAAAAGATTAGCTTTTTTCCTTCTGAAGAACTGCTCTCCATTTAAAGTCTGTCTCCTATAGGACTGGATGTTGATTTTTCAGCATAATGTTCTAAATGCTACTATTACATCTACAAAAATTCTTACGCTGGTATATTAGAGGCAGAAAAGTGGTGCAGTGGTGGTAGCCACTTCACCTGCATTTCCCTGTATGGATGTGTGTATGTGGTGGAGTATGGCCGGAGGCCATAGGCTCAGAATGGCAGTCACGTCCTGTCAGATTGCCCCATGGCAGCTGAGGGTTACCAAGGTAGCTTATCACCACCAGAGTGTGAATGTGGAGTTAATGAATAATGCTCTGAACATTGAGAGTCAAGGGCCTTAAACGTAGAAAAAAAAGCTTGTCTTTGGAAACAAAGGCAATAGAAAACAAAAATATTTTTTTATTATAGTTAAAAAAATAATTAAAGTCTGAAGGGTTACCAAATGCCTCACACATCAAACACAACAATCTGAAGCAAAGTCCGAAAAGACCAGTCCTGTGTCCCAATCCGAACACTTACACTGCACCTTTAAAGTAGACACTCATTTTCCGAAGAAAATGTAGATACTTTTTAGTGTGAGAAAAGAGTGAGCACGATAT
Source organism: Danionella dracula (assembly GCA_900490495.1). Classification (NCBI taxonomy): domain Eukaryota; kingdom Metazoa; phylum Chordata; class Actinopteri; order Cypriniformes; family Danionidae; genus Danionella; species Danionella dracula. Next base: position 21,569,802 of record UELW01000001.1, on the reverse strand, counting down.
GGGATGCACTAAAACGTCATGTGATAAAAGTATTGGCTCTACATCATCACGCACGACGTGTGCGAGAACTGAACTCCTTTCCCATTCCTTCATTAAAAATATTCTAATAATAGATATGACTCTCTCTATATTGCTATTATTTATTTATGTGCTTCTTCTTTAAAAAGGAATCGTATTACAGAGAGAGCTCACTTGTTTGGGTACAAGAGAAAACTCCTTCTGCCCGAGTAGTGGATTGTGGGTAATATCAGCCGGTTGCTCGTCCATCGATCTGCACTTCAGAATCTAACCAGAAAAATTACTCATCCGGGACCCGCTCGGACACTTATTTTATGTATACTACGATTTGGAACACACTAACTCTCATTTCGCACCTAAAGGTAGGGGTAGTGCGCCGATTGGGACGCAGGAAAGAGGAAAAATCTTGTTTTCGCTAGATCTGGCAACCCGCGTGTGCGCGCGCGCGCTTGGGCAGGGCTGCAGTAGTGAAGCGCAGCTGATGTGTGAGATTCTCTCTCTCCGCGGCTCGCTTCAGTGGATTCCGGTAGATCCCGATAATTTCATCCTGATGCTGACGGAGCCGCCTTTCTCTTCTCCTCACTACCGGAGATACCCGCGGCGACAGACCGATGCGCCCCGGGGGTGCTGATGCTGCTCTTCACGCTCCCATCCTCCAGCATCCTGCCTCGCGCGTAACGGAAACCATCTCAGCATGTCAATGAAAGCGAAAACCGGGGAGTCGGTGAAGGTGGTTGTGCGGTGTCGGCCGCTCAACCGGAGGGAGGAATCCGCGGGCTACGAAGACGTTGTGCAGATGGATGTGAAGCTAGGCCAGGTGGCCTTGCGGAGCCCCAAAGCGGGGCCCGGCGAGCTCCTCAAAACCTTCACGTTCGACGCGGTGTACGACGCGTGCTCCAAGCAGAGCGATCTCTACGACGAGACCGTGCGACCGTTGATCGACTCGGTGCTGCGTGGCTTCAACGGCACCATCTTCGCGTACGGGCAAACGGGAACGGGGAAGACCTACACCATGCAGGGCCAGTGGCAAGACGCGGAGAAGCGCGGCATCATCCCCAACGCCTTCGAGCACATCTTCACGCACATCTCGCGCTCACAGAAGCAGCAGTTCCTGGTGCGCGCGTCCTACCTGGAGATCTACCGGGAGGAGATCCGGGACCTACTCTGCAAGGAGCACTCCCAGAGGTGACAGCTCTCTCTAAACACACTCTAGCAGTGATACTCTTTCCTGTGAAAGACATGCCAGGAAAAAGATAAACCGTATCGAATCCTGTTTACTGGCTTTTGAACTCATTTATGAAATACATTTATGAATTAAAGGTAATTTAGATGGCCTTTGGATGTGTAATAGTGTGCTCACACCCTTTTTAAACACATGAACAATCAATGTGTTAAATTAACACTGCAAGTGTGGACCTAAGTGGATTTAAACATCTTTTTGGGGAGGGGGACAGGGACCCCCCTCCCCCCAAAAAATTGGCTAGAAAGAGAAGAGCAGAGAGAAGAGAAGGGAGGGAGATAGGGAGGATAGACAAGTGCAAGAGAAAGTTGAGAGAGAGAAGAGGGAAGGAGGGGAGAGAAAGGGTGGAGGAGAGAGACTAGAGAGAGAAAGTGGGGACAGGAGGGAGGAGAGTGAGAAACAACAAGAAAAGAGAGAGAAAGAGGGACAGAAAGGGAGGAGAGAGAGGGAGGAAAAAGAGAGATAGAAGAGCAGAGAGATACAGAGAGGGCAGGAGAGAGAGGCTCGAGAGAAATAACAAGGGAGAGAGAAAGGGAAGGAGAGAGGAGCGAGAGAGACAGAAATAAATGTAGAGCAGGGGTGTCCAAAGTCGGTCCTGGATAGCCGGAGCCCTGCACATTTTTTGTTCAACCATCATGAAACACACCCATGGCACTAGTTATGGTCCTGTAATTGCCTGAAGTAGAGTAGTATGCATACTACAGCAAGGGTTGCAACTAAAATGTGCAGGACAGTGGCTCTCCAGGACCGACTTTGGACACCCCTAATATATATATATATATATATATATATATATATATATATATATATATATATATAGAGAGAGAGAGAGAGAGAGAGAGAGAGAGAGAAAGGGCAAGAGAAGAGAAAAGGAGTGGGACAGCGAGTTAGCAGAGTGAACAGGGAGGGGAGAGAGAAAGACAATAAAGAGAGAAAGGGGGCATGGAGGGAGGTAGGGAGGAGAGAGAAGAGCAAGAGGAGAAAGAGAGAGAAAAAAAAGCAAGAGAAAAGAAAGAGAGAGAAAGAGGGGGAGGGAGATAGCAGAAAGACCGGGGGAGGGAGGAGAAAAAGGAGCATGAGAGAGCGAGACAATAAAGATCGGAAAGAGTAGAAAGAAAAAAGAAAAAGAGAGGAGAGAGAAAAAGAGCAAGAAGAACAAAGAGTGAGAGACTAGTGAACTTTGAGTGCACTCTCCAAATAATTCTTTCTTGAATTCATGTTTATTATGGGTGTTTTCATGAACATTCTGCTAGTCCCATTGCATAGGTGATACATTCCTCCAAAACGGTGGGTGCTCCAGTGACTTTGGCTTGAGTAGAAAAGTCACATCTTGAATTTCTTCAATGTCTTTTTAAATGTGAGATTCTAAACCAGAGTCATGACGTTGAGTGCTTCTGACCCCAGTGACCACACCCGGAAGCTGGAGCTGAAAGAGAGCGCAGATACTGGGGTCTACATCAAAGATCTCTCCTCGTACGTCACCAAGAATGTGAAGGAGATCGAGCATGTGATGAACGTGGGGAACCAAACCCGATCGGTGGGCTCTACCAACATGAATGAGCACAGCTCTCGCTCCCACGCCATCTTCATCATCACGGTAGAGTGCAGCCAGCTCGGGCCGGACGGGCAGAACCACATCCGGGTGGGCAAACTCAACCTGGTGGACCTGGCTGGAAGCGAGCGCCAAACCAAAACAGGCGTCCAAGGAGAACGGCTGAAGGAAGCCACCAAGATCAACCTGTCCCTCTCCGCACTCGGGAATGTTATCTCTGCATTGGTGGACGGGAGAAGCTCTCACGTGCCCTACCGAGATTCCAAGCTCACCCGCCTGCTGCAAGACTCTCTTGGAGGTAACGCCAAAACCATCATGGTGGCCACGTTAGGACCCGCCTCCTACAACTACGAGGAGACGCTCACCACTCTACGGTATGCCAACCGCGCCAAGAACATCAAGAACAAACCACGAGTCAACGAAGACCCCAAGGACGCACTCCTCAGGGAGTTCCAGGAGGAGATAGCTCGCCTCAAAGCTCAGCTGGACAAGCGAGGCGTGCTGACCCAGAGGAAGAGGAGGAGCAGGAAGCTGGGTGGTGAAGAGGAGGACTTTGATGATGAGGAGGAGGAAGTGGAGGAGGAAGAAGAGGGGGAGATCATTGAGAAGGAAGCGCAGGAGTACCTAAAGGAGCAGCAGGAGACGCTGGAGAGGGAGAAGGAGGCCATCAGAGATGATCACTCGCTGGTGGCCGAGGAGAAGCTGAAGTTGCTGGAGGAGAAAGACAGGATGGTGAGGCACCTAAGGAAGGAGCAGGAGGCCACCGAGCTCCTCACCGCCAAGTTTAAGGTATGATGAAATGTTGTACAGTGCATTTGATCAGGTGTTTCTCTGGGAACAGGCTCATTTGATTTAACGTCTCTTAAGGTCTGATATGCGAGTGGGAGCTCACACATCACAAGTGAAAAAGTTCCGCTCTGCCATGTTACTCTGGTTTGTCGCAGTGTGTGATCTTGTGGTCGACTAATAAGAGCTGGCTCTTTTGGTCACATGTTCAGAGTGGGTTCAAGGCCTAAAAGAGCCACTGGGTGGCGCTCAGCAAAATGAAACACTGGCAGGAAATTGAACAGAGGAAGTTTATTAAAAAGAAAACTGATGTGTCCCAATCCAAACACTTACACTGCACCCTTAAAACAGAAACTCATCTTCAGAAGAAAATGTATATACTTTTTAGTATGTTAGACGAGAGTGTGCAAGGTCTGGGACACACTAAAACATCGCATGATGGAAGTAGTTGTGACACGTTATTATGCACAACATGTGCGGGAACCTTACTCCTAACGCGGGAACGTAACAGGTCCAATCCGGGACCCACTCGGACACTTTATGTACACTGCGGTTTAGGATGTACTAAATCTCATTGTGCAAAAAAAGTGATGATAGTGCGCCGATTGGAACACAGGCTGCTTTTAACCAGGGCTTCTTAAGGTCAAATTTTTGACTTTTTAAGACAGTTAAAAATCTAATTTAAGGCCTATATCATAACATCAAAAAAAAAAAACATTTCTTAAACAGAATGCTCCAAGTACATTGTTTGAAATCTTAACCATCACTTTTATGTTATTGAGCATTTACGCAGGTTTTGTCAAACTCTGGCAACTCTAACCAACATAAAAAAACACTTTTAGGAGAATTTTCACAAACTTTGGCAGCCCCAACAATTATTTTTTTGCTATTGAGAATGTATGCGTGTTTTCTTAATTTCTGGCAACCATTAAAATCATGTTTGCATTTATTTTTTACATTTATGAGTACATTAATGTTAGTATCTGGCAACACGTAGCAACCAGTCTTAAGATTTTGAGCATTAACGAGTCTTTTCTCAAACTTTGGGAACTGTGAAACGTCACTTGTATGTTTTTCGGGATATGCAATTGTTTTTTGAAACTCTGGAAACCCTAAATGTCCTTTTTACAAAGTTGAGCATATATGAGCATTTCCTTAAACTCTGGCAACCCTAACCATCGTTTAAAAATGGTCTAACTTGTAGAAGCATTTTCTCAATCGCTGTCAACCCCAACAATCACTTTGACTTTGTTTTTTACATTTATGAGGACTATGTCAATGTCTGGTAACCCTAACCATATCTTTTTTTAACATTAAAAAGCATTTTTTAAAATCTCTGGCAACCTCAAATCATCAGACGAGCTGTGGGCATCAGAAAAAAAAGAGCTGTGAAAAATTTAGAACAGTGAATTTAACAGTTTTATAACATAAAATTTGATATTTTAAATTGTAGATGTTTTAAGACTCTGCGGAAACTCTTATTAAGTCAACCTCGACTATTCTCAGGGAGGATGTTCCAAAGCTTTATGAAAGCTCTCTTCCTCCTCTGGTGGAGTTATTTGTAATAAAGACTCAGTAGCTAAGATTTTAATAAAGCTAATATTGTTCTCAGCGTTGTAACGCAGGAGGCTCATCCTCACATCTGAAGCAGAAGCTGGATGTGTTTCAGATGCCGGACGAGCGCTTTCAAAAATAGCCCCATCCTTGGCGGGTCTTTCCTGACAGGTGATGAGTCATCACGACCTCATCCTGTTTCCTGCATTGCTGACCAATCACGACACAGCGTTCCAAACAATAATAGTCACACAGGAAACTCATCGAGCACACTGTGGGGAGCCGTCTTAACATTTAACACTCTTTCAGATCTAGCTATAATTACATTTCGACTAGCCATAATTGCATTTGATATTTATAGTCTGTGAACTTCAATGGAAAAATATTTGTAAATATCTTCATTTGAGTTTTGACTTGTCACAAATATATTTAGAGATATCTCTAAATGAGTTTTGATTAGGAATAACTGTATTTGCAAGTTTGTCCTAGTCACAAGTCTAATCACAAATCTGCTATTGTAATTTGACTACTCATACATTATTTAGAGATATCTCCTATTGTATTATATGTATATGTAAATATAACAAATTAAAGATATCTTCAATAGGGTTATGACTAGTACAAACCCAGTTAGAGATATCTTTAATTATAATTTACAATAAATGCAACTTATTTAGAGATATTTCTAAATAAAATATGAGTAGTAAAAATATAATTGAAGATGTCTTTAATTAGGTTTGCACCTAGTGAAGCGATGTTTAGAGATACCTCTGAATATCTTTGTGTCAAAACTCAACTGAAGAGATTTGTGAATATTTTTCAATGGAAGTCAACAGAGGATTATGATGAGTCATAAAAGAATTGCAGATATCTCTAATGTTCATTATGACTAGACAAATAAACATTTGTAGATATATTCAATCCACGTTGTGAGTAGTCATGAACACATTCTGTCTCAATTATAATTGCGGCTATAAAAATTACTGTCTTATATAGCTGTAATTGAAATTATGACTAGTCTAAAGTGAGTTGTGACTAAAACGTAAAGAATGTTAAATGTTAAAACGGCTCACTATAAGCCCACTGGTTCAGATACAGTAGTCTGGTTCTGTTTAATAGGTTACACACTGCTGAGTGTTCGGGTTAATTCAGCAGCTGTTTGCTTTGAGTCTGTAATCAGCTCACTCTTCGGGTTCTGCATACAGTTGTGTTACAGTACAGTAGAGTCGCTCTAAACATAGCTCTGAGTCAGTTTCTGACCCAGATTCAGCTCCTCTGTGAGTCCCAGCGCTCACGTTCCCGTTTTACACAGGAACTGAACTCGCGCCTACACATTGTTAACCTGTAACTCAGAAATCAGCTATTAGGCCTGGAGAGATATTAGTTTTTTTTGCAATCGCACCACAATTTATTCAGTTTGATAGTCATCATCTCTACACAAAATACCAAAAAATAAATAGGGGGGGGGGGGGTTGTCATGAGTAGGTTGATGATGCTAAAAATGTAGCTTACTTTCTCAGTTCTCATAACATTTATTCTTTAAAGGTTTTCTAAATGTTACCTCATAACGTTCTCAAAAAATTCTTAGAACTTTTTTTTGTAAACGTTTTAATAATCTTGAGAACGTTCACATACTGTTAAAAAATAGACTATATAATGTTTATGCAACGTTAGAGGCAACGTTCTCAGAACGTTCTTGTAACATAAAATTGTTAGCTGGGATCCTGTTTGGCGCACAGAAAACAAAAAAAGGGTTCTGTTTTTTTTTCTTCATAGTTCTTTATTTCAAGAAGACACTTAAGTACAATATGAGATACAGAATCGAAATACAATACACACAGCCCAGGAGAAGTAGCATACACAAAAGTGGAAAAATAAAAAAGGAACATAAAGAAAAGAAGAAAACATTTAGGCATTAGATTTAGAAAAAATGTTAAAAGCATCGAACAAATGGATAGTCATAAGAGCATTTTATTTACAGCTTGAGCATATCAGTGAAGATCTTTAGAGAAAGCAATAAAGCAGGACAATAAAACTTACATTTGATCAAGAAAAAAAGAAAGAGATCTAATGAGAAAAAAAGAGAAAATGATAGAAAGAGAGAAAAAGAGAAGAGCAAGTGAGAGAGAAAAAAGAGAGTGAATGAGAAAAATGGAGAGAGAAGAGAGAGAGAAAAGAGAGTTCAAGACAAAGAGAAAACAGAGAAATGAGGAGAAATGAGAAGAGAAAGAAAGCAAATAGAGAAAGAAAGATTGAGAGGAAATAGAAAAGAGAGAGCCAAAGAGAAAGAGAGAGAAGGGGGAGAGAGTAAAGAGAATTCGAGAAAAGAGTGAGAGAGAGAAGAGAAAGTAAAGACAAAGATATACACGAGAATAAGCGAGAGAGTAAAAGAGAGCATGAGAGTGAAAAAGACAAAGGGAGAGGGAAGGGACAGAGTCAGAAAGAGTCAGAGAGAGAGAGAGAGAAAATAGAGAGAAAAGATAGTGAAAGAGTCAGAGGCAAGAGAAAAGAGAGCTCAAGAGAGAGGATGAGAGAGAAAAGGAGGGAGAGATGGGAGAAAAAGAAAAGAGATCGAGAAAGTAAGAGAGAGAATAACAGAGACGAGAGAGAGAGATATTTAGAATAACAGACACCCTTGGGCGATCAGCAGCACTTTATCATCACACACTCTCTCTCCTCTCTAAGAGAGGAAGATGCTCTCATTAACAGAGACCTTTCCACCCAGACCCCCCTCACATCCCGTCACCACAGCAACAGAGCTCCACACCAGTCCGGGTCATTGTATATTCAAGCATCTACAAAGCCCATTGGCTGCAGCTCCCCTTTAAAGCTCCGCCTTCTTATTACAGAGACGCTGACGCATCAATATTTCAGCAAAGCATTGTGGGAGAAAGCCAGGGAGTGATGTTTGCTGTCGGCACCGATGGCTAAGTGTGCAATCGAATACTTGGATGGAATAACAGCTGGCTGCGAAAGAGGACGGGGTCACATGATCTCCATTAACTTTATTTCTCCCATATTCTGAGAGAAAGAATCCGGCTGTGATTAAAGCATTGACTGACTAGAACATGGACGTAGCTTGTGCAATGTTTCGTTCGAACAGTAAAGAAGCCTCAAAATGGGCATAGCCAACCATCACATCATGGACATGCATCACTTTCTGCTGTAGGGCTGGGCCATAAGGTCAAAAAATATATCACAATAACGTTTACCATATCAGTGAATATCGATAATTATCAGGATATTGTCAAATCTTTATTTCTGGTAAAAATAAAAGCAGGTTTTTACTCTGGAGGTAAAGTTGTACAAACCTGATCATTAACTGAGGCTTTCAACTATTTAAAACTATTTCAAACTTGTAAAAACAAGGCAAACATTTTATAAACATGAACAGTTTAAGGTATTATTGTATAATTAAAATCATTACAATTTAATATATATAACATGGCCATATACATTTTTTCAAAAGAGCGGAAATGTATTCTTTTATTTGATTTGGAGCCAGTTTCAGACAAATATCAGACATCCTGTAAGTATTTATTTGTATTTAGTCATTACTCTGCGCTTGTTCTCAGAAGATACGAGAGCTCTTTTTTTCTTTTTGTGAACGTTGTTACCCAGTGCCGCAAAAATAAATGTGACACCCCAAAAATATGACAAAATTTAACCCATCAGATCACGCCTGCCATAGAAATGAACCAAACTCATCAGATGTATAGCCAACATTCCACTAACCGCACAGAGACTGATGTTCTCCTTGACAGCGAGGGAAGAAACATATTCAAATATTGGGAAAAATCCATGAATTTACATTGTGGTTGAATTCAGTGACTAAACCCAAAGCTGTGTCTATCAATGTTTTTGGAGTTAAAGAACATTAGACCTTGCTGTGCTGTTCCTTCATTTCTAAAGTGGATGCAGTGAGGATCCCATGAGAGCCTCCCGTATGGAAGCATTCATAGGTATTTGAGAGGCACTGACGACTTTATTTTCCAGCACAACTCACTAACAGTAATGAGACTGAACAGTGACGCTAGCCTCCGCTCACGCTTTGTTCTCATCCCGGTCTGACAATGAACTTTGTGTGTTTGTGAAGCCGAGAGCTGCTGCTGGCCACAAAGAGAGCTCTGTGTGTGTATCTGCATGTCGCTGGGGGGAGATGAGGCTATTTTCATCCCACCATCACACTGTCAGCCATTTGTAGCTGTTGTAGAGTTGCTGTGTCACAATCTGCTCAATATTCACACTTTTATGGGTGTGAAATGAGAATCAGTGTGTCCCAACCCATAGTTTACATAGAAAAGTATCCAAGTGGGTCTCGGATGTGTAATTTCTTCAGTTGGATTCTGAAGAGCAGAACGCTCAACTGGCCAACATTACCCACAATCCCCTTCGCTCGGGTGGAAGGAGTTTTTTCTTGTACCCAAACGAATGACCCCTCTTTGTAATACGACTAACTTTTAAGGAAAATGTACAGAAAAAAATATCAATGAAGAGAGTTTAATATTTATTATTATTTTAATGAAGGAATGGGAAAGCAGGAGTTCAGCTCTTGCACATGTTGTGCGTGATGACGTAGCACAACTACTTCCACCACGTTACGTTTTAGTGTCTCAGATCGTACACACTCTCATCTTACACTCTAAAAAGAAAATTAGTTTCTACTTTAAGGGTGCCGTGTAAGTGTTCAGATTGGGATGCAGCAACAGGCTCATGTGAGTAAGTGGCAGCGAGGGATGCCAGATTGGAGAGAGCTGTGTGCAGAGGTAGGGTTAATGTTTTCTCAACCAGGAATCTAGTAAAGCGGATGATTAACTAGATTATACCTGGCTAGAATCCTGACGGTGTAAACGGGTTTTCAGACTTTGACATCCTACAATCGCGTGTGTGCAGGGGGTGCCAAAATGACTGAAGAATTGGGAGAAACATTAAAATAGATTTTTACACATTTTGATCATAATTTGATTTAATCGGATTCTATTTATATTTGTATTTTAGTTTTTTTTTCTCGTTATTATTACTGATTACTAAATTTTACTTATTTATTACAGATAAAAAAACTAAATTTTCCCCAGAGTTAAAAAATGTACTTAACAAATTTTAAAAATACATAACGTTTTTTACAAATATATAAGTGCTTTAAAGTAAATTTTAAAAGATTTTTAAAAATGATAACCTTTTAAACATAAAAATGTGTTAATATTCAGTCATTAACGATATCTGCCAAGTAAGCCAAACTTTGCCAAACGTTTCTTGTTTATAAATCAATAATAACGATTATTAATTAATATTTACATTAAGAATGTCAGGTTTTTTTCCCCCAAAACTATTTTTCTCTTCAGATTGTTCAATTCTAACAATATTCTCTTTCTATTTTTCTGTCAAAACATATCCTCTATCGACCTGTGCCAAATCAGAAAAGAGTTTGAATCATGAGCCCCTACTCTTTTACTCTCACGGGGAAAAGTCTGTCCTGTTAAACATACCCATAAAAGACCCAAAAATATAGTCTGCAATGTTAAAGTATCATTAATCTCACAGTCGCCGTTTGAGCTGCTCCCAGAGTGCCCCTGATCAGATCAGAAATGTGACTCTGACTGTGGAAGTGGAGCATTAAAATAAAAGCTCTGTAGCGTCCAGCTGAACTTGTTAATGGATGTGATGCGGTTGCTAGGCGATGGAGAGCAAGCTGCTGGTCGGTGGGAAGAACATTATCGACCACACAAACGAGCAGCAGAAGATGCTGGAGCAGAAGAGACACGAGATCGCCGAGCAGGTATGCACAGGCACTAACACAGCACACAGATGCAGGTTCCGGATGTGATTTCATACTTTCTCTAAAAACTTTGAATACATTTAAAAGAACAAGAACTCCCTGCTAACTGACAATGGAACAGATGCAACATGTTTATTGTTTTTTAACATGTGTTTTTCGTTTTTTTTGTGTTTTTTATGGTGTATCAGTTTGAATCGCTCAGTTTCCCTGGATGCTAAAAACCCAAGCAGAGTATTTACTTTATTGTACCGCTTTATTTATGTAACCTTTATTTTTTTAATTGTTGTATTGTATTATAACCAGTGTTGGGCACGTGTCTTTAAAAAAAGTAATTAGTTATAGTTACTAGTTACTTTTCACAAATAGTAACTGAGTTACATAATTATAAAAGTAACTTTTAAAAATTCTTATATAAATATTTTCACTAGAATTTTTACTTATACTTTTACACGAGTATAATTTTGGATACTCTACCCAGGTCTGCTCCAAAGTAGCTGTTCTTGATAAACGCTCATTCTCAGTGCACACGAAAGCTCTCTTTCTTGATTGTACAGCTAATTGTTGTTTCTGAGTGGAACGAAAATAAATGCGACACACGCTCCTGGAAATCTGGATAAATTCAACCAATCATATCACGACTATAAACCAATAATAAACCAAACTCATCTGATGTATAGCCAACATCCCAGTTGTAACCGGTGTATTGTGCATTGTGTTAAATGTTTTTGTGAACCACACGGACATCGGGTGACGATTCACACTCGCAGGTTTATGTATCTGATGGAGAAAATTAGCTTCATCAGCGGACCTCCTCTGTATATTGCCAGCTCTCTCTCTCTCACTCCGAAGGCTAACGCCAACAGGCAGAGCAGAGCATGGCCTCAAGGTCTCTCTCTCTCTCTCTCTCTCTCTCTCTCTCTCACACACACACACACACACACACACACACACGCACACACACACACACAAAAACCTGACACCTCACTTTCTCGTGTCTACAGACCCGCAGAGAGAGAGAGATCCAGCAGCAGCTTCTGGACCAGGATGAGGAGACTCTGGAGCTCAGGGAGACCTTCTCATCGCTGCAGCAGGAGGTGGAAGCCAAGACCAAGAAGCTCAAGAAGGTGACTCCCACAAACTCGCAAACCCCTCCCCCCACACCCACAAACTCACAAAACAGGAAAGCAGGTGGCTTTAAAGACCTTTATAAAGAGCTTTTATTGACTCTTCTTCATTTGTTCTCCAATAATCAACTGTCAGGTTTATACTTATCTCGTTATTTTCAAATATGCCATCGTTATGATGTTTAGGGTTGCCCCCTTTTGGTCGATTAATCAATAGTCGACTAGAACAGGCTGAAGTTTTCATTTGCCAGTTAGTCATGAAATATTCCTTCGACAACCGACAACTCGTACCCAGCAGACTAGGCAAGTACACCCATAACATTGAAAGACAGGGAACATTTTGAAAAGTCTTTGTTGTTTTAATTTAGATTTTTTTATGTATTTGTCTGACACTAAATATTTAAAAGCTTAGGCTTTTTTTTTGCCAATTTTTTTTACATTTGTGTCTGTTGCCACTTGAATGTGTTTTCACGCATCTTTTATCAAATATGCACTTTGTGATGTATGTATTTGTTTTATTTTCTCTACCAACTTGTTTATATTTTATCATGCTGTGATAGTGAAATTATAATACTTTAATTAATAAATTCTGAATATTGATCAGTAAAGCCTCCTTTTTTTCCCCCCGACACATTCATAATCATATTTTTGGTAAAAGATTTTCTTAGCCCTTAAACTCAAACCATTTTTCTGCCAATTTAATTAATTAAATCAATATAATCAACCTTTATCAACAATTAGTCAACTATTGGTTTTATTGAACGACTGATAGTCAACGATGAAAGTCTTTACTCAAGGACAGCCCTATTCATTTTATATGTTAATTTTGTTGAAATAATAGTTTTGTTAAGAAAATAAATTGATAGGTCTGCACAATAAAACTTCTGTAAATAAATCAAAATATTGGCATGAAAAGCTGTCTCCAATCTGGCATCCCTCGCTGCCACTTACTCACATGAGCCTGTTGCTGCATCCCAATCTGAACATTTACACTGCTCCCTTAAAGTAGAAACTCATTTTCTTTTTAGTGTGTAAGATGAGAGTGTGTACGATCTGAGACACTAAAACTTAACGTGGTGGAAGTAGTCTCATGTGCGAGACTCCTGCTTTCCCATTCCTTCATTAAAATATTCTAATAATAAATATAAAACTCTCTTTATTGATATTATTTTTTCTGTACTTTTTCTTTAAAGTACAGAAAAGTAAAGTAGTATTACAAAGAGGGGTCATTCGTTTGAGTCCAAGAAAAAACTCCTTCCACCCGCAGGGGATTGTGGGTAATGTTGGCCAGTTGAGCGTTCATCGATCTGCTCTTCAGAATCCAACTGAAGAAATTACACATCCGAGACCCACTTGGATACTTTTCTATGTATACTATGGGTTGGGACACACTGATTCTGATTTCACACCCATAAATAGTGAGCAGATTGGGACACAGCAAAATGTTTTTGTAGGTTGACATAACATTAAAACACTGAGTTTCCTAACTCTGTTCCTCTCATCCCTGTAATTCTGGACCTCTGACCTCTGACCCCTGGATCACTGACCCCTCCCTCCTGTGAAAAATAAAACACCTTTATCAGTACAAGAAGGTCAGTTTGTGTACACTTACTTCTTCGCTGACTGGCTGAAGCTCATGCTAATGGCTAATGTTGACAAGAAACACGTTCACTTTCAATGCAGCTAACCCTAACAAACCTGCTTTAACCTTCAGAGTTAGCGCTAGCATGCTAATCAACAATCCTTCTTTCTTATCTTCAAGAGCTGATGAGACAGCTCCATTACTCCCACAATAATCTGCACGGCACTTCCTATGAGAGCACATCATCACTACCTGTTGGGATGTAGAGAGGGAGATAATCGTTTCCTGCTTGACCTTGACCTTTAACCCCTCCTGTACTAAGCTGAACTCACTTTAACACTGAGCACAGTGACACGGCATGAAGAGGATTTTAAAGAGGAAGAGAAAATTGTGGGGAAGTGTGATGACAGGAAAAATCTAAGGATTGGTGGATTGGTTTATCAGTGTATAGCTGATTGGTGGATTGATGATCACATGTTTCTAGGTGCATAGCTGATTGGTGGATTGATAATCACATGTTTCTAGGTGCATAGCTGATTGGAGGATTGATGATCACATGTTTCTTTGTGCATAGCTGATTGGTGGTTTGATAATCACATGTTTCTATGTGCATAGCTGATTTGTGGGTTGAGGATCACATGTTTTTTTATGCATAGCTGATTTGTGGATTGATGATCACATGTATCTGTGTGTATAGCTAAAAAGCTGATTGGTGGATTGATGGACACATGTTTCTTTGTGCATAGCTGATTGGTGGATTGATGATCACATGTTTCTATGTGCATAGCTGATTTGTGGGTTGATGATCACATGTTTCTTTGTGCATAGTTGATTTGTGGATTGATGATCACATGTATCTATGTGTATAGCTGAAAAGCTGATTGGTGGATTGATGGACACATGTTTCTCTGTACATAGCTGATTGGTGGATTGAAGGATACATGTTTTTCTGTGCATAGCAGATTTGTCAATTGATGATCATATGTTTTTCTGTGCATAGCTGATTGGTGGATTGATGGACACATGTTTCACCATGCATAGCTGATTGGTGGATTGATGATCACATGTTACTATGTGCATATTTAATTGGTGGATGAATGATCACATGTTTTTCCGTGCATTGCTGATTGGCAGATAAAGGACACATGTTTATCCGTGCATAGCTGATTGGTGGATTGGTGGTCACATGTTTCTCTGTGCATAGCTGATTGGTGATCACGTGTTTCTCTGTGCATAGCTGATTGGTGGATTCTCTATGGAGCTCATGTGATTGGTGTAAGTACAGATAATGATGGATATATAGACAAAATAATTATTTCTCTCTCTCTCTCTCTCTCTCTCTCTCTCTCTCTCTCTCTCTCTCTCTCTCTCTCTCTCTCTCTCTCTCTCTCTCTTCCTCCCTCTCTCTCTCTCTCTCTCTCTCTCTCTCTCTCTCTCTCTCTCTCTCTCTCCAGCTCTATGCCAAGCTTCAATCTCTGAAGGCTGATATTCAGGATGTGAATGATGAGCACGTTAGGAGTCGACAAGAGCTTGAGCAAACCCAGAACGAACTCACCAGAGAGCTCAAATTTAAGTCAGTCTCTTTATCTCTCTCCTCTCTCTCTCTCTCTCTCTCTCTCTCTCTCTCTCTCTCTCTCTCTCTCTCTCTCTCTCTCTCTCTCTCTCTCTCTCTTGCTCTATCTTTCTCTCTCTCTTAATCTATCTTTCTCAAAGGCTGTCACATTAGTTTTTCCTCATCTTGGTTGATGTGTTTGTGTGTAGATATCTAATCATAGAGAACTTCATCCCTCCTGAAGAGAAGAACAAAATAATGAACCGACTGGAGTTTGACTCTGAGGAGGACCAGTGGAAGTTTCAGCCGCTCGTTCCTGCTGAGAAGTATATGAAACTTTTATTAAAACACAAAAAAAGATGCAAACATGTATAACAAATCATATAAATTAATAAATCAGTATTTCCCAATTAATTAATGATAGTAATTAATGTCATTATTTTTTTCTTTAAACTTTATTTTAAAATTTTGCACAGTTTACTAGGTTATATGATATAGCAAACCAAACATTTAAAGTGCCAATACAAACAAAAATGGATGCTAAAAATATAAAAAATGTGAAAATACACATTATAGAAACTGAAATTTGCTTGTAAAACGCTATGTATGCTGTTGTCCTGCTACAATATGCTGGAAAGTAAATTAAAGTGCTAAAAACAAACTTATTTTTATTGATTAATAAACATAAATAGTTTTTCTACTTTGTAACACATTTGTTTTTAAATGTAGAAACATAAAACTGAATACTGGAATAAATCTCAAATTGTTTTATGTATTCAGTATATTATATAGACTTTATATCACAAATGCATGTTGCCTGTTTTTTTACGCCTGTTCAGCAATTTCACGCAGATGAAAAGAAGACCAGCCTCTGCTGTGGGATACAAGCGTCCAATCAGCCAGTACGCCCGGGTTGCCATGGCGATGGGCACTCACTCCAGATACAGGGTATGTGTGGAGTACGATAGATTTAAGACTAAAAGACTGAAAACTTGATTCTGAATGGTGTTAAAATGTTTCACAGAGGTCACTTGTTGAGAAAAGTACAGCTTAAGAAGCTCTACAGGATTAAGGAACCAGTTTAGAGGAATCTGTTACATTTAGTCTTTACTGTTATTTTTCTCAGTTTTTTTTCTACATGTTTAATGAAATGTAATTTAAGTCCCGTCTGTGTTCCTGCAGGCAGAGAACATCCTGATCTTGGAGCTGGACACAAGCCCTCCTGCTCTTTTTCAGCTGGAGCCTCAAACATCCAGGTTCGAATCTGAACCCTGTAGAGATGCGCTGCTTGAAAACACAGCATACAGAGAGAAATCAGGCAGCGGACGAGTCAAGAAATCACAGTCATGGTTAGTGAGTCCTGCATGGATCTCCTCGTCCTAATAGTTAAACTGCACAAGGTAATGGTCAACAAGTGGTGGACAAAGTGCACAAACCAAGTACCTGAGTTACGTAAAGATACACGAGATAAAATATTACTACAATAAAAGTAAAAGGGGTCCCTTTAGAATTTCACTAGCCAAAGAGCCAAAGTACCATGATTTATTACGGCTATAATAATCCTTTTTGTCGAGTCTCTTTCTTAAACAATATGTGAAAAGACTTTATTGAGACTGAAGCCTGAAGCA
This sequence comes from Danionella dracula, assembly GCA_900490495.1. Taxonomy (NCBI): domain Eukaryota; kingdom Metazoa; phylum Chordata; class Actinopteri; order Cypriniformes; family Danionidae; genus Danionella; species Danionella dracula. The sequence goes on along the minus strand of UELW01000001.1, from coordinate 21,552,990 downwards.
GATATTATTACAATATTTAGCTGAAACTATGACGAGCAGAATGAAAATGTATGATTAATTCTCATAGACTGCATTATTTACATTTCCTTTTCCTTTTCCTGCTTTGTTACATTCATTGTGGAAACTATGTATGACGGTAAAGACTTTGACAGAGCTACTGGACCAATCAGGAGTAAGAAGTATGTCAGTGCCCACCCATGAGTAAAATGACATTTCCAACCCAAAATTGTTTTTTGAATAACAAGAGAAAAATGAGAAATTGATACAAAACTCCATAATTTCGTTGTCAAACAAACACAAAAAAATTGAGAAACAAGTTGTTTTCCATCATGTTGTCATTCCGTTTGAATATAAAAATGTAATTATTAAAAGGTACACGGACCCCTAACATACACAAAGAAATTGTGCACTTCGTGCAACCTAGAACTGCATTCGCACGAAGTAGATTCTACCAAGAGCAACCAATTCAAAACACAGGGCTGTACTCTGATTGGTGGCGCGTGCTGAGCATGCTCGACCAATCAAGATTTTTACCCCCTCATCAATAAAAATGAATGACTGATTTCGCAAAATGTAGTTGAGTAAAAAGTAAGATTTAGCTGTAGTCTCCTGAAAGTAAAATACTCCAGTAAAGTACAGATACATGAAAATGCTTCTTAAGTACAGTAACCAGTCACATTTACTTCGTTACTGCCCACCACTGCTGTAAACATAAAAAACACAGATGCAAATAACACCTCATGTGTGTTTACAGGTGCCAGTCTCAGCATGTTATTTCCTCCTCAAGCTTTGCCCACTCTCTGCCATCCTCAGGGTCTCACAGTTTGCCACACCCACAGAGCATCCCCATGGCAACAGCCCAGGAATGAGGCTGCACAGATCCGATCCTGGGATTTGTGTTTACCTTCCTTGGAATTTTGATGTCATTACAAATGGAGTTTGCATAATAACAACCTGGAAATTTGCATATTATCCCAGCTGAAATTTACATATTAATGACTCGATTGAAACAAGATGCAATCTACACCGACTGAGGATAGTCAAGAAAGATTGTGATTATTAAAGCTTCATCTGGATCAGAGCTTGATCGAATGAACACTGGACCAATTGTTTCCCACTCGGACCAATTAATGGATGTCACTGCATTTGCTCTTTTCTCTCGAACTCTTGCTCTTTGCTTCACAACACTCTCAAGACGCTCTCCATGCGGATATTCTCACTAATTCCGGGTGCTTTGAAAACTGCTGACCACACTGTGTTTACAAACTGATCTTCACGCTCCTGTGTGTTTCTGTAGAGCTGAGCAAGAGGACTCTCGTTCTGTCTGCATGTCTTCTGAATTTCAGACTGAGGATTTTAGACTGGGCCGCAGAATAGAAATTGGAAGCACATACAGGGTTCCCACTGGCTCACGGAAACATGGAGCTATCTGGTTTTCAGGTTTTTGAAAGCCAACGTATATTTACACAGAGGGTCATTGTTAGTGCTTTTAATTGGCCGTATCCAAAACTACTTCTGCCCTTAATTAGGCCACTATTTGAGAGTGGTGGTTGCTCCCAAAATGCACTGCTATCCTATTCTTTACTACTATATATTAGTACTGTTATTATTAATTTATATTTTTAAATTATTCTTAGTCTTTTTAAGAAAGAAAAGGATTGCCTTATACGTTTTTGTTTCATCTAGGATTTTGATTATTGTTGGCGCTGTTATTATTTCCCTAATTTCTTTCATAATTTCTTTTCTTTCCATCTCATATGTTTTACACTTAAGTATTACATCTTCTATTGTTTCCTCTACTCCACAATTATTGCAATTCTCAATTTTCCGGCCATAAGATTTCGAGATTGTGGGTCTTTATTACAAAAACAAAGAGTGCTATAAAATGTTTTATTTACAAATTTGCCCTCACACATCATCACATATAATACAAAATAACCCAACCTTTTGACATTATAAAAATAATTTTTTAGATATTCATTTCTTGACACAAACCGTGAAATCAAAATTGATCTAAAGACGTTATTAGTTTAAAATCACAGAGCTTATCTTTCATGTTATTTACTTCCGTAAAAATTTGTTTTCTAATGCCATATGTGATCATTTACATGAAACACGTGTACCTGCAATACGTTTTTGATGGCATAAAAACCTATTGGGTGACAATAGTTTTGTTAGTTATATGATAATGTTATGGCTATGCTATGTTTATACTTGATAAATTATAACGACATACCATACTAGCAAGTAACGCTTACTAGCAAATCAGGCTAACAATGCCCTTTCAATATAGCTGTATTTAAACTTCCCCACAGTTTCTGTTGTTCTTTTCATTTCAAAAGATAATAATCAATTTCAAACAAACATTTTTTGTACTTTTTTAAGCTTTTTCAAGATTGTCTTTCTCATGATAACACTAACTTTGACTTCAAACGTCATGTTGCTGGCAGTGACCCTCGTTGTAAATATAAGATACATTTTGAGACTTTGAGAGATGTAACGTATGCAGTATTAATATAGTACAGCGTGTCTGTTTATACATAGTGAGGGTGTATTTGTAAAATCAGTATTATAAAGAAATTGATGTTTTATGAATGATGTTTGAATAACTTAAAAGCTGGAGGTCAGTAATATATAGTGATTTAAAGTAAGGATGGTGATATTTGTTGAGTTGAAGGCTAAAAACATACCTCAGAAGCTCCAGAAAATACACACCGCAAGAAACACACTTTTTGAATAAGAAAAAACCTTGAAAGTAGTTAAACTCTCCCTAGTTCAAGCAAAAATGTCAACTGATAACAAACGCTGATGGATCTTACATTAGACAAAACTCTCAAAACAAGTCTTTTCAAGATGAAACTGAACTGGAATATTTCAACTTGTATCTAGTCACTAGAGATCTTAAAATTAGGTATTAAAACCAGGACGTTTTCTCATTTAAGACTAAAGACTAAGATTAATACTAAAGACACTTTTAAGAAGTGTTAATATAAGTATATTACACTTTAAAATTTAAAAGGTAATAATACCATTTGCTCTTGAAATGAGAAATATTTGCTAATATTTTAGGGAAAAAAGCATTCATTCAAGAATATGCTTAATTTTAGTTACTAAAATATGGGGATTTAAAACTAGAAATTATAGCTTAAACTTTTTGGTTTTATTTGTTTCTGATAAGCAATGTAAAACTAAATTCTAGTAAAAACAGCACTAAATAAAGAATGTTTGTACTTATATCTAGTACCTAAAAAAATGGTATGGTCTTAAAACTCGAGATTATTGCTAAAAATTAAACAGACTTTCTTTTTACACACACTAACTAATACAACTTATATTAAAACAAGACATTTTGAGTCAACATATTATTATTTCAAGAATGTTAATGTGATCTTATTTTAAGAAATCAATGTTAAAAACTGATAAAAGCATTCTTCTTGAAACAAGTAAAAAATCTTAAAGCTACTTTAAATCTTGAATCCTGAAACCAGTGTCAGAACATTTGAATTCCTGGAATAAGACTCAAATTCTCATGAAAAGAAACTACACCGTCAATAAATCATCAATCCCCCAAACTTTAATGGAACGATACAGACCAGCACAAAAGTCACATTTAGATTTATAAGCATTATAACTGTCATCCAGTTGTGCACTAACTTTAATGGAAGATGTTTAAGATCACTAGTGACTAGATACAAGTTGAAATATTCTAGTTTTTTTGCTTGAAAAGACTTGTTTTGAGAGTTTTGTCTAAATTTAAGATCCATCAGCGTTTGTTTTCAGATAGACATTTTTGCTATATTTTAAGAATTCATGCCACATCAGATTTGTTCATCCCTATGGCCGATCGTTTTTGCTTGAACTAGGAAGAGTTTTCTACATTTGAGGTTTTTCTTCTTGTTCCAAGAGGGTTTTTTTGTTGTTGCAGTGAAATAGTTGATTGGTGCCACTGAATTTGAATGAGCACCAGTGATTAGTGACTTATACAGGACACAAACACTCCAGAGATGTATCGATTTCTTGCAAAAACCCTTAACTACCCTAATCTTCCGAAGCTAGTATAAGGGTACAGTGCATTATTCTTGATGGAGATGTGTGGGAACCATGGCTCTGGAGATATCTGTGTATCATGAACTGTATGACCTGCTGTAGGCTTTGCTCTACCTTTAAACCAATGCACTACCTGGACGAAACTGCTTCAATCTCTTGGACATGAGCTCTTGAACGCAACCCTGACATTCTTGATCTCCTTTGAGCAAAGACTGGGACATCTCACCTTGAACCGAGTTTGGTCAAGGTGCAGCAGATCCATGTGTGTGTGTTTGTCGAATCTGTGTGTTTTATCTTGGAGATTCTTTATTTCTGGGTGGAAATAAAGGAGCAGATCACTGGTAAAAGATTCCATTTGTCTGCATGCAATTATTTAAAAGAGCTTTTGAACAAGGGTCTCTATGGAAATCTGCTAACTTCTGGATCTCTAGTGGTCAGTTAAGGAACTACAGTTCAGTTTCTTTCTATTAATCATCAGGTAATTGCGACTACATTCTCAGAATGAGGTGTCTAGATCTTCTCCTCAATTGTGGATTTCTAAAGCATTGGATCAAGGCACTTATACGTTTAGATGGTATCCACGGTTAAAGGGTCATGAAACCATTAGATTTTTTTTTAGATTTGCCTGTATTGAGCATCCCTTGAGAGACGTAGCATGGTTTGCTAGTATCAACGTTAAAATATTTGCATTTGCGAGGAAATGAAAAAAAAAAATTGGAAAAATATCTGTTTGTGTTTCGAGAGAGACACCAAAAGCTTGAAAAAGCAGAGGGTATCTAAATTAGTAGAATCAGGTGTGTTGCATGAAGTTTGAAGTGGGTTCCCAGGGTCAAATCCTGGAGGGCTGCAGCCACTGCATACTTTTATTTCAACCCTGTTTCGAGAGACACACATACCAATATTTTCTAACAAAACCAAAAGTGCTAAATAGTGGAATCAGGTGTGATGCATCAAGATTTAAATGAAGCAGGGCTACGGACCTTCAGGAATTTATCCCTCCTTTAGACATGAGTTTGAGCATCTTGAGGATCTCTGAATAATGAAAACACGTTGTTTTAGAGTATTTTGGGCAGTCACAACAAGCTGAAGTCACTGACGTGAAGTCACCGAGAACACGGCTCGCGTAAAACAATCTCTCGCTGAGCGTGGTGCTGGTTTATCACTGAAGAGCCTCTGATCGCGTCGATCTCGCTCTGCCCTGAATAATTGACGCTCTCGCCCCCGCGGCGCCTGCCGTTACACAGTTTACCGGGGAGGTCGCCGGTGTCGTGTTCTGTTTAACCTACATGCGGGTCATTTCCCTTTCATCAGTGTCAGCTCAGCGACTAAAGATCTGCTCTCTAAACACTTCTGGAGCTCGGGTTCATCCCCGACTGACAGCGGGAGGGCTGATGGAGAGGCTGCGGTTGCGGTCCAGTCCTGACTGGAAAAGCTGGAAGATGTTACTGGAGGGGTGTGACATGATAACGTTTTCCTCTCAATGTTTAGGCTAACATATTACACTGAGCTATATTTGGGTACTACATGGGATAGAGGCTCCTGGTGAGATTCATGGGAATGTGCCAAAAGTCCTTCTGTTTCTATGGCAACCTAATTTTTGCCCAGTGGACATTTTCATGCAATACCTCTCTCAAAGCCCACTAATGAATATTATATTATATTATATTATATTATATTATATTATATTATATTATATTATATTATATTATATTATATTATATTATATTATATTATATTATATTATATTATATTATATTATATTATATTATATTTTGTACCTTTTTTGTTGCCTTTCGTTTCAATATTTTCCTATTTTAAATATCTTAAAATGCAACACGTGTGTATGAATGTACACGAAAACCAGAGTAAAAACGTTTTGCATTAACTGACTCGTCTTTTAAAGTTCTCGTGCTGCATCTGACCGCTAGAGGGACCACCGCTGCAATTTTTCTAAAGCTGCACAGTAGGTCTGAGAACAGAGAGATGAGACCAAACCAAAGTCTGAAATGGGATATTTCTCTTTTGGGTAAATTATCTGTAATTCAAGACTCTATAATTCTGGAGATCTCTGCGACCCTTAATTACGAACGTCATGAGATGACGTAGGTATATAAAAATCTTGATTGTCGTGATCATTACTTATCTCATGATCATGACAAAACAACTTTTGTTATGTTGTGATTATGACTTAATTATCTCATCATCACGACAACAAAAGTTATGTGTGATTATTATGTTTTTCCAAAATATAAAAAATATACAAACTGCAGCATTAAAAATCGATCAAAATAAGTAGATCAGATAAATGCCAGTAAAGTATAAGGGAAAAAGGAAAGCTACAATTTGACTATCTTTTCACTTCCACCTTGTCACTATTTGATCTGTACATGTTACCGGGTTTATATTGTGTCTAACCTTTCTTCTTACTTTCTCTGAATGTACATGACTAATGTCTTGATTTTAGGTGAAAAAGAACTAAAAACAACAAAGTACATAGATTCTGCACATGTGCATTGCGAATCAGGTGACCTATAGCCTGAACGCAAGCAAACATAGCATGTGTGTCTTTACAGCTTTTTTATGTAGCATACATAAAGCTAATATCAGTTTATATTTCTGTACTAATATTGTACGTGTTTTTTTGAATACACTATTGATCTTGAAAGGTTTTGCATTTAACACAACCTCTTTGGTTGGATAAAAGTTTAGTAACCAAGCTAATCTTTGAGTTAGTTATTTAGATCGTAGTATTTAGTATACTAGTATTTAGTTAAGTGTAGTCCATTATTTCATACTGGGACACCACTCTCTCTGAGTGCAAAAATAAAGTCCAACTTAACGTATTGATTATTGCAGGCCGGTTGATACCAGACAAGGTTTTCACATGCTACATTTTGAAAAAAATACAAGTCATGATCAGGAGATAACAAACATTGTTTTGTCGTGATCATCAAATAATTAAGACATGATCACAACATAACAAAAGTTATTATGTCCTGATCACAAGATAATTAAGTCATGATATAATAACAGTTGTTATGTCATTATTATGGGATAGTTAAGTAATGATCACGATGTAACATAATTCTTTTTTATACCTCTGTACATAATAACACAAAGCACAGTTAACACTGTACTCATCACTGTCTGAGAGTCTCCAGAGGATCACGTTCTCCATAGGTTTGACACTCCCAGAGCTTCTGCCCTTCTAAGATGTCAGAGACACTCATAAATAGACCTGCTGCTCATCTGTGGATGATGTTGCACAACAGATGAGAATATCTGCTCGAATCCCAGAAGAAGGCTTGCAGGGGGTTTGTGTTACTGTAATGGATATCTCTCTTCCAAACAGAGACACTTACTCACAAAGGCCTCATCAGCAACAGGAAGTCGATCAAAACCTTTCTGCTTTCCTTTTAAGCTCAAGTGAAGAGGAAACCCAAGCAGATGTGGAACAAGGGGAATTAGAGTACTGCCTCTTTAAGACACATTTTCACCTACCTGAATGTCTGCTGTTACACAGTGCTCTGTGAGAAACTGAAGATTCATGAGAGAGAGAGAGAGAGAAAAGAGAGAGAGAGAGAGAGAGGAGGAAAGACAGGACAGAGTGAGAGATATAGGAAAGGGATAGGGGGGAGAGAAACTGTAGAGAGAATGTAAGAGAAAAAGTGGAGAGATAGGAGTGAGGGAGTAGAGAGAGAAAAGAAGGAAGAGAAAGAGAAGAGAGGGAGGGGGAGTGGTGCAAGAGAGGAGAGGGAGAAAGATGGCAGAGAGAGTGAGAGAAAGAAAGCAGAGAGTGAAAGGGAGAGAGAGAAATGAGGGTAAAGAGAGCGAGAGAGGTGAGAAAGAGAATTGGGAGGTTGGAGAGGGATGAAAGGGATTAAGAGAAAGAGTGGAGAGAAAAGGATGAGGAGAAGAGAGAGAGAGAGGAAAGAGGAGAGAGAGAGAGAGAGAGAGAAAGAGAGAGAGTGAGAGAGAGAGAGAGAGAAAAGGGAGAGACAAGGAAGAAAAAGTGTGTCAGAAAGAGATGGAGAGAGAGAAAGTGATAGACAGAGGAGAAAGAGAGAAAGGTAGAGAGAGACTGGAGAGGAGAGAGAGAAATTAATTCTATTTCCATAGTGTTGTTTTTTGACACCGCTGAGCTTTCAGTCACTCGAGGCACTTTAGGGGTGTGGTCAAACACTGTTGGCCAATTAAGCACTACTATGATTTTTAAAGTGTCTCCTGATCATTAAAATGCAACATGTATTTAATAAAGTTCTTCAAAAGCTATTTGAATCTATTAATTCATTCATTCATCTTCATGTAGGCTTTCTTCCCTTTCGAGGTCGCCACAGTGAAATGAACCGCCAACTCTCTGGCATATGTTTTACGCGGCAGATACCCTTCCAGCCGCAACCCATCGCTGGGAAACATTCACACACACATCCACACTTTAACACTATGGACAATCGTTCTTACTCAATTCACTTATACCGCATGTCTTTGGACTTGTGAAAACCCGGAGAAAATCCATGTGATCACGGGGAGAACATACAAATTCCACACAGAAATGCCAACCGACCCAGCCAAGGCTCGAACCAGAGACCTTTTTGCTGTGAGACGACCGTGCTACCCACTGCACCACCGTTATTTGAATTTAATTAATTGTTATTTTTTTCCAAGTGCAGTAATGTGCAAAAGTTTAAGGCAAGTATGAAATTGCGGTTACCACGGCTGCTTTCAGAAATACTAATAATGATTGTTAATTTTTGTCAGTTTACAAAATACAAAGTGAACGAAACAAAAAAGAGATCTAAATCAAATAAATATTTGGTGTTACTAATCGCTTCTTTGAGTTGCACTTGCACAAAGATTTTTATGTGTTGCAGACTTGTTTTTGATCGGGGTCTGAAGGTCACCACCATTGACTGTCTGTAACATGGACGTAGAATGCGCGACGCTTCGTGTGAACGGGAAAGCAGAATAAAAATGATCGTAGCCAGAATTCACCAGCATGGAACTGCATCACTATGGTAACCATAAATGAGTCCAGAGGGGAGGGACATGGACGTAGCGAAGACATCTGATGGGCTAAATGTTAAAATTTAATAAATCTTAAACAAAGTAATTTAAAAATAATTAACTCAGAGTGTTCATTAAAGTAAAAAATAACGATTTGAATGAATAAAAAACACCAGGGGTGGAAACATGTTTTTTCAGCTCCAAAGTTTTACAGTTTTAACATTGGAGTAAATGAGAACCTGCTCACTTCTGACCCCCCCCCCCCTTGTGGCCGGTAGAGGTATAGCGTTTAGTCACTTCCTCCTGCGCAGGGGCAGGGACAGCGGGTGGTTGCCCCATGGTCACCACACACCTGTTTGATGCAATGCTGCTCCTTGCCCTTGGATGGCGCTCAGAGGAACTACAGCGATACCCCAAAGTTCGAGACAATAATATTTCACATCATATTTCTTCCCTTTTGTTTGCGTTTTTGTAGTTTTTATGGGACTTCTTGAAGAACTCTGGACACTCAGACACCAACATGACAAGTTTTCACTATTCATTCTCTTTTGTAAACTTATTCTGCTCGATTTCCTGTGGTGAGTTGACGCAATTTTGTATTGAGCGCCACCCGGTGGCTCTTTTATTTCTTGAAAGTACTCTGAACGCGGAAGCTTTTCATTGTGAGATCGTGCACTGCGACAAACTTGGACGACATGACAGGGCGGAGCTTTTTTTTTCACTTGCACCGATCTGACAGCCATCTGGCATGTACATATGCGTCATTTCACACTGATAATACAGGTGTGATGGCTTTTACACTCGGCGAGGAACAGCACACTCTCCTGCAGTATTGAGGTTCAGTATTTTTTTTTATCATGGCAAGACTAAGCACAGCAACAAGACACAAGGTAGCTCCTCGCGTCTACAAAGTTTCAATATATTCACTAGACTTGCTATTAAAAATAAAACTCAGTTTGCTTTATTGTATGTATAATAGTATAAATATGAATGTGTATATGAATATGAATGTATGTATATATATATATATATATATAGATATCTCTATCTCTATATATCTATATATCGATATATATATATATATATATATATATATATATATATATACATACATTCATATTCATATACACATATATATATATATATATTAAAAATTCAAAAGATGGTTAAACTTAAATAGATGTTCATGTAGTTGGCTGTGTGTTTGCATGTGGGCGCGCGTGCGTGCGAGAGAGCGTGTGTGTGTTTCTCCAGAATGGCGATCACTCACGGAGATGTTCGATCGGTTCACCGGGGATCTTGTGAATGAATCGTGACTTTTCGGCACCGGAAACAATGAGAATATATTGATCATTAACAGACGAACATGAAACTTTAACGCTGGACCGGTTTTAACGGATCAGAGCGGCAGAAATTCGCTCCGGTGAGTCAACTTTTTCTGCTTCACTTCAACTAAACATACCCTCAAACGAACACACTTGAGTACATTATCCTTGTCAATTCCACAATAATAAACGGATAGTGGTGTTTAAACCTGACGGAAAACGTTAAAAAGTGCTCTTTTCGGCGGAGGAAACTTTGAGCGGCGAATGAGGTTAAAGATGGAGTTATCGTTAATGTTTGGCAACATGGCTGCTTGCTTTCATTTTTACATTGTTACAGACTTTAAATGCTATCTTTAATCTCGTTAAAGCTACACGAACGTTGCGCTGTTGACGGTTATTAACGTTTAAATCCAGTAAAAGATTCCGTTACATTTTGAAATAGTTTCCGTTGCAACTGAAACCTCGAGCGCTGACACTCGTTAACTCACCTCAGATGAGTTTAGTGCTTTACTTTTAACCTATATGTGAACTCGTGCTGGTTTTCAAAGTTAATATACGTTTTTGGGTGTCCACGAAGTACAAAAGAGACTCAAAATCAACAGGAAACACTGTACACGCTCCTATACCCTGGAACTTGGTGTATAGCTTATACACTGTACAGCTTTGGTTTGTTTACAAGCTGGTTTGTGCCACTAACGAGTGGCACATTGGTTTGAGATTTACTCGAATAATGTGTTGTACAGAACTGCAACGAAACACACCCGGTATTCATTTACAAGGTGCTACTTGAGTGTGCTTTTAAAAATATCTTGGTGCCATGTCTAAAAATAACTGGTGACTTCAGTCTTTTTAAGCTTAAAGGGCATTTTAAAGCTGCCCTATAACGTAAACTCTATTTTTCAGACATTCCTCTCAAGTGTTGTTCCCTCATCAAAAACATGCATCGAGTCAGTTTCAGCTGGCTTCATGCATGTTTATATGGTCCTGTTTTCTTTTTCTGGGAGCTCAAACGGCTCGATGGCTGTAGCCACGCCCATTGGCCAAAATGCAGTCCACTAACCAATCAGATGAAGTGCTGATGCAGCTCATCTCAATGAAGATTGTATTTGCTGACTGACCCTGAAGTGAACCGTGTCAATAAACATTGAACAGAAAGAGTTTTTGGTTGTCCTGCACCAAAAATATGTTTTTTTTTTGGCAATTCAAAAAGCAAATATATTAATCAGACATGGGTAGATGTTCTGTGTGCAACAAGAAAAACCCAGCAGGGGGTGTGATGGAAGCGATGCAGTGGGAGAAACATAGAATACTAAGCTTGTTTTGTGAAGATTGGAAACAATGTTCAACATAACTACTCCTTTTTGAAGGTTATTAAGGGTGTGGTGATTTTCTAGAGAGGTTATAGATTTATTATAAATTATTCAAAAGGGACACGATGTAGCACCTTTAAGCATACTGTTCAAGCATTGCTGGCTCTGCTGCTTTTTGATAAATGAACAGAAATTTCAGACGCGTATCTGCCAATCATGTTCTTCAATGACGTGATTACTCACAAGAGCCAACAGCCAATAGGGGATAGGCAAAGTCATGACGAAGTTAACGCTAGTTATCAACATGGCTCAAGAAATAACCTGTTTAATTGTGTCTATGTGGAGAGATATAGTAATGAAATGTACAATGTTTAAGAGGCTTTACTATAAGCTAGCTTTTAGCTTTGTTGTGACCCTATCCCCTATTGGCTGTTGGCTCCTGTGAGTCATCATATCTAAGAGGAATGTGATTGGCTGATGCACGTCTGAAACTTTTGTTCCTGAATGACTAAAAAGCCCTGCGAAAAAACAGCTTGTGGCTGAAAAATTAAACTGAGAAATGCAAACTCAGGGATATTAGTCTGCAGGACACTGTTTGAGAGATTGTAGATCAAAGTATTTACATTTTTTTGTGCATATATAGTTTTTTTTTAACTCAGATGAGAGCATTGTGCTAAAATTGTATACATGTGTGATGGAGGAGGTGCATTTGAAGAACCAAATCCACAAATGCACATGATTGACATCCACAAATGAGTAAAATAGCATTTCTACTTGAACATATGCTACGTTCAGACTGTAGGTCTCAATGCCCAATTCAGATATTTTGGTAAAATCAGATTTTTTTTCATTACAAATAACACGTGCCTGCTATTCGTCTTCTGTGTAAACGAAATGCGCCTTCAACATGACTACTATGGAAAAGGAAACTATGGAAAAGGAAAAGATGAGTTAAAAATGCTCTGATACCAACCACGACCAACCTTAAGACTCCAGGGACTCATTTCTGTGAGAAACTGTGCTTAAACTGAGCTCGATGATGCAAAACCCAGAAAAATGTGACCTGACTTAAAAAAAAAATCTGATTTGATCTGTTCAGACTGTCCTGAAAATATCAGGTGAAAGCATTGGATTTGGTTCACTTTGGCCTGCAATCTAAATGTAGCCTTTGTGTTAAATTGTTTGTTGCAATTAATTCTGATTCAGCACACACTTTTTCTGCATTTTGGTAGTGACAAATGCCAGCTCCTTAAGGGTTTTCTCAGTTCTTGACTCCTTAACCTTTATACAAATGAGAAGCGATTCCTTGATAGTGACACATACAAGGAGAGAAATCTTGTTCTCATCTTGATCTTTATTTATCACTACTGGAACCCCGCGCTTTCAGCCGATCCACCTACCACTGACTTTCAACTCTTAAAAACATGCTTTTTTTTTCTTGCCACCACCTTAAAAATCAAGTTGCAATCTATACTCTTGAATTTTTTTTATTTTAATATATTTTTAGGAGATATATAACTTCTCAGTTGAACACTTTTGGTTGTTTCGAGGGTTCCAAATTCAATATAAAATAGGCATTTATTTCATTGCTGAAGTCTGTGAGTGGCTGCTGATGAGCGTCTCTTGAAGCATTTGTTGAACGTTTTTAGAAATGTTGTTTTTGACATTGTTTGAGCAGCGTTGAGAGATTGTATTCATAAGCATGTTCGCTCTAGAGCAGTGTTTAGGTTGTCTCACACAAAAAATAACCATGGTTTGTGTGTGGGTGTGCATGCATGCAAGTGTGCAAGTGAAAGGGGCCCCCGCGGCTCTCCGGCGTCTCGCTGCAGCATTCGAGAAACGAAATCCCTGGGTTCGAAGCTCCCTCCCTCCCTCACAAGCTCCGAGGTTGACAGAGGTTTGAGATCAGGAATCTGAGGAATGTGTGCCCCCCTAGTTGGATGCTCTGGGTACCTGCCACACTCACTCACACACTCATGCATGCATGTCCGCATCCACCATGTCACTCAGCCAGAACCGAGAGGCCTCTTCCAAAATTAGAGTGTCCAGGAGTCATTTTTATCCTCCAGCAGACCATAACGGGTGATCGCTCTGGCCGTTTGGTGTTTAAGAGAATGTCTTAAACACTAAACGAGCTTCTTAATGTCTCAAGGTCAGGTTTGGAATCTATGTATAATTACTCCAAAATACCTCAGGCTTTCATTACCTCATAGAAATGGATTTTATTTATAGCAGCAGGGATTTAAGAATAACGTAAGCTTTGAGCTAACTTTTAATTAACTTTACAATAAACATCTTACTTCTATCAAGACTGGCACGAACCACTATAGGCTGGCCTAAAAGTCACTAAATGACATCATCATCTAATTTGCATAAATACCATGTGACGTGTGTGACATACATTCCCTGCCCCAATGGGTTTTTATCAATGCCAACAAAAATGTATTGCAGGTACACTTGTTTCATGTCATTGTTAACACATATAAAAAAACATGTAATGCTAGATAAAATGCAATAATAATAAAATCAATGAAAGAATTAAGTAAATAACATGAAATATAAGTTCTGTTTTTTTATAGTGTCAAGAGCTTGGGTTTTGTATTCTATGTTGTGATGATGATGATGGATGTTGTGTGAGGGAGGAAAACCTCACACTGGCATGGGCTACTATTCTTTTGCAAATAAATTGGAGTAAAACAGTGGAACGGTGGCAAAAGCAGTGGGACGCTGAAACAAAGGGTAGATTATTTTATCAGTTTAATAAAAATGTTAAAACAACATATAGAAACATAGGAAGAACAAGAACTGAGGAGATAATTTACAAAAGAATACTGTTAGGGCATTCAAAACTGAAAGCAAATACACCAGAACTGGAAACAGTTGGAGGGTGTGAATTAAGAACATGTAAAAATGACATAATCCATATGATAATGGAATGTCCAAAATGTAGTTTGTAAAGGAAGCAATTAAGAGAGGGATTGGTTATGGCAAAAATTAAGAATTTAGAAAATTACCTAAAAGGACTTTAAATACAATGTCAAACACTAGTTTTATTAATGATTTATAAAGTTGATATAAAATAAACGGGGGCGTCACGGTGGTGCAGTGGGTAGCACAGTCGTCTCACAGCAAGAAGGTCGCTGGTTCAAGCCTGTGCTGGGTCAGTTGGCATCACTGTGTGGTGTTTCTCCCCGTGATCACGTGAGTTTACCCCGGGTGCTCTGGTTTCCCCCACAAGTCTAAAGACATGAGATAGAAGTCAATTGAGGAAAAAAAAAATTGTACATAGAGTATGAATGTGAATGAATGAGTGTGTGTGTGTGAATGTTTGCCAGCAATGGGTTGCGGCTGGAAGGGCTTCCGCTGTGTAAAACATATGCTGCAATAGTTGGCGGTTCATTCCGCTGTGGCGACCCCGAAAGAACAGCTTGTGGTGTATATCTTTCTATTTGTTCAGTATGTGCATTTTGTGTTTGGCGAAAAGTGACTCTCATTGGTGGATTTAATTTTCTTCTCCAGACCACATCATTTTGAGCTTTCCTGACATTTTGCAGCATGAAAAATGACTGTTTTATTAAATGTAATTACCTTTATTAAAGCTATTATTATTTCAAGTTAAACGTAACTTCTGAATTTGTTTCAATTTTTCACTGGCATGGGATTATTCGATCGTCTGACATAGTTTTCTAGGTTTGGATTCTTTCTGTGTGTTAAACTCCAGAGCTTCAGTCTTGTTTGTCTTTCTGCAGAATGCAAATAGAGCTGATGTCAGGCCTGAGAAACACACACAGAAGCTTTCTACACTGTACGCCGGCACGCCTCTGCTCAATGCATGTGACCCCTGTTTCGGCGTCAGATTGTACAGAGAGAAAGACAGAGTGAGAGAGAGACTGAATGGAGGATCGGTGATGCTGTGCTTGGGAACTGGCTTTCAGTTTTTTGTTTTACCCCCAGAGGAGACTTTCATTCAAAGATTCGCTTCACGTCAGAGTGAAACTGATCTAGGGCGGGTTGGTGTTCGTGGGATCTTCGCTTACACAATCCTTAAGAAGTGACACAGAAAAAGCTTTTATGTGCTCCATGGTAACTTGGGGAATTGTCTCTGTATCGGTGTGTTGTTGAGGAGAAAGCATGCTTTGAGAGAAAGTTCAAATAAAAAAATTCAATTAAGTTCTTATCTCTTTTAAAGCAATACAATGTAACTTGGAATTTTTCCTCCCTACAGTCAAGGAATGGTAGCGTCCATGAACAACTGCTGTAAACAGTCGTGCGTTTCTCGACGAGCCATTTTGTTCAATTGTCCCACTTCAGCAGATTTTCCTACCATTGTTAAAAATGATCTTTATTCCTAGTGCTGCAGCAATTGATTATTTTGAAAAACGATTAATCTACCTCTGTAATCGATCGATTAATCAGATAATCTCAGTTTTTTTCATCTCCTAATATTTTACATTACAGAGAAGTAAAAAGTTTATCAAATTCGATATCGGATGTATCACACGTTCCTGCGCTATATTCTGATCTTAAAGACCAGCACAAACGACCGAGTTTAATTATTTGTAATTATATAAATTTGCTTATTATTACATACATAGTAGATATTTCATACAATTATGCAAATGTCTAACAACTACTGATAAAGATTTCAGGAGAACGTTTTTATTTTTTATAATAAAAATATAAATAGTATGAAGGTTAAAGCATTGAATAAAGTGACTGGATTTTTGCACACTATATTATTGTATATTTAATTTCTCTTCAAAGGGAGCCTCCATCTCCCATTTTTCACAAAAATAGTCGTGTTCAGAAGCACATTAGTTGTGTTTTTTTATAGATTATAATATTCAGCATGATCTTGCTATACTTTACAGCACAATCAAAGAGTTACAATAAAAACCTGCTGTGTACAACTAAAAAGCTAAAGAAGTTCTAACCTTTAAATTAAAATAGGCTACAACTTTAGAGTTTAGCATGAACATGCTACAGATCAGTTATAAAAAAAGCACACAAAAGAAATGAAAGACTTTCACACGTGAATTTCCTTGCCTTCATTGTCTTGTTCATTGTCTTGACTGCTTTTTTGTCTTGTTGATGCTCGTGATTGGTGAAGCAGAAGTACATTGTACAAACCAGAAGTTAAATAGTAATCTATAATTTTTTGTAATTGATTAAACCGATTAACTGTTGCAGCCCTAATACTAAGTCTGTTCTGTCATTTAGACATGTTTTTACATGACCCTGTTTGACTCTATTCAAGATATTATGAAATTATGGTCAGCCAGTGGGGCAAGGTTTCATACTGATTTAGAATTTTTTTTTTTTTTTGCTGAAAATGATCAAACAAAGAGGTTTCTTATCATTTATGAGTGTTTCAGTTCATGTGATTCATGTTTGAGAACACACTGCACCAATACACAAAAATCTGGCAGACCACACACTCGCAAACACAGCCCTCGCTTGCGTCTGCCCTCAGATAATGATTTTGCACGGCTGCTGTACAGTGTGAGGGAAAGGTCATGTGTTCGGCGACTGACAGGAACTGTAGACTTCCACTTATGTGCAGAGACCTGCTAGAGTTTTAAACAAGACGATCTTTGAGCCGCTCTTGATTGTGATAGAGGTTAAAGCGCGTTGAGATTGTAGTTTTCGTTTGTGTGGGGTCTCAGCTGCTGTTGTGTATTCATGTCTCGGTTGTCAGTTGAGTCGCTCATCTTAAAATAGCTGTAGATCAGCTTGTTCCTGTTACTCAAATAGCTTTTGAACAACCGCACCGAGGGTTTGCGTCGCATGCTTTTGTTGTGTCACTCGGCTCTTTCAGGTGTGTGCGTTAATGATAAATTCATTAATAAAGTCTTGATTTTAGGGCTGCAACTAACGATTATTGTATCGATTATTCACTGAATCTGACTTTCAAAAACAAAGCTGTTCAAACATAAATCTTTAAAAAGTGTACAAACATTGATATTATTCCTTTGGAGTTTAATGCATTTTTGCCACAAATTGTAATTTTTGCCTGATTTTGTTTTAAAGGGATTTTATTTTAACCTAAAACATTCTTTTTATGCACATGTTTGCTATCATTTGGCACAACCTCAGCTGATCAACTGTACATGATTGTGTTATTGTAACAAATAGAGGTCTACTTGTTTTTCTGTTGGAGATACCAATATTTGGAAATCTTGGTGGCCGATAGCTGATTCTTCAAATAAATTTTTATACATAGTATTTGTGTTTTTATTAAAATAGCATTCCATAAACCTTTCAATATATTAGTTATTTTATTTAAATCACAGGCACACACTTGGTTCCACCAAGTCTGGATCTGCATTTATTTTTACAGGGCTTGAAGTTGTAGGTCTTTGGATCTAACAATGATCTCGATCGAGCTTGACAATGCAAGTTCCTGCTTCAAATAAGATGCTGATGATTGAGTTTGTTCAGCAAAGGGTTAAAATTCACCTCCTGATTGTGTGTGCATGAGACTAGATAGATGTATGTTATTCAACACCATATTTAATACTTCTTCAACTTTTTAATATTGTTTTACACTACTCAGAACATCTTTTTTATTTTATGCAGCATATCTAGACAGTGGACACACATGCACGAGTGTTTAATTTTTTTAAACGCGTTATACAATTCAAATTAATCGCATGCACTAATGTGTTAATTTTGACAGCACTGGTAAAAACACAAAAATTTTATCAAATATTTTGATAAACCCTGCTTGTTCAAAATCATCAATATTAATAATAATACTCTTAATATTAATAATAATCTTAACAATAATAATAATTGTTACATTTTATTTGTTGACGCACACTCAAGTTTCAGGACACCCAAGTTCACCTTACAAAGAACCAACACATAAATAAAACACCAACACAGTTGAAATTCTATTCCCTAAAGAGAAAAGTCTTCAATCTAGACTTAAAAGCATGCTGTCTTGTCAGCTGTTTCTCATGCAGCACATACAGCACCTTAAATTGCAAAAGGTCCTTGTTTATATGCAAACATTTCATTTTTTTGTAATCCTTTAACCATCCGGCAGTTTGTTTTATTTAGGTTTTTTTTATTCATTAAAAGTGTCTGGAAACTAAAAAGAAACTTTGAAGGAATCAGTGTAATATCTTTTTATTATTTTGTTTTTAATCGTAAATCAGAATGTGCAAAACAAGTGACATAAATGAATAAATATTCAAGCATTTTTATAAGAGACAGCGTTGCTTCAAAGAAACCGTTCCCCAACATCTCACAAACAAAGAACACTGAGCACGGCATTCCTGCAGGGATTTTAGGGTCTACGCTGAGACTTTCCCATAATCCTCCGGGGCACAGAAATACAAGCACAGTGCTGCTTTTATTTAACAAAAGCTGTCATCCAAAAAGAACAACGTGCATCCAAAGGGAACTCCAACCAATCAATATTTTCAGAGTGAAGATAGAACTTGAACCAGTCAGGTTGAAGTGTTTTATATCTTTTCTGTACAGAAACTCAAGTTAATTAATTTCTCTACAGTGTAGCACCTGACTGTTCAAACATTCCAGCGCCCTGACCTCGCATTAGCACGCTCACGCTAAAACCCAACACTCAGTGGATTCAAGATCACAAACTTCTGTGACTCCAGAGCTGTGTTGAGCAGAGGATCCATCACTAGCTACTGCACCATTGGATGAGAAAAGGTGGGCTAGGGCTTCAGTGTTCCAGGAGTGACTTCCTGGCTTAAAATGGGTATAATTCAGGTAACAATATCAGTTTAGTCCTTCAAACGCTAAGATCTTGTGGTTTTATTCGTGAGTGAGGGAAGGATGGAGCGTGTTTGTGATTGTAAAAAAGGGCTGGGTTGAAAGGAAAGGCTCTCGATTTACAGCTAAATCTTTGTTTCTACTCTCACATATGTAGGAACCAGGGCTAACTTTTGGGAATGTTGATTCCTACATATTATATAGTTTTGGAAGGGAATTTTAGGAGTGACCAAAAGGGAAATCACTTGTGAAGAGGCTGTTAAATCAACACTGCTAATGATGTGCCATAATAAGTAATGAATGGAAAATAAGAGCTTAAATTAGTCATAAAAACTATTAAAGGTTCCATATTATGCCCTTATTATAGCGTTTAAAACAATTATTCGAGCCCTCTAAACTAAAGCTGCACTGTTAATAACTTTAAAAATGCAATCATTTTCATAAAAAACGTCTTTGAATTACGTTGTTTGCTTGGCCTCCACAAAATGTCCTGTTTACAAAAGCGCCCAGTGACAGAGCCAGACCATAGAGCAGAACATTTATTTTTTTGATGAAGCAGTTAAATGTGAAGTGTAAATAAATAAAAGTGATCTTTCCAAGTTTTCTCTGATGGGAGACAAGAATCGAGCCATGTCTGATGAATGAACTCATTCTTTGGTAATCCAAACAAAAGGTTAGGGTCCGGACACCCGAAAGTGGCCTTCTGCATTGTTTAATCGGTCTGCTACTCTCACACTACTGGATTAAACTGTGTTTTCTGCTCATCGTTGAGAAGGGTTGTATGATAGGGTTGAGCTGATAGGGGATGCCAACCTCCATCGCCCATGGCAGATAGACATCGCGATGTTGATGTTAGGTGATTCTCCGGCTATTCTCTGGCACCGCACGGGGCCAGGAGACTGACTCACCATTTCAACGACTAGTTTATTATGAGTTTGTGGCTCGAGTGATATGTGATATCCTCCGTATCTTGGGTCAAGCAAGGCTGCTTTGCATCTCATACTCACAGTGGAGTTATTGATACTTGCCTTCTATTTGCTCTCCAAACCACTTCAGAAGTGTCTCGTGGCTGTCCTCTTTCGTTCAGTCTGAAGCCAAAGTATTGCCAGATAGGTGGATGTACTCCTTTTTTACCAACTAAAATCCTCAACCCCATTATAATGACACAGATCATTCGTTCATGCCAGAGTCCAGAGGACAAAGAGACTGACAGGTTGTAATTTGTGTGTAACTTGTATGTATTTATTTATTTTATG
The DNA here is from genome assembly GCA_900490495.1 of Danionella dracula. Taxonomy (NCBI): domain Eukaryota; kingdom Metazoa; phylum Chordata; class Actinopteri; order Cypriniformes; family Danionidae; genus Danionella; species Danionella dracula. The sequence continues at coordinate 21,532,302 of UELW01000001.1, read as the reverse complement.
TTTTTGTTATTTGTAAAACAAAGACCATCCGGGCAGGCTTCAAATAAATAATTTTGTTATAAATTAATTATACAATACAACAATTCCCATACAGCTCCCGCAGCGGTTAGCCCTTGTATTAACCAATGAAATGTTAGCTGTACTCTTAAATGTATTTCTTTCTTGTGTGCTCAGAATGATCGAGGAGGCGAGGCGGAAGGCCACCGTCATGGCCGACCCGAAGCAGATCTTCATGGATATGAGTGAGTGGCATCCTCCACTGACCTCTGATCGTAATTCATGATCAAACTCTCTGATTAGAGTTGTACTGCTATGTGATTTTGATGTTCCAGAGTCGCAGAACTATGACACCATCCGTCTGTCCACGTACCGCACTGCCTGCAAGCTCCGATTTGTCCAGAAAAAATGCAACTGTGAGTCATCCATCAATCCATCAATTAATCAATCAGCGAGGCTTCCTCATTCATGTTAATTAGCCAGTATAAATCAAATAAAATTTACAACCCAAATTTGGGTTTTCTGGAGAGCTCATGGAAATAACTGAAATCCTATAATAATATGAGAGTGAGCATCCCACACAAGGTTGGGTTATTAGGACCCTGTGTGTGTGTGTGCGCGTGCGTGAGGCTGGTCTCCATAGCAACAGCTCAGCAGCTGTTAAGGGTAAGTGACTTGATTGACAGGCTGACAGATACATTTTAAATCATTGCCTTTCTTCATGAATTTGACAAGTAACCATGTCTCAACAACAGGAGAATTACAAACAAAGGATACAAGCTGTCTAAAATAATTCTTTCACCATCTGAACAAAAAGGCTCAAGTGTAATATCTTTTTATTATTTTGTTTTCAATCGTAAATCAGAAAGTGCAAAACAAGTGACATAAATGAATAAATATTCAAGCATTTTTATAAGAGACAGCGTTGCTTCAAAGAAACCGTTCCCCAACATCTCACAAACAAAGAACACTGAGCACGGCATTCCTGCAGGGATTTTAGGGTCTACGCTGAGACTTTCCCATAATCCCGGTCAAAATACGTAAAATTTATAAAGTTAGGCAAAAAAATGAGTAATTGGCGGCGAGGAATAGATACGCTTCGTTTGTGTTTTTCTCAAGACGTTCTGAAAAGCTTACAATGGCAGTTAATGAGAGATTTACGAACATTCTCTGTGGTTTTAGTCTTATAGTTTGAAAACCCCTGGTCTTATCGAAATATAAACAACATTGTGTGAAATAGGATTAAAATATCCAGCACTCTGATATAAGCTTTAAGTTGAATGAAAAAGAGCATCTTAAGAGCGCACCCACTCTACCCTCTCCATTCACTTGCATTGGGGCTCAAAAAACTTTTTTGAGTTTTATTTTTTACTTTTTTTTTTATTAAAACTAAGCTTTTTTTAGTCTGAAAGGACATAGCAACCTGAGTTAGACCAGTTCAGTGGTTTGGTGTCTGTAGCAATTTTAAGAATCGGCAATAATAAAAATAATAATAACAATAAGTTTAAGAGCAACAGCAGTATGTTGGCTCAAGCCAACATAATAAGATATTTAACAGCAAGAACATTATTATAATAGAGTTATTTGTTGGTGTTATTATTGTGTGATCACTGTGATTATTGTGTGATTTCTCCGTCAGTGCATCTGGTGGACGTGTGGAACATGATTGAGGCGTTCCGGGACAACGGAATGAACACGCTGGACCCCCGCACGGAGATCAGTGTGGCTCGACTGGAAACCATTCTCACCGGCGTCTACCAGCAGCTCAACAAACGTCTGCCTACCACTCACCAGATCAGCGTCCAGCAGAACACCAGCCTGCTGCTCAACCTCACGCTGGCCGCGCAGCACAGGTGAGCATCAACAGCACACTTCATCTAAACATCCGGCTCGCGGAGGTGGTGTAGCTAACAAGTTAGTCTCTCACAAGGGACAACCTCCTGATTTCCCTCTCAATGTGTGATGGGAAGAGACTGAACTGCAGTTCCTCGAGCAGCCACTTGAGACTGATTCCAAAAGGGAGCAGGTTCTCATTCACTCTAATGTTAAACCTGACCAACTTTGGAGTGGTTAAAAAAACATGTTTCCACCCTTATCTCCATTAGGTTTGTTGATTCAGATAGTTTTGACATTCATGAACACTCTGAGGGGGTGAATTGTTTGTTTAAGATATATAACAATTTAAACCTTAAAGCCAATCAGACGCCTTCAGTATGGTCATGTTCCGCCTCTAAGGATGTGTTTTCGAGTGCTGGCTACGCCCATTTTGAGCTTCATTTAACTTTGCCAGAAACCTGTAATATACAGTCTATGGTCTCTTGTCACCATTTTGAGAAAAATCCTTCACTTTGACACTAGGTGATTTTTTTTTTCGCCATTTGTTAATGTCATTTGGTGATGTCATTGTCATTTTGCCATTTGTCATTTGGTGATGTCATCAGGCTAGTTTTGGGATTTGCTAGAAGATAATTAGCGTGCACAGTACACTACATTAACCTAATCATTCTTCCTACATAAGCTGTCAGCCTACAAGCTTAAATACAATTTTAAAAATACATTGGAAAAAAAATGCATATAAGTCAACAACAAAACAACTAATGAAATTAAATGTAATAACAAAAATGCAATAAACAAATAGAAAAAGATCAATAATATTAGGTTTATATGGTCATTTGTATGGTTTAATATATTTTTGTTTAATGCAGAGGTCAATAAAGAGCTCGATAGCTCTAGTAATTAATTACTCAAAAAAGTAATTAATTACTAATTACTTGATTCGATTTGTATTTAAAATACTTTTCTAAATATTGTGTCTGAAAAGTAACTTAATCACTCAATAAGTATTTTAATTAAAATTTGTACAAGCCCTGAGTGGACAAACAATTGAAATTAAACTCATTAAATAATACAAAATAAAAACCACACGATTCAAGCTCTAAACACCTTCTTTTATGTAAGAAACTAAATTCCGGAATAACAATAATAATAATAATTCTGCAACATACTAACTAACAACAAATAATAAGCTTAATTTAAGAAATGTAAGAAACGTGACAACCTTTACTTAACAAACTGAATTTTTCTGAAACTTCTTCAAACCAGTAAACTCAATATTTATACATATGCTCTCATGTTGTACAAATACCTCTTTGTACTGATTTAGCTGTCTTGTCTTTGAAAAAGTGGTTGTACCTCATTAACGTAAGACTCTCAAAGCATTTCTCTTCCTTCTGGGTGTAAGCACAAGACTGTCTCGGCTTAAAATACTTTTTTAAGCTCACATTCTCTGGACTGACAACGTAAACTCAAGTTTTGCTGCCCTGTTTATCCGTCGATGGTGGCGACGAGCACGGGGCACTCAAAAGTGTTTGTCTGTGCTGCTGTGTCGAGTGCTTCTGTAGATTACTCGTGCTATTAACAGCGGCCAACAGTTTTTTTCTCCCCAAGACATAAATTACATATAACTGTGATGTTCTTATTTGCTTGTTTCACACAAGTGTTTCACATTTCCACTTTGACGAACAGCCACTAGCTTCAGCCGAGTCCGACATCTCCATCCATAAACTGGCACAAAATCAGGTGATGCACATACGCGTAACAAATATAAAGAGATGGTTTATTTTTTTATTAATTTTATTAAATTTAATAACATTAAATTATGATATTCAGTGAGTTTAATTATTTTACATTGTAACGCAAGTACATTTATAAGTAACTGTTTTAAAAATACTCAAAAATGAAAAGTAGTTAGTTACTCTAGTTTTTCAGGAAATAGTATTTTAATTACAATAACTTAGTTACTTTGTAATGCATTCGTTGTGTAGTAGTATTAGTCTAGTCGTAATTGTATCTATTAGTCCGTGACAATGTTTCAAAGCATTACAAAGACGTTGTAGCTTATTTACAGTTAAAGGTTTAAAATTTGCAGCCGAGCAAAGCCGTGCCGTCGAGCGACTGTCTCCGGGCCGTTAGCGCACGTTTCAAAGTGATTGACTGAGCAAGGCACCAGTTTCCTGACTGCTGAATCATAAGAAAGAAATGAAAAGCAGTTTTATAGCCTATATTTTAAGCTGAAGGTTGACCATATGATGTACCTGTAAGAAAAATCAACTAAGACTAAACTAGATATGCGTCGAGTCCATGTAACAAGACAAAGACCTTATATACACTATAAATGTACAGTCACTTTTTACTTCAGAATACCCTCCAAAATGCATTTAATAGTATCAAATAGAATCACTTTTGGATTTTTTTTAAGTTATTGCAGAAATGTAAATATTAGCACTGTAAAGCATTCCGAAGGAACACCTGCGATAAAACAAACCCTGCACATTTTAGCTGCAACCCTGCTCTCTGGATACTACTCTAGCTTCCGAAAAAACAAGAGGACCTTAATTATTGCTGTCAGGTGTGTTTCACAGTGGTTTGAATCAAAATTGTGCAGAGCTCCAGACCTCCAGGACTAGATCACTGCAGAACTGGGTGCCAATGTGACCTAGATATACACTGTAGATCCGCTGACATCCTCAATAAACTCTTGAATTTCTGTACGTCAGAAAAACACTCTTATTTTTTTTTTTACATATAAACCAACTAAAAGAAATTTAACGCTTATTCAGAGTCTTCTGGCCTAGTTGTAAGCTTGTGAAACACCAGGTGCAGATTGGATCTACTCAATCAAACATGATAATATAAAATATAATATAAAATGATAAATAAAATATACACTGCAAAAAAAAAAGTATTGTGAAAGTGTCTGTATGCACATTTTTTTCTATGTTAACCGTTTTGAATCGTATGCACACTTAAGCGATGAACGCTTATAACTCCTAGTGACAGGAGCTGTTTGTGTTCGGCAGCGATGCTCAGGGAAGGCTGACGGTGTTCTCTCTGAAAGCGATGCTCTCTGTGCTCTGTGGAGGGAAGCTGCTGGATAAGCTGCGCTGTAAGTTCACTATACGAGTGAGGATGGCGCTGTGGCTCTGCTAAAACCTGTGTGTCTCTCTACTAGATGTTTTCTCTCAGATCTCTGATTCCCACGGTGCCATGGAGATGTCCAAGTTCGATCAGTTCCTGCGGGAGGCACTCAAGCTCCCTTCTGCAGTGTTTGAAGGGCCGTCGTTCGGCTACATGGAGCACCTGGCCCGATCCTGCTTCCCTCAACAGGTATCTTTCGCATTTTCTCTCTTATTAGAGGGGTCTTTGATGGATCGTTAGTGTTTTTTAAAGAGGAAGGTCTTGAATCAAATCCCACAGTTAAAGAGTAGGTCAGGAATTGAAAGACCTGAAACTATGAGATGGTCTCTTAATGATGAATGATTCATGACATTTATATCATGCTCTCTGAATAATCGATTTTGTTATTGATGTTTTTGATAAAAAAGAAAATAAATCAAAATCTAAATGAATTACACTTAAGTTACACTAATCAATAAACAATCTTCAATAAAACAAGAGAACACGTATGTACACTTGCTCCAGTGCCGATCCACTGATTCCTCCCCGCCTCAAGCACACAGTTCTCCCGGTTCAAATTGTTTTAATTATTTAATTACTTGTTTAATTGCATAATGGCTTGTAGACAACAAAATGTCTGAGAACCCTGAATAATCATGGATAAATCTTTATCAACATGAAAACCAGCTGTTCTGAAACTCCTCGTTTTAATGTTTTATCCTTTGTCTTAATGTGATGAGTAACGCTAAAATTAAACTTGGAGGTGAAAAGGAGTCAACTCTTCAATGAATCGACTCTCAATAGTGTCATCTATCCAAGTCGACTTGCATGGCTCATTTGGAATTAAAATGAATAAGATTTGTAACTTTAGAGATAGTTGACAAGATACGACGCAAGATGACAACAATGATGAGGTATTAGACACGATTCATTCAGTGATTCAGAACATGTTTGGCTTGGAAAGGCACTCATTCAAATGCATACTTACAGGATTACCAGATCAGTTAAAGGAGGTGAACAATGATTGCTCTTAAAATCCACAAAGACCTATGAAACATTACCAAAACAAGAGCTGCTCTTGTTATCTTGCAATATCTATCGCCGGTTGCAGGGGTTATCTGAAGCCTTTTGAGCTTTAAACCATTTTCACAGTACATATTTATAACAAAATAAAAAAAAGAGAATACAAAGTCAAAATTAACAACAGAATATATATTGTAAAGCACCATTTAAAAATAATACAGCACATGCTTTGTGTTTCTGCTCTGGGTACACAGTAAATTTACCTTTTTAAATTGTAATAACTTAAACAAAAGACAGGTAGTCTTCTATAACCACCTGTGATAAAGTGCTGATCAAAAATAAATGAACTAATAATTATAAATCATAAACAAAATGCATACCTTTGCATCCCTTATCAGGGAAGACCTAACAAAAAAAAAAGACCAATTCTAATATCAAATGTATTAATGTAAAAGAAAGTGTCAATGCTGATATAATCTTTGGTTCATGACTATCAAAAAGTATTTCTGAACAGTTAATCATTTTAGGTTAAAAATATGTCAGTAAACAAGCAAGCGCAGATGTGGTACGTAAGCCTGAAAACTCTTGTGAAACAAGCGCAGAGTTTTCACTAATAAACTGCTCCGTGAGGCATGGGACACATGCTTGCTCGCCATATATCACTGGGGTAGCCTACTGAGGTTGTGTCCTCCTTGATGAGGCTATCGATGTGCGTTTTATTTTACTCCGGAAGACATGCGTCTGTGAGATATTTATGCACAGGTGTAGTTTAGCGTGAATCCAAACATGACACGAGACGCCTGAACCGTTCGGCTTCAACAACAGGCATTGAATAAATTCCATTATTTAGTTTGTTATTTTGTGATATTTTCTTGCTGTATGGTTGTTGCATCTGAATAGTCTCTTTTATTGACAGCGAAGTGACAGCGGAAGGCTTGAGCTGCCAAACTTGCGCACATTCTCTTAGCGCTTGTTAACTTGGGAAAACTCATAGTTTTCTTCATGATGAGCAACCTTTAGATGTCTAATGAGGTTGAAATGTTTGGCTCGAGTCCCATCATGAGGAATCTTGTTTGTGTTTTTTGCATTTAGCAAAGTTGTTGTCATTGTCATACAAAATAAAACAACGGTAGACAGGTGATGGTGTTTTTGTTCGCGGGTGTAATACGTCTCGCGATTGTTACGTCATATGATCGGTTCTTCTTTGATTGAGCCATCGATCGATTGAAGCACTCTTAACCCAAACCATGAAAGACACAACAGTTCAGCTCTGATTTCAATTTTGCATGAAAGTGCTGGAGTGTGATCGGTTCTTGGTGCATTTGGAAGATGCTGGTTTCGTAACGGAAGCCTCTGAAAGAAGTCTGTCAGGTTGTTCGTATTTGAGCTGCACTGAAATGTTGAGCTGTCCAGTTGAAAAACTGATGAGTTTGGAAGTGACCATGACATTATTGAAATCTGGTGCAAAAATGTAATATTGACTTGCTACCAAGATGTCTCTTGTGGGTAAACATTAATCTAAAGTGTTGCCTGCCTCAATGGCTGATCTGACTCATCTTCTTTGCTCTGTGTTTAACAGAAAAAGGTGATGCTGAACATGTTCCTGGACACGCTGATGTCAGATCCTGCTCCTCAGTGCCTCATCTGGTTTCCTCTGCTGCATCGGCTGGCTAAAGTAGAGAAAGGTAACACATCCACACATCCTGAAGGAGAGAGGCAGAGAGAGAGAGGCAGAGAGAGAGAGGCAGAGAGAGAGAGGCAGAGAGAGAGAGGCAGAGAGAGAGAGGCAGAGAGAGAGAGGCAGAGAGAGAGAGGCAGAGAGAGAGAGGCAGAGAGAGAGAGGCAGAGAGAGAGAGGCAGAGAGAGAGAGGCAGAGAGAGAGAGGCAGAGATAGAGAGCAGGAGAGAGAGAGGCAGAGAGAGAGAGGCAGAGAGAGAGAGGCAGAGAGAGAGAGAGGCAGAGAGAGAGGGCAGAGAGAGAGAGGCAGAGAGAGAGAGGCAGAGAGAGAGAGGCAGAGAGAGAGAGGCAGAGAGAGAGAGGCAGAGAGAGAGGCAGAGAGAGAGAGGCAGAGAGAGAGAGGCAGAGAGAGAGAGGCAGAGAGAGAGAGGCAGAGAGAGAGAGGCAGAGAGAGAGAGCAGAGAGAGAGAGGAAGAGAGAGAGAGAGAGAGAGAGAGCAGAAGAGAGAGATGGAAATAGAGAGAGAGAGAGAGAGAGAGAATAGAGAATAGAGAGTGAGAGAGTCAGAGGATGAGAAGAAGCGATCTAGAGGAGATAGAGAGCAGAGAGATAGAGACTCCGAGCGATCGAGATACTGAGCTTACGTCCTGAATCTCTCCTTCGATCCTCTCTCTCTCTTCTCTCTCTCTCGCTCTCTCTCTGCTCGCGCTCTCTCTCTCTCCTCTCTCTCTCTCGCTCTCTCTCTATCTCTCTCTCCGGGCTCTCTCTCTCTCTCTCTCTCTCTCTCTCTCTCTCTCTCTCTCTCTCTCCTCTCTCTCTCTCGAGATCTATTCGCATCTAGCGCATCGAGAGAGAGAGAGAGATTTTATCTCTGTGAATACACTCTGTCTGCCATAGTTAGCCCATGGCTGCTTTATATAGTTAGCCCATGGCTGCTTTATATGCACTTGATCTTGATGACGATAGCGGCATTCTCTTGCAGTGGCCAGTTCACAAATGTCATGCACAATTAAAAGACAGCGCAACTTTGGTCAACAAGTTGAATGAGTCTTGATCTCCACACTCTGAATCCTCTGGTCTCTTCTCAGTCCATCATCCGGTGTCCTGCTCGTTCTGTCGTTCGGAGGGCATGACGGGTTTCCGTTACCGCTGTCAGCAATGCTTCAGCTATCAGCTCTGCCAGGACTGTTTCTGGCGTGGCCACGCCAGTGGTAACCATAGCAACCTCCACGAGATGAAGGAGCATTCGTCCTGGGTGAGATGCAACCTTTTATATCAAGATTGAAACTGAAAAGCTGTACTCAAGGTAATCTTTATTTGTGTGCTTCTTTAGAAATCTCCTGCTAAAAAGTTTGGTCGTGCCATCAGTAAATCTCTGGGCTGTGTGCCGAGCAGAGAGCCGTCCCACCCCATCTACCCAGAATACCCTGAGAAGACCCTCAACCTGGCCAACTTAGTGTAAGAGATTCTCACTGCTCAATACGCTTTCCAAGAAAAGTAATTCCAATCCTGTCGTATCAGACATAGCCAGACTGCCAGAGGCAGAAAAAGTTCTCGCACTACCGTGTTTTTTTGGTATGCTTTATAAAAGGTGTACTTTTACTTTTCTCAAGTCATTTTGATTTGAGGTAGTTCTCCACATCTAGAATCATGTTTTTTTGAGTGAAAATAGTTAATTATTTAAAATAGAAATTAATAAAAAGCCATGAAAAACAGTTATTGGTGCAGATAATAAGTGCAGCATCCTCGCTACGAGTGAGCTACGAGTAAGCTCATCTGATATGTGTTTTTTGCTGTTTCTTTGGGTTGCCAGCAATTAAAAAAAAATTTAATAAAGAAAAAAAATATGGTTAGGGTTGCCCTAATCTGAGAAAATGTGCATCAATGCTCAAAATCATAAAAGTGATTCTAAGGGTTGCCTTAGATTGAGAAAGCATGCATAAATTTTTTTATGAAAACGTGATTGTTGGTTGCCAGAGATTATATTTGTTAATGCTCAAAAGCATAAAAGTGATGGTTAGAGTTTCAAACTTTATAGGTCAAAAAAGCCTTTTTATCAGACTTTCAAAGTTTTTTTTTTCAGCAAGTTGCACACAGTTTTCACACAGTTGCACGTTTGTTCACTTCTGGCTCTACAGTTCAGTCACTTCCTGTAACGAGAGACACGGCTGTTCTTTCTCTCTCACCTTTCTGCAGCTGTGTCTCAATCCAGGTTCTGAATCCTTTGGAGAACACACTTCATAACCACTTATGTCAACACGGTGCGCAAAGGCCGTCCCATTATGTCAAAAATTGAAGGCTCTTTAAATTGAGTTCTTCAAATGCGTCCTCCTTTTCCTGGATTTCGTGGATACATCGCTACCATCCTTCGTAGCCTCACTTATCCCAAGTTACTCAGCAAAGTTTCCGTTTAATAGCATAAACGGAACAATAGTGGCCAACGCGAGCAGCAGTGGTGGAGCATTTAAATGTAATTAAAAGGTTTTTATTTAAGGACAGTAGTTCAAAGAATTTTCCAAATGCTAGTAGTGATGGTAACATTTTAAACAAAAATGTACATTAGTTTGATTGTAAAAACATTATGTTATTAGTGCTTACACGTAACAAGTAAATGCACTTTTGTTTTTTTCCCCGGGTAGGGGGGCAAAAGTTATGACGTCGTGCCGCACTCCAAAAGTGCTCCGCCCGTTCCATTTACCAACAATTTCTGTAACATTGGGTAATCCTCCAAAGCTGTAGCCTCCAAAGGCTGGAAAGGCTGCATTTTCAGAAGAATCCAGACCCTGGATTGAGACACAGCTGATGTTGCTCGATGTTTGGCCAAAACAATTAGATCTATATTCACAAAGTATTTAATAATGTTTGGTTCATGTGTTTTAAACAGCATCGATATTAAAATAGTTTTCTTCTGCAGGCCTCCGCGTCCGGTCGGAGACGTGAATGAAGTAGCTCTGCCTCCTTCCGCTATCGTCTCCCTTTCCAAGAGGTGAAATCTCAACTGTTTGTGCTGCGCACAGTTTAGATTCATTTGTTAAAAATGTCAAATTTTAAAGAAAAATGAGAGTTAAGACGGGAATGTTTATCTTGGTTCAGACAGCCATCGATCGCCGCAGCTCAGCGCATAAATGAGGAGCACGCTCTGATTGCAGCGTATGCTAACAGACTCCAGAGCAGCCCTCGGTGAGCGAGCTTCTTTCTCTTTTACTCTCACATCTGTTCCGCTTGTGCTCCGAGTTCATATCGGCTTCTTGTATTGGACCTTTACACTCTACATTTGATGTCACACACCTCACTCACTCTTTGAGAAACTAATCTGATCTGATGGACGCCTCTCTCTCTTTTTCTCTCTCTTCCTCTTTCCTATTTCTACTCCTCAACTCTCTATTTCTCTCCCTCTCTTTTCTCTTTCCCTCTCCCAATCTCTCTCCTTTTCTCTTTCTTTCTTTCTTTCTTTCTTTCTCTCCCTCTCTTTTCTCTCTCTCCTCCTTGTCTCTCTGTCTTTCTTTTCCCCCTCTCTGTCTTTCTCTGTCTTCCCCACTCGCTTTACTATCTCTCTTGTCTCTTTCCTCCTTCTTTTGCTCTCTCTCCTGGCTTCTCTTCCTCTTTTTTCTCTGCTCTCTCTCTTTCCCTCTCTTTCCTCTCTCTCCTCCTCATCTCTCTGTCTTTCTTTTCTCTCTCACCTCTCTCACTTCTCTCTCCCTCTTTACTCTCTCTTCTCTTTCTTCTCTCCTCACTTCTCTTCTCTCTCTCCCTGTGTGTTCTCAGTGGACTAGAGAGCCCGAGTCGATCGGATGAAGAGCACAAACTCATCGCTCGATACGCATCTCGTCTGGCCACCGATCCGGGACACCCAGCAGTCAGTTTCGCTGTCTCATTCTGTCTTTTTGTCCTTTTATTGGGTGAATCATGAATTGTTCGTAGTAATTAATAATGCATTTATTTCAGTCAATCCTGTACATGCTTTTACATTTGCTTTAAGAAATCCATATTCAGGAGGAAACATTACTCGAACACTTACTTTAATTGAGTGAATATTACCTCTCATGCATGGGTTTCTGATCTGCTTCTGTATGCTAGCGCCCTGCAGACTTCAGTCACGACACCAACAAACAGCAGAGGGAGCTCATCCTGCAGCTGGAGAACAAGAACAGGTACAAACTCACTTGCTGTGGCTTCACGCGCCACTAACATTCATTTCAATAATGGCATAACTGTTTTAGTGTTCGAATACTGATGCTTCCTTTATACCAGTAACAAGCCATTCGTTTAGTGGATTTCTATCTGGATTTTTAGGGAGATCCTGCAGGAGATTCAGCGCTTGCGGTCGGAGCACGATCAGGTCTGTCAGCCCACACCGGATAGAGTCCAGCAGAACCCCACACTGCTGGCCGAGCTCAGACAGCTCAGGTAACCTCGCCTCATCTACTAGCTTGGTGTATACAGGCTTTCATTTCAACAGCCTCTGAATTCTCCCACCATGTGTGTTCAGGTCTGTCAGGGCTCCTATGATGCTGAAACACATTTTTAGATTTAAAAATGAGAGTTTAGTTATAGTAATTATGTTTATTATCATTGGAGGGGAATAAACGCTAGCTGAAGAGTTAACGAACATTAAATCATAGCGTCTGTGACAGGCAGAGGAAGGATGAGCTGGAGCAGAGGATGTCTTCCCTTCAGGAAAGCCGCAGGGAGCTCATGGTGCAACTAGAGGGACTCATGAAACTACTGAAGGTACATGTTCTTTTAAAATCCTTGTAATTGAAGTGCAATATTAAGTATTAACCGTGCCTTTTCACCTGCATACTCCTAAAATGTAAAGCCCTCTACATAATGGCAGGCCAAAGGAAAGGGGTAATATTACTATCCAGTTATTGGAAAGCCAAAAGAGTCATACCACCATCTAATTAACAACCTCTACATAATAGCAGTCCAGAAGGGTTGTAATGCCCTCTTCTAAATGGCATGTCTAAAGGGCCGTAATGCTCTCTTCTGAGTGGCTAAAAAATGGTCTACACTCATAATGCTCTTTAGACTAAAAAGGGCTATATACTTCTCACTTAATGGCAGGTCAAAAAGGCCATAGTGTTGTTGTTTGTTCAAATGGGGAACCAAAAGGGTTGTAACACCCTCTACTTAATGGCTTGTCAAAAAAATTTCATAACACCTTACAGTTAGTGGCAAACTATAAAGGGTCACAACACTTTACTTAATGGCAGATCAAAAGGGTCATAATGCCCTCTTGTTGGTAAACTAAAAAGGGCCATAATACTCTACTTAATGGCTGGTAAAAAGGGGCATGATACCCTCTTAGTGACAGACTAAAAATAGCCATTATGCATTATACTTAATGGCTGAACAAAAGGGTCATAACAACCTCGATTTAATGGTCAGCCAAAAGGTTCATAACACACTCTTCTTAATGGCTAGCCAAAAGGGTCTTAATGCCCTCTTAATGGATAGCCAAAAGGATCATAAAGCCTTCCACTTACTGAAGGCTCTCTACTTAAATTCAGGGCAACAAGTTCTTCAACATGCTCCGTACATAATGGCAGCCCAAAAGGGTCATAAATGTCTGGAGGCATGTACTTTACTTTACAACTCATGAGTATAGTTGTGATTTTGCATAATTCCAATAGCAGTGTATTTACTTTTATTATTTGATATAGCTAGATTTATAGAATTTGGTTAAACTAAAGGTTAGTTGTGTAACTTTTTAACCTTGTTCATCAATGGTAGGATTCTGATATGTAACCAATAAATTATTGAAAAAATACATTTAACTTATGCTGGGTTTTTTGTTTTAATTTACTTTAAAAAACTTTGTGGATAAATCAAACTTTATTAAAAAGCGAGCACTAAGGCGGCTACACAGATTGCAATGGACCCTTTGAGTTGTACTAATGTGTTTGAGCCACTGGGGTGCACTGCTCTCTTTAGAGTTCAGTGTCTCTGCTGTGATCTTTCCTTGCGCACTTCATCTATCTTCTGTTCTGCTCTCATTGCCCACAGTTTCAGTCTCACTCAACATCTCTGTTTTCTCACCTGCACTTTTCCCCCTTTCTCTCTCTCTCTCTCGACCGTTTCCTGCAGGATGAGGAGCAGAGGCAGGCTGTAAGTTACAGTGCATGAGCGAGTCATACTCAGATTAACATCACAGGTTTAGGAGGAGCGAAGGAGGATTTTGTTTGCATGTGGAATTTGTTTGTGTGTTTGTACAACAAATAAATACCTTGGTTAACTCTATATGATATAAATTCTAGGTCTGAGCTGGTATGAACTTTAACAATCATTCACGCAACTTAACCTGCTCATTTCGAAGCCTCTTTATTCCTCTTAGGCTCAAGCCGCGGGATCCTCCCCTAGCCACGTCTCCCTGCGCTCTGTGCCAGTGCCTGTGCGCTCGCTGTCCTCCGGACACACCCCCTCCCATGGGCACCAGGACTCTTTGGCCGGAGTGGGTGGAGATGTCCAGCAAGCATTTTCTCAGGGTAAACATGTGGCAGGTCACTCACAGCATTTATTTACCTCTAGCTGACCCTGGGGAACTTCTCATAATAAACCGGTCGTGTGTGTCTGCTGGTTCTCACAGGACCTCGTAGAAACCTCCGCAACGATCTGCTGGTGGCAGCGGACTCCATCACCAACACCATGTCTTCACTCGTCAAGGAGCTCCACTCAGGTCCGATTTCACTCCCCTTAGAATAATAATAATGCTTTTTGTCTGATGGCGCTATTTCAAGGCTCTCAAGGCAGTGATGCACTGGTTAATGTATAATCACATGAACCCGACAGACATTTTCAGCGAACCCACCTGCAACTCGTACCTGAAAAAAATTAAAGAATTTGTTGTACCCGACCTGCTTCTTGATTCGCATGCATTTTTTATAATAATCATTAAAAATATCATAATATCATTGATAAATGCGATGTTTGTTTGGACCCTGTTTGAATAATTAATTGAGAGATATATAACTATAAAAGACTGAATAGACGTGAGAGAACACAAATAAACTTGCCTTTCTTTGAGGTGCCTTAAGTCTAACACAGGTTGATGTTGAACCAATTCCAGAAATTTCTGAGTAAAACTTTATTTTATTAAGCCGACATATGCTGCCGTTGTGTCTCTGAGTGCGTCAGGGGATGCTCGCCTCTCGAGCGCGCAGTCAGGAGCTGATTGAACCCTTTCCTGAACAAAGCCCTTGTCAATGTTTTATTTGAAGCATGTAGCTGCATAAGCTTGATCGTGGTGTAATTATGTGTAGGCCTATGAATTTTTAATTGGCATCTTTATTTTAAGCGACCTGACTGACCGTGACCCAAATATCATAAAAAATGTTTTTGGATGACTTATAACCAAGGGTGACCATGGGCACCGGTTCATTTCGGGTCAACCCACGCATTACAGTTACTGATTTTTTAAAATTCACCCTAATGTAAAGTTAAGAGAGGAAGCCAACTTTGAAAAAAAAAAAATCATAAATTAAGTTGTTTAAGAAAATGGTTTAGATTATTTATGATACATATCTATTAGGGCTGTAGTTTTCAAATATTTCAGTAAACTACTAAGCTACTTTCTTCTTTTTTTATTTACAACATCATAAAAAACATACATAACAATACAAATACATCATTGAATAGAGGTTATACAATAGTTAAAGCAGACCAAACAGCACAAAATAAAATATAGCCCGATTAAATGATAGATAAATAATAAAATATTTACAGCTCAAAATCCTGTTGGCTGAGGCTTCAAATGGCTCAAGGCGGCATCACATCATCCACATTTTCTACAGTCATTAGTTAAATCACGCAGGAAGCTATGTCTTTGCAAGAGAACAGGTTAGTTGTTTGGCTACCGGACAACATGGCTAGCGCTTTTGCTTAGAGATGCTATATCATGTCCCTTTTAAATGATTGATGATAAATATTTCACCCCTTCAGATTATCACTGCACCCTTAATAACCTTACAGTAAATAAAAACAGTTTTTATCAAATCAATCAATCATGGTTCAGGATATCCAAAAACACTTTTTATTTTCCTTGTTTATTGACGCTGTTCTGTTACTGTTCATTCAGTCAGCGCTCACATTTGTCATTGAGATGAGCTGCAGCAGTGCTTATTAGTGGATTAGCCAAACCGTAGCCAAGTACTCCATGCCATTTAGAATGTTATATTCCTGATTATTTATCTGTGAGCCATTTGTTGAGAGTGAGGGAAAAAGGGCATTACAGTTTCAGTTCAATTGAACACTTTTAGCTTGTGTGTTTATCCAGTAGTAATGCAATGTTCTCTTCTGTTGCTTCTAGCAGAAGACGGAGGAGAGGAGGAAGAGAGACTGTTACCGAACGGCAAAGACAGAGGTGCGTTCTCATCAGAACTACATTTCCCAACATGCACCCACCTGAACGCAAATCTTATAATGAGCATCTGGCATTTCTTAGAGAGGCTTTGTTAGCGCTTAATTACTCATTAGCATTACTCGTTACAAAACTACTTCCTGTCGCGTTAGAGGGGTCCAGCTGCCTCCTGCTCCCAGACTTTTTATGAGCTTCAGAAACACCTTCACTATAGCTCAGTTCTCATCTCCCCGTCTGGCCAAGCCTCTTGGTTTATTGGTCCATCAGAACTGAATTAACGCTGCTGGAGATATTTTTTGTTTTAAGACTCCTTCATTAGTTAATCCTGAAGAATAAACCAGCAAGAGGTTACATGCAGGTGTGTGAATCGAGATTTTGATGTTAACAGGGCTGCCTCAAGGTTCAAGATGTCCTAAACAGAATATGCTGAACCCTTTAGTTCCACCAATATGAGTGATTATTGATTTTATTTTCAATAATAAGATGAGCAGTGAATCCAGACACAAATGCAAAACTAGATACATTCACAAACACACAGGTGTGGTTTCTCTTGTCTCACACTTATTTTAATCATGTAAGTTATGCAGTAAAAACCCTCACATCCCAAATTATTCAAGAATATAAACAAGTAGAATGCTATTCAAGAGGTCCGCCATGAGTGACCTGGCCACAAACTGCATTGTGATTGGTCAGATATGTTGCAGTCACCTGTGCCTAGTAAAAAGAAATCGACCTTTGAGTGAATACAACACATTTCTGTTTCGAGAAATTATGGTGTTGAGAGAACTGAGAAAAGCCTCTACAAAGAAGATTGGGGAGAGGATGTAACAGATTAACTCATGCGTTTCTTTTCAAAATGAGACGGCACCAATTTGTGGAAGTATCCATTAAGCACATACTGGTGGAGTTGTATGGAATGGTAACTTGAATTTTTTAGAATGATTAAAAAATGAGTTGAAAGTGAAATGAGAAGTGGTTTTAAATAGATTTTTAAATGTAACCCAAATAAATTACATAACCACTTTTAAATACATCCAGTGTTATACAATTCTCTTTTAAAACATCTTGTTTTAAATTTTGTAAAAAATGTTCTTCAGCTTTTTAGTGTCAGTTGCTGTTTCTCAATTTCCAGTATTCCAGTTTTCCCATTTTCTGTTTCAGTGATTCAATATTTAAATATTCATTTTAATTTTCAGTATTTCAGGATTTCATTTTCAGTATTTCAGTGGTTCAGTTTTTATTTTTTGTAGTTTTTCTGTGTTTCAGTTTTCAATATTTTATTGTTTCAATTTTTTGCATTTCACTGTCAGGTTTTCAGTGTTTCGTGTTTTCAGTATTTCAGTTTCAGTGTTTTTTTTTCCAGTATTTGTTTGTGTTATATTTTGTATTTGTTCAGTATTTCTGTTTCAGGGTTTTTATTTTCAACATTTCAGTTTTCATTATTTAATTGTTTCTGTTTTTCAGTAATTCAGTTTTTAATATTTCACCTTTTCAGTATTTCAGTTTTTTAGTATTTCACTGTTTGAGTATTTGAGTTTTTCAGTATTTCACTGTTTCAGTTTTTTTGAGTGTTTCAGTGTTTAAGTTTTTAGTATTTCTCTATTTCAGTATTTCAGTTTTTCAGTATTTCATTGTTTCAGTTTTTCATATTTCACTGTTTCAGTATTTGAGTTTGTTAGTATTTCACTGTTTCAGTATTTGAGTTTTTAGTATTTCATTGTTTCAGTATTTGAGTTTTTTAGTATTTCACTGTTTCAGTATTTGAGTTTTTAGTATTTCATTGTTTCAGTATTTGAGTTTTTTAGTATTTCACTGTTTCAGTATTTGAGTTTTTTAGTATTTCACTGTTTCAGTATTTACATTTTTCAGTATTTCACTGTTTCAGTATTTGAGTTTTTCAGTATTTCACTGTTTCGGTATTTGAGTTTTTCAGTGTTTCATTGTTTCAGTTTTTTTATATTTCACTGTGTCAGTATTAGAGTTTTTCAAATTTTCAGTGTTTTAGTTTTTTAGTATTTAAATTCTTTGGTTTTTCATTGTTTCAGATTTTCAGTTCAGTATTTCAGTTTCAGTTGTCATTTTTAGTTTTCAGCTTTCAATTCTGTGGTTCCACCTGCGGCACAAATATCTCAGGGGGACAGGCTTAACTGATCTGCCTTCTCATTGGTCTGCCATGTTACACACGGCATAACAAAATTTTACTTTCATTTATTTTTGTTCATATCCTAAAATATCTACCTAAAACAGTTGACATAAATACATTCCTTAAATTCATTATTTTATGCTGTGTATCACAAAATTTAAAACTAGGCAGCATCAGAGCGGTAGATATAAAACATTTTTTATATCTGCCTGTATAGCTGTATAGCAGCCTTGTGGAATACAGCGCCTCTAGTGTAAACTTGTGAAGACCTCGAGTAACTCACATTTGTACTTACTGAAAATGTAAACGCGGAGTGTGCAGCGCAGGTAATGCTCAGCTGCTCTATTGCTAGTTTGTAACGGTTGTCTTTGTGTTTTTCAGGTTAATGTACAAAAGAAGCCGGCGGTGCAGAGTGAGTATCATATCACCTGTGTGTTCCTTCTCTTCTTTTTTAAAATCTAAATAATTTTTCTCTCGTGGTTCCAGGAGAGGTGTCAGAAGAATCATCAGAGGAATCATCAGAGGAGTCAAGGGCTTTGGCTTCCTGTACTGCTTGAGAAGGAAATTTTTTTTTTCTTGTTTTTGATCAAGATGCAGCTTGAGTTTATGCTTAAAAAATCTGATTTGGGTGCAGCTAAAGTTGGAACGAAGTGAAGGGAATGAAGCGGAAGGTGATTGAAGGTGAATGCTTTGATTGACTGGCTGAGGGAAGTGGAAGTGGTTTACTTAAAGTGGGCATGGCCACGTCGATCCGAATGCTGGAAAACGACCTCTTCAAAAGAGCTTGAGTCGAGGAAAGGGTCGAGCGCTGTACTGTAATTTATTCTTGATTGACTTATATTTATTTTCTGTAGGAAAAGCAGCGGTTGGGTTTTGTATTGTAGAGTTAAATTCAGCGCTTGTGTATATTTAAGATCGAGTAGTTTTGTAGATTTTTATCGTGGTACTCTGATCAAGAGGAGGATTGTTTGCAGTGCTTCTTTCACTGGAGAGTTTTCCTAATATTAGCAGCCTGGATTTTTCTAGAAGCACTGCTCGTGCGTGAACGGTGCGCACTCGGAACTGCTGTGTGTGCTTTTAAATCGTGTGTGCCTGTGTTATCCGAAGACGAATGTGAATAAAATCTCCGCCTTCAAAGATTTGAATGCTTGAAACTTGCCAAAAAGGACTTAGTGCTTTAGTTTGAGGTGCTTGATCTTGATTTTTACTCGAATTTGCTGTGATGCCAAAATCTTTCATTTGTTTGGCCATGTGGCCCCGATGACATTACTTCCTGGATTGACGGAGGCGATCATTCTGATGCCGGCTGTCATAATGTTTCGCTTTTTCTTTCGAATTGTTCTTTCTTTTATGTTTATAAAGAAAAGCTGGTTTGAAATTCAATCGAGGTTGTGAGCAACACATGATCATTTGAAGTGTTCAGAATAAACTGCTTTAATAAATATTTTGAGTAATTTTTTTTTGCTTTTTGTTTTATCTTTTAACCTTGGAGGAGAAAATATCATAGAACTAAACATAAATTAAAGAACAAAATACATTTATTTAAATAGAGAGACCTTTTGCTTTTAAATAACTATAATTAAAAGTCTTTATTGGTTATTATATCTCACAATTATGAATCTTTTTTTCTCTTTTTTTTGTTTTATGTAGTACATGCAGGAAATTACATTATCAAACCAGTAAATAAACATACATTCTTGTAAATTTTCTCAGACCGCATTAGTAAATATTTTATTGTTTTGGTATGTGACAACTTTTGCTGTGTATCTGCTCAAATTAATTTCACATTCATTACTAAAAGAAGGGCTCGGGAGGTGAACAGCATCGTGGGGCAGTAATATTTTCACTAAGGATTTTGTCATTTTAGGGCCTGTAATTTTATGAATTATATAATCTATAAAAAAGTATTTATGGTTATATATCAGGTTCATTTAGTACAATTTTTTTCCTCAGTCCTGGAGCTTCGGGAGAAAATTTTGGGAGTTTTCATAAGAAAAACTTAAAATAGCTATATTCAATAGAAGAAAAGATGATTTCTGGAGTGTGGTGTGCTGATATTCATGAAATTTCAGAATAAAAGATTACATTTGTTGCTTTTAAAGAATTAAATTTATGATTTCTGGACCACTGGCTGTTGATAATCATAATTTGTCTGACCAAAAGTTTACATTTGCTACATTTTCAACGAAAAAAATCATTATTTCAAAACTGTAGGCTGTTGATATACTTGAAATTTTAGAATAAAAGCAATAGTTTGCTAAATCTAAAGAGTAAAATTTAAGATTATTGCAGCGTGGACTGTTGATCTTTATAAAAATTCTGAATAAAAGCATAACATTGGTACATTTCAAAAGCAAACATTATTTCTGATGCATGGACTGTTTATGTACTTGAAATTTCAGAATAAAAGCTGCTTTAAAACAATTGTAAATGCTTTAAAGCTTATTCCAAGATGGACTGAAGCATGTTTTTTTATATTTGTTTATTTAACTTAATTTTTAATTGCATTTTAAGCATTGTTATATTGAGGTTACGTTTACCCTTTCATGCTATGCCTAATATGTTTATGTCTTCTAATATTACAATATGTAAAAAATAAAAAAGTTCAGCGCAACGCGGAAGTAAGGTGCCCAGCGTGTCCTGTGACGTCACATCAAGGATAAGCGACGGACTTTAGGACCCCGCGGACGCTTCCAGAGTGACGGGCCTCTGCGGCGACCGTGCGAGAGAGCCCGAGACGGCGGAGGCGAGCAGGCCGCTTACCGGGAAGGGCCAGACGGGGTGAGACGCGGAGCAGAGACGGTCCGGAGCGCGACCACTGGAGGGGAGAGGCACCGGGGCTGCATGGGGGGAACCGGTAAGTTAACTGACACCAACACCGAGGGTGTACCGGACGTACAACATGGAGGAGGAGGAAGATGATGAAGATGGTGGGTTTTAAAAGCGAGTTTTTTATCCTATCATTGCGTTTATGATAAGATAGTTCAGTTTAATTCGCTTTGCGAGTAGTGTGCATGGAGCGAGTAAATATCTGGCAACCGGCGAGCAGAAGCGCTCCAGCAGTCGAAAACTGTCAAATCTGTTTATAGTGATCAGTAATAGTATTAAATTAGTAATTTAACAATAAATAATTGTTTTTACTCGAAACGCCTCTTTTAAACAACATTTGTGTGCGTAGATAAGTAGTCGGTTCACACTGTTTGGGCATCAAAGTTTTTTGCATGATTATTAATGCTATTTTTTCCCTACAAAAGTACATAGCTTTTATAATTTCTGCTGTGATTCGTGAAGTAATCGGTATAAATTAGTTTGGGTGTCTAATTTCCTGGTTGTGAATTGATCGTAAAATTAATGTGACAACTGTAAAAATTTTACGACTTAAAAGGTACAGTGAAACAAGAACAACCCGATTGCTGCAGCTTATTAGTTGCAAGTTTGCTTCGTTGATCGGGAAGACGCTGTTCACAAGAGCATTCCGCACCTTTAAAAACCCTTTAATGACATGAAACTTTGATCCAAAAAGAGCATTTAGACATCTCTCTACTACTCACACTCTTTTCATTCTGTCTTTAATTGTTCGACTGAAGGGCATCCGGCGCGTAAAACATATGCCAGAGAGTTGGCGGTTCATTCCGCTGTGGCGACCCCGAAAGGGAAGAAAGCCGACAAGAAGATGAATGAATATGCATTATGTAATATGTAAAATGAAAATGCATTCCTGTAATTAAATTAGCATTTTCACATCAATTTTGTGCTATTTTTGTTGCTAAATAAAGCTGAAAATTAAAATATGTAGTATGCATTTACCATTTCCAGCTGTTGTTTTAGAATGTGAATTTGCATAAATATTTTAATGCTTTATAAGTTTCAAAATGAAATTGAAAATGCATTACTAAAATGGAATGGCAGGTGTAACCTATACACGCAACAATAGTAGCAAGATGAGCCTTCAAATGCTGTTTGTTCCCGAATGCATTTAGACTCGCTGTTAGGAAACGCATGACTCCTATTTCAAAGCGAGGCCTCAGAAAAACTGCAGTAAGTTAAACCCAGTGCAGCCTGCTGTGGATACATTTACTCGATGGTGGACTGTCACACCATCAAACATTTTCACAATCCTGTTACCGATTGGCTGCAGCACAGAGAGAATCTCTCTCTCTCTCTCTCTCTCTCTCTCTCTCTGTCTCTCTGCTGGACTCTCAAACCGTTGAAAATGGTCTCAAACTCAGATCAACTGAAGCACTCCTCTCTCTTCCTCTCTTACTTAAATTATTGGGCTGTCAAACCATCAAATATTATCACAAACTAGTTCTCCGGTCACCTAAAGCCCGCAGAACCGATGGAGTGCCTCCTCTTGCACCTCTAGTTCAGCTCGATCCTGACGCATTAAACGTATCGCTGTGGGACTGATGGAAGAGCAGAGTTAGCCAAATTGTTCAAACTCTGTGGAACTAGTTTTATTTGATCATTAAAGCATTTTTTTCAGAAAATCCAATTTTAAGGTTGCTTTTTTGTGTGTTTTTTTATAGGGAGAATGAGATGTTGAAGGTCTGAAGGTGGATCACTCTTCTGCATTTTTGATGCTTGTATTTAATTTGGAGCAAATGCATCCATCAGGTCTGGATTGAGCGGCTGCTTCATTAAGCCTCTTCATCTCGACTGTGAAATGGTAAAAGACTCTCCTCTGTCTCTCTCTTTCACTCTTTCTTTCTGTCTGACTGTCTGTCTCTCTCTCTCTCTCTTCCTCCCCCTCCCTTTCTGTCACCCTCCTCTCTCTCTCCCTCCCTCACTCTCTTTCTCTAAACTCCCCCATTTTCTCCATCTTTTCTCTCTCACTCACTCTCCTCTCTCCCCCTCCCCACTCGCCCCTTTTACTCACTCACTTACTTTCTGTTTCTATCTCTTTCTTACACTACACTCTCTTTTCTCTCCCCTCTTCTCCCACACATTCTCTCCTCTCACTCCCTCTGTTTCTGTTTTCACCTCTCTCTCCCCCTCCCTATTCTCTTTCTTTCTTTCTTTCTTTTTCTCTCTCTCACCTGACATTTAGAGTGCTTGTGTCCTCAATAAGCAGCAGCTTTCTTTTTGTAAATTTTTTTTAAGATGGCCTTGAAAAGCCGTTGTCTTTTCTTTCTCTTTCTCACTCATTCTCTTTATTTGCTGGACTGTCAAACCTTCAAACATTTTTACAAACAAATTCTCTGATCAGCTAAAGAACAGGGAGTGGATCTTTCTTTCTTTCTCTCTCTTCTCTCTCCTTTCCTCTCCTCTTCTCTCTCCCTTTCTTTCTATCTCTTTCTTTTCTTTTCTTTCCTCTCGCTCCTGTTCTCTCTCTTTCTTTACATTCTCTATTTCTCTGAACTTTCTCGCTCTTTTATCTCTTTCTTTTCTCTTCTTTCCTCTTTCTCCTATTGTCTCTCTTTCTTTACATTTCTATTTCTCTCTCTTCTCGATGTCTTTCTCTCTCTTTTCTCTCTCTGCTTTCCTTCTGTACATTCTCTTTCTCTCCCTTTTCTCTCTCTCTTCTCAATGCCTTTCTCTCTCGTCTCTCTTTCTCTTCTCTCTCCTTTCCTGTCTCCCTTTCTCTACATTCTCTATTTCTATCCCATTTCTCTTCTTGCTGCCATTTTCTCTCTTCTCTCTCTCTCTCTCTCTTTCTCTTCTCTTCTTTTCTTTCTTACTGTCTCACTCTTATCTATCCATCTCCTTGCTGTGTCTTGCTGCTTTTTCTTCTCCCTCCTCCGGCCTCAATCTCCTCTCTGCTCTCTTTCTCTTCTTTCTCTCTCTCTACACTCCTCTACTCTTCTCTTCTCTTCTGTTTCTCTTCTCTCTCCATTCTCTGTTTCTCTTATCTTCTCGGTCGACCCCACCGGAGAGCGCAAAGCACAGATCACAGAATTTCTTTCTACGTTAAGTCATTACACAACTTACTCATCTCTTTTTTCGCACTATTAACTACCTAAGATATTGATACTTCTAACTATATATTATACCCTACTCATTTGCTCGGATCTATTACACTCTCTACCTAGTTTTTCTCTCATTCTTTCTTTCCTCTTTTTTTATCTCTTTCTCAGACTATGATATATTTCTTTCTCCCAATATTGAGAATCTCACCATATATATACTCCTGTGCTCTTTGTTATCTATACTCCAACCCTCTCCTTGCTTTCTCTTTCTCCCCCTCTCTCTTACTATTTCCCTCTTTTTCACCCTGTCTTGCTCTTCTTCTATTTTTTATCTCGTTCTCTTGTCCCCCCGCTCTCTCTCTGGTCTCTTTTTCTCTCCCCTTCTCTCTTTCTATCTATCCCCCTCTCTTTGCGCTCTCTTTCTTTGTCTCCATCTCTCTCTTTCTCTGTCACCTCTTTCTCGTCTCCGTCTTACTTTCTTTCTCTAACCAACTAAATCTCTTTAGTTAAAAATAGCATAAATCACTTTAAATGAAACTTTTAAATGAATTAAACAAAAGAGTGTTCACTTATAAAAACTCTTCTGTGAATGTAGGAGCTTATTTCTCCATTTAAGGAGTTTGCAGAGCTAGTTTTTGTATTGTTTCTTGCTTTAAATACTTTACTTTTAATAATAGAGGTTTGAGAATAGAGTGAGAGATGAGAAAGAGAGATGAAGTAGTTTTAAAGAGTTTCTGAGCAGAGGACTCCAAAGAGAGATCTACTGTAGGTAAGGGAGAGAGGGACTGAGTGGGCGAGTTACACGGAGACGGACGGTGAGCGAGCGAGGCGCAGAACACACTAGACTCTCTCTCTCTCTCTCCTCTCAATGGGTAGCTTCCTGTTCTCTACAGCCCCGTCTGGTTGCTTGGTAACAGCGTGTCCCAAAATAACCCAGCAGTGACCGAAATAATCTGGGTGAGGAAACCAGAACCAAACCGTCTGTTTGCCGGTGCTGTGATGTCATTATCTGGGGCACTATCATGTGACCTTACACACGAAACCCCTTACGCAGGGTTCACTTACTTTTGTTGTTACGGGAGAATGGCACTTTGAGAAAAAGGGAGGAAGTTAAGAGAGTTTTACTTTTCTTTCTTTCTTCTCTCCACTTTTTCTTTTTCTCCCCTTTCTCTTTTTTTTCTCCTCTTTCTCTCTCTATCTCTCTCTTTCTCTTTCCTTCTCTCTTTCTTTTTTCCTTTCATTTATATATACACACACACACACACACACGCATACACACGTGCACACATTTTGTGAAGCCACTTCAAATATTATAGAATTTCATTTTAAGTTATTATATTTCTTAAGTACAATAGAATATATTAGTAGAATATAATAGAATAACTTAAATATATAATGTTTATTTACTTTTTAAAATTTTAAGTAAAATGTGTTTTATTTCCAATTTATAATTAAATATATATATATATATATATATATTTATTTATTTTTTAATTAGAGATGTTATTTTTAAGCAAATAAAATAAATTGTATTTTTCAGTACTTCAGTAAAAAAAAAATTTAGTGTAAAGCTTCTGAAAATATTATTGTGTTTCGTTTTATTTGAATGTATTTAATTTATGAAGTATGATAAAATCGATCATTTAATATAGTACAACATTTTTACAAATTCTTTAATAAAAATTGTAACTTTAAAGTCATTGAGAAAATTTGTATTTTTTTCTTTAAATACAGAAGATTTTTCTATAATAACATTTGATCATTTTAGTTAAATTAATTTTAATCGTAATTTAAACATGTAAAACTAATGATTATTTTATTTCAATTGCTTTAATGTAAAACACATTCTTTTCCTGCACCAAAACACAGATTGGCTAAATGTATTTAGTTTTTGTTATTTCCTTAGCATGAAAATTTGTATAAAAAAAACAAATTAAACAGTGTTAATTAGAACAGCAGAACTTTTGGTTCAGTTTTATTTGAATCCTCTAAAGATTCTCATGCTTCCAGCCATAACAATGAATGTAAACACAATGTTACAGAATGCGTTCGTTTGGTTTCTGTCTGTAGCTGTTTATTCATCAGATGAGTGAGTAAATAACATTAGTGAGCTGGTGGTTGCCAGGGCTGTTGCCAGGGTAATGACCTCATGGTTTGTGCAGAAGCCTCCTGGAGACTGTTGCTAAGCAGTGTTTTCACCTTAGTAACCGCCGGGTCCCACTGAGAGTATCTGGACTGTGTGTTTGTAATGAAAATCTTTAATCCTTTCATAATAGTAACGACTCCAGAGTCTGAGTAGAGAAACACAGTATATTTATCAGAGATTTACCAAGACATGAGTTAAAAGTGTCTGAACAGTAAAACCTTGAGTGGCCGCAGGGGGTGGGGTCAGAAGTGAGCAGGTTCTCATTCACTCCAATGTTAAAAATGCTCAACTTTGGAGCTGAAAAAGACATGCTTCCTGAACACTCTCAGAGGGGTGACTTCGTTTTACATTTGTTTGTTTAAGATACATAGATTGTAAACTTTCAGCCAATCAGACATCTGTGCTATGCCTATGTCCCGCCTCTCTGGACCCATATTTGATTACCAAAAAACTGATGCACTTCCACGAAGGCCATGTTATATACAGTCTATGATTAATACATTCTAAGAGAGGGGAGAAGGGAGAGATTGAGAGAGAGACAAAAGAAAAAGGGAGGGGGAAGGAAGCGAGTGAAAGCTAGAGAAAGGGATAGAAAGAAACAGAGAGAGTAGAGAGGAGACAAAAGAGAACGAGGGAAAGAGGAGAGGAAGAAAAATAGAGAGAGAGTTGGGAGGGAGTAGAGAGGAGAGAAAGAGGGAGATTGAGAGACTAGAGAGAAAGGGAGAGAGTTTATAATATCTGATATTAATTATAATGGCTACATTTTTCAAATAACAATTTCTGAAGAGAAGTTGATAATAGTAGAAAAGAAGCGTTATTTTTGGCTGTTTGTTGAGTGTGAACGAGGCCTGCTGGAGCTGCACTCACCGGTTTCTTCTTCTCTTGCTGTTTGTGTGCATGTGTGTGTAGTGCTGAAGTGTGTGTATGTGTTTCAGAGTCCAGGCACTGAACAGGAAGTGTGCGCAGCTGCACCTGAAGAAGAAAGAGAGCATCATCAAACACTGGTGCGAAGAGTCGGGCGTCCCCCTGGAAAGCGCAAAGCACCGAGTGTGAGAGCAAATGCACTCCCGCACACTCACGCATGAATGCATGCACGCACACACACATGCACATGCACGCAATATCCTCTTTCTCTCCTCTCTTTCTCCTTCTCCCTCTATCTCTATCTATGGTGCGAAAGATGGCGCAGTGGTGGAGTTGGTCGTTCTGTAACCGGAAGGTTGTCGGTCAAATCCCCGCTAGGTCCATTCTGTCGTTGTGGCCCTGAGCAAACCACTTCACCCGCATTGCCCTGTATGGATGTGAGTGACTGTTTGGTGAAGGTCAGGAGGCCATAGGCGCAGAATTGCAGCCACGTCCTGTCAGACTGCCCCAGGGAATCTGAGGGCTACCAAGGTAGCTTATCACCACCAGAGTGTGAATGTGGAGTGAATGAATGATGCTCTGAACATTGTAAAGCGTCTTTGAGTGTGTAGAAAAATAACTGTTTAAATTGAAGGCATTATTATTATTATTATTGTTATTTTTATTGTCAGTGTATTGTAGGTATCTGCTGGAATGCTTCTGAAACAAGTCACATGGGCAATGTAGCCCCCACAGAGGGGTCTGAAGGTCACAGAAATCCACGGATGCTCTTCAACACAGCATTGAAAGTGTTACAATCAGAGAAAATCAGACTTGTTTTGTCTGTGTTCTTTCTGTACTTGCATGACTTCATGATTTTGGTGATTTTGTATAGTTTTTTTAGCTGGCAGCTAGACTCATATAGAACTGCCAAAATATGTGAAAAAAGTACATTTACTCTAGTAAGAGTAAAAAAGGATGTAAACTAATTTGCTCAAGTACTTACTTACTTCTGGTATAGGCGATACAAAGCAGAAATGCTAGTATTTATTCTAAATTATTTTTTTCCTAAGGGAAAAATAATGTATAGTCAATTGCAAACAAAAAGCAAACCTACATTAGAAAGGAGATACACGCAACCAAAAGAGATTTTGCATCTCTACAATCACATTTCACATAAAACAATCGCTGTGAAATGCACATTTATCTGTACAGCGCTCTCTGTCTGCAGCATGATGTCTGTGCGTGCATTACATCACTGCGCTACAGTCTGCAGCGAGGACTCGAGGAGCTGCAAACTCTCATATCGGCCTCTTCACCATCTCATGAGACTCGCTAATGTCAAAAATGTAGTTTAGATGTATTTCTACGACATTAGTAATGTGAGAATGCAGATAAAATGTAACTAAAATGTACCTAAGTAAAAGTACATATATTTCACAAAAGGTTTTCTCGAGTAAAAGTAAAAGTACACATTTTTAAAAGTCTTCAACAAGTACTAGTTACCCTAAAACTGTACTCAAGTAAATGTAGCTAGTTGCTACCTACCGCTGCCTGGAAATGTGCATCCACTCTTGACACCGAAAATGATGATCCGGGTTACGCACTTGAGTTCCTGTGCGATCTTGCAGCTAAAATGTTCCCTAAGCACTCTCTGTTCTCTGTTTGATCATGTAGAGCGAGACGGGCTGTAAACGGAGAGGTGTCGTTGGTCTGCGGAGGCGTCCGGTGCAGAGAGAGACCTTCCAGGCCGGAGACCCCTTTCACATCAGCCGCAGAGAGAAAGGGGAGTGGCTTTCTCACTGGAAGAACAAGAAGGTCAGACAACTCTCGCTCCTCTTTCTGCTGCTTCGTAATAATTTACACGATTGGCAGGAGTAGCATATTTCATCGCGATGCAAAATTTGGGTAATTTAGGTATTTTGTCTTCTGTATTTTATTGCGAGGCTCTCTAATGATGCACGTCTGTGTCCCGTGTTGAAAATAATCCCTGCACTTCAGCAGAAAGTGTCCTCGAGAGTGCTTTATGTGAGAGGAGAGGGGAGAGAGAGGGAGGAAAGGAAGAGAGAAAAGGGAGGAAAGAAAATGAAAGAGAGGAAAGGAAGAGAGAAGGAAAAAGGGAGGAAAGAAAATAAGAGAGAGGACAGGGAGAAAAGGAAGAAAGAAGGGAAAAGGGAGGATAGGAAGACAGAGGGGAGAGGAAGGAAAGGAAGCGAGAGAAGGAAACCTCTCTTTTTTTCTCTCTCTTGTTCTTTGTCTCCTCTCTTTCCTCTCTCTTGTTCTCTCTCTCTCTCTCTCTCTCTCTCTCTCTCTCTTTTGTCCCCCTCACTCTTCTCTCTCTCTCTCACTTGTTCTCTCTCTATCATTTCTCTCTCTCTCTCTCTCTCTCTCTCTCTCTCCTAGTGCCCAGTTTCAGCAAAGCCCCTGTGACCAATCAGCAATGAGTCATGTGACCCTCGCTTCCACAACAAAGACATTGAGAGTGTTTCCGCCCCCTTTTCTCTGTTCAAACCTACTCTTATGGCCTGCATACACACACACACACAGATAGAGAGAGAGAGAGAGAGAGACACCTGAACATATCTGATCGCCGGAGCCTGAGACAGGATGTGTGAGGGCTGCAGAGGAGATAAAGGTGCAGTATGAGGACGCTGCATGAGCCTGCCTTATGTTATGCTAAATATGAGATATCAGTGTTTTAAACTAACATAATAGAACGCTTCCTTCCCTGTTACAGTTTTTTATAGCTGTTTTTTAAGATCACAGAAGTGAATGTTGCCGGTCTGGATGAAAGCAGTGCATTGTGGGGTGTTTATGTACTGTAGTATGAGTGCTTGTAGCTCTGTCGCCTCTGAAGATCAGTAGTCTGGTCACTTTCTAGTGTGCTGCTCATCATTTGATGGTCTCCAAGTTCTAATCAAAGCTTTCATGAGGAACTCAAACAGGTTCTGATGGATTTTAAATGAGAATTGTATGTTTAATGTGTATGTTTAAATGCTTAACCTGAATTTTAATATCTTTCTCTGGAGATAAATGGTTTCTCTTGTCTTTTTTGAGGAGTTAAAACTGTTTCCAATTGATTGTAATGAGATATTGATTTGTAAAAATTAACTAAACAATTAAAGAGCTTGGTTTTTTACTTTTTTTAATTTAGTCACATAACCTTTTAATATCTGCCACACGTTTAACATATACATTGAGAGAAATAGACATATATATACATATAAATAAAATTGCTTTACCTTAAGATTAAATGTATAATTAAAGTTTTCCCATTAATAAACTTTTATTTTTACAATCTCAACTATATTAACAGACTAAACTGTAAAAAGCATAATTTTTTTTATTCATAAAATTTATTTAAATCAAGCTTTTATTCTAAAATTTCATGTTTGTGAACAGACCACGCTCCAGAAATCTTTAAATGTTTCAAATATAAGCATTTATTATGAAGATTCCATTTTTTTAGAGACCACGCTCCAGAATTAATAAATAATTTTTTTCAAATTTAAGCTTTTCATCAGAGATTTCAAGATTATTAGAGAGACCATGATCCAGAAGTGATCATTTTTACTCTTAAAATGCATCAAATTTAGTCTTTTAACACGTAAATTAAAAGAAATGCCATTGACAGCTAAAGACAGGTAATTTTTCTCTTGATGTAATATATTTTGGGCAATTAACTGAAAATGTATTAAAGTTTTAAATAGGAAAATATAAGAAATTAAACTAGGGTGCTTCATGTAGCTATCTGATTGGCTCAGCAGGCAGTAGACATTACCTGTTTGTGCATTTCTTGATGCAAGACCGTCCATGTCAAAACTCAGAAATGCACGCAGCGCTTCATAAAGGAGATCCACAAATAAAGCCAAGCAAACTAGTTTTAACAAAAAATCATAAATTTGTAGAAGACTTTTTAATTTACATCTATTTTTATATTTTTTGAATGATATTGTAGTATTTATTTGAAATCTAGTTCAATTTTGTCTACAAAACGAGTGTCATCCGGCTTTGGGCGGAACAGGGACATCTTATAGAAAAAAGCTTCAAATGCACTCTTGATATCTAGCTGTATAGCGCGAAGGGAATCTTCGTCGTAGTGAATCCCTTCTTCTGCATGCTTTGAGGCTGCTAGCTGCTTTTCTAGCATGGATTCACCCTAAACGATAGAGATGAGCTCAGGGTCACAGTGAGGTAGAGGTCAGAGGTCGTTCTCCACTGGGTCGCAATCATAAAACTCTCATCTCTTCAAACTCGTCATAAAACCAGGAGTGGTCCCAGAGGTCAGGGGTCAGAGGGCACGCTCAGGTCGCAGAGGGTAACTCACACGCTTGAGTCCAGTAAAGAAGAATAAACTGTTGCGACTCGATCCCTGTGAAGGAAGTGCTGTAATTGGATGAAACGAACACTTCTTTTGCTGGGAAATTATTTATTAGAAATTAAGAAAATGATAAAAGCCCTTTAATCAAAGGAATATTGCTCTCCTTGCCTTGGGTTTGGGTAAACAATTCTGAAAATAAAAATAAAAAAATACCTTGTATGTGGCCACATTTTAGTTATTTGGTGTATAAAAAAAATTATTAATATATTTATCATATTTATTCAATATATTTATTTGGTGACTAAAAGATTTTTCACACATTCATTTCAAAATCCCAAAGTCACTTTCATTTTTATTTTTTACATCTGTTACTTTAATGAAAAGTGAAAGACTGAAAAGTTCATGCAGTTAACAAAAAGTAATAAAAAATCATGTAAAGCATTTCTTAGAATTTGGGCATTTTTTACAGCCCATGAACGAATAATTAAATAACCAATTATTTGTCTAAAGAAATAGTCATCTTTCCTCTCTAACATTGCGTTGCTCTTCTGCAGATCAAGTGACAAAGAAGGGATATCATTACCTCTGGTTTGGGAAAATAAAAATTAAGTTTTATTTTCCTTTTAACTTTTAGTCTGTATATGAGTCAAAAATCACTTTGGTTTACTTTTTTGTTTACCGAAAATATTTATAAGAGGAGTTAAATCCACATTTTTGTTTTAGATACTGTCTCACTTTTGATGGTCATGAGAGAGAAAACAATTTGCAATTATGAAAACAAAGTCAGAAGTTAAAAAACACACATTTACAAATTAGCAAACAAACGGTCCTTTAAGGCTGAGCGATATCGATAATTATCGTCGATATACTTTTTCTCGAAAAGATTATATAGAGCAGTCGACAGAGCGCTGGATAACTTCCCGACAATATTTTTTTGATGCGCCAAAATAAAGTTTTTTAAAGTGTCATTTTTTTTAACGTTTTTATGTTTCAAATAAAAAATCACTCTCATTTTCTTTGAAAGTGTCAAAACACTTTGACTTTTTTTTACTTTGGCTCATAATATTTGAATTAAAGGACAGTGTTTCTGTTGATACTGTTACCATTGAATTCAGCTGCGGGGAGCCATCCCCTGAGCCATGTTGACCAGGCTTAAATATGCTCAGCATAGCTGTTCATTGCTGAACTACAACTCATTGAAGAGGGAGACTTGCTGTTATTCTGAGGACCCGAGCTGCTGCGTGGGTCATGTGATCACCGCGCTGAGTTTACCTGCTGCTGGAGACCCGTGTGACGACCCTGTTTTCTGTGTCTGTGTGCGATTAGCTGCGCTGTGGTTGATCATTTAGTGAGGTCAATGAGCTGCCTTTGACCTTCCTGCAGAAGATCAGTTAGAATTCAACAGCTGCTCAGAGAAATCCACCGCTGGTGCTTCGAAAAAGAGAAAAAAAAAATGGGAATACTGACCAAACTATCAGATCAGTCAGCAATTCTTTCTGTACAACAGTACATTTTGCATTAAAATACATAAAAAATATAATATAATAATAGAGTCAATCAATCAATCAAGTTTTTATATAGTGCTTTTTATAGCAGTTGCTTTACAGTTCAAAGCAGCTTCACAAAGTCCTATTGAGGATCAGGTAAAGTAAATAGGAGTTCCCTCTGTGAGGCCCCTGGAAGCCTCTCTGACTGAGGCAGGTGCTAGTCACCTCCCCAGCATAAAGAATATACAAACTTAATATCAAACAAAGACAAAACAGAAACTAACAAATGAAAAACAACGATTAGAAAAGTGTAACAGACAACAAACAGGTGATCAGCATCAGCTGCAGGATGAGAGATAAATAATGAGGAGAGGTTAGACAGGAACATTGAACTACATTGTTTTTCCACAGTTTGTATGTTTATAGTGCTCAGACACCAGATCCATTTAGACAAATACCAAGAGCCACTT
Organism: Danionella dracula; assembly: GCA_900490495.1. Classification (NCBI taxonomy): domain Eukaryota; kingdom Metazoa; phylum Chordata; class Actinopteri; order Cypriniformes; family Danionidae; genus Danionella; species Danionella dracula. The sequence continues at coordinate 21,498,971 of UELW01000001.1, read as the reverse complement.
TTTCGAATGCTAGATTAACCAGATACATTTTTATTTAGTTTTGAACTCTGTGAGCGTAGATGAGCTGCGGACAACATCCGGGAGTTTATTCCAGAGCTTCGGGGCTCTATATGAGAACGCTCTTCCACCTCTTCTGGATTTACTAACCTTCGGTATAATCAATAGTCCTCCTTCTTGTGATCAGAGAGAGTGAGCTGGAATATATCGTGATAGGAGAGTGCTTAGCTAACCCGAAGCCAAGCCATTCAGTGCCTTAAAGGCAAGGAGCAGTATCTTGTAGTCAATGCGATATTGTACAGGAAGCCAATGAAGAGAGCACAAAACCGGTGTAATGTGATCATATTTCTTTGTTCTTGTGAGAACTCTAGCTGCTGCGTTCTGGACTAACTGTAATTTTTGTAGCGTGGTGTCCGAACAGCCGGCTAACACAGCGTTATAATAATCCATTCTGGAGGTCATGAAAGCATGCACTAATTTTTCTGCATCTACGATAGACAGCATGTTCTGCACTTTAGCAATGTTCCTGAGGTGACAGAAGGCAGTCTTAGTAACATAAGAGATCTGGTTCTTAAACGTCAGTTCACTATCTATAATAATGCCAAGAGTTTTAACTGTAGTGGAAAAATTAACAGTGTGCTCCATATTTAAAACTGAGAGATTCTGTAATTGCTTTTTAAAGCCAATAAATAATATTTCTATTTTATCAGGATTTATTACAAGGAAATTTTCATTCATCCAATCATTGATATCAGCGACAAATTCTGAGATCTTATGTAGCTTTTAAAGGTCGTTTGGTTTTGCTGAGATATAGAGCTGGGTGTCGTCTGCATAGCAATGGAAACTAACCCCATGTCTTCTAAAAATTTTATCCAGCGCAGTCTTTGTGCTATGATTTACTCAGATGAATCCAGATTGAAGATCTTCATAAAAGCTGCTCTTTTGTAAGAAGGAGCTGAGCTGTGCTGTTACAACTTTGTCTAATATTTTTTACAAGAACGGAGATTGGAGATTGGCCTAAAGTTGGATAACTCAGTAGGATCCAGGTGCATTTTCTTGATTAGTGGTTTAATTACAGTATAGAATAATTTAGAAAAATTAAGTAATGATAGAGCATAGAATAATATATAAATATTAAATAATAATAGAATATTGAATAATATATAAATAGTAATATTGTTATATATAAATATTAAATAATAATAGACTAGTAAATAAATCTTAAACAATAATTTAATATAGAATAGTATTTAAATCTTAAATAATAATAGAGTATAGAATAATATATACATTTTAAAAATGATGGAGTATAGAATTATATATAAATATGAAATAATAATAATAGAGTATAAAGTGATATATGAATATTACATATTAATAATACAGTAAAAGAATAATTAAGAAATATCAAAAAGTATTTCTGGTTAAAATACATGTAAAATATGTAAAAAATGCATATATCATTATAAAAGGTTGCATTTTGACCAAAGCTCAAACTTCTTTAGCTTGTGATTTATCTAAAGACAGGTTCAACTTTGAGATCTCTTAATGCGTCTTCTTAAAATTTCTGTCTTGTCTCCAAATAATTTATGGTTTTGTTTAGGTTTAAGTTGGTGTGTTCCTCTTTTCAAGGCTAAGAAAAACGAGGGGATCATGAGTGACGCAATGAAGGACCAATCAGCAGAGGACTCTCCAAAGGAAGAGGCGGAGCCTGCCACCAACTGTTCATCCACTCTCACTCCACAGCAGCAGCACACGGGCCCCTCTTCTCCAACCGTCGCCACGATGCCCGAGCCGCCTCCCGTCCCCTGTGGTAACAAAGTGATGAGAGCCTCGGAGATAGACCTGGAGTATGAGGTAAGGGTCCCCAATCAATAAATAAATCAATCAATATGTTCTTATATAGAGCTTTTTTTAGCTGTTGTTTCAAAGCAGCTTCACAAACTCCTAATGTGGAATAATGTGGGTTAAAAGAGAAGTCCTAATTAGTAATTCTACTGAAATAGAAATGCCATGCACTGCTACTGAAGTAAAGTTTTGTAGTGTGAGGAATTTGTGATTTAAGCTGATGAGTAATTTATGACGTTCTATAAAAGGCCAGTTTAAACCGGTTTGGGAGAGAAATAAAGCAACCAAGACACTTTTTTTTATTGATTTGGGAAAAAAGCGTAGAACCTGGTGTAAAATGCTCAAACACTCATGAAGAGAAAACATAAACGCTTCCTTTTTCGGAGAGTAAACCATTCGGAGATTAAGGTCTCTCTCTCTTTCTCTCTGTCTTTCTCTTCTTTTCTTTCTTTTCTTTTCTGTCTCTCCTCTCACTCTTTCTCTTATTCTTTTTCTTTATCTCTCTCTTTTAATTTTATTCTCTCACTCTTTTGTGTCTCTCTCTTTATTTCTATCTCCTGTCTTTCTCTTTCTTCTCTTTTTTCCTTTTTCTGTCTCACTTTGTCTCTCTCTATTCTTTCTTTATTTCTCTGTCATGTCTTTCTCTCTTTTTCCCTCTCCTCCTGACTTTCTTTCCCTATTTTGTCTCTGTTCTCTCTTTATTTCTCTCCCTCTTGTTTTTCTCTCTGTTTTTTCTCTCTTTATCTCTTCTCTCTCTCTCCTCTTCTTTTCTCTTTCTCTTTTCTCTCTCGTGTCTTTCTCTCCCTCTCACTCTCTCATATCTCTCTATCACCCCTCCCCCCTATCTCTCTCTCTCAGGACGGTCGTGGTTTGGGCATCGGGGAGCTGGTTTGGGGGAAGCTGCGTGGGTTCTCCTGGTGGCCCGGTCGAATTGTCTCATGGTGGATGACGGGCCGCAGCCGGGCAGCTGAAGGCACACGCTGGGTCATGTGGTTCGGAGACGGCAAATTCTCAGTGGTCAGTCCACTAATCAGATCTGCAACTACAGAAATCAAATCAACAGATAATCAACCAATCTCATTAATTCAGTCATTCCACGGGAAATGCTACAGCAAATCAGATCTACTGATTTAGAGTCACTCTGTCAGTTGACCATCCAGAATGTATTTGATCATTGACCAGTCATTTCACCCCCTCACTGGGTCAACCAATCAGATAAGGTCAGATCACGAACTAATCAGAATTTTTCAGTTAGCCAATCAGATTAAGAATCCATCAGTCAGTCAAAAAATCAGATTCTTTCATTCGGTTGAACAGACTCAATCAGTAGACCAATCAGAACACAGTCAGTCAACAAGTCAGAGGCTCTGGATGAAAATCAGTTATTTAATCAATTTAGAAGCCATCAGATAGTCCATCAATCAGAAGAACCAATTAATCAATCATGCACTTTTTTGAACAATTAGTTATTCCCCTCTCTCTTTCTCCTCTCCTCTCTCTGTTTTTTTCTCCCTTCTCTTCTCCCCTTCCCCTCTCTGCCTTCTTTCTCTCCCCTCTCTCCTCTCTCCTCTCTCTCTCTCATCCCCATCTCTCTCTCTCAGGTGTGTGTGGAGAAGCTTCTTCCGTTTAGCACGTTCTGCACATCCTTCCATCAGCCCACTTACAGCAAGCAGCCCATGTACAGGAAAGCCATCTACGAGGTTCTCCAGGTGAGTCCGGCATTATATAAGTCAATATAATATTGTACTTTCACATTTATTCTGTTTGATTTGCTAAATAGTTTAGCTTTGATGGAAATTATTTTGTATGTTAAGTCTTTGCATTTATGTACATTTTGAGACTAATTTAATTGAAAAAAAAACTAACAAACATTTAACAAGATCATTGAAGTCTTCTTTTTTATATTTATTTTTGGCAACAAAACAATAATGTATCAACTTAAAGTGTTGAGCCGATCTGTGATTGTTGTAATAGAATTTTAATACTCATGAGACATGATTTATGAACACAATCGCAAACAGCAATTTATTAGTTGTTCCAAACATGAATTAAACTCATACCTTGATATCAACGAAGCATGTGATCACATTGCAAGCACCATGGAGAGAGAAAGGGAGAGTAAGGAAATAAGAGAAGAGAGAGAAGGAAGAAAAGGGGAGAGAGAGAATGAGCAGCCCTTCTCTGGGCCGACTCGGGATCAGTATAAATCCCGCCCCTCTACATCACTTCCTGTTCCATCCAAGTAAACTTAAGAACATTCAACTCAATCTTAATGGATAAATAATTACAATGATTAAATATTCTATAACATTTAAATTTACATTTATGCATTTGGCAGACGCTTTTGTCCAAAGCGACTTACATTAGGGAGAGACAATATGCAATTTGTTACACCGTCAAAGTCTATCTCAACTTCTCACAATAGAAATTGTATCAACTCATCAAAAAACCAAAGCAGTAGGGGAAGAAGATAAAGACAGAGGAGGGAAAAAGAAGGTAGTTTTTTTTTTTTTTTTTTTTTTTTATAGTAGGTGTTCTCTGAAGAGAAGAGTTTTCAGTTGCTTTTTGAAAGCTGTTAGTGTTGTTGCTTTCTTGACTGGATCAGAGAGTTTGTTCCACCATCCAGGGACAGTGAAAGAGAAGGTTCTGCTGAGACATCTTCTGCCCTTGTGGGATGGAACCACAAGTCGCTGTTCCTTCTCTGAGCGCAGGCTTCTGGAGGGCATGTAGGAGCGTATGAGCTCATGGAGGTAGACAGGGGCTGATCTGGAGATAGTTTTGTATGCCAGCATTAGCGATTTGAATTTAACCCGAGCTGCAATGGGGAGCCATTGAAGAGTGATGAAGAGGGGAGTAACATGAGCTCGTTTCGGTTCCTTGAAGATAAGACGAGCTGCAGAATTCTGGATCATCTGCAGAGGTTTGAGCGGAGTTAATGGAAGTCCTGCTAGGAGAGCGTTGCAGTAGTCAACTATAACATTGTAGAAACATTTTATACCATAGAAACATTCTCTCTCTCTCTCTCTCTCTCTCTCTCTCTCTCTCTCTCTCTCTCTTTCTTTCTTTCTTTTTTCTTTCTATCTTTCTCTTCTCTCGCCTCAATTTTTTCATTCTATCCCTTCTCTCTCTCTCTCTCATCCCATCTATGAGGTACTCCAGGTGAGTCCATCTCAGACCCACCACTGAGAACCCACCCCAGATAACAAACCCTAGAGAAGCAACCCCAGTGAACTGACCCCAGGGAACCCACCCCGGGGACCCCACCCTGAGGAACTCACACCTGAGAACCCACACCTACGAAACCTGCCCCGTAGAACCCACCCCTAGGAATCCCACCCCAGAGAATCCACCTATAAGAAACCCAACCCAGAGAGACCACCCAGGAGAACCTTCCCCAAAGAACCTACCCAAGAGAACCCACCTGTACTCCTCTCTTTCAGACGGCGAGCATGCGTGCTGGTAAACCCTTCTCGGTGAGTGCCTCGGCGGATGACTCGGACTCTGGGAAGAGCGTGGAGCTGCAGACGCGGCAGATGATCGAGTGGGCGTCCGCTGGCTTCCTGCCCTCCGGTGCCAAAGGCCTGCTGCCCCCTCCGGGTACACGCGCTGGCTTTATTATCCCCAATCAGCATGAACCGCTTGTTGCATCCGTTATTATGCAAGCAGACTGTTCAAAATTATATTTAGTCTATTTCTAGTGTATTGTGTTGACTTTTTAGTCATTCATTATTTGTAATGTTGAGATTTGAAACTTGAAGTCAATATAATATTGTACATTTATACAGTTTGATTTGCTAAATAGTTTACCTTTGATGGAAATTATTTTGTGTGGTAAGTCTTTGCATTTAAGCACATTTTGAGACTAATTTAATTGAAAAAACAAACTAAGATTTAACACATTTTACATTTGAAGTCTTCTTTTTTATATGTATTTTTGGCAACAAAACAATAACTTATCAACTATAATTTAAGTTACTTACTTGGGGTTTTGCTACCACAATGAGCCGATCTGGGATTGTAGGAACATTTTATACAGGAAACATAAGGAGAAGGTCCTTCTCTCTCTCTCTCTCTCTTTCCTTTTTCTCTCACTCTTTCTCTTTCTTTCTTTCTTTCTTTCTCTCTTCTTTCTCCTCTATTTTTTCATTCTATCCCTTCTCCCTCTTTTTCCCCTCTGTCTCTCATCTTATCTCCCCTCTTTCTATCTCCTCTTTCTCCTCTCTTTCTCTATCCCCATTTTCTCTCTCCTCCCTCTCTCCTCTCTTTCTTCCTACCTCTCCTCACTCTCGCTCCTCTCTTTCTCTCTCCCTCTGTCTCATACACTTTCTTTCTCCTCCATCTCTCTTCTCCCTCTATCTGTCTTTCTTTCTCCTCCTTCCTCCTCTCTCTAACCCCCTTTGTTCTGTCTCCTTTTCTTTCTGTCTCTCTTCCTTTTTTTCTCTCTAGTGAAGGATTTTTAAACGATGGGAAGGCCTGGGGTAGGGGCCAGGACTTTTTCCAGGGGCCAATGTGGGGTCACCTTCCTTTGGATTTACCACCCATCAGAAGAGGCCTGGGGCCAGGGTGCATTTTGATATGGGCAGCAGTTCGGATCAGTGCAGCGGCTGCAGTAATGCTGTCGATCTACCGATGTGTGGTGGTGAAAAAAGAGCTGAATCTCTCTCGATTTACCACTCAATCTACGTTCCTTCTCTCATCTCTAACCATGAGCTCTGGGTCAGGACCAAAAGAATAAGATCTTGGATACAAGCAGCCGAAATAAGCTTCCTCCACAGCGTGATGGGGTACTCCCTTAGAGATAGGGTGAAGAGCTCCATCACTCGGGAGGAGCTTGGAGTAGAGCGAGATCTGTTCTGAATGCCTCCTGAACGCCTCCCTAGGAAGGTGTTTTGGGCATGTCCTGCCGGGAGGAGGTCCTAGGGAAGACCCAGGAGTCGATGGAGAGATTACATCTCCAGATTGACCTGGGAACGCTTCGGCATCCCCCCAGCAGAGCTAGAGGAAGTGTCCTCTTGAGGGAGATCTGGGCATCTTTGCTTAGAATGCTGCCCCCGCGACCCGGCCCCGGATAAGAGGATGAAGATGGATGAATAGATAGTAATTTTAGATTTATTTATGTTTGATCATTTTGCCTGTATTGATAGGAAAGACATGGAATAACCGGAGTAAAGTGAGGGAAAGAGAGAGAGAGTATTCTAACCTCCAGTCTCAATCTTGACGTTGAAATGAAATTGTTGTCACAGCGGAGCAGAGTCCCTACACGGAGGTGTATCCGGAGATGTGGGTGGAGCCCGAGGCTGCTGCGTACACAGCTCCGCCCCCTGCCAAGAAACCCAGGAAGAACAGCATCGAGAAACCCAAAATCAAAGAGATCATCGACGAAGGAACCCGAGGTAGAGACTCGGATGCAGAGCAGTGAGCTGTGTGTTCTGTTCGGAGCTGATCTTGTGTGTATTTCTCAGAGAGACTGGTTTATGAAGTCCGGCAGAAATGTCGAAACATTGAAGGTGAGTTTGACGTGAGATGATTCCATCTGTTGCCTTGTTCAATTAGTGTAAAAGTTGTCCCTGAATTATGACTCGAGGACCAGCATCTTCTTGTTTTACTTATACTAAAGCAGCCGTTCTCTGTGAGTGAAGGACTCTACACATCTATGCATCTGCTGCATCCGTAAAATGGGGTATACAGACCTTCTCCTGAACACTAGTTGGCACTTCAGTAAACTGCAATTGAACTCAGGCCACATGGTGGCACAGCTGCAGCTACCTTTGTGTGTGAGGCTACAGCTCCTCCTGCTCTATTTCTAGCTGTTTCCTTCATTTTCTGAGATGTGTGAAGAGGAGAGAGAACTTTTCTCTCTGTTGCTGGATAATGCACACGTGGAAAAGGAATTCTTTACAAACTCAAATGCACATTTTTAAAATTATTTATTCATCCCTTTATGTAACAAATAAAGCATAATTTCTCCTGTAGAAAACATTCTGTTCTCACGCAGTGCAAACAGCTTTAGCTCCTCTGATATAGAGAGAGACCGCGCGAGACTTTCACATTCAAGGCACTCATTCAGAAAAAAAGGTCTTGTTTTAAATTTTTTGCTTTTCTTTATTATTATTATTATAGTTATTATTTATTAAAGCATTATTAATAATTTTATTAGCTAAGATGGCCTGGTTTTGTAGGCAAAATATGTAACTGATATTTTTGTTGTTTAACTGAAAAATGTGTGTGGTGTAACTGAAATTTTTTGTTTCTTCTATCATTTAATGGGACATGAAAACAACAAGAGAAATGTGACCTGTGCATTTCAGATGTTTACGAACGATCGCTTTACTGATAAACACGGACGCTCTCTTCTTCTGGTCTTTTTTCTCTCTGGGTTCAGGTCATGGATTATATAGTGGCGAGTCATGCGATCAGGGGAACCAATCACAGCGTTTTAACACACTGTGTAAAAATAATAACATGCAGCATTTCTTGGAAATTGATGCATCTGTTTTTTTCCGACTGGTGTGTAAGGTCACGTTAGCACTCAAGTGTTTAGATGAAAAGTCCACTGCAGTGCATCCGTGCTTCAGGAGATGTGTAGCTGTGTAGAGACCTTAGAGCAGCAGAAGCTGTGCTGGAGTCCTGATGTGTTTGTGTGTTCAGATATGTGCATCTCCTGCGGAACGCTCAACTTCTCCCTGGAGCATCCTCTGTTCGTGGGAGGCATGTGCCAAAGCTGCAAGGTATGCGCACGCACATCCTCTAAGCTGTTAATCACCGGTGCTCCGCTCTCTGATTGGCTCATGCGCTCGTGCTTCCACAGAACTGCTTCCTGGAGTGTGCCTACCAGTACGACGACGACGGCTACCAGTCGTACTGCACCATCTGCTGCGGAGGAAGAGAGGTGCTCATGTGTGGAAACAACAACTGCTGCAGGTGTGTCTCTCTACTTCTGGCAGATTTGAAACCTCTGGAAACAACTGCGTTTTGTGTTTTTCTAAACCCTTTATTTGTTTTACATGGAAAAAGCGACTTATCACTACTCTATGTTTTTTCACTAATACACTAATCTTGTTTTTTCTTTCTTTGATATGTAATGTTGATAGATTTAAGAAAACACATTCTTATTGTACTATTTTTCTTTTTCTTTTTCGTATTTTTACAATTCACTCACATAAAGGGGAAAAATACTCTTTAATTTTCAAATATTTAAGATAATGCGTTCTTATTGAACTATTACATTTTTTTATTATTATTGCTATTTACAAATTAAAAATATGACTCATAATTTAACATCTTGTTTTTTATTTTTTTTATTTAACGTTAATAGATTCAAAATAGCACAATCTACTTGTACTATTATTCTTTTTTCTATTTTCTTGTTTTAAAGGGAAGAAATACCACTGATATTTCTACATCTTGTTTTTAAATGTTTTTTATTTGTTTTAAGTACAAATAAGTGACTTGTGTTTATTTCTTTCTTTTTTATTTATTGTTCATAGTTTCAGGATAGTACGTTTTGTTTGAAGTTTTACATTTAACATTTGACTTATCAGTGTGTAAATATTAAGATTTATTTAATTTATTAAATTTTTTTCCTGATTTATTTTTTCCTACTCAATTATATTTTTAAGTGCCCATATAATATTAATACTAGGTATTTTTCTTTTAAATTTAATTTACTAAAAGATCACACAAATTGCAAATGCAGAAAACCATATTTGTTTTACTTTGATTTCATTTGTTAGTTTTGTCCATGCAAAAAAAGAGATATTTCTTCAAAGATTTTGAAATCTTTTTTTTTTTTTTTTTAAATAGACCTTTTTTTATGGTAAAAAATGTGTAACCTGTAATGTGCAATATGTATTTAAAGCAAGTGTGCTCTTCTAAATTAAATAAACAGCTCTGTGTGTTAGAAGAGGGTTTCTGAAGGAGTCCGCTGTGTGTGTGCGTATGTGCATGTGTGTGTGCTTGGCTGCAGGTGCTTCTGTGTGGAGTGCGTGGACCTGCTGGTGGGCTCCGGCTCCGCTCAGGCAGCCATCCGGGAGGACCCCTGGAACTGCTACATGTGCTGCAGCCGGAGCGTCTTCGGCCTCCTGCGCCGCAGAGATGACTGGAGTGCACGGCTTCAGCTCTTCTTTGCCAACAACCATGACCAGGAATTCGTGAGTCCATCTGTTACAAATTTTGGACTGAATCGATGCTATTCACATTGATTGTATTGAACATGGTGATTTATTTTGCTGTTCTCATCTAATGGTTCTTCCAGTGTGCAGAGAAGGCACAGTCATTAGTTATTTATCCATTATTATCCCGTTCCCAGGAGCCGCCGAGGCTGTACTCTCCCGTTGCGGCGGAGAAACGACAGCCAGTCAGAGTGCTCTCCTTATTCGACGGCATCGCTACAGGTGGTTATCTCTTATGAGCTGATATTAAATTAATAAAGTGATTTGAATTGAATGAAGGAAAGATATTTGCTTCTGCTCTTTCATTTCAGTTGTTCAACTTTTTTGAGGGGGGTTATTGTTGTTTGATTAATTTATGATACATTTTTAAATTAATTTTCTTTTCTCACATCATTTCATTCTCATTCACACCAGTGTGATTTTTCTCTTTCCTTCTAGTTTCATTTCCAAGCACACCAGTGTGGTTTTTCTTTTCTCAGCTCATTTATTTTTAATGCACACCAGAGTGTTTTTTTCTCTTTCCATGTTGTTTCGATCACAAGCACACTAGTGGGTTTTTTCTTTTCTCACATACATGGTTTTTCTCTTTTTATTTGGTTTTGCTCACCTCATTTCATTCTCAAGCACACCAGTTTTAGTTTTTTTCTCACCTTGTTTAACTCTCATGCACACCAGTGTGGTTTTTCTATTTCCATTCAGTTGTGTTCACAAGCACACCAGTGTGCTTTTTTTTCTCACCTCATTTAATTCTCAAGCACACTATTGTGGTTCTTCTTTTCTCACTCATTTCAATCGAAAGCACACTAATGTGTTTTTTTCTCTTGCCTTTTAATTCTAACGCACACCAGTGTGTTTTTTTATTTCCTTACCCTCGTTTTTATTTGTGTATATGCTGGCCTACATTATGCAGAAATGCTCCTATATTATTTCTCTCTCAATGCTCCTATATTATTTCTTATGCACAGCAGTGTGGATTTTCTTTTCTCACCTCATTTCATTCTCATGCACTCCAGTGTCCAGTTTTTTTCCCTCTCGCCTTGTTTTATTCTTTTGCATGCTAGTGTGATTTTTTTCACCTCATTTTACTCACATGGACACCAGTGTGGGTTTTATTTTCTAACCCTCGTATTAATTTGTGTAAATGCTGGCCTACATTATGCAGAAAATGCTCTCACATGTCAAATAGTTCAAAAATTTGAATCAATCCGTCCATCCTTATCCTCTTATCCGGGGCCGGGTCATGGAGGCAGCATTCTAAGCAAGGATGCCCAGACCTCCCTCATGAGGACACGTCCTCTAGCTCTGCTGGGGGGGATGCGAAGCGTTCCCAGGCCAATCTAAAGATGTAATTTCTCCATCGACCCTAGGACCTTCTTCCGGCAGGACATGCCTGAAACACCTTCCTTGGGAGGCATTCAGGAGGCATCCAAAACAGATTCATGAGCCCCCTCAGCTGCCTCCTCTCGATTGATGCAGCTCCTCACCCTATCTTTAAAGGAGTGCCCTATCACCCTGCGGAGGAAGTTCATTTCGGGCTGCTTGTATCTGAGATCTTATTCTTTTGGTCCTGACCCAGAGCTCGTGGCCAAAAGTGAGTCTAGGAACGTAGATTAAGCGGTAAATCAAGAGCTTAACCTTTCGACTCAGCTACTTTTTCACCACTACAGATTGGTAGATTGATCGCATTACTGCAGTCGCTGCAACGATCTACCTGTCAATCTTACAGTCAACCCTTTCCTACACTCATGAATAAAATTCGAAGATACTTGAACCCTCCATGAGGGAAGCACTCTCCTGCATGGACTAAGCAAACTACCCGGTTGAGAACCATGGTCTCGGATTTAGAGGTGCTGATCCTCATCCCTTCCTTTTCACACTCAGCTGCAAACCTCCCCAATACCTGCTGGAGGTCCTGGCCTGAGGTAGCCTACAGGACAACTTCATTCGCAAAAAGCAGAGATGAAATCCTGTGGTGGCCAACTTGGATCCCCTCCAGCCCCTGACTCCATCTAGAAATTCTGTTCATAAATATAATGAACAGAATTAGTGACAGGTGACAGCCTTGCTGTAGTCCAACATGTACTGTGAAGAGGTCTGACTTACTGCCGGCTATGCCAACCATGCTCCTATTTTGGCTGTACAGAGACCCAACAGCTCTTAACATTCAATACTGCTTGATCAGCTTTTCTGCTTACTGTGACATGGCAACTAGCTGCAATGTGATTGGTCAGATGTGTTGCAGTTGCCTGTCACAAGCCTGAAAAAAATTAAACAGGCATATTTGTTCCTGAAATTACGTCGCTGATGAGATGACTGAGATGTTATTGTTTAAAAAAAAAAATCATTTTCAGAATAAATTTAGCATTAAAATCCTGCCAAATGTGCAAGGGCTGTTTGTATCAAAGTATTTAGCTTTTATTCTGGTTATTTTTAATCAAAAATGTATTTCTTTTAAAAACGAGTGCAAAAATGAAAGTTTTTTTGTTGTGCGTTAAAAATATTTTTTAATAAATAAATAGAGCTGACTGAATAATGTGATCCTGAAATACAGCACACAATTAAGACATGATGAGTGCACTGAAATTATCATCAATGATAGAATCAAAGAAAGATGCTTTCTGATCATGAAAGGTATGAGTTTGCACACATTGGAAACGATTCTGTATCGTCTCGGATGAATTGAGCTGATGGGGTGATGGAGCGCAGGGTGATGGAGGAGCAGGGTTCAGAGCGATTTGTGTCGGTCGCAGGGCTCCTGGTGCTGAAGGATTTGGGGATTCAGGTGGAGCGGTACGTGGCCTCGGAGGTGTGCGAGGACTCCATCACCGTGGGGATGGTGCGGCACCAGGGCAGGATCACGTATGTGGGGGACATCAGGAACGTCACACACAAACACGTGAGTGCCAGATCCCTGAGAAATATAAAGTTGTTTCCAGCTTTTCTGTTTTCTTCCTCTTTAATTCTCACGTTCACACTATGGACCTAAATGCTTGGATAGAATGTGCTCTGATTAATTCAGTTGTTTCCTGTTCGTTGATCGTTGATGTCCCTCTCTGCTCGCCGTAGATTCAGGATTGGGGGCCGTTTGACCTGGTGATCGGTGGAAGTCCCTGCAACGATCTTTCCATCGTGAACCCGGCCAGGAAAGGCCTGTTTGGTATGATCGACATTATTAATGCGTATATCAATTTATTTTTTCTTTTTACTTTCAATTTGCATGGTTAAATATCTAAATAAATAAAAAATAGTAATGTTTTGGATAAAAATGTCAACATTATTAATACATATACTAGATCTTTTTTTTGCAAGTTTATTTTTATTAAGGATTACATATAAAAATAAATTGAATAAATTTAAGGGAATTTTTTTTTTTTTACCAATTAATAATAATTTAATCAGTTTACTTTCACATAGCATTACATATATAAATATATTACATATATTAAATAAATGACTGTTTAGGGGGGAAAATAAACATTATTAATACATGTATGAGTTTATTATTTGAGATTAGAATTTCATACAGGGTTACATAAATAAATAAATAATAATAAGGTTTAGGGCCTTTGGTTTGAGCCTCATTTTGTGTCCTCTATTTTACGTGGGGGGAGGAGTCAAGAGGTCGGGTGTGTAGAGGGGACCTGAGGGCGCGTTCCATCAGTGTGATTCCCAGAACAGCAGAGACACACAGGTGATGGCTCCCAGGTATGCATTTTTAATAAATATAAAAGTCTAATAATAATAACAAGAAGAAGAAGAAAGCGGTCAAAAATACATACCAGAGAGCCATCACCCGCATCTTTTTCTCAGTTTTTAAAAAATTTTAGAAAATGTTGTCTATTTTTTTTGTTTTCAGAACATTGTTTTATTTTTCAAATGTATGTGGCCCTGTTTTGACTGCATCCTCAGGACCTCTAGGGTTCCTCTGATGTGTGTGCTCACGCTTGTGTCTGTGCAGAGGGAACCGGACGCCTGTTCTTCGAGTTCTACCGGCTGCTTCACGAGGCGCGACCCAAAGAGGGAGATGAGCGGCCGTTCTTCTGGCTCTTTGAGAATGTTGTTGCGATGGGGGTCAGCGACAAGAGGGACATCTCACGCTTTTTAGAGGTGCACATTAACTTTCAACAGTACTGTTAACCCTCACTTCGACAGGTTCCTCGCTGCTCAGCTCTGATCGAGGTGATTTAATTATGTGTTTCAACCCTTCAGAGTTCAAGAGTCATTTTTTTTAATGAATGTTGTAACTAACTACATGTTTTGTGTTGTTTTTGAAAAATGTTTTATAAAAATATTTAGTTTTTTTCAGCACAGCCTCAGCTGAGATATGGCAGAGTTATTTTGGTATCAGAACAAGCTCATTACAGACTCTGGGCCCAAAAAACAGTGACTTTTTTTCATTGTAAATCATACAAAATAGTGATAAAATATGTACAATTACATTAATTGTGTAAAAATGTTTTTTTGTAAGCAAATTTGTTGTTCTGAACTATCTGCAAAGAAATGCACCAAATAGTGTTTTGAGCTTTGCGCCAAAGGATGAAAGAGAAGGAGGAGAGATAGAGGGGGCGTGGGAGGGTGAGGAGGAAATAAAAAAAGAGGGGAGAGAGCGCTCAGACAGAGAGTGAGCGAGGAGTAAGATGGTGGGTGGGTGTGTGTGGGGGGGGTGTAAGCTGTGTGAATGAAGACGACAAAACAAAGACGGGCTGCAAGTTGAGCTCACCGAAATTGACCAGAGGAGGCTCAAAAGGTAGCGCATTTAACTAAAGTAATCTAATCAAGCACCTAAAATCCCAACTCGACAATAAGAACAAAGAGTTTACCCACAATTCTAAAACAACACAACTCACACTGCAGCAAACTCTTGTAAGACGAGAGAAAATGTCTAGAGACAATCCACTTGCTGTGAAAATAACACCGGGAATTATCAAGGACCTTGCCACTCTCGAAGGTAGAAAATGTGGGGTTCCTGCGTTTCTTCATGTTCTGGAGCCTAAAGATGTCCCAAGACGCAGATACATGGCTCATTCGGAGCAGCCTAAACTACACGCCTCCGTACAAAGACATAATTCCAAAATCTGCTGCAAACCTCTGCGTTTAGTTTTTCCACGGATATTTGGACAAGGAGTGTTAGCTCTGTGTCACTAATAAGCCTAACCTCCAAAGAGTTTCACACCACAACAAGCCGTAATACACGCGAAACAATTCCGTGGCTCTTTATTGTAAATAAATGGTCTTAATTCCAAACTAGTCCCTTGTTTTTTTGTTGTTGTTTTTTTTAATATATGACTAAAGCTGTTACCTGTCAATTTAAATCATGTTTTTATTAAGTATCTGTATCGGTATGTACTGAAATGCATGTACTGTTACTGGAAAAAGTGGTATCTGTGCATCCCTAGTAAAAAGTATCAATTTTGAACAGAAAACATTTGAGCCTCAAATAAACGAGGAAGTTTAGAGAGAGAAACAGTTGTTGTTAAAGAAATTTTTTTTACAAGACTCAAGTTTTAAAAAATAACCGGGTATCTTTGGACAGGGCCTTAGATTTAATCTCATTATCTGAAGGCCTGGAATGTTTTATCTTCTACTTTATCCTGCCCCTGCTTTACTCTCCTGGAACATCTCTCCAGCACATTAACGATGTTATTTCATGCTTTCTTCTCTGGTTCAGTGCAATCCAGTCATGATTGACGCGAAGGAGGTGTCAGCCGCACACCGAGCTCGGTACTTCTGGGGAAACCTGCCAGGAATGAACCGGTACAAACGCTTTGAAGCCTTTCCTTCACAGACCGGAAGTGAGAGCTTCTCTCTGTCTTTCTCAGGCCGCTGTCTGCTATGGTGAACGATAAGATTGATCTGCAGGACTGTCTGGAGCACGGCCGAACAGCGAAGGTCTGTATGCACACTGTCTGGAGTCATTGTTTTTAAAATAAGAAGATCAAGCTGCAAATTTAAGCTTTTACAGCTTTGCTTAGATTGTGGTTTTTGCCATGTAAACTTGTTTTATTGCAGAATTTCTTGTAAATCTCGACATTAAATCCTAATTTAAAGAGAGAACAACCTAGTCTTTAGATGGTCAGCATTTTTAACTAATGACAGGTTCAAATATAAAAAAATATATACTTTTTTGCAATTTTAGAAAGATTTTTTAGGATCCATCTCCTTTTGTTGGAAATTGTTGCTACTGTGAAGAGGGTAAATGTGCTCACCCCATTGGCAGATTTTTTTGTTGTTGCTTGATCTAGAGTTGAACTATATTTAATTTGTTGCAAGAGCATGTTTTTTGCTGCGTTCTCCACCAAAACTTTTAGAGTTTCTTTGTTTTTCAGTTCAGCAAAGTGCGCACCATCACGACTCGCTCCAACTCCATCAAACAGGGAAAAGACCAGCACTTCCCCGTCTACATGAACAATAAGGAGGACATACTGTGGTGCACCGAGATGGAGAGGTGAGCCACTCGTTTTAACAGTGTAATGTTTTACTCATTTTATTTTTCTCCTTTTACAAAACTGGATGAAATGAAATGTGAAATGAGAAATTGTCATCAATGATCATGCTGTCATCAATGAGTCGGTCACATACAAACAAACAAACAAACAGGATGTTTGAGGTGAACGACAAGAACCAGTTCACTGATCTCTCTCTCTCCCCTCTCTGTGTCTCTCCTCTTTTTGTCTCACCACTCTATCCCCTATCTCTCTGTCTCTACTCTCTCACCCTCTCTTCCATCACTCTGCCTCTTTTCTCTTTCTGCTCCCTCTTTCCCATTCTTCTCTCCCCTCTTGATCTCTCCCTCTCTCACTCTCCTTCCACCCTCTCCCCCTCTCTTTTTCCTTTCTCTGTCTCACCTCTCTCTGTAACCTCCCTCTCTGTCTCCTGTCTCCTCCCTCTCTCCTCTCGCTCTCCTTTCTTTCTCCCCTTCTCTCTCTGTCTCTTAATTTCTTTCCTCTCTCTCTCCCCTCTCTCTTAAGCATTCGCCCACACTACAAACGAACATACACAGGTATTGAATAAATGACCGGCTCCCTGAAATGATCTGGAATGTCCATCACTAAATGTCATCCAATAAAAGCTTTAAGTCCATCACATTCCTTTAATCCTTTCTTTAATCATCCCTTATCTGTGCAGAGTGTTCGGGTTCCCGGTGCATTACACGGACGTGTCTAACATGAGTCGACTCGCCCGGCAGAGGCTCCTGGGGCGCTCATGGAGCGTGCCGGTGATCCGCCACCTCTTCGCTCCACTGAAGGAATACTTCGCCTGCTACTGAAGCTCCACGATGACATCACCAAGCTCCACTGCGCTCCTGCTTCCTCTCTCTCGCTCGTTTGTAAAGGTGGCCTGTGATTGGCTGGTGCTATATTCATTTATTTACCATTTCAATTGTTAAATTGACACAGAACCGATTGACAGGCTTTTTTACACGATTAACCCTGGGTTAAAGCGAGTGTAAGCACAAGAAACAGGGTTTAGGGATGTTTGCTTTGAAATCTATGCTTATAAACACCTTTAAAACTAAGAGTGTGATCCAGGTTTCGCCTAACCCAGGGTTATTTCTGAAAAGGCGTGCAAAGATGGGGCCTCATGTATCATTGCCGTGCGAACACATAAACGTTGCGTACGTACACAGCATCGGAGACTCGCTCAACCTCAATCCCCAAATCCTTCAGCAAAAGGGGCCCTGCGACCGACACAAACCGCTCTGAACCCTTTTTAATCCAGGCTGCCTCCCATTTCTCTCATTTGGCCCTAACCCTTAGCCCAGGGCTCGGCAACCCAAAATGTTGAAAGAGCCATATTGGACAAAAAAACGAACATGTCCAGAGCCGCAAAAATTAAAAGCCTTATATAAGCCTTATAATGAAGGCAACTAATGCTGTATGTATCTATATTAGTCTACTATAAAAATGATTAAGTTGGCTACAAATACAGAATGAGCCTTTATGATTAAATGTTCATTTTTTCTATAGAGAATGACGCACTACGTGATTACTCTGTTGTACGATGCCGCCTCAAGTTTAACTTGATTACAATATTAATGAATTATTTTTCATTGCTTTGATAAAATAAATGCAATAAAGAAATCAGATTTATGATGTCATTTTTATTTTGAGGATTCCAAAAAACAACATAAAAATGGAACATGTATAACGTGCCCCTTATCTAGGCAACAAACGGTGCAATAAAACGCAGCCTTATTTATAAAAATAAAAGAGCAGCCTTTTGAAAAGATAAAGCATATAAAATCAAATTAATACAGTTTAAGTTTGATGTGATAATAATAGCCCAAAGTGTCATTCCAAATATATAGTGACAAAAATAAGAAATCACTTTATAAAAACAGTCCTCTTGAATCCTCTGTTCTCTCAGTTCTTTTTCTCTTTGGGATCCATGGCCCAGCACACAGTCGCCGTTGTGTTTACATCTGCCTGGCATCCTGCCCCCCGCTGGTAGAAACGTGTGTTGCAGGCTATGACGCAAATCTTCGTTGACGGAGTTGTTGAAATTAAATATTTATTCTACACACTTTTTCTGCATTTGAAAATGTTAAGAATGTTAGTCCTGCTATAGAAACCATATTAAACAAAAAATATATTTGTCTCCCTCGACCGGTCATTCAGCATTCCTGAATTAAACTTTACAGAATTCTGGGTCTCCAGCTATTAGCATCGAGTTCTTATCCACATTTATCAAACCATCTGAGCTTAACCCAAACCGTAATTTAAATGTTCAGCTCTAGAAACATTAACATTACTGAATTCTTGGTCTCCAGCTGCTAACATCGAGAGCTCATCAGTGTTTCGTTAAGTTGACATAAAAATAATTGCTTCTATATCAATTCCTTGCTTTAAAAAGCATCTCCATTAAGCAGAACACATTTTATTCTACCCAAGAAAATAGTCACATTTTCACAAAATAGAATAAAAATCCTTAACCCTAAAAAAGTCTTCCTTAAGTTAGAAAAAAAGTCTGTATAATCTGATTTTCACGTGAGTCACGATGCTCAGCCTAGGATCTTGTGAATGCATCAGAATATTTTGTGCGTACACATATTCCCAGCTTTATCTGTACGCAACATTGTGTTGAAATCCATGCGTGTCTTCATACACGAGGCCCTTTCTGTCAATTTAAAGCCCTGAAACAGCACTCACTTCACATCCTCATCCCCTTCGGTGCTCGCTCTCTCTCAGCAATATTCAATAGAGAAACTCTAGCAGAGCAAATGATACGAAATGAAGTATTTGATAATTGTTTGTATTTTCCAAACAGAGGATTGCGTGAGATGTTCTGATGCAATACTCTGTATCCGCCACTCAGACTTCCAGAAACAGAAAAAGCACGCACCTTGTTTCAGTGCTTTCAGAGATGTTGAGTTGTCCTCTAACAGGTGCAACTTCTCGGTGCTTCGTTCTCTCTCTATCTCGCTCTCCCTCTCTCTCTCTTATTCTGCTCCAGAGTGTGCTCAGGTGTGTTCACACTGCAATCGAAAGTCAAATCTATTTAAATCACGAATCACTGCAAGCAGAGGGACGCTGAACAGGACATAAAAATATACAAAAAAATGACGTTCTTACAAACAGGCCACGCCCCTTCCTGTTCCGCCTTTTCCTTGTGACTGTACGGCAACAGAACTCGACGCTGTTGGGTCAAATTCTGCCTGAGTGGGTGCGATATGCAACTTTTCACCACTAGATGTAGCCAGAATTACGAAGTATGCCAGAGCCCGGAGTTTACGCTTCTGCAACAGCTTTTATTTGAAGAAAATAAATATATGATAACATTTTATTTTAGGGATCTGTAATTAGCTGTGTTTGTTTATGACTTTAATTAATTGCTTTTGACTTGTAGTCCAATTTATACACAATTTTGTTTTGCCAGTTTACTTATTTTGTACCAAATAAAAAAAATCCAGAACCTGCATTGTGTAATGTACACACTTTATAGCTTACCAGTATGTTGGATTTGAGTGTTGTTTATAGCAGTTTTTTTAAGTATTTTAACTTTTTGTGTTTTAATGTAAATTAATCTCAGCTAGTGTCCTCTTGTTGGTCATGTGACATGATGAAGACAATGAAGACATAAACGCAGAGATACAGAGGTAAAGATGGTGCCTGTTTGTTTGAAAACATCAGTCAATCAATCTGTTGTTTTATATAGCGCTTCTTTAGCAATTGCTTGCAGTTTCACGAAGTCCTCGTGAGGATCAGGTAGAGTAAATAGGAGTTCCCTCTGTGAGGGAACTCTCGCTGACTGAGGCAGGTGCTAGTCACCTCCCCAGCATAAAGAATATACAAACTTAATATCCATCGACGAACGGTTCGCCAGACAGAACTTGAAAAAACAAAACAAACAAAGACAAAACATGACCTCTAGTGGTGAATTTTTGAAGAGCACCTATTAAATTAAACAGTAAAAGTGCTTTTATTTAAATCATACTCAAAGACACTAACTGAAAGTGAATTTGAAGTAGCGTTTTACTCCAGAATTTTGACCAAACCTGAAGTGAAACCTGAAACCGTTTGAGTCTGGTTCTGGCCGTGTGAACGCAGCCTTGCTCTGGAGCTCTTCAGTCAGGGTGACTAGCTCGTCGCTCGGGATTCTGGGAAAGTGGCCCATCTCTGTGATGTCATAAAGGCTGGTCACAAGGTGCTCCCGGAATCCCCGAGTGCTCTTCTGGTGCACAAACTGGAATACTGTAAAGCCCTGTTTCGAAACACAAGAAACGGGACTCTGGTGCTCACAGGCTTTTGTACAAACAGAATTCTGATTTGTACACATTTAAATCGGAAGAAGAAACTTTGTTTGTTTATCTTGATGACTAGAGCAGATTAAGAGTGACTTCCTGAGAAAATCAATTTTTCATAAGGTGGTCATCTTTATTGTGTATCTGGTGATTTTTTTCTTAACGAATGTTAAAGAGAAACTACAATTCATTGACTGACCACTGGAGGCCACTAGAGAGATCCTATTAATTCCGCATGTAAAGGGATGTTGAAATGATAGATTTTTTGGGGGCTGAACTATTCCTAAACGAACGATTGTGGGACACACTGCAAGCTGAAGACAGCCTTGCTTCAGCTTCTCTTAGGAACTCTTCAGTCGATCTTTACTGTGTGACCGATGTGGTTTACTGCAGAAAATTTCTGATTAAAATCAAGTTTAGAAAGAAGTCTTAAAGGGAAACATTCTGCTCTTGAGATGTTTAGATTTTTTTGTGTTTGTTTTCAGAGTACATTATTGGACTACTCGTTTTTCAACAAGAAATGGTTCGTAACGCTAGCTGTATAACAAGCTAAACTGTATGTTTGAAGTCCAGAGAAAAAAGCTGTTGAGAAAGCATGGATTTTAATAACCCAGCATACATGATGTTAAACAGACATTCCGTCCATTTATCTGAGGTTTACAAACAGAAAACCATCTCTAAGAAATTTTAAATTAACTTCTTTCTTCTGTGGTAAAAAAAGAAGCTTCGGTGGACCTAGAGTTCTGTGGTACCACTTTGTGGTCTGAGACTTTTCATAGCTTCTCAAAAGAACTCAAACTCTTAAATTAACCCTAACCCAAGCTCCTAAATATTCTGAAACACCAACCCATGTTATCAGCTCTTGACAGCTCTGTCTTAATGCGTCTGGGCAAAACAACTCAGCAAAACTCGAAGGTGCTTTCTGCGTATGCAAGAAGATATAACTCTACGTATCTGCAGATGGCAGTATACTGCAATTTTATTTATGATAAACTTGACTCACACAGAGCTGTAGTGTTCCACTCTTAAAGGACATCAACTGCATTTGATGCATTTCATTAAGGTTTCACCTAAACTGTTCACGGCACTCTTTAGGCTTCATTTAGGAGAAATTAATTTTTGGGGATTTTTTGTTACAATTACGTGTTCAACTCTTGGGACTTTTATTTTGTAAACTGATATTTTTTTACTTGTAACTAAAAGACATTTGAAAAGCAGGATGTTTTCCTTCAGTCATTTGCGAGGTAGATTCAGATCGATGTACTGTGGCGGGAGAGCCAATCATAGCCTTAGACTCGGTAAGAGTCTCGTAACAAATCGTGAGGGATGTTTTCGTCCAGACGCGGCGATGAACGAAATGTACATAGATGCGTTTGCTTATTTTGTTAGAACGTTACTAGAGTTGGTGTGCTGGGTGTGTACTTCAGTAACTCTGCCGTGATTGTGCGCTAGTGTATGATCATATGCATGGCTGTTTTAATCAAGTGGGCGGGACTGTAGGCGGAGCCAGTGCTCAGAGCGGTATCTATTTATGATTCACAGGTGAAGCGTTCCGACCAGTCAGCTTGCGAGGGGGCGTGGTCTTGCTCAAGAAAGTAGTTCACGAAGGTTTCAAAAAGGTGCTAAACTTATTCTGAAAAGAAGAGCTCAACGCTGAAGCGACTTGGTGTTGACGATGACTGTTTTTATGTTGTGTTTTCATGAAAGGCACTATTATTTTACTCCGTTATGAATATATTAACTAAAGGCATTTTAACTTTGTACTTGATGAGACGTAAAAAAGACAATACTGTACGGATTCATGTGTTTAGCATAGAGTGTACTGTAGTAGGTGCCTCCCGGTAAGAAGTACTCACTCATACTGTACCTACTGAAATTGCTGCCTTCTCGTCACGAGGGAGTGAGTGTATTTATGAGTTTGCTGAACTGTTGAAACTCAACAGAGCTGAACCGAAGCCTATCGAACTCATAAGGAAGCTCTTCCTGTCTTGACTTGAAGGTAACATTACTGTACTGTTACATAACAGGAAGTGATGGAAAATGACATTACCCAGCATTCCTTTCTTCACACTCCCTCCATGTACTCTTGATAGGGTCAGACTGTGCTGTTTTATATCTATATACTGTAAATGATTGTCGTTGCCTCGATATTTATTGCCTGCAGCCATGTTCATGGATCAGCTTTGTTCCAGGCGTTGATTCATAGGCCGCATCCTTCCAAGGGTTAATTCTTTACCATGTTAATAGAATTTTAGACTCTTTAGAATGGATGCCACATATATGTGTGCACAAAATATCATGCTAGGATAATTATCAAACGTTGTTAAATTGTTTGATTGTGAAAGAATTGTTTCTTTTGCTTTGTTGGCCCCACACGTGGCATCTGTTAGAACTCAAAGTCTAAATTCAACCTTTTTTTAAATGTTGAGCTTTATTATTTATGTTTGTATGAATGCGGTCTTTCTGCAGAGAAAATGGTTAGATAGTAATTCATTACAGTGAACTGTTCACAGATATGGATAGATATTGTTAAAAAATATTTCTGTATGAAATTATAAAAATAATACCAAATACTGTACACAAAAAGTGCATTTTTATTTTTATTTGAATAAAATGTGAAGAGGTCATGTTTGTTGTGTCATCCTCTAGCTGTTAAAATTAACTCGAGGACTGGACCAGGAATCGAGAGCGCTAACACAAACACTGAGCTAAAGAAAGGGAATCATGAGGATCTAAAATGTGAAAGCTCTCGGTTTTCTAGTTTTTTTTTTCCTCTTGATTTTCTTTTTTTTTCTTGCTATGTCTTTGTTGTCTTGGATTTTTTCTTGATTTTCTTGGTTCTTCAATTTCATTATTTTGTTGTATGTTTTCTTGACTTTTGCGTGTTTCGGTTACCCTTACATTTCTTGTAATTTTCCCAAATCCTGGGAATTCTGTTTTTTTCTCAACATTTTTTTTTAGATTTTTTTTCTTTAAACGTTTTTTCTCTGTTTCCTTGATTTTCTTGTTTTTTTCTTAATTTATCCCTTGATTTTGTTGTTTTTTTCCTCGGTTTTCTTTGCGTTTTTTTCGCTCAATTCTTTTGTTTTTCTTTTAAAAAAATGTTATAAGATTTCTTGTTTTTTTTTAATGTTCTTGTATTTTCTGGATGTTCTCAAGATCTTGATCATCAGTGAAGACTAGTAAACTCCTGTGCGGTGTTTAAAAGTTCTTCTGTCTCCATGATTAACCCCTCTGAGTAAACGCTAACAGGTTAAATAATCTAGTTGTGCCTCCCATCGCTGATGTATTTGCAGTGAAAAAAAATCAAGAGCTTGTTAAAGTTTAAGAGCAAGTTTTAGCCCCCTCGATTCCTGATCCTGTGCTCAATGTTATTCCAGCAGCTGGTTGACACTATATTGGGGGACCAAGAATTAAGCCCTGTGGGGGCTCCACAGTAAAGTGGTGGTGTAGATGAGGTGGAGGCCCTCTATTTACCAATTAAACATCCTTAATTTAAAAACCAGTAAAGAGGCATTACTGAAGATCAGTGGTTCCTAAACTGGTACCTGAATGTCTGTGATTTCTTGCCCTGAGATTTTTAGTGCGGATGTTCTTGAACCTCAAATGTGCCCCTGGTAGTGTGCAGCCTGGGCGCCTCTCTGCAGCTGAATTCATGTTTGTGGCTGGAGATCTGCTGCATTTCGATGGTTTTTGGAGTGTGACAGTAGTTGTTGGGTTCATCCTTCCATGATTCTCTCTGTACGCAGTGAAAGGACACACAGCTCCTCTCCTGTGCTCTTGTGCTGGGGAACACTTGAATTAAATATACTGTTTTTGTGCTAAAAATGAAGAGATTTGTCTTTCTTTCAACATCATAGTCAGATCTTGTTAAACATTAACATTTTGGCTTTCACTGTATAATAATTTGAACATCAATTTATTTTACTTTAGTGGCTCAATTTTCTCTAGATAAGCTATTTTGCAGTAAATGTGATGATGGATGGCTCATGGGATTTTTGTCTTTAATGGAACAGGACAAAGCCAGGTAGGAAAAGAACTGAAATGAAAAAGCAACCTCAGGGGTGCGATTTTATTAATCAAAATTCTGACTATATCTCAGGACTGTATAATAAAATGTCAGAATTGTGAGTTTCTATCGTGGAATTCTGAGATAAATGTTGCAACGATTTCGTTTAATTTTGACTTTGGTGTCGGAAATGGGCTTCCCCAGGTTTCAGTTCCACTCTTAGACTGCATGAATGATTTCTCTGCTGTCTGCTCATGCTGATGTACATGTCTTGTGCTTGCACCGTGTGTTTTGAACCCTTTTACTTTTATCCAAAAGAAAGGAACAAATTAATCAGCTCTGGCTTTATTTAGAAATCAAACGAAACACTGAACAAACAAACACACCCGAACAAAGGTTATCCAGAGACAAAATCACAGATCAAACCTGTGACTCCCAATCCTCTGATTTCAGTTTCACTCTAAAGCTGCAAGGATGGTTTCTCTGCTGTGGACTGTGTGCCTGGCTTGGATTCTTTTCTCTATTAATGGTAAATATGATATTTTTATCAGCTTATAAGCAACTATAAAGCTATGATGAGGCATCTCAAGTTGTTTCTTGCGAGCATGTGCAGAACACATCAGTGGTGCAATAGCAAACAGTGCATCTTTCAATCACAATCTTCTTCATCGTTAGGTAAGTCCATCCAGCAGTGTCGCCTCGTTCTTCACGCGCTGTACGTGGGAGGCTGCCATGTTCACCTGGCTCTTCTCCATCTGCATCATGCTGTTGAAACCTTCACGTCAGCTCTGTACTTTCTAACCAAAGTTCATTCTCCTAACGCATATCTGCGCTTCTACACTGGTGGAGATCGAGCAGAGGGTTACCAACAAGCGGCCGCGCGATTCCTGGAGTCCATCTGCTTGTTCCTGGAATTCCTCTGTGAGGTTGTAGGAGTTTGTACCAGTTTTTCTGTTGCTTCATGCCGCATTCTGCAAGCGGCGCTGTGTATCACCGCATCCGCTGTGGACTCAACCAAGAAGCTTGGTCTCTCTGGGGGCCAGCTGTGGAACTGGGAAAAAGAGCGGAGGATGCTGAGGGAGGAGATCCTGCATCAGAGGAATGTCATGGAGAAGTCCATTGATTTAAACGTCCAATCTCTTCGGCTACCAGAGCAAGAAACCAGTACTCTTTATCTAATCTGAAAACATGCTATATTGAGAATTGAACCCATGACCTTGTAGCTAGCAGAGTATCTCCAAACACACCAGCTGGAAGCTCTGACCTCATTGTATGGGCAGATTCATGCTACACTCCATCCCTGATTTCTTCTTCTCTTTGGATCATTTTTGTAATCGTAGAGCTCCAGAGTATTTTTTTGTGTGAGTTTTTTTTTTTTTTTCCCTAATATTAAACCAAGGGTGTGCTGTCAGCCGTCAGGCTGTTACTGGTGAGTCACAAACTTGCAGGCTTTAGTTTCATCCCTGCTCCAAACACGCTTGAATTGTTGCAGTGTGGAAGAGCAGATTTGATCTGAGTCTCAAAAAAAAAAACAATATAAAAAATAGCAATGTTGCACATTTATGTGTTGTTGAATATATTTAAATACATTTTCTGTATTTTATCTATAATACTGTTCATAATCTCGTGCGCTTTATTGGGATATTTCAATACTTCAATTACGTTCTCCATTAATTGTGGCCTATTTGGTCTAGATTTTTTTTTTGAGTCTCTTGAAAGGCATCACTCTTATCTTCTCTCTGTGCTTCTCCTCACATCTCCAGCCTTGAGTGATTTCCTTAAAGAGCCATGATTGGTTAGTCCCTTGTTCCTACACCTCTTCAGTACACCTGTGCGGTTCTGATTGGCCGAACAGACACACCTGTCAGATTTTGTGAGGGAGGGTTGACGTGTCGTTTCTCAAGCACAGGTTTTGTTTCAGTTTCACTCTGCACTGTAAGGATGATTCTCCTGCTGAGCGTTCCTCTGCTTCTTTGGGTCTTTTTTGCAATCGATGGTAAATATGTCTGCTAGGAAGAATGCTTATTCTAAAGCATCTAATGTGCATTTTATTGTACTTTTACATTTTTCAATTTATCTACACATAAAACATCAAAGGGAAATAATTACACCATGAAGTTTAATGATAACATTTCCGGATGGTATGTTTTTTGTTTGTTTTAAATAGGAAAAACCATTCAGCAGTGCTGTCTGGTTCTTCACGCGCTCTCCACCGCCCTCTGCCAGCTTTATATGGCGACCCTACCCCTGCGTCATGCAGCTCGACTCTTCTGTTCAGCTCTGTACACTAGCGTCAAGATTGATTTGAATAGAGATGGTTGCTCATATACTTGTGAAGATCACACGAATAAGGAAAATCTTTTTCCCGTGCAATTCCTGGAGTCTCTCTGCTTGGTTCTGGAGTCTCTCCCTGAGTTTTGGGCAGTTTTGAGCAGTGTGTTGGTGATTGCGCGCCACACTCTGCAAGTGCTGGTGTGTCTCATTGTGTCTTCTCTGGACTCGATGAAGAAGCTTTGCCTCTCTGGAGAGCAGCTCAGGGGATGGGAAAAAGAGCGGAGGAGGTTACGAGAGGAGATCCAGAATGAAAGAACTCTTGTGGAAAAGCACTTGAGCGCTTGTGGTCCATTCTCGTCTGCCCCCAGAGGGAAGAAACAGTAGCTGGAAGATCATCTGGAGTTCGATTCAGACTCCGGAGCTGATGTGAAAGCGACCTGGGCCGGATTTTTGAAAATTCAGAACGAAGCTGTTCAGAATGTCCTGAAAAAGTCAGATACAGATCACATATGGGCTGCAGTCTGAACGGAGCCTAAGCGTTTAACAACTAATGAGTAATTCATAGTAAAATAAATTTCTTTAAAGGCCTGTGATCCATCAGTCTTCCATGAACTTGACGATGTGTCTTGCCTCCAAAAAGCCTGTGAAATCCATGCTTTCGAGAGCCGCCAGATATCAATCAGATTCAATCATATTGTATAAATGCTTATAAACCAAAAATAAAAATCCTTTAAAGTTCCTTTAAAATCCTTTAATATATTTGTAAACTGCTTATAAATTTTTAATAACAAAGAAACAATGCTTTATAAAATATGAAATAACTTTTTATCTCAATATAAGCAAAAATTCAAAAATGTTTTACTTTTTATCACAAAATGTTTCACAAAAAAAATTGTTATAGCAAAATTTAACCTTTTAATCTCAGACCTGTTATTTGTATAAAAATTTTTTCATGCAAAATTTAAAATTTTATCAAAAAATTTAACTTTAAAAATGTTACATTTTTATCACAATATATACATATTTGCAAAATAAAAATATGGTAAAATGTTTTCTCAAAATTATGTTTTATCTCAAATTTGTGAGAATGATTCCTCTATTCAAATTGGCTAGTGCTTAATTGTTTTTAGAAATGTGTAGGTATTAAAAAGTGCTACAAATATTTCTGTTTCAGTCACTGACAATCACTCCTCTAAATAATCTCTGTGGGTTACTTTTCTGTATTCTGTGGCCATATTTATTCTTCAGCTCACTCATTAGCATATTTAAATGAGTGGGAGGGCGTGTCTGTGCTCAGATTCATGTGATTAGCATTAAAGATAATCTGTGTGGGAACCGGCCTGCAGAGATCATGAATAGTTCTGAATGTTTTGTGGGAATGCACACATTCAGGTAGTTTTCTTTAGTTTCTGTTGTTTGTATAAAATCACCTGCATTCTAATAAAAGTGGTTTGATTTGATCCCAGTCGTCACGCCTCCTCTTCGTTTCTTGCCCTGCTGTTGTAGCAATGTTTTCTTTCTGTTAGACGCTTAAACATTACTTGTTATAGGTAAATCAATCCTTTATTCATGAATTAATATAGCTAATGCACTCAATTTCTAAATGAGAAACAAGTTGATAAGTGTCTTCTTCTCGATTTTTACAGATGTATCTTTTTCATGAATTCTTATGCTAAGCTCATCTTAGTTAATCATCTGCAAAAAAAGAAGAAAATCATAAAGTGTTCTCCATCTCTAGCAGCGGGTGCAGGCGTACTCGATATAAAACACAACAGTGTTTACTTTATTCACGTTAGCGTGGCTAAAAGAAACAATCCAGCAGTCGTTGTCGTCACAGTCGGGCGTTTTCTGGGAGCGCAGGTTTCCACCCGTCTTCTGTGGAGAAGAAAACGACGTACGTTACGTGACTGAAGAAGTGCTTCGTTCTGAAGATGATGGGATCTTGAATGGGTTTGATTAAAGGACCTAATCAAACCCTTAAACCTTTACTTTTTAATCCCAAAATGTTTACTTGTTACATTATCAAAAATAATTTTAAAAATTGTAATAAAAAAAATGTTAACTTATCACAAAATGTAAAAAAAAGCTATTTTTAATAAAAAAAATAAAAAATTTTCCTCAAACTGTTACTTTTTAATCACATTATGTATTTTTATGTCAAAATGTAAACCTTTAATAACGTTTAAATTTGTAAAATGTTTTCTCAAAATTATATAAAAAAAGACTTTTTGAAGTCGTTTGTGACTTAAAAAATTGTTTGAGTTTTTAATTTAAAATCTCAAAATTTAGAAATTTTATTGTACTTTTTTGTACATTCGAATATTTTTACAAACTGTATTTTTTCTGCAAATTGTAATATTCTAATCTCAAAATTTTTACTTTTGATCACAAAATCACATCACAATTTCTTTTCTCAAAAAACTATTTTTTTATCTCAAAATTACTGCAAAATAAAAAATAAATAAATCTACCAAAATGTTTAAATGTTTTCTCAAAATAATTATTAATAATTAATAATTATCGCAAATTTGTGAAAATGTTTTGAGTTTTAATTTTAGAATTTCATATTTTTGTCTCAAAATGTAAACTTCTTATCACAAAATCTAGAATGATCTATTTAGAATTTTTGATCACAACATTTAATCAATCGCATATAAAAATGTATAATTTTGTTTGCAAAATGTAAACTTTATCTCAAAATTTGAATTTTCTTTTTAACTCAAAATTTGGCTTTTAAACAAAACTGTACATTTTTATCTGTAAATGTAGTCTTTTTGTGGCAACATTTAAATAAAAAATGCCAAGTTTTTAATCTCAAAATTTCGATTATAAAAATAATAATAAAAAAAACTAAAAATTATAAGAAAACTATAGCAAAAATATATTTACCTACAAAAGTAATACAATTCATATAAAAAAAGGAAAATATTTAACTTTTTCAATCCATTATTTTCTTTAATTTGCAGGACTTCCATAGACCAACCCGAATAAAATAGCAGGATTTTATAAGTCACCAAAAAGCGCTTACTCAGTATGTGCCATATCCTCTTCACCTCAGATCTACTCACTCCAAACTCGTTCTGCTCCTCTCTAGAGAGAGAGAGAGAGAGAGAGAGAGAGAGAGAGAGAGTTTTAGCATGACTCCCATCTGTGAGATCACGTCTCTCTGGTGTGCATCTGGGCGGATTACACTTTAGTTCTGGTGATGGCGCCCATCCTGAGCAAAGCTGAGAGAGCGTTCTTCTGCACATCAGACGCCAAGCACTCGTATGACTCCACTTCTCCTGAGGGCCGAGAGCAGAGTGTGATTTCCTCTCTGAGTCGGACTTATTTCACGTGGAGCAAACCTGAGAGCAGGAGACGGACGATGAATGCACGGATACTGGCTGCGAACGTCTTCTCTCTGAACGTCTGAGAGCTTTCCTCACACAGGTACCGGAACACCACCTAAACACACGTCAATGTCGTCTTAGTTTCCGCCTGCAGTGGCGCCTGACTATTTCCCCGCATCAGCAGTGAAAACATCTGTGGATCCATCACCTGGTAGCTCTGAAGGAAGGGCTGCAGGACGGCGGCGAGGAAGAGCACGGTTTCCGGGGCGCTCACGTGGATCTGCTGATCTGAGCGCAGGATCGCCGCCGACTGCTGCAGCAAACCACAGCCCTCCTCAAAGTCCTGCGGGATGAACCCCAGACGGTGAGCACCCTCACAGAGTGAGTCCATGAAAAGTTGAATAAAAAATTTATCTCAGATTTATCACTTATCACTATAAATTTATCACTTTTCTCTCTAAACTTTCATAGCAAATTTTCAACTTTTTATTCCAAATTTTCAACTTTCCATTTCAAAATTGTGTCGTACATTTTTATCTAAATATTTCTAACTTTTATCCCAAAATTTAACATTTCTATCTCAAAATTTCTATTTTTATCTCAAATGTTTACATTTTTATCTCAAAATGTCTAACATTTATTTCAAAATTATACATTTCTATCCCAAAATGTATTTTTTTATCTTAAAACTTTTATCTCAAAATTGTAACATTTTAATTTCTTACATATTTAAATGATTGCCAAATTAAACACTTTATCTAAAATTTTTTGACATTCTATTTTTACACTTTATCTGAAAATGTCTACCTTTTATCAGAAATTTTATCCCAAACTTTTTATCTCAAAATGTATATTTTGAAATATTTAATTGTTGCAAAATTTAAAAATGTTATCTCAAAATATAAAACCTAAAATTGTCAACTTTTCATCACAAAAATGACTTTTTCTTGATCTGGCTTTAAAATTGAGCTGGAAAATGCAATCATGTGATGCAAGTAGATTCAACAGAGTTATGAGGGTCACACGTATAGATTTTTTTTTTTTTTTCATTTAAATGAGATCACATGTGACGATGTGAAATGGGCAGTTTAAAGCTACTCGGTTCATAAAAATAGATACTTTCAGCTTCAAAATAATCTCTTCAGAAACGAATCTGTTTCATAGAGGTCTCCAACCCTGACAATTTCGGCAAGATAATTTTGCATAATTCAAGTCATTGTTTCCCTAATTGTGTTACTTATTTTATTGTTTTTGAGAGCTCATCATCAGATTTGCATTTTATCATCAGAGCTGTGTTCAGAACCCTCCCTACGCCTGAAAGTGTTCGCTTAGAATGCATTAAAAGATTAAAACGACGATGCAGAAATGCATTTTCTTCTAAAGGTGAGTGTAAGAATAGGAGGAGTTAAGAGTTCATACGTTTGAGATGGTTATATCTGAGTTTATTCAAATTTAACAAACCATGTCCTAATTTTAGGACTCTTCCTTCAATTTTGGCAGATTGCGTAGGCCTCGAGTGTGCCTTACTTCAGCGTGACAAATTTCACAACACAATCAATGTGACTCACCTGAAGAGCTTGACCTGGAATGAACACAAACTCGCTGGAGAAAAGTTCCAGGAGGAACTTGAAATGATCGAAGACGTCCTCTGTGAAGGAAAGATCCAACCAATCATCACGTTTTTGAATAAATGGGATTTAAAGGTATTTCGGCTCACCTGTGCGGCTGCTCCCCGTGGTTCTGATGGCAACTGCCACAATGGCCGGTCGAGTGAACACATGCACCACTTGGTTCCTGTAGGAGGCGCACATGAGGACGGCTGCAGCACGTCTGAACACGGCCTCTTCTGTAGTGGCATGCCCTGCCTCCTCCATCAGTGAGACGCGCCCCCCCTCACAACACACTACGGAGCGGTGCAGCTGCAGGCTTGATGACATCACGTCCGAATCGGAACAGTTCCCTATAAATAAACACAAAAAAAGAACCAGTGAAGCTAGCATTATCAGCCTTTATTAAGACAATCAGCATCTTCAAAGAGTATTTTTCCAGTCCACATTTTTCAAATTTTCCAATAACTTTCATATGCATTAAAGAAATCTATTTCTTTTTATATTTAATTTCTATTAACTTTTTATGCTACTATTAGACTAGGTGTTTCAACAAAATCCTTTCTGTTCAAATCAACCCTTTTTTTTAATGCATAAAGCTTTTTTGTTACATATTTTACTCAAAGCTTGGGTTGCTGTTATCAAACTAGAAGTTTCAGTTTCATTGCCACATATCTTTTCGGTAATTTACGCCATTTTTAACCGTGTTAACCCTTATTTTGCACATTTTACACAATATTTGGGATTCTACTATTAAACTAGATGTTTCAGTTTCATTGTGAAATATCTTTTCGGTTAAGGGTAACCGTGTTAACCCTTATTTTGCACATTGTATACAATCTTAGAGAGCTATATCTGACTTCAGCTATACCAATAAACTTTTCAGTTGTATTGTCAAATCTCTTTTCTGTTTATAATAATCTTTTTTTTCAAGTATACACTGTTACTTTGCACATTTTACACAATGTGTGGATTACTAAAATTAAACTAGGTGTTTCAGTTTCATTGTCAAAACCCTTTTTAAAGTAAAACGTCTATTTTAATAGAAAAAAATTAACATTTATGGAGCGTTACAAAATTTAGAGTTGCTAGCACAGTTCGTTGCTCCACTTTTATATCTGCTTTTGTAAACAAAATGATGGCAAGCAATTGACTTCAGGTCCATTTTTAAGTTGAGATAAAAAAATTCAGCAGCATCAGAATCACTCTGGATAATCTTGAACGTTAACAAAAGTTGAATAGCCTTAGCATTAAAGCTAACTAAACTCTTCAATGCTTTAATTCAGTCCCTCTAAGTTGTTGTTTTGGAAAGGACTGAAGCAGTTTATGCATGCAGAGCACTCATCGTGGTTTCCATGGTAACAACTCTGAATGAGAGGATTGTTGTTTGCGAGGCTCTTGATCCCTTTCACAATTTTGGATTCGGTCCTGGATTTAAACTGAACCGCTGGAGCCTCTTTCAATCCAGGAGAAACGAGTGCAAAACCCTCTAAGTGCAGATGCTTCTGGTTTATGTTTTCTGTTCCTCTTGGATTGGTTTGAAGGGTTCCTATTTTGTTAATTCAATGTAAAATCTCAAGTCGTTTTTGTAAATTTTACACAATATTTGGGATTCTACTGTAAAACTAGATGTTTCACTTTTATTGTCAAATCTCTTCTGTTCATTTCAGCTCTTTTTAACCATGTTAATTATTTTTTACACATTTTACACAATATTTGGGAATCAAATATAAAACTAGATGTTTCAGTTTCATTGCCACCTCTTTTCTTTTAATAATAGCTTTTGTTAACCCTGCTTTTCACAATTTACCCAATTAAAAGGGAAGAATAGGTGTCCTTAATTGTACACTTTTTTGTTGTGTTTGTTAGTAGAGAAAGAAAGTGAAGGTTTTTTTTTGCTGTCCTCACTTGGCCAGCTGATGCGGGCTCCGAAGCGCAGGGCGATGCCCCTCAGCCACAGAGTTTTGTGGAAGAGCTGCTCCAGATCCATGCCCGGGAGGCTCTGCAGAAGAATCACGGCCATCAGGTTCCAGGCGTTCACAAACACGCTCCTCTCCTGCAGACGGATGATGCTATGAGCCAGACCCGACACGCACTCCTGCATCTCTCGGCTGGGTTTCACCGGCAGGTCTCTGACGAAGAGAGAGAGAGAGAGAGAGGTAAAGCCCATACTCAAGCTGGCACCCTTTGCCTGTTGACAAGGAATGAGCAAAAGCTCACCTGAAGCATGTGATTGGTTTATCTCTGTTAATAGTCTGTTAGTACAAATATATAGTCTGCAGTGAAAATTACTATGATTGTCATATTTCTACAATGCTATTCTAACCATTTTGGGGGGTATTTATTTTAATTTCTAAAATGTTGTTTAGCTCTTCGAGTTCATGGAGAGCATCTGAAACATCTGAATCTGAAAATGTACTGTCTGAGCTGCAGTGCATGCAAATATTGAAAAGCATGAAAAAGTGGGCTGCCTGCAACATAGGTGCCTGCCAGCAGGGGCCGTATTGAGTCATGGAATTATGTGATTTGTTCAAGTGATACAACTCATCAAGTAACCATCTGTGAATGTGCAGGAGGCATCACCTGGGCATGAGGTTGTACTCTCTACGGTCGATCTTCCCCTTCAGTAGTTCTCGCACAGACAATGGCTCCCCGAAGCACACGTGCATGCAGCCGAAATCCTCATTCAGCACCGTCCGGGCCTTCAGCAAAGCCTGCATAACCCACGCCAGAGGTAAGAGTCTCAGTTACCTCCAAAGTTTATGAATAATGGGGACTGTTATGATTATTTTGTAGGCTTAAGAAACACATGGCACAGGGGGAATACAGGTGAAGCGGATCTTCGGTGATGAATCTCAAGTGGGTATGAATTGGTAATCTCATGGGATGATGCTGATGGATCTCTGACACCCATAGTATTATTCACTCCTATTACAACTTAACGCCTTTGTGTGCTTATATGTGCTTATAGCAACCAGACTGCTTACCCTTGCAACCATTTTATCATATCTATATCTCAGCTTAGTAACATAGGTAAGACATGAGTGTCTTTTATATAACTCATACCGACAAGGTATGAGCATCATATGACTACTTCTTAGCAACCAGACTGTTTACCTTAGCAGCTATCATCACAGATCCATATCTCGGCTTAGTACAAGAATAATACATTTATTTGTATTACTTAAATATATTAAGCCTCACTAATCCTGCCATAGCAACAAAACTGTTTACCTTACCAACCCTATTCACATATCTTGCTTATAACACAATGTTTTGGATCTTCCTAAAGTATTAGCCTTCTGAACTTTTATAAGCATGTTTTTCCCAGCTTCAAGCTTTAAACTATTTTCAATTTGCTAAAGCTGTATCAAACTTTAAAAGAGAGAAGTTTGAAAAAAAATTATTCTGTTTTTAAGTACTCTGTACATCTTGGATTAGACAGTGGATTAATTTTCCTTTGCAAAAATGGAAATTGTCAGCTGAAATTAACTTGTTTTCACTCTGACATAATCTCTGAAAGTGAAATGGTCCTGGCAAAAAACGGTCACACGGCAGGTGAGCTACAGAGCTCCCTAAAAAAATCTCCCTGTGTATTGTCCATACCCCTGTGGTCTCTCTGGGCTTGGGGACCCCCAGCAGCTCGTGAGCCAGGAGAGACTCCTCCAGGACCCGCTCGTAACTGATGCTGATGGGAACCAGACTGATGTCGAACACTTCGCCTTTGAAGAAGGGCTCCAGGACCATCTGCATCATGCCTGTCGGGCGCCGCACACAGGGATCAGATGACATTAACTCACTCTTCTTAGTGCAAACTGTATTAAGAACTGGTTGCATTTACACAAGAAAAATACTACTCCAAAATATGTTATAGTTTAGTAATATGTTATATTTTAGTGAAACTGGTTTTCTTTGTGCCGCTGCTCCTTTAAAGACAAAACCGATCAGCGTCTTGAACTCAGTCTTACCTAGTTTAGGTGTGAGAGACTTGAGCGTTCTGCTTCTTAATCCTTCCACGTAAAACTCTAACGGAGCGTAACCTGTCTGAAGAAAACAACACACGTTCCACAATTATGAATCAACATGTTTATTTCATCTAAAAATTATGTTTGGTTTCACTCGCTGGTTAACGACGAGTAACAGCCTGGGACACGTAAAGCTGCATATCTCTCTTCCCCTATCCTCCCCATCTGTCTTGGGAACTCATTAAAGTTCATTCAGTTCATTCATTCATTCATTCATCTTCATGCTTTATTCCCTTTCGTGGTCGCCACAGCAGAATGAACCGCCAACTCACTGGCATATGTTTTACGCAGCGGATGCCCTTCCCTGCCGCAACCCATCACTGGGAAACATTCACACACACATTCACACTTTAACACTATGGGCAATTGTTCTTATTCAATTCACTTATTCCGCATGTCTTTGGACTTGTGGGGAAACCGGAGCACCCGGAGAAAACCCACGCGATCACGGGGAGAACATGCAAACTCCACACAGAAATGCCAGCCGACCCAACCGAGGCTCGAACCAGCGACCTTCTTGCTGTGAGACGACCGTGCTACCCACTGCGCCACCGTGACGCCTCTTTCAGTTCAAATCAAGTGAAAACTTTGTGGATAACAGGATAGATGAGGAGAAAAAGGGAGAGAAAGGGGGGAGAAGAAGAGGGAGAGACAGTGGGTCAGAGAGAGAGAGAGAGAGAATTTTTTTAAAGAGTGAGATAAAGGGAAAAGAAAACGAGAGAAAAAGAGAGGGGGGAGAAGGGGGAAGGAGGGGAGAGAAAAGGAGTGAGAGAAATTGAGAGGGAGGGAGAGAGGGAAGGACGGGAGAGAAAAGAAGAGTGAAAAAGAGAGGGAGGGGAGAAAAGAGGAAGAGATGAGAGGGAGAGGTAGAGAGTGGAGGGTGGGAAGGAAGGATAGGAAGAGAGGAGAGAAAATGGAATGAGTAGAGAGAGAGAAAGAGGGGAGACAAGCAGTGTGGGAGAGGGAGAAAAGAAGAAGTGAGTGAGAAGAGAGAAAGAGGGAGAGAGAATCTGAAGAGGAAAGGAGAAGGAGAGAGGACAAGAAGAGAAGGAGAGGGAAAGAGAGGAGAGAAGAGAGGGGTAGAGAGAGAGAGATAAAGAGGGAGAGATATAGAGAGAGGGTAAGAGAAACGAGAAAAAAGGAGAGAAAAGAGAGGGGTAAAGAGAGAGGAGAGAAACAGAGTTAGAGGGAGGGGAGAGAAAGAGAGAGAGTACTTGTATCTCCCAAAAATTTTACAGTAACAAAGAATGGTTTTAATATTTGGAATTAGTTCTTAAACATAAGCTTCCTCTCTCTTGTCTAAGCGTGAGGAGTCTCTCACCCGCACGATGGTCCGCACGTACTCGGACAGCACCGCCCAGTAGAGTTTATCAGAGCCGATGGCGCGGCGGATGAAGAACGCCCCGGAGCGCCGGAAGATCTCCCCCACCAGCTTCATCCCCATCAGAGCTGCGCGGGAGAGAGCGGCGCACAGACATCATGAAGCGGACGTCTCTTACACTCAGCTATTAATCCTCCAAAGCAAACGTTCTACATTCTAAGAAAGCATCACTATTTACACACCCTTTCAAATTAAATTTTTAACATTTTTGAACATGTTAGGCCCTGTTGGTTTTTCTTTTTCGCTTGTTTAAACCCCTGTTTCCTTTCCTTCCTTGTGAGTTTTTTAATCGCTGACTCTCTGCTTCTCCTAGTAGCACTATTCTAGTTTGTCCTGAGGAGCCTGTGCTTCTCCAGTCTAGCTTTGCCCTGATTCTCTGGTTCCAGACTCTTGGTGGCTCAGAAGAACCACACCTGGTATAACACTCTCAACAACATTTTCAGTTTGAATCCTGCTTGCTTTAAGTTTTCTTGCAAAAACTGATCTGGAAATTGAGTCAATTTATGATCTGTATAATCATCTCGTTTTAGATTCATATTCATCCTTTCATATAATGAAAGTTTTAAAACAAAAAACATTGGTAAACATATGTCTAGGTTCAATAAGCTTGTAAAAGAAGACGATTTGTGTGTTTATAACTAGATTAAAACATGTGTTTTTATATTTCTCACATGTCCGAAACTTCTTTGTGGGCTGATTACAGGATCGCTCTGCTCAATTGCTTCGATTAAAAGTGCGCGATGGAAGAGAAGTTTAGATGAGATTAAATCTTTAGATACTTGCGAATTCCTGCAGCGATGACGGGAATGGAGAGATCGTAGGTGAACATGATGTAGGAGAGCACCAGGAAGTCCACGTAGCTCCTGTGATTGGGCATCAGGACGACCGGATGCTCCTGAATGGCCTGCTGGAGCTGAACCATAAGAGTTCCATGTTATGCACAGAATTTCTTTTTTAATCATATAAATACAGACAATGTACTGACTGCAAAATCATCTTAAATGCAGTTTTAGCAAAACTCAAAATCAAAGTATTGAATACTCAGTGATGGACAAAGTATACAAACCAAGTACTTCTGAAGTGCTCCCTTCGGAATTTCACTTGAGTAAAAGTACAAACGTATTTGCTTTAAATTGTACGTAAGTATCCAAAGTGGTATGATTTATTTAAGCTATATTATACCATTATCATTTTTGTTGAGACTCTTGCTTAAACAATATGTGAATTATTGACACTGAAGCCTGAAACAGATAGTATTGCAATATTTAGATTAAACTATGACGAGCGGAATGAAAATTTACTATTATTTCCCAGAGACTGCATTAACCACATTCTTTTCCTGCTTCGTGACTTAAATTGTGGCAAACTATGCATGATGCCAAAGACGACGACGGAGCGGTTGCACCAACCAGGAACAAGAAGTACGTCAGTTCCACCTATGTGTGAAACAAAATTTCCAACCCAAAATCCATTTTTTCTATTGCACGAGAAAAATGAAATAATTAACCAAAATCCCGTAATTTAGTTTTCAAACAAAAATGAAAAAAACAAACAAACAAAAAAACGCAAACGAGTCGTATCCCATGATGTTGTTATTTGGTTTGAATATAAAAGTGTAATGATTAAAAGGTACACGGACCCCTAACATACACAATGAAACTGTTCTCTGAATCTACTGTAAGATTCCTTCTTTATAAATGACCCTCAGAATGAAAATAGCGTCCCTTTACGTGTTTCCGTAGATTGGAAGAGAATTGGAAGAAGAATAAATGTGACTGGGCGGGGCAGACAGAGAAGGCTATTGAAAATGAAGGCGTCTTTCTTCCTCAAGGACTTAAAAAAATTACGCAGACAAGGCCGCTGATGTTGTAAATAAAAAAGAAAGACTGATTTTGCAAAATGTAGTTGAGTGAAAAGTATGATATTTGACTTTGAAATGTAGTGAAGTTAAAGTAAAAAGTCTCCCGAATTAAAATACATCAGTAAAGTACAGACACTTGAAAAAGCAAATAAGTAAAATATATTTGTAAAGGACATTTTTTAAAAATTTTAACAACAATAAAAATAAGAATAAAACCTTTAAAAACCCATAGAAACTTTAAAAGGCCTTAGAGTATAAATAAGTCTTTAACGTAGTTTTAAAAACCACAATATTGGCTGACAAACGGATATCTGGATTCCAAAGCTGAGGGCAATCACAGAAAAAGCTCCGTCACCTCTACACTTCAGATCGGCTCCAGAAAACCCTTACACTTATTAAGTACAGTAACCAATTACTTTGAATTTGTTACTGCCCACCACTGTGAATACTTAAACACCCAATCTGGAAAAGATGAAAGATCATTGAAATGTGGAGTAGATGTTTTTTAAAAGATGTTTTTTTGTTCTCAAAGCCGTTAGTGTATGCAGCCCCACTGACGCGGGAGAGTCCTTCCTCGTTCACGTGAATGGCTCTGAAGAGGCTCTTGAAGACTTTGCTGAGGGCGAAGCCAAGCAGGCGAATGAACCCGAGCTGGAGGTTCTGACTCATCTCTTCTAAGAGCGCAGACGCCTGCTCCAGAACCGCCTCGCGCTCTTCGTCGGACTCCTGCATCACCTGTGAGAGAAGCAATTATAAGCTACTC
This sequence comes from Danionella dracula, assembly GCA_900490495.1. Classification (NCBI taxonomy): domain Eukaryota; kingdom Metazoa; phylum Chordata; class Actinopteri; order Cypriniformes; family Danionidae; genus Danionella; species Danionella dracula. Next base: position 21,458,962 of record UELW01000001.1, on the reverse strand, counting down.
TTATGCGTCCATACAGCTGGACATTAATTCAAAGTATTCATAAATTTAATAGCAAAAAAGGGTTTTATCTAATGAATTAATTACACATCTTATAAAACATGTATTTATTTAATGATTTGCTTGTAACACATTAATGACTTATTTAACTACAGGTTTGTTTCCACTTTTAGATAATTCATGACACAGTAAATGAATTAATGAATTAAACATTTATTTAATGAATTATGGCACATTTTATCCTCCATAAAGGTTATTTGGGGGGGGGGGCACAAACATGAATCCATATGGATATGACTCGAGGCGTGTTTTTGATGAATAAACAAGCTCTAGTATAGAGTGCTCAAATATTGATTCCAAGTGCTATAAAAAGGGCATCACATGGGACCTTTAAGGCAAAGCAAATGGGTCCAAACAGATTCAGACTTAGATTTCATGTTTCAGATGAAAAAAGCTTGCTTCCCTGACTAACTCGTAAGGATGAATGGATTTCATTGCAATTTTTTCTCTTTTTTTTTACAACATCTGAACCTCTTGGATGATGTAGCGCAGGTACTGTGACTCCAGGACCATCTTGTTAAGTACGGCGGGGGACATTTGGTTGGCTCCACGGAACGGCTGAGGGTTGAACGTCCGAAAGGCGTGGCTTAGATCACTGCTCCGCCTCCTTTCCTCCAGAATATCGAAGAAGCCATCAGGCGCCTCGGCACTCTATATAGAAAGTGTTGAACATTCAGAGAAACGTTCATTTAAATTTAACTCGATTTCTTTGTTCAATTCATACAAAATAATGCAAACACTAAAAACAAATCAGTTGTATAAGGTAAAAGAACTTCTAAATTGTTCTAAAAAACTAAAAATATGACCTAGGGAGGAAATTTTGTATAATAAACAATTTGTTTATGTGAATTCACACGACCTGAATTATGCATTAATGGGGAATGTTTAGATTGTTAAAACTTAAGTAACAACTCTGTTTGTAATTATGCATTTAAATAATGACCTCCTGTTCCTATAACTGCAAAATTTTGAGTCAATGTTTGTTTAATAACAACTGGAAGAAGGATATAAAAGAACGTGGAGCACTATTATTAAAAATATGACAAATATGTAAACAATACTTTTCTAGTTTAGGTTTTATCTATATATATATATATATATATATATATATATATATATATATATATATATATATATATATATATATATATATATATATATATGAAACTAGAACTTGAAAAGTATAGTTTGATAATTTGTTCAATAAAATAAAAAATAACAGCTCTCGCTTGTCTGTTTACAATAATGAAAACGAAACAAAAAGTGAATGAAAACTACGGGGATTTTTGCAGCACTTTTACTGGAGTTCTTTCAAAGCAATTTAAATAGTTTAGATCTGCGAATTTAACTCGATCTGTAAATATCTTGCTTTGCACATTTGTTTCCATCTGTAGTCACGTGTCTCGGTAAGATGAAAGTATTTTGCAATCTGCAAACTGTTGTTTTTGCAGCCAATGTTTGACACTCTCCAGAAGTAGCTCTCTGGAATAGTTTCTAGTGTGCGGTTAACTAGTGTGTGGTTAACTAGTGTGCGGTTAACTAGTGTGTGGTTAACTAGTGTGCGGTTAACTAGTGTGCGGTTAACTAGTGTGTGGTTAACTAGTGTGTGGTTAACTAGTGTGCGGTTAACTAGTGTGTGGTTAACTAGTGTGCGGTTAACTAGTGTGTGGTTAACTAGTGTGTGGTTAAATAGGGAGATTTGAGCTCTTGCTCCCCTATCTGGAAATTAAATAGGTTCAAAAGTAGCCAAACTTGAATTCAAGTATACATATAATATTGCTTTACAGGTAACCTCATATATTAATGCGGTATCGTTTACACTTTGCGGAGCAATTCGCGTTAAGAGCAGATATATACATAAACACGTGCAGCTCAATGAAGAGGTTTGTGTACATACCTCTCGCTCCATGTTCCGTGCAGAAGAAGCAGGTGCCCTTCTTTCTCGGAACGGGACAACTGAAGCAAGAACAGCGCTACCGAGGCGCGTGCATGTGCGCCAATGAACGCGCGTACTGTGGGAACGCCTCCGGTCGCGTGACCGATTAGCCCCAATAAATAATCTCCCAAACACTCACAATTTCACCAAATCAAAAGTGATGAAGGTTATCTGTTTCACACTAAAGAGATAATGAAGTATAGTGCGTAGTTTAAATGATTGTTTCATATTATGATGTTTAAAACGGGTTGCAAATAAACAAAATTCAAACAGATATTGTCTTTAACTACATTACCTTACTTATTATTTTAAAACATAAACTACATGTGTTTTATGCAATAACTTATAAAATTCGAGAAAACATGTATTGACTAATCGGTCAAAAGAAAATGATTGCTACTAGACGGATGCTAAAGGGTAAGCTAATGCTAATAAAAGTGTAAAGAATGGTAAGAGGAAACTAATGCTAATAAAAGGGTTTAGAATGGTGAGGGGAAGCTACTGCTAATAAAACTGTTAAAACTCATAACCAATCATGGCTTAATTTTACTTTATAACGCCAGTTACGTCCATGCGTTCGAAAAAGATTGGAAAAAAAAGGCTTCAGCTAACATATTAGCAAGTATGCTAGCAAATATTATTCCTGACCCCAAGATATTGTATTAATTTAAAACTAAACCCATTTAAATGATCTGTGGCATACTCGAAAATTATCAAGTTTATCTCACTAAAAGGGTTGTAAAAAAAGTTCAGTTCTTGGTATAAATTAGTTTGTAACTATACCATGTTTGAAACGTTTTGCTAATGCTAATAAAAAAGTTTAAACATACTTGTCTGACACATTTGTTTGAACATTAGCTGGCTCTTATTAAATTCATTTAATGTATAAAAAATGTATAAAAAAAGATTAAAAATGCTTAACTAGTTACATGAAAACATGTGATAAGCTTTGATAATAGAAATAAATAAAACAAATCTGAAGAAAAATGCTTAGCCGTTGCTTGTTATCATTTCATAACAATAGTTACAACTATATTACTTGAAAGATGGTTCAGAGGGTGATTTAAGAACAAAAAAGAACTTGCTTCAATAGCATGGAAGCAATAGTGCTAACAAATACAGTATTTATTCAATATCTTCTTAACACAAACTTAAAAACAAAATAATGGTTGAAAGACTGTCAACCTATCAATTTCGTCTAACTTTGAGTCACACAAAAACAACTGATTATGAAATTTGTTGAAATTGTCACACAAAAAATAAGTCTGTGTATGAATGACTTTGCTAATGCTGAACATTCTATGTCTTTCCTATGTATATTCATATGAAAGATAGTTCGAAGAATATATAAAATACTAAAGTGCAGACCATACTTAACATTTCAGAGCTTTTTGACTTGAAAATCTGCATAAAATATATTGAAAACAACTTTAACCCCAATCGTATTTGAGTGCGTAAACTCAACCAAACGGAAATTAAACAACTCAATGTGAATTAACAATCTCCATAATTTGTTGGTCGAGTAGTCTTTCACTGAAAGAATATCATCACAAACACTTCGAAAACTTAATAAAATATTTCTACAAACATTACCTACCGATTGCAGGTAATATTTTATCCAGCATTAGTCAAACAATAAACATCAAAATGCATCTGAATCCATAAAAGGCTGAAGAAACCAAAAATATTATTATTATTGCCTTTCAACATAATAGCAGTAAATATAATGTCTACATATAAACTCAAATAATTATCGGAAAAGAACAAGTCTGCTCCATCAGAACAGTTTAAATATTAGCTTTCAAATGTGAATGTCAAGCAGTGAAGAGTTTGTCCCACAAACTTCTTTTTTTAAAACACACATATTTTTCTAATGGAAAATATGGACAAGGGGAGGCATGAAAAGTACAATTCATGTATAATGAATACTCATTTAAATCTTATGTGATGTGTATCTGAATCTAAAAATGAGGAAATATATGGAGTTTGAGATAAAAACAAAGATCTACGCTGTTATTTGAAATATAGCATACAGTACAGGATGCTAACAAAGGAAAACATTTAATAATTCAACACTAATCTAATCTATTTGCACCAAACTATAAATAACCAGAAGCATGTTAAATGAACATTTTTCTAATTAAATGTTTAAAAAATATTTTTTGTATAATTTGTTTATTAAACTGTGCTTTAGCTTTAGTTTTTATTATTGTTTTTTGTGTTTCCAGGTATGGGTCACTCCATATCTGGCCAACTGGTTACTTTCACTTTTGCTTTGAAATTAGCTTGAGTCTGCAAAATTCCTCTTTTGTGCGTACTGTTTAAAACTGAGGGGAAAAAATCAGATTTTATCTTGACTATAGCAGAAACTGAAATATGAAAAAATTAGGGTTTGCACTACTGAGGGACAGCAGGTGATGCAGTTAAATTTTTAGGCTGGGCTGCCCTAGTAACCCTGCTCTCTGTATGTGCCTCCAACAGGGGGAGCTGCTCTCTCCAGAAGGTGAATTGGCTGAAGGTGTCGCTGCAGGGGAAGTCACAGGAGCCTCTGCGCTTTAGGAGCGGGAAGACGTGATCCACCACCTCCCCCAGACGCACGTACCTGCACAGAGGGGTCGAAGGTGAGCACGACTTTCTAATGTTGTTTATATTTACATGAAGAGTCTTTCTGAAGAGCCTCTAGTGGCCTGTTGATGAATTACAGTTTCACGTCACTACATCTAAAAACTCATCACAGACTGGAATTTTAGCAGGTGAGAACATTCTATTCATTCATTCATCTTCATGTCGGCTTTCTTCCCTTTCGGGGTCGCCACAGCGGAATGAACCACCAACTCTCTGGCATATATGTTACGCAGCGGATGCCCTTCCAGCCGCAACCCATCGCTGGGAAAAGGTGAGAATATGTTGCATCCAAAAAAAACGATAGCGCTAGGACCCTGTTTGCTAATGATTTAACCTCTTAAAACTAAAGTTCATTAGTTTTGAATATTCTCCTAATTAAAAAAAAACATTTAATTATTATCAAAAGTTCCACGTGTGCACTCACGATGAGATGTTAGTCTTGGCGTGCTCCTGGGTCAGTTCTCCTTTAGGGTTGACTGTAAATATCCGGTTTAAGGGAACGCCCACCTCCTCATAGGAAAACACATCCTGAAACAAACAAAAATCTAGGGTTAAACACCTTGTTTAAAAACAAGCGGTGGAATCCTGACTAAAGCATGCATTGGAAAGGCATCCGTACCTCCAGGAATTTCATGTACGCATTCAGGTTTGTCTTCGTTTATTGTTTAGTTAGTTAAGAAGGCAGATAGAAAGGGTGTGAGAAATAAGACAGAGAGACAATCAAGAAGGGTGAGATGATAGGGGAGAAAGTAAGGGAGAGGAGAACAAAGGGAGAGAAAGTGAGAGTGGAGAACGAAGGGAATACATGAGAGAGTACATGAGAAATAGCGAGAGTAGAAAGATGGGAAAGAGAGGAAGTGTGAGGGAGAGTGAGAGGGGAGAGAAAGAGAGACAAAGCAACAGAGAAAGAAGAAAGGATGCAAGAGAGGAGAGAATTAGTGATAGGAAGGTGACAAAAATAAGGGAGACAGGGAGAAAGAGAGGGGGATGAGATAGTCAGATGGGTGAGAGTGAGGGGAGAAAGAAAGGGGGGGAGAGGAGCAAGAAGGGAGAGAAGGAGGGTAGTGAGAGGGAAGAAAGAAAGGGAGAGAGTGAGAGGAAAGAAAGAAAGAAAGAAAGAAAGAAAGGGAGAGAGAAGAACAAAAAGGAGAGAGTGAGAGAAGAGAAAGAAAGGGAGTGAGAGAAAGAGGAGAAAGGGGGAGAAAGAAAGTAGCCACAATGAAGAGAGAAAAGTTGGTGAGAGAGAGCAACAGCGGAGAAAGAAGGGCGAGAGAGTGAGAGGAGAGAAATCTCACAATTTTGTGCTTTAATTTTTACGCATTCCACAAAAAAAGAGTACATGCTATATGCCATAAATGAGCCCCTGGTGCTTTTTATTTGCATTTAAAAACGGAGAATCGTTCACTCTTCTTCACTCACAGTGTCTCTGTTCCCAAAGGCTGCATAGAAGGGCTCCGTGTTCGGGAGGAACAGGTTCCTAATGTCCGTCAAACACGCCACTTTAAACTTCTCCGGCCTCTTCTCAATCACCTCCCTGACAGAAATAAAGATCAGAATCATTCAAATGATATTTGAGAAGAGAGGATTTGGATTGAGGCTGAAAGATAATTTTTAACTGCAACCTTTCAGGGATATGAATGGTCACCTGTGCAGAGCTGAGAAGAGGCTGCTGGGACTCAGCAGGACGGGGCCCTGAGGTAACATGGTTCCTCTTTCATTGACCCAGTGCAGGTAACCCCGGGTCATCCCAGCCATTCCGATTGCCCGCGCAGAGCAGTACAGGAACTTATAACCATTCCTGAAACCAGAGAGAGAGAGTGGATGAGAGGGGGATGGGAGGGAGTGAGAGAGAGGAGAAAAGAGAGAAGGGGGGTGAGATGGTCAAATGGAGAGAGAGAGAAGGAAGAAAGAGAGAGGAAGGGTGGGAGAGAGAGGAGAGAAAAAAAGAGAGAGAGAGGGAGAGGAATAAAGGGAGAGTAGAGAATAGAGAAAGAAAGGGAGAGAGAGGGAGAGGAAGAAAGGGAGTGTGGAAAGTGAGAGTGGAGAAAGAAAGGGAGACAGAGAGAGTGAGAAGGGAGTAAAAAATGGAGAGAGGAGCAAGAAGGGAGAGAGCAATGGTGGTGAGAGAGAGTGAGAGGGGAGAAAGAAAGGGAGAGTGAGATAAAAGGAAAGGGGAGAAAGATAAGGATAGAGATAGAGTTATAGGGGAGAAAAAAGAGAGGGGGATAGAGAAAAAGAGAGAGAGAGAGAGGAGCAAGAAGGGAGAGAGAAAGGGTAGTGAGAGAGAGTGAGAGGGCAGAGTCGTCCACTCTTCTGCTTTGAAAAAGACTGGATGACTCTGCAAAAGAAAGGGAGAGAGAGAGAGTCCGCTCTTACTGGCTGACGTTGTGGTAGAGACGAGCGATGCCCTGATGGGTCCAGTCTTTACCCAGCGTTGGCAGAATGTGCCCCAGCTTATCTGACCTGAGAGAGAGCAGAGTGCAGTTGTGCCTCAAGGTCTGCAGCTTACTCTCAATAACTGATATCCAGCAGACTGATTGAAAAGGTGAATATATGCGTTCACACACCTGGTGATGGTGCCGTCGATGTCTGAGATGATGATTTTATCGTCCCAGTTCCAGAGGTAGATGGTTCCCTCGCAGCGGCAGGTGCCCTGGTACTGTGTGGTCACGCTGAACACTGCGTCGTTAGCGCCGTCCAGTAACTGCAGGCTGAGCTAGAACCGAAACACAACAGCATACTAGGGGTTGGCACTCTACCGGTATGAAAGTGAATACCGGTGTTGTGTTGTGTCATGATATGGATTTTGCAATATCGTGGATACCGTCACAATCATAAATTTCATGAATTCAGCTTGATGTTTTGCTTGCCCACGCTCAATTTATCTGTCGTTTAGACTTGGAGATGTATTGTCTCCTGCCATCCGCAGGAGCTGATGTGATGCGAGTGTTTGTGCTAAGAGCAGAGGTGAAAGCTTGTCAGGTATCTTACAGAGGTTGTGTCAGCTGCTGTTCCATTTGAAATGACACGAACTAAGTTGCTAAAAGTCCCCAGGAATAGTAGAACTATTCACTGGATTATAAAAAAAACTTGCTAGACGGTCTGAAGAGTTACTAAATTATGCCACATTATGCCAAAAATGCCAATTTGGCAACACTTGACGGGCAGATATGTGCCAAAGTTAGTGCATGTAAACATGATATTCATAAGCATGATAATAAGAATCGCACAAGCAGAAAATCCAGAGAGGAGTCTTGTATATTCTGAAAACTAGTAAACTAGTAAACTAGACTCCTCTCTGATTGGCTGGAGCTGAGGCAGTGAGCAAACAAGACAGTCTACACTCACGCACAAACAGATTTTACGTTCAAAATGTATCTTAATAAGGTTAAAATGCACATTTTGCATCAAGTCGTTAAAGTCTACTGAAATACGATATCCAATTTTTTCCCTTCATATCACAATATAACACAGATACCATCTGGACAGTGGAAAATATTAATTTTAACTCATATCGCCCACCCCTACTATGCACTCACTCAAGTTTAATTTTATTTGTGTTGAATTTAGAGATTTATTATAATCCTTACAAGCTGTTCCGAAGAGAGGCGGAGAGTTTTCTGATAGGACACGCCGACACCATATGGGGCGGAGTCTGTGTGAGCCGGAGCAGGGTTTTGATTGGCAGAAAAATCCTCATCACTGGAGGAGGAGTCGTCAGCTCTCCTGCTAAACACGGTTTTAAGTGCCATTTCAGAGCTGTTTTAAATTAGCAAAATATATGATTAGGATGAATTTGTTGTGTTATAGCACATTTATAAACACACCTGTCACCACCAGCACCCACTGAACCACCCGAGGTTGAATCCTGCTATCAGGGAAGACAGAAAAGGGTTTAGAGAGAGAGAGGAGAAAGAAATGCATAAAGAGAGAATGAGAGAAAGAGAGGGAGGAGAGGAGAAAGAAGGGAGAGTGAGTGAGAGGAGAGAAAGAAAGGGAGAGAGAGAGGAGAGAGAAGGAGAGGAGAGAAAGAAAGGGAGAGAGTAAATGAGAGGGGACAAATGAAAGGGAGAATACGTGAGAGGGGAGAAAGAAGAGAGAAGAGAAAGAAAGGAAGAGGGAAAGGAAAAAGAAGGGAGAGAGCATGAAAGGAGAGAAAGAGAGTAAGAGACAAGAAAGAAATTGAGAGGAAGAGGAAAAAGAAGGGAGATAGCATGAGAGGAGATAAAGAAAGCGAGAGAAAGTGAGAGAGGAGAAAGAAGGGAGAGAGCATGAGAGAAGGAAGAGTTAGAGGCGAGAAAGTAAGGGAGCAAGAGAGCGTAAAAGGGAGAAAGAAGGGAGACAGTGAGAGGAGAGAAAACAGTTAAACGCATGAAGGAAAAATGTTTGAGTTCCATTAGGGTCGACGTTGTAAGATACCTGCTTGGAGCCGTTTGTTCTTCCTCGCCATGAAAACCACCATCGTCCTCGGCTTCGTGGCATCTTCTCCTTTGTGAGTTTCTCTACGGTGGCCTGCGAGGGACACGCACATAGACGCATTGCTCAAAAAAACTTTTGAAATTCAGTTCACAGGTGATGATGAATCTACCTAGTACTACTTAGTGCAATTAAACAAAATAAGCATCAGAAGATAAAGAGCACCTGCAACTAAAACGAGAAATCAAAAACACACCGCAAAGGGTCAAAAACTAACTGAGAAACAGGACGCAGTGAGTTAACTCCCATCGAAATTATAGCATCATCACGAAACAAGTTTCATGTGGATGATCTTTGCTCCAAATACACTAAATTGTGTAATTCACCTTTTTAATTTGCTAACTTAAAAATCTAATAAAATTATTAAATAAATACATTTTAATGTTTTGCTTGATTTATTACAAATTCAAGCGCTAATGCAAGAGGGAGAGGGAGAACGAGAGAGGAGAAAAGAGGGAGGGAGGGAGCGAGGAGAAAAGACAGATAAGAGAAGGAGATAGGGAGATAAAGGGGAAACAGAGAGAAATAGCAAGAGAGAGGGAGAAAAAGAGAGGAAGGGTAAGAGGAGAAGATGGAATGATAGAGAAGAGAGAGAGAGAAAGAGAGTGAGACAGACACATATATAAAGACAGAAGAGTAGGAGAGAGAGAGGGGAGAAAGTGAGAGGAGAAGAGAGAGAGGGAGAGAGAAAGTGGAAAACAGAAAGAAAATACAGAGAGAGAGAGTGAGAGGAAGAGAGGGAGGGAGAAAGAAAGAAAGAGAGAGTGAGAGATAGAGAATGAGAGAAGAGAAAGAGGGAGAAAAAAAGAGAGGGAGGGAGGAAGGAAGAGAAGAGAGAGAAATATATAGAGAGAAGAGAGGGAGAAAGAGAGGAGAAAGAGAAGAGAAAGAGAGAGGAGAGGAACAAAGATAGCGAGAGACACAGAGAGTGGGAGAAAGTGAGAAGAGAAGAGAGAGGAGAGAGAGAAATATAAAGAGAGAGAAGAGAGGAGGAAGAGAGAGACGAGAGGAAAAAAGATAGTGAGAGACACAAAGAGAGTGGAAGAAAGAGGAGAGAGAGAGAGAAAAGAGTGTATCCGAGAGGTAGAGAAAGAGGGAGAGCGGAAAAGAGAGAAACTTTTTTTACCTTAGGCAGTGGTTTCTGGAAGGCTTGGCCAGCGAGCATGATGGGAGCTGCAGTGCTCCAGTTATAGTACCTGCATTATGAGATAAAATAGTGAGAATATCAGACAAGGAGAGGTAAGATGAAACCAGGCAAATCCAGCAAGGCAAATCACTCACTTAGAGCCGATCTTCACCACCAGGTTTGGGTCGTCAATGATGGAGGGATTCTCAGCAAACTGCAGAAAGGATACAGACCTCTGCAGGAAGTGCTCTGAGCGATAGACAGCGCGAGTTAGAGTCATTTCTATCTCTCAGATCATTTAATTGCGAGCATCAGCCCACCTCTAGTAATCTCCCTGCCCTCGCTGAGCCCTCCACACAGCGAGATGGCCATGGACGGCATGTCGTAGCTGTCCACGCCACTGTCTACTCCAGAGCTGCAGAGCGAGTGAGGAGAGACGGGCGCACTCCTACCGCCACGCTCCGAGCCGCTGAGCAAACACGCAGAAGAGAACACGGCTGGATCAGGTGCAACTCAGTTCAGCTCTGCTCCACTGCAGTGCTTCAGACACATTTTATGCCATCTTGCTTTAGGATTCTTCAGGGTTTTTGTTTTAGCTTTTTCTCCGTTAATTGGAAAATTTAGTTGTCTGACTATGGAGTTGGAGATCTCCCAAAACAATCGGAATTTGACAATCAATCTGCTTTTTAATTTATTGAAGATGGTAATTTTAAAAACTAGTATATGCCATTAAAACATGTTTTGAATTAGAACTTCCTTGTTTAAATTGTGTAACTTGAATATTGAAAAAATAATATCTCAAAATAAAAAATAAAAAAGTTTTAAAGGCATAATAACTTTTAGATATATTTTCAAACTTCAAATTTTTCTGCAGATATCCAGTTTGTAAAACGACAGTCTCGAGTTTTTAAAATGAAAAAATAAAATTTTTCTTAAACACAAACCGCAAATTTCAAGTTGTGAAATTCCAGTTTATTAGAAGCTTATGCTGCGTCCCAATCCATGCACTATTCCCACTTTAATGTGTGCGAAATTAGAATTACGGTGTCCCAAACCATAGTATACTTAAAAAAAGATTCTGAACTATGCCAAAGCTATGCTTTTTATAGATAGATTCTGAAGAGCTGGTCTATGAACGCTCAACTGGCTGATATTACCCACATTACTCTGTGCTCAGGTAGAAGGAGTTTTCTCTTAGACCCAAACAAGCGAGCTCTCTCTGTGATACAACTCTTTTTTAAAGAAGAAGCTCAGAAATAAATAATAGTAATATAGAGAGAGCTATATCTAATATTTTTAATGGAGGAATGGGAAAGAAGGAGTTCAGTTCTCGCACTACTTCCATCACGTGATGTTTAGTGCATACCAGATCGTGCACACACTCGAATTACACATTAAAATTAGATCAGTTCAGTTTGTTTAAAAAAATGTAGGAAATTGATTACCTTATTTTTTCAAAGCAAACCAAGCAGGAAAATCTAAACAAGTATCTACAGGGAGCAATTCCAAGTTTAATAGAGTTAAATTTGTTTGATTTTACAGAGTAATCATCCAGCTCTAAATAAGGGTATTTTTAGCTAACCATGAACACGTTAACATCTAATACAGAAAAGAAAACACTTTATACCTTTTAGGAAAGTAAAGAGCCGCCACTTCAGGATCCAGATCTTTTAAATCATCCAGATACACCCCGTCCGAACCCAAATGATGGCTTTTCTTATCTGAAGTGTTGAAAAGAAGTTAATTTTATGACGTTAATGCACATCTACATCCCTTTTAACCATAAAAACACATTTGCTGACCTTTTGTTTTGATAGGGGGCCTGCTGTTTGCTCCTCCCACCTCAGTCTGTGAGACTTTTCGTCTCTCGTTTGATTGGCCATCAGCATATAATGTCTTGCTCCAGTCTTGTTGATGGCTGGCGGTGTCTGTGATGACTCGAAAGTGTGTGTTTTCAGAGATGGGGATGGCCAGAGATGGGATATTTGGTGTTCCAGGTAGAAGCTGTGTCTGTAAACGCAATTCAGATACAGAGTAAAGTTATTTGGTTGTTTGGTGTTATATAGTGTTAAATTAATCCTCTACACCTTCAACGGTTAAGTCGAATCTGCTTTGAGTTCTAAGCATTTTAATTGCTTACACTTGGTCTTTGTGTTCTGTTCTGTCAAAGTTTTTGTATCTCAAACTCTTAAAAAATTTTAAATCAAAAACTCGATAGTCAGTAATTATAATAAATAAAATTTCTTTTAATTAATCGCTTTCTACAAATATTACAACACAAAACATGCATCATAAAGTAAAACAGTACTCAACCAATGTAGAATGAAGCTTTTTGTTGGTTCTTAAACCATAAATCTTTTCTCCACTCAGAAAACTGCGTCTCCAGCACCGGAGACGAGCTGCTGCATCTTCTCCCATCTCTTAACTGTTAATCTTAATTGTTTCTTCATCTTTTACACTCCTTACGACTCAGTCTGAATTCAAGCGTTTAATAGCTTCTGCTCTAACTGCTGTCCACGTATGCCAAGCTTATTGGTTGCTCACTAGCGCCTCCTCTGTCTATCAAGCAGTCTCACAGAAGTCCACAGCTGATTTTTACCCTACACATCTGATCTTTCCCTTACGTCTCCTTTAAATACAGAGTAAAAACCTTTCTATCTAGAGAAATTTAACACGCGTTGAATTAGTACTACATTATCTGTAGTATCCTTAATATAGGCATAAAATAATATTCAAAAATGAAGGAGTTGAATTCTTGAAGTTATACAACAATATATCTATACTCTGAGATTTCTGATCCTCCGTATCTTATCTTATGTCATTCTAAAAGCTAAACAGACAGGCTAAAAGTGTGGTGAATCAACATTCCGTGCATTGAGTTTTAAGCAATAATAAATTAGAGGGAAACACAATACCTGCTGTTCTGGTTTCTCCAGAACTTTGGTTGTTTGTGGAAGCTCGCCCCAGGACCACAGCATCCCCGTATCTTCCAGAGAACTCTTGCACAGCAGCTCCGAGTCGCTCTTCGGGGTGCAGGGACGAGACGTGTGTGGACTGGAGAGAAAGAGAGGGACAAACACAAAACCAGAGGTGTTTTAAGCTCTTTTACCTCAGGGATAATTTAATCTAGAGAAATGTCAGCCTATTTAATGGACAATACTGATATGGAGCTAATCTGGAAACTTTACTTTGGAATTAAAAAAAATGTTGAAGACAAACAGTGTTTGCCATTAAAAAATAACATTTAAAAACATTTTGTCATTAATTAAAAAAATGTAAGAAAAAAAGGACAGAAGGAAAAAGTAGAATGGAAATGTTTTGGCGTAAAAAATAGAAAAAAAAAAATTTTGTAGCTGAAAAAAATAGAAGACAAAACGTTTTTGGCATTTAAAAAATAAATAAATGAAAACAATTTTAATTGAAAAAAATTAATAAACAAACAAATAAATTTTGCACTGTAAAAAATGAATAGAATTTTTTTTACCATTGGAAAACCGACAAAATACTACATTAGGGTTTTAATTTTTGTTTCAATATTAAAAACATTTGTTTTTGTTTTTAAGAATGTACTGTATATTGATTCTCGATGACAGTCTTTTCATCTTAGTTTTTTAAAACTAGTGCGAAAGGGCAGTGAGAGTGAGCTTGAACTTCAGCATCACCTGGTTCAATACATTATCATCTGAAAGCTCTTAATAAAGAAATGAGACCTCTTTTTGCCTTATTTATTTCCTTTTTATTTAATTGTCAATGATTACCTCCTTGCAGTAACAACTGAGGGCTCAGTTGGAAGTTCGGCCAGACCTGAAAACATCCAAATATGCTTCTACTAAAACATAAATAATAATCAATCTGGTTTAAGATGCACTTTTATCAGTCGCGTCTCAAGCAGAAGATGGAAATCTTTTCAAGTTTGTTTTTAATCAACCATTTTCCCGATTTCTTTCAGAGTAGGTGCCACGAACACAGAGGTTTTATCAAGCAATTAAAAAAATTTCCACTCCCTTTTTCTATAAACTGGGACTTATGACTTTTCTGTTACCTTTTTGGTTTCATTCCATTATGACATCCTTCTCTAATGAGTTAAAGAATCAGGTCAGTACAGCGACCTACTTCTTTTAGCCTGTTTGACTGCAATCCAAACACCTTTCTGTCAATAGTACCCTGATGGAAATTAGCACAGAGCATTGTACGTGTGTGTTACCACCCAGAAACACAACAAATGAAGCTGATAAACATGACATAAAGATGGCGAGGAAGACACAAATCATGAGGACATTCGTTTGTACAGAATGGAAAGTTTTCTACCTGCCGACAGGACTCCACTCTCCATCAGAACACGCGTAAAGGGACTTCTGTCTGTTTTCACCCGACGATCCTCCACTCACAGGGTCTCTGCGAACACATATTTTAAAAGCATTTTAAAATTAGTAAGCAAGTAAATTTTATTTATAAAGCACATTTACAATCAGCAGTGCTGAACCAAAGTGCTGAACATAAGATGGGATAAACCAAAAACATGAGGAATAAAAACAACAGCACTATGACACAGTTAATAAACAAAAGTTACCCTCACAAATACTTAGCACCAGACATTTAAAATGGCTGCGAATAAAAGTGAGTCTTTGGTCTGGATTTAAAAACCTTAATGCTTGAAGAATGCTGTATTTCCAGTGGCAATTCATTCCACAGTCTAGGGCCTACTACTGCAAATACTCTGCCCCTTCGAGTGCGTGGGACCACTAGCAGCTCCAAATCAGAGGAACGGAGAGCTCTTAAGGTTTTTAGAGGATTGAGCCGCTGTGTATTTTATGATTGAGCAAGACATTTTAAGGAATTTAGAATTTTGATTTTGTAACCCACCAGTTACCAATGTAGTGCAGATAAAATTGGTGTAATGTGATCGTGTTTTCTAGCCCTGCTCAATTGCTTAGCATCAGCATTTCAAACAGCCCATACTACAGAGCATTACTATAATCTAATCTGGATGTGATGAGTGCATGTATGACCATCTCCAGATCACTAAAATATAACAATTTTTAACTTGGAGACAACACAGAGTTGATAAAAACTACTCCTCAGTACTGAATTTATCTGTGGTCAGGCACAGGTCAGAATCAATAACGAGAGGAGACAGTTGGAAAATGTTTATAGAGCTCCTCCATAAGATATTTTGCATCTTTGCAAGACCAAATACAATTATATCTGTCTTCCTCTCATTTAATTTAAGAAAGCTACAATCCAACCATTTTTATGTCTAAAATACATGACAGCAGATGATCAATGGACTCACCAACCTTAAGGGGGAGGTACAATTGTGTGTCGTCAGAATAAAAATTATAATATATCTCATGTCTTTTGATGATGTCACCCAGGGGTCCCATGTATAAATTAAAAAGGAGGGGAGCCAAAAATGATACCTGCGAAACACCTCACCTTAGAGGAACAGGTGAGGAAGAGTGAATGACAATCTCAACTTTAAAATATTGTCCCCTAAGGTATGAGTATATGCTATATATATATATATATATATATAATATGCTATAAAAATTATTTCAAAACTATTATCAATAAAACATATAGACAAAATGTAATCAAATGAAAAAAAGCGCTCACCTATTCTGATCCTGCGTCTCACTGTCGTTGATATCCATGTTGAAGAGTTCCTCGTCTGAAAGCTCCACGTTCTCCTCCCGTTTCACTCCCTCGGCTCTGAACTTCCTCCTCCTCTTCCTCTTCTTCTTCATCAGGCCGCCCTCGCAGCTGGAGCCCATCAGGAGCTTGGCGTCAGAAGGAATGGGAGACGTCACCAGGTACGGAGGAATCGCTCCCTGAATGTTTTCAGGAAAGAAGAGTGTTTTTGAACAATTGGAGCTGTGATTCTTGAATTGTTCTAATTGAATGCAGTTCATCTGATCAGGATGGGGGACTCGAGTGACGTAGAGTAGAACTGAAGAGGGTGGGAGGGTGGTGTTACAGTAGGTTTCATACTTTCCAATCAGTTTTTTTCCAGTTTTGACGAACAGCCAACAAGGAAACGGTGGAATCAGAATAAAAGTACACACTTTAATTTCATGATTTTCCGTAGTTTGTTTGTGCTATTTGTGTTTGCTTTCAAAGTGATGATGAAGACGAAGTTAATAAAGCAACAATTCGAAGCATTAATTTAAAACCTAAAATCTTAAATTGTGTAAAAACTTTTTTTCTGATTTGCTGTGTTTGGTGGAATTTGTTTTTGTTGTATTTCACAGTCACTTTAATTGCATTATGGGAAAATTAAATTAAACAACTTTGTCTTGTAAAGACTCGTGGATTGCAACTCGCTGTCTACATTTCTAAACTATACCCACATAGAAAAGTTAAGCGGGGTCTGGATTACTCAAGAAGCTCTGCTTGGCCCAGTTACCACTCTAAATTACAGTATGTGACTGGTGTGTTATTTCATAATAAATTAAATGGTTCAGCGTTTGAAGGGAAACATTATTTAAATAATACTCAGAAGAGTTAAGTGAAATTGCTGAAGTACGGAACATGGTGTCTATTGTAGATGCAGAAAAAATTGTTCATGCTTTCATGACATAAATTATAGGTTATCACCTATTTCTTGTATGCGTTACATTTTTCAAACTATTGTTTTTTTCATTTGTTAGTTTCTGTTTTGTGTTTGTTTCTGTTTTTTTTTTTTTCAGGTGCTGTCTGGTGAACTTTTCGTCGATGGATCTTAAGTTTGTATATTGTTTATGCTGGGAAGGTGAGTAGTACTTGCCTCAGTTCCCAGGGACCTCACAGAGGAAACTCTTATTTACTCTACCTGATCCTCACGAGGACTTTGTGAAGCTGCTTTGAAAGCAACTGCTAAAAAAGCACTATATAAAAGCTTGATTGATTGATTGATTGATTGATTAATTGATTGATTGACAGAAAATTTTATTTAAAAATCCTATTTGTAATTTACGTTGCGGAAAATTATTTATGTAGTATTCAAGAGAGTAATATAAAGTGAAACTAAAGAAAATCCTGTTTGTGACGTAATGTATATTGTGGAAAATAATTTGATTCATATTTAGTACAGTTACGTAAAGTGAAAGTTCACTTTATTCATATTCCGACATTAATTTATTATTAAACTCAAGAAATGTTTATTTAAGACACAATAAAACAGCTACTTTAATTCAACTGACCAACTCTCTGAACTATATGAGAGAAGGGTCTCTCTGCACCATGTGTTAGTCTTCAGCAGTCATAGACTAATGTATGTTACAACCTCAAAAAAGTGTTCAAAAGTTTTTGACCACGTTAACCTCTCAAATAAATGTTTAAAATGCATGTCAATCAGTATCCAATGCTTTGACTTTAAGAATGGTTGCTCTAATCTGTCCCAGAATGCAGCGCTCTTCTAGAAAGCTGGATTAGGATCACTGAAGGATCATGCTTGGCTTACAGTGTGTTCAGACTGAGAAAAACAGCTTTTAGTTTTCAAGTTTTAAAAGCTGCCAAGACCCAAGAGAGTTTCAGCTTTATCATCTTGATGTTTGGACACCCAAAGAACGACAGAAGTTCTTTAAAACAAAGACATCCATATAGTACAAAAAGTTTAAAAATGCTCATAGAAAATGTGAACTATAAAAGGTTCCAACACCTATTGAATTATAGCATAAACATGTATTTGTTCCTCGCCTGATCATTTTCAATCTCCTTGACGAAGAACGCTTCCCCATTTTCACCCAGCTTCATGTGCAAATCAACAGGTTCTCCATTGATCTCGATGTCCACCTGATTTGTGGAGAAAAAAACAAAGAGTTCTTACGCTTGTTTTATATCAGTGTTGACTGTACATGTTTTGAGAGAAGCATCTGTCAATGCATGCAAACCTTTTTAAACATCTGAAACAGACTGCTATTTTGAACAATTAGGGAGTACAGAAGTAGCTCTCACCACTTTCTCTCGTGACCTCAGGACACCCATCTTTCCGAAGCGGACATGGAAAGGAGAGCAGACCATACCTCCATCCGGCTGTCGGATGACGATGATGTCGATGCATCCGGAGAGCGTGGCGGGATTCAGGCCCCTGTAGAGCTCCTTTACCTGCACGAATACCTGCCCTGCCAGCTGACCCACGAAGTTCATTGTCTGAGTCTGAAAGGGGAGGAGAGGACATTTGAGAGAACCACTGGTAGGATGGTCTTAAACAGAAATGTGTAAACCTAATTTAAATGTATTTGGCAACACCAATTTGCTGGTGTTCAGTGCCAATCAAAATTGGCAACACCAGTTTTGAAAAGTATGTAACAGAAGGAAACCACATAGACTTTATTTGATCACTTTTATCATAACGCATCCTACAGTTTTTGGTCTTGTGGCTCAAGCTGTAGCTCCTCAACTGAACACTTGAGACAGTGTCAATAACTGAGTAGATTACAAATAGCACCAAAGGTAAAGGGTGCTAATTGTAACACTCCAGTATGAGATATTTTGACATTTTCATGTATGGAATGTATTTCAGCTAATTTAAGTTTCTCTTACTTTGAGTTGTGTCCCTGTGTATGACTTCCTCGTTGAAAAACAACTTTCGACTGTTTGGCTAACTGTACTAGAAAATTATTATTAAATACAAATAAAACTGTAATTAAAAAATATATATATTACAAAAAGCCTTAAACAATCAGCTTAAATTTCATTACTTGTGAATGTGTTCTCAAATTCTGTAGCCTTAGAACTGAAATCCACCTGCATCTGTATCTTCTAGCCTCAAGTTAGTTTGAAAACTTAAGAGACTGGCAACAGGCTCACACACGAGCTGCTGTGCAGCACCACAGTTACAACTGCACATTAAATGGATTATCTTGTTAACGCACAAGGTTTCTTCAATATTTAAAATTAGGTATGCATGTCTACCTTAAGTTTAATTTTACACAATTATTAGTATGAATTATGCCGACAATACCTAGTGACATCAAGAACAGAAGTTTCAGAAGAGCAGGAACAGAATGTTGGGTTTAGCGGAGTAAAAATATTTTAATATTTTAAATATTGACTCATGTTAGGCAGCAAACTTCCCTCTGTAAATATCAAGAGGAGTTATAGTTGAAATACCACAATAACTAAAATAAATACAAAGTACTGTACTACAATAAAAACAAATCTAAAACTTAAACACACAAGGTACAAGGCAGAATTTTCCACTACTAGTACAGCGGACAACACCATCTGTTCATAAATATTAGTCGGCCTGTGTCATTATTTGTAAAAATGCTACTTCTCAGCCTCTGCTTCGGTACTCTGTCTTTAAAAATGTGTATCGGTGCAACAACCTTTATAATACAATTATTATAGCAATTTTAATAACAGTGAAACAAATGATAACAGAATATACATATTGCGTTTCAATGTTTTTTTCAGCTTGCAAAAACTATGCATTGCAGAAGTTTTGTTTGGATACACATAACAGTATTGGGCAAATTTTTGGCTCATCTCTACAACCAATGGGAATCAGGTGTTCGATCACTACAGGTGCTGAAAACTACAGGTGTAAAAATCAAGCACCTAGCCATGCAGAGAGTATTTACAACTATTTGTGAACAAATGGGTCTCTCTCTGGAGCTCTGGAAATTCCAGCATGAGAATCGATGAGAACAGCAGCAGTAACCGGTTTCAGCAGCGATCACTGGAGTAAACCGTTCAAGCTCTGGGCTTAAACGTAACCAAATTATTCAAAATCATCCTTCATGCACAGAGGACATGAAAAAAAACAGAGAGGGAAAAGGAAACTGTAAGAAAACAAAATCTTCTGGCAAGATGTTAGTTCAACATTTACGTTTTTTCTTTAATTGTATCATTATAGAGTAACACGCCGGGACATAAATAAACGAGTTTTAGTTCTGCTCGAACCCAAATTAAATGTAAAAATATAAGAAAACTTAATAAGCGGACTAAAAACTGACTAGTGCAATAGAATAATTTTATGCTATTTGACAAAGGGTGTGCAATACATGCATAGACTATATTTTTTACATTTAGCTAATAAGCATAAAATAGTTTTCCATGAGCAAAGCTACAAACACAATTTTTTTTTTAAATCTTTCAATGATAAATGTATTAAATCTCTGTTAAAGACTTAGTACAGTTGAAATAAAACATGACTATTATAAGAAAGGTTTGTGAAAGTCTTACTTTACATGTATTCAACGATAGGGTGCAATGCTATAGTTTAATCCATGTAAGTAGTCTTTAAATAAAAATAAAATAATTTAAGACAAAAGTAAAACAACGATATAGCAAATTAAAATGTGATGAATGCTGAGAGACTCATTAAGATTTACCTTTACATTGAATAAGTAATGTAATTGACTATTAATGAGAAAACAGTGTTTCTATGGTAATAACCGCATCATCAACATCTGCAGCTGCTTGCTGAGTTCATATAACACTCTCCTAACTCGTTTAAACAACATTAAATACATTTAAAACTAAAGTATAAAGATAATCTCACCTTTTTACGTCTCCCTTCAGCTCATTGTGTTGTTAAAACTGAAATTAGTGAAGGGAAAACCTTCAAGTGAAGGAAAAAACCTTCCTGTCAGCGTGTCAATGTGAGTGACGTCACGACGACAGAAGATTTCCCTGCTACGAAAGATCTGAAGGATAACTACCTGTCCTTCCTCTCTTCGGGATGTTTTCTGATGCCTTTTAGTAGATCCTTTATTTTACATAGTCGTTAACATCGCTTTAATAAAGAGAGCATTTTCAATCCTCTGACTGAGAGAAGAAGGGCTATTTGAGTTGTGGGCGGGTTCGGAGAGTCTGTTTAATTGTGATGATTCGTCGGTGCACTCTTGAGTGACAGCTGTGAGGTGTCCCTTTGTCTAATCAGTGCGCGGGATTCGTAAAAAACAGTGGCGGCACTGAGGTGACTTTGCTGACCAATCAGAGAGCAGCTCTCGTACTCACAAGCGGGCAAAGTAAGGTGATCAGATCAGCCAATCAGCGTGCAGCATTCACTGAATTTCACTCAAAAATACACTGTTGGTGTATTTTTGGACGTATGTTGACGATGGAGTTTGCTTGTTGAACGTTAATAAACGGTTGTGCTATAGTTCCCCAGCTAAGCTTTTGTATTATTCTTAAAAAAAGTGCTGTTTACCTCATGGTTTGAATGTAGGTTATTCAAAAGTTTTAAGCTGTATTTTTATTATTAGCACATATTTGTTGCTAATGCTATAAAACGGAGCACAACGTCTACAATGGCAGTAGTAGTCTACAATTAACAGTTGTACATAATACATATCCATAATACAAGTCTTAAATATTCTGCTTGTGTTAAACCAACTAATGTAGCTGGGATAGCTGGCACATTACAGTTTAATTGCTATTTTGGTTTCGTTCAATATCAAATTGGAGTCTTTACAAAGTCACTCACACCAATTTCATCTGCTTTAGGAAATGAAACCTTTTCGAGTCATCAGATACCATGTGCTCTTCCTCTCAAGGTAAAGATGTGGCCAAAAGCAGTTTAGTATAACGTGAGACTAATAGTTGACTGTGCAAAGTAACAACATAAACTCTTCAGTGTTCAGAAATAAGGTTGTTTGTGTTTAGTTTAATTTGAAAGAACTTCATGCAGAGAGAGAGAGAGAGAGAGAGAGAGAGAGGAAACAATAGATTGGTTTCCTAAGGTTTATGCAAAATTCATGAATGTACTCTCATTGCGGTCTTATAGATTACACTTTAGATGGGTTTAAAGTTGCTTCTATCTTGGGTTTATTTCTTTTCTTAATTTTCTGAGGATCTACTCTCTTAGGGGTTAGAATTGAGCAAATTCTCACTCACTGTAATGTTAAAACTGACCAACTTTGTAATGAAGGCGTCACGGTGGCACAGTGGGTAGCACTGTCGTCTCACAGCAAGAAGGTCGCTGGTTCTAGGCTCGGATAGGGCTGGTTGCATTTCTGTGTGGAGTTTGCATGTTCTCCCCGTGATCGCGTGGGTTTTCCCCGGGTGCTCCGGTTTCCCCACAAGTCCAAAGACATGCAGTATAAGTGAATTGAATAAGAACAATTGTCCATAGTGTTAAAGTGTGAATGTTTCCCAGTGATGGGTTGCGGCTGGAAGGGCATCCGCTGCGTAAAAACAAAAATGCCAGAGAGTTGGTGGTTCATTCCGAAAGGGAATAAAGCCGACATGAAGATGAATGAATGAACTTTGTAATGTTTTTTTATTTAGATCGATAGTTTTGACCTTCATGAACATTAGGGGAGCGAATTAGTTATAAATTTGTTTGTTTACGATATTTAAAATGTAAACGTTCAGCCAATCAGACATCTGTGCTATGTCCATGTCCCGCCTCTCTGGACCTTTGGTTATTGGGAAGTGATGCATTTCCACGAAGGCGATGGTTGGCTACACCCCTTATTAACAAAAAACAAAAACAAAAAAACAACAACAAAAAAAACACCCATTATTAGCGCGTTTCACTGATCATATAAAACGTCAATGGTACAGAGGCCCTTTAGCACTGTTAGACTCCTAGAACAAACAGCACCACCTGTGGCTAGTGGAAGATACTGCAGCCACAGGTGGAGCTGTTTGTACTGAGAGTGCAGCGGCTGCAGTATCATCTCCTCACCACAGGTAGAGCTGTTCGCCCTGGGAGTGGGCTAAGGGTCTTTAGCTTGATTCTACAGGAAGGAAGATTTGGCATTCTGGTGTTTCTAGCAGGCATCAGCATCATGGTCCACGTCTGGCTTATGTAATGTTGTTTTTAATGTGACACAGACAAAACATGTGCCAGACATTAAGGAAACTTGGTGAAGGGGTTGGGCTGTCTTCGGGCCCATTTGTGGCCCTTGAAATCAAGAACTACTAGAGAATGGAATGACTTTCACTTTAATAGTTGCATTCAAAGAAAAAATTCTAATTTTAAGATAAAAAAAATACTGTCTTAAAGGTAACACCTTACATTTGTGTTTTTTTTTTCCCTTTTGACAGTTTTATCTAAAACTTACAAAATAACAATTAACAAGTCCCAGTGCAAAAAAAAAAAAGACTAATAATACATTCTGCCAGTGTTAACACTTACAATATTATTTATTTGTTAAATTTTCATATTTGTGCAAAAAGTACCTGTAATTTTTAGGAATTGTGTTATTTAACGGTTATAAATAAATTATGTTTTAAAAGTTGGTTATGAGGTTGTTGTTTTTTTAGGTTTTTGCCTAGTAAAGGCATTAGGTGTGCCAAACATCAACTCTGTTTATTGTAAATTATACTCAGTTAAAATATTCATACCCTTTTCTAGATTTTTTTTTTCGAGAAGAAAATCATCCAAAATTCTAATTCCAATGTCTGAACTCATCTAAAAAAAAGACATAACAATGAGTGTTAAAGAGACTGGGTTACCCAGGACCAGCTGGAGTCGATGGTTTCTTCTTGGCTCTGAAAGTCCTCACTCCCAGGTTCCTCCTCTGAGTCCTCCTTAACCTCTCTGTCCATGGCAAATGCTGACTTTACAATGCAAATGTCGCATAAACATGAGACAAAGCTGCAAGTAACTGCAGATCAGCCGTTTAATGGGAGACGAGGTTAAAGGGAGAGCTGTTCTGTGTTTTAAAGAGTGACAAGTACAGAGAGGGAGAGTCTTTCTATATTTGCTCTGGTGTAAAGAGAGTGTTTGTGGTAACGTGAGAGGATCAAGTGCACGAGAGACCCTCAAGTTCACGTCTAAAACACTCTGACACACTTTCAGAGACCTCAGAGTGATTCATGGGAGTGAACTGAGGAGGACGACGCAACATAATCAAAAAGACAATGTAACAATTTTTGTTTTTATTATGAATTGTAATAGCAAAATCCTAATTGGACAAGTTAAACAAATATAGTAATGTTAATGATTTTCATGCAATCTTTTATAATACGCACATAAACACACTTTTATATGCACATAAAGCATACACTGCAACTTATCAATTATGTTGAAAAAGATATGTTTACATATTTGACACTAACGTGTGTAAGTAATTAATATAATAATAAATATGTGACAAAAACATGTCAAACTGCTTGAATAAATGAATAAATAAATAAATAAATAAATAAATAAATAAATAAATAAATAAATAAATAAATAAATAAATAAATAAATAAATAAATAAAATCTAGAAAGATATTTAAATAAACAGAGCCTTTTCTAGACAACAAATAAAAATCATTAAACCCAGAGCAAGAAGGCAGTGAGGATTTTGAAAAAAAAAAACTTAACATCAATAAAATGTAGAAAAAACGTTCATAAGAACACAGCATTGTAATTAAAATATTCTTTTTATGAGCGATCGATTCATTTCTGGCTTTTATTTTGGAAGGAAGTGCTCTTTGTCACCGACAGTGGAACTTTTATTGTACGCACTTCACTTCCGGCGCAGTGTTGTTGTTGAGGCGCTATGGTTGGCAGCTACGGCCTCGGTTATTTCCCGTGAGTGTTTGTGATTTCTGCTCGGTTTGATGTACCGTGCAACCGAGATCAAGAGCTTCGGTAAAGCGGGAACCGGCTGGTACGTGTTTGATCCCGATATTCTCTCTGTCATCTTTTTCGTTAGTTCAGATCAGAGCATTGTGTGCATGGATTGAAAAGAGCTGAGCAGTCTCACAATAACCGACCAATGTACGTTCCTCCTTTTCCTCTTTCTACAAATCCTAAGATTTCGGAATGGCTTTAGAATAGAGTAGCCTAAATACCGTTATATGGATCATTCATCTGTGAACCTTCTCTGCCGTTGGTAATAGTTAGATTAAGAACGAATTAGATGATTTTTTAACTTAAAACCACGTTGGGGATGTTGGGGAGTATCCCACCCAATACTTTTTTCATTATAAGTGCTGTTTTTGTGTGTATATTTTTCACAATCACAACACCTGGCTTTGTCAGTAAATATTTAGCACACAATTTAAATATTGCTAAACATTATCACTGGACCATTGCAACACAGCAGTGATTTTATTGTTGTGCTGGGATGTATTTTTATGATCACTTCTAACTACTGATTGAGTCATAGAAAATGTTTTCTCAAAGGCTGCTATCTGCTCATTTCTGTGTAAGTGCAATTTGGGTCAGCTTAGAGCCTTATTGGGTGGTAAATAAACAGCTTCCTCTTATTTATTGTCAATTCCAAAAGTTAATGGAAAGCTGTGAAATAAGTTTTTGTTTTGATGCCACAAACAAGCCTAATGCTATTTAAGGGCTAAAAGATCTCTTAAGATGACGCTTTACTCGATCGTTTTAATTTTAGTTCTTGAATTCTGTTTTTGTTATTTATTGCACAATCTGCTTATTTTTTTTGAATGTTTGACTAGCTTCTTGTTTTTTTCTAATGATCTGGACATTACAAAACTCGTTTTCTTTTAATAAAAACTTTTATTTTCTCACGAACTCAAGAAAGTTGTTGTAATGAGGAAAATGCTGTTATGTCAGGATCATGAACAGATAAAGTAATTGCAAGAAAACAACTCACATTATGCAGAGAAATCAAGCCGTTATCAGGAGAAAAATAATTTTAGTTATTAATAAAAGTTATTTTGTGAAAATATTTTTGGTCAAGATCCTATTTTTTCATGCATTTTTTTGTGTCACATAAAATAAAGTTGTTATTGCATGATTTAAAAAAAAATTAAAATGAGAAATAAGGCATTTTTATTAAAATCTATTTTTTAAGTACCATGATCCTCTTATAAAAAAATGTATGTACTTGCTATATTAAAAATAGTTTTATCAAGATCATGTGAAAATACGCCATTGACAAGAGAACGCTGTTTTTAATGTAAATCATGAAAATAAAAATAAGTATTCTATTAATGAAGTGTAAATAAGCCATTATCACATGAATGCTTTTTTTATATAAAGAAGGTATCACATGAAAATGAAAGTAGTTATATTAAAAATAGTTTTAATCAAAGCTATTATTGCATGAAAACAAATTAATCACCAGAAATTAAAACTAGTCTTTTATGTGAAAAACATGATAACGAAAACCAAATACCGTTTAGATCTCAAGAAAATCAAGTTGCTATAACAACAAAACAAGAAAAAAAACACATGGTCACTAAAGAGTTTCGTACGGTGTCTCTTTCTCTCTCTCTTGTTTTCTCTCTCTCTTATTCTCTCTCTTTCTCATTCTCTCTCTTTCTCATTCTCTCTCACTCTCTCTCTCTCTCTCTCTCTCTCATTCTCTCTCTCTCTCATTCTCTATCTCTCTCTCATTCTCTCTCTCTCCCTCTCATTCTCTCTCACTCTCTCTGTCTCTCTCTCTCATTCTCTCTCACTCTCATTCTCTATCTCTCTCTCTCTCATTCTCTCTCACTCTCATTCTCTATCTCTCTCTCTCCAGGCATTTTCGGCGGACAATGGACGAGCTGGTTCACGACCTGGTGTCGGCTCTGGAGGAGAGCTCGGAGCAGGCCCGTGGAGGTTTCGGCGATGGAGGTGATCACGCGCTGACTGTCGGCTGCCTGCTAAAACGCCAGGCTCGCAAACGCCGTGGCCGAAAGCGTAGATCGGACAACCCTCACCCGCCCTGGGACCCCTCCCACCTCAGCGAAGGCTCCGAGTCTAGTTTAGAGGAGCAGAAAGATTACCGCGCCTCCACTGCAGCAGGGGGCGCTCACACGCGGGATAATAATAACAGTGACTCTGATGAGCAGCTGGGGGCCAAACGCCGAACTCCACTTTCTGTGGATTCTGGAAGAAACAAGAGGCCGATGTGGATCGACGACCTCAACGGGGCCGATGCCTCGGGGACAAGAAGTTTACGAAGGCGCCGGAAAGTCAAGCGCATGGCTGTGGATCCACCAGCAGATGTCACCACCATGCTAGCGCCGCCATTTAAAACTCCATCGTTAGGGGTCAGCAGAGAGCTAGGCTTCAACCCCAAAGGGAAAGTGAGCGATTTGAATAAAAACAGAGTGAAGAAGAGGAAGTTTTCGGCGCAGAGGCTCGCCCAGGATGCGGCAGATGAAGGAGTGGTGGTGGAGAGTGAGGAGGCGGTGCAAGCGGTCAAAGATAAGATGGAGTTTGAGGAGCAGAAGGGCTCGGACGAGGAGATGAGTGACAGGTGGTTAGTGATCACTTCCTTTTCGTAGCTCCTCCTTTTCCTGTTTCTCTGGCCTTAAAAAATACATTTAAAACCCCACATTTTTGGCATAAAAATGTTTTAAATGTACTTTTCTTGGTCTTAATTAATTTCTCTTATATGCCCTTGTTTTTCTGATTTTCATGTAAAGCTCATCTGAAACATGTTTTTTAAATTATTGTTGCTTGGAGTTGCCAGAGGTTGAGAAAATACTCAATATTAATGCTAAATACTAAAAATGTGTTAAAATGATGGTTAGGGTTGCCAGAGTTTCAAATAATTTGCATAAATGTTAAAAAACGTAAAAGTCATGATTAGGGTTGCCAGATAATTAGATAGTTAGAATTGCAAGAGTTTCAAAAACGCTTGGGAACATGCTTAAATTCTCAAAATTTTAAAAGTGATTATTAGGGCGTCAGAGATTAAGAAAATGTGCATAAATGCTCAAAAGCAAATAGCTTATTGTTGGGTTGTCAGAGATAGAGAACATTCTCCTAAATATTAAAAATGTTAAAATTGATAGCTAGAGTTGCCAGAGTTTTGAAAATGCTTGGGAACACATATAGATGCTCAAAATCTTAAAAGTGATTGTAAGGGTTGCCAGAGATTAAGAAAATGCACATAAATGCTCAAAAGCATTAAACTTGATTGTTGGGGTTGCCAGAAATTGAGAAAATTCTTTAAACTGTCCAAAATTGTAAAATTGATGGCTAAGGTTACCAGCGTTTGAGGAGATACTCAAACAGTAATTTTTTGTAAAAGTGATGGTTAGGGTTTCAAACAACATATTCGAAGAACACTGTTTATTATGCAAAATAATTTTTGTTTATGTTTTTGATGTTATGATATAGGTCTTAAGATTGGTTCATAACGGCTTTAAAAAGTCTTAAATTTGACCTCATTAAACCAGCAGAAACCCAGATTAGTGCACTCTTTTCAGTGGACCTGTCTGTGAGCGAGCGGAGAACATAAAATAAAGCAATCGAGCGTAAATACGTCCCCTTTTAGGTATATATTAATTGGTACGAGAGAGTAAAGTTACAAATCTGTTTCTTTGGCTCATAATCATAAGGGAATCTTTTTTTTTTGTGTCGTTTAAAAGCTGCATAGAATTAGGACTGACCTCAAAAGGTCTCCATGCACATTTAGGACAGCTGGCTCTTTATAACTGGTTATTTATATGTTTAAAGATGTGTGTAAAGACACTTATTCATGTAAAGAACCAGTTGTTCTAATTGTGGATGGTTAAGAATGGTTCCTATATATATATAAACAGTCAGGATGAACATGTGTAACATTATTAACACATTGTGACCCTTAGGTGGCACTGTAGCCAGTGTGTTTTGTCACCAGCGAGAGTGTAACCCATGTTACTTCCAAAAAAAGGCTTAGAAAAGATCTGCGATCTCTGTGTTTGCAGTGAGACGAGCAGCGTAAGCAACAGCAGTGACGGAGGCCTCTACACCAACGACGAGGGGAGGCAAGGTGCGTGCTTTCAGTTATTAAACAATCCTGGTCCAAAGAACCATCCGCTTCAGCTGGGACAAATTCATAACCCGAAATTACACTGAGGAAATCTCAGGAGGCTCATGAAACCAGAATTAGTAACATTAAAATCTACAAAATTTCAGCATTTAACCCAAAAATTAACAAAAAAAAAAAATTATATTATAACTTAAATTTGACATTTTTGTACAGGAAAAAAAACATTTGTGCAGAATATATGACGGTGGACCAAAATTACTCTATATATAAATAAATATTATAATAAGTAAATAACAGTATATAAATAAAAGTAAAGAAATGCATGATTAAATCAATGAAATAATATTTGAAATTAAATATAACCATAAGAAAAAGTGATGAAATACAACAATAAATAGATAAATGATTGGTTAAATCAATATATTGATAATAATTCAATGCTTAAATAAAAGCATTCAAATATTTGTAGATAAATATATGCATTGCATTTCTACATTTTAACTAGTGTATTTAATCATGTTAATTTTTTCTTTTTATTGTATTTATGTATTTTTGTTAATATGCTAACTGTGTGCAGGGCTAAATTCAGTCTAAGCCTGGATTATTATTGTTTAATTATTTATTGTTTTGTTTATTTATGCTGAAGTAATTTCTGGTCCTCTGTAAACATATTTGTTATTGCAGAAGAAATACACACTTTTAAACGTTATCATTCAAAATAAGAAATAATGAACCAGAAGAAAAAAAATGGTGTTCTATATCTTATTACATTACAAAAAGATTATTTTAGAGGCCAATTTTCCCTTTTTGTTGCTTTATAGTTATAAATAGTTATTAACACCACTAAAATGATTTAATAAAGAATATAGCTTTTTCAGACTTCTTAGAGTGTGAGACTGGTGTGTACATGATGTGGGATGAAAGTAGTAGTGATTACGAACGACATGTGTGCAAACTCCTTCTTTCCCATTCTTTCATTAAAAATATTCTAATAATATAAATAACACTCTCGATATTGCTATTAAAAATTAGTCGTATTACAGAGAGAGCTCGCTTGTTTGGGTCCCAGAGAAAACTCCTTTCACCCGAGCACAGGGGATTGTGGGTAATATCCGCCGGTTGAACGTTAATCAATCTGCTCTTCAGAATCTAACTGGAGAAAAAAGCACACAATATGGGATCCACTCGGATCCTTTTTTGTACACTACAGTTTGGGACACTAATTCTCCTTTTGCAATCATAAAAGTGTGGATAGTGCGCAGATTGGGACGCAGGGTAGAGTGTTTTATGCGGATGTTCACTAACATCGACCTGCGTGATAATGCTGGTTTATTTTCTATAGATAAAGTGAAGCCTCCGGTAACTTGGAGGCAGTTTAAAAACATGAACCAGTTAACAGGTTAAAATTTCAACCCTCCTGAAACAGAATACATACATTTATGAATGCTGATTTAATTTAAAAACTCCGGAAATTAAAAGTGCTCCTGAAATTATTTTCAGAAATATTAGTGAGGTAAGATTGTGCTTGCTAGCGTGTTGTGTTTTCTCTCAGGGGATGATGAGCAGAGCGACTGGTTCTATGAGGGTGAGCCTGGGGGCGCGTGTGGCATCGCCGGGGTGGTCCCCTGGTGGGACAGGGACTCCAGTGAGCTGGACCTCAACGACCCGGTCTTCAACAGCATCCTGACCGGAGCCTTTCCCCTCATGTCGCAGGGCTCCCAGAGAGGTGCGTGTGATTATTCCGCTGCTCACACTGCGGTCACACCTTTGTCGAAACGGCCGATTATGTGTTTTTCCTTGCGCGTATATCTGCACTTCTAACATCCGCCCCTACAATCTGGCTGCGGAGAACGTCCATCAGTTTTGTAAATCGGAATTTTAAAAACAACTTGCTTTTAGCGATCCACAGTGTCATGTACACCGTCTTTTAATGAACAATTGGCTTGTTTGAAAATGAATCTAAAACAAAGGCACTTAGGCCATTATATATCAAAATAAAAGTCATGATTTCACACATCAGTAAGTTTAAATTCTCTACAATGAACGTGAAAAAACTTTAATCAAGCGTGTGTGTTTTTTATCTTAATTTATTTTCTGTCCCGTTATATATTAAAATGACGTTTTGGTAAAAGAAAGATTCAATGGACAATAGTAAAACAACTGCTTCTTCTGCAATAGTTTAAATAATGAGTACAGTAAAGGTTTTTTTTAAGAAAGCGCTTCATAGACTTTCGTAGACCTTTAAGCACGTTAAGACGTTTAATGTAAAACTTTTAAAAAAAAGACGGAGCCTGAAAGGATTTTTCACTGAAATCAAAGATTTTTAGAAACATTTCCATACCTACATTATATTACATTTTCTTGAGTGATGTTAACAGTTTGCGTTTGGGCAGGTTTTTGGTGTTATTTTGTTGATAAAAGTTTTCGAACTAAAAATTCTTCACTTATTTTGTTTCATTTAATTTTTTAGAATATTTTTTCGGCTCAATTGAACTTGTTTCGCAGGGTTAAGCATCTTGCTCACGGTGGACGAGGGTGCGGTATCAAATCCCATTAAAATCTTTAGTTTGATGTTATTTTTATTTATTTATTTATTTTTGTAACACTGACTATATTGTTAATCATTCAACCTCAACATAAATTAAAAATTCCAACCAATCTGATGTACAGCAACAAAATAAGTAATTTAAACTTCTACTGTAATGGTAATAACTTCATGCAATTATTTTCCTGCTTATCACAAAACGGTTTCTCTTCAAATTGAAAGTACACATTCCCTTTGAGTTATGAGATATTCCAAATCAATCTGATGTAAAGTTACTGAATAATAGTCACCTAAACTTCTACTTTAAGAGTAAGAACTTCATCGGCTTACTGCTCCAAAATGCTTAGTTATCATTAGTTAGTTATTATTTATTATTTGTTAGTTTTGGGGAGTTTTTGAGAATGGTAATGAGAAATCCAAGGGGACTCCACTTGTCTCAGAAATGTTTTGTCAAAAGGGCCAAAAATGATCTTTTGTTCAAGAAATGCTTTCGTTTAATCTGGAATTATTGCGCTGACTTGTGTATTTTACACTATAACTGCTGCGTTGGAATCAATGCAATGTTTAAAAATCAGCAGGCTTGAGAATGAGAGGTGAAGTAGTTCTCTTGGTGTCCTCTAGAGGACAGCAGTGTACAAGCCAATAGTCCATGACCTGCAGCAACACCTTGATCACATCGACTCCAACTTGTCTTCCTCAATACTTTAATCATAAAAGACCTTTAATTATAAAAGTTAGAAACACCAGTGTTCTTTGATGTTTTAATCTTAGAGTGCTTTTAACTTCCAAAGAGCTAAAGGTTATTTATAATTAAAGGTATATATATATATATGCAACAGTGTTTTTATTTGTGCAGCGTGTGCTTTGTTTAAGTAGAGCTCTCAGTTTAAATTTTGTGTGCTCAGGGTTTCAAGCTCGGCTCGCACGTCAGGCCTGTCTCGAGCAGTCTCAGGTGCGTGGGTGGACTCCATGAGAAGTTCTTCTGATATGAAATGTCACGCATGTTTTGAACCTCCTTCTCGTTCCCCCTCAGGGAACCTCTCAGGGACTTCCTCACGGGTTAGCCGGGTTATCCCAGTCTCCTCACGAGTAAGTGCTGATTGGCTCACTACATGCTTCACCATCACTAGAGAGAGATACGATCACTCTAGACCTGTTTCTTATTTAGACCCGGATTATCTTCTATGTGTCAAAGCAATACAACAAAAATACATTTTATGAAGTTATTTATAATTTTTGGATGTTGAGCTCTTCTTTTTTTGCATTTCATTGGATGTATTGGTCAGAAAAAAATTGTGAGCACTTCACAAACTTTAAAAATAAAGCACTTTAGTAAAAAAAAATACCTTACAAGTGCATGAGTTTAACCTTGAGGTGTAGAAGCCATGATCACAACAGTTTAACTTGAGAGAGACACAACATCGGGATAATGGAGCCTTCGAAGTTACACAGCAGTATATTCAGGCTGAAATATGGGCTTGTAAATGCTAATTGATATTGAACATTTTTACTAGTGGTGGGCTGTAAACATTCAATAATAGTATCGGGTGATAAAAAAATATGTTGCCTTTAATCTACTTTCAGTATATTAGTTGGGTGCTGAGTTTTAGTGAAGTGTCTGTCAGGAACTAAACGGTTCCTTTGAGCCGACTCTTTGCACTGAACGATGAGAACCGGCTCACTAATCTAGAGAACTGACTCACGTTCAAGATTGAACAGACATGATTGGTTGAAATCCTTCACCGAGGGAAGGTTCGGACTAGGGCTGCAACTAATTGTTAAAATCGATAATAATTTGTTGGGATTGCCATTGAGATAGAGAGAATTCTCCTAAATGTAAAAAATGGAATAATGGCGACTAGGGTTGCGTAAGTTTGAGAAAAGGATCATATACACTCAAAAATCCATGACATCTTAAAAGTGTTAGGGTTGCCAGATATTGACATAACTCGTAAATGTTAAATATAAATGTGATTTTAATGCTAGAAAATGTAAGTGAGGGTTAGGGTGTTTAAACAATGTATTTGAAGCATTCTGTTTATTTTGATGTTTTTTGATTTTGGCCTTAAAATGTACCTGATAAAACCTGCAGAAACCCCGATAAATGTACTCAAAATTGTCTTTTTTTGTGTTGCAGCTCGTGGTTCAGTTCGGGAGGCAGAAGAGAGCAGGTAACACTAGAGTCACATATGCACAGTGCACTGCTGAAATCGCTAACCAGAACAAGATAACGGTCTCATTAAGTTGGGTTTTGTAACCCAAAGAAAGAGTTCTTTGCATCAGCAGCAGCCTGCTGCACACGTTTGTTAGGAGAGACGAGGATCTGCAGGAGACTGCAGATCAAATCTAACACAGGTTCATGCAGTCGAGTCACAAATTATTCTACACGCTATGAAAGCGAATACTGAGATTGTGTTGTGCCATGATATGGATATGGATACAGTCGCATTCATAAATGTAATGAATTCAGCTTTGTTTCGCTTGCACACGCTCAATTTATTTGATGTTTACACTCAGAGATATATCGTCTCATGCAGCAGCTGATGTGACGCGATGGCTTGTGCAGAGAGCAGAGGGTAAAGCTAGTTAGGTAACTTACAGAGGTTGTGTCAGCTGCTTCTCCATCTGAAATCCAGTCAGTTGCTAAACTAAGTTGCTAAAAGTGTCCAGGAAAGGCTGAAAATGTTGCTTGATTGGTCACTATTCACTGCATTATAAAAAAAAGTCGCTAGGCAGTCTGAAAAGTCGCTAAATCCAGCGATAAAGTCACTAAGTTGATAACACTTTACGGAGTGTGAGGACAGCTACTCGGGCGCCTCCTCAGCTCTCTCCTAACTAATCTCTTTCTGTCTCTCTCTGTCTCTCTGCGCTCTCTCTTTCTCTCTCAATGCTCTTTCTCTCTGCTCTCTCACTCTGCGCTCTCTGTCACTGTTTCTCTCTTTCAGCGCTCTCTCTTTCAGGCGCCTCCTCAGCTCTCTCCTAACTAATCTCTTTCTGTCTCTCTCTGTCTCTCTGCGCTCTCTCTTTCTCTCTCAATGCTCTTTCTCTCTGCTCTCTCACTCTGCGCTCTCTGTCACTGTTTCTCTCTTTCAGCGCTCTCTCTTTCAGGCGCCTCCTCAGCTCTCTCCTAACTAATCTCTTTCTGTCTCTCTCTGTCTCTCTGCGCTCTCTCTTTCTCTCTCAATGCTCTTTCTCCCTGCTCTCTCACTCTGCGCTCTCTCTGTCACTGTTTCTCTCTTTCAGTGCTCTCTCTCTCTCGTGCTCTCTCTGTTTCTCTCTTTCAGCGCTCTCTCAGGCGCCTCCTCAGCTCTCTCCTTCTCTCTGTCTCTCTCTTTCTCTCTGCGCTCTCTCTCAATGTTCTTTCTCTCTGCTCTCTCACTCTGCGGTCTCTCTGTCTCTGTTTCTCTCTTTCAGCGCTCTCGCTCTCTCACTCTTTCTCTCTATGTTTCTCTCTTTCAGCGCTCTCTCCTCTCTCTCTCTCTGTTGAATCAAGTTATCGTTTAAAATGTGTAAATAAAGACGTACAGTCTGTAATGCAAGTGTTCAGGTCCAGTTCCAGCCAACTGGGAGAAATAAAGTAGAAAACAGTCTGGAATGGTGACTAAAAACCGTGAGAGGGAAACTAACTAACTTGTAACTAACTAACTAACTAACTAACAAGGCGGAGAAACTGTTCAGCTGTCACATTTGTAGTAATGTGTAAAGTCTTACTGAGGTTTCATCATGAAAGTATTCTCTCAAGCTCTAGGTATCAGAGTCATAGTTAATCTACATTAGATCACCTCAGAATTAAACACTGAGTGTAGTTTGAGGTGAAACGCCAGCAAGTAAGCCTAGAAATGAACAAAACTATTTGTCATATTTAACAGTGGCAAAAAAGTGTCTAATCTCACACTTTAAATAAGGTTAAAATACAAACTTTGCCTCTAATGTTAGTAAAGTATACTCAAATGTAACGTTTAATTTTTTTCGTCATATTGCGATATAGTACCGATATCGCCTGGACAGTGGAAAATTCATACTTTTAGGTTAACTTAAAGTTTCCGTTTAGGAGATGCTTGCGTAGTTACGTCACCAGAGTCACGTGAAGAGTCTTGAGACATTTACATAATGCTTTCTGTTGAAGAGCCATGAAATGGACTGAGGTGTGTGACCGATCCACTGGTGTGGGCTTAGAAGATATTTTGTTCTGTTTATAAAAGCGCTGTTTATTCATATCTTGAATTGTTAACATTGTTATCTTGGCTTTAAACAAACAGAGGTGCTATTAGACCTGTGTTCTAGACACAAACTTGTTTGCTGTGATTTTAACCAATGGTTTGTCTGTGTTTAGTTGCTTTGGGATGCCCGGAGCGACCGAAGCCACAGGAAAAGCTGCTCTTTGAAGACCGCCAACAGGTAGGAAACACTTACAGCAGGCTTCTCAAACTCGATGAACCTAGGGACAACTAGAGGCAGAATCTGGCTGGGCTGCATCATGTTTTCCACATTAAAAGCATTATATAAAAATTCCATTGTTTTCAAGTCTCTTTATTTTTTTTAATACTAAATAAAATGAACAAATAAATGAACAATTTAAGAATTAATTAATAAGAAAATAAATCGGTAATAAGTAAAATAACAATGAATACGGAAATTAACAATAATGATGAAATAAAGACTGCGTTTATCACTTTTCCTGAAATTGTCTGTGCTCATGACTAATCTTTCTCTTCACTGCATGCTTTGACATGTTTGGGGCTGTGTATTATCTATAGTTGTCACTGTCAGATTG
The DNA here is from genome assembly GCA_900490495.1 of Danionella dracula. NCBI lineage: Eukaryota > Metazoa > Chordata > Actinopteri > Cypriniformes > Danionidae > Danionella > Danionella dracula. The sequence continues at coordinate 21,422,824 of UELW01000001.1, read as the reverse complement.
AAGTTTCAATCAAGTGTTTTCCTCATGCACAGAGAACGCGTCAATTAATAGTGCAACCCTAAAACGAGTCCAGGTTACCACACTGAGGCACCGCACTGGGTCACGTGATACTTTTATTTTCAGCGTGAATCTGGTGACCTCCGGTGACGAGAACATAGCGACGGCAACTGGGCGGTCCGGAGACGAGCGACAAAAGTTACAATTTTTTCAAATGAGAAGCAACTGTCGCAAGCGAAAACCAATAGGATAGAAGCATTTTCACATGCTTCTTCAACTGTCGCCACTCTCAACAAGATAGAGGAGAAACTCATATCAGGGGACTCCACAGGAGTTCTTCGAACTAGGTCTTGTTCAGCCTGCAGTAATGCTGAAACTGGACTTCATCCAGACGAAGCTCCTGGACCAGCCGGTGCTATTTGTCTCGCTGACTCTGCGACCTGTTGATTACGTGAATCCATTTTGATCTGCATTCACACTTTCGGCACAAATACAGAGCCGCAATGTGAAGATCTTAATGACAGACTGTGCTTATATGGGAGTATTTTCCCTCTGAAATTTTTAGAGGGAAGACAGCGGATTTGTTGCCTATCATATATCACGTTACTAGTCACCCAATCATTACTAAGCGACATGACAGTGCAATGCCCACTAGCAACTGCTCCGTCATTCACTGACAACGAATAGCAATCAAATTTCTTTTATGTGGATAAGCCCTTACTTTTCTTTATCCAGTCACATAAGGATCACTATGGCTGGGACGAATGTCCGCGTGTGCCCAATAGAAACAGGGGCACCTCCAGGCATGGAAGAAAACACACAATGGCAATGCTGCTGTAACCTTCACTCATTCAATGTCCCACCCTGAGAGCCCTATAATCTACTGTGATTGGTAGTTTCATTCAGCTCTGCACACAACACTGTAAAGTGCAATTCATATCAAACTCATGGGCCGCAATTAAACTTTCATATTAAGGCGGGGGACACAATATATCATCTCGGCCTGCGGCCTGTGACTGAGACCCCTGACTTAAAGTAACACATTTTTGGTCTGTGAGCTTGAAACGGTCATCTTTTTGTCCAATCATCAATCAAAATGTTATTTTTAGATCTTTTTTAGCAGTTGCTTCAAAGCAGCTTCACAAAGGCCTTAGTGTTGATTAAGTGTTGAATAGGAATTCCGATTGGGTAATTCTCTGGGGTAGAATGAAAACTACCATATACCGCGACCTAAGGGATTGTAAAGTATTTTCCGAGATCAGGAAGTATAATAATCCCACCGTGGACAATAAGGGATAGTGTAATTATATGAAGATGGTGTTCATTTAAGCTGACCTGTAGTCACTAATTTATTATAAAAGCCCAGTTTAAACAAATTTTGTGGTGAAATAAAGCAACCACTTCATGTCTTTGGGGAAAAAACACACCTACACACACATATGCTAAGAAAGATCTCCGCCAGTGAAGAATTCCTCTGTGAGGTCACAGAGAGCTTCTCTGACTGGAGCAGGTGCTAATCACCTTCCCAGCATAAACCCTAATTAAACTTAGGATCTATCAAAATGTTTTAATCCAGTTTTGAATTTTTTTATTGTACCTGATTTACTGTTTTAAAGCATGCTAATATGTTCTTCCCACAGACAAACCAGTGGTCATCTGGGCTCGCTGTGCACCGGAGACATAAAGAGAAGGCGTAAAGCAGCACCCGGGGGAGCGCAGCCATCATCAGGTAACACCAGCACCTGTGAGGAGTCGAGAACAGTCTGTTAGAGCGTGGGCAAGGAACATTCGTATAGAAGCAGAAGAAAATTTTTGCATCGTTATTATGGAGTGACCTCTAATCATCTGGTTTCATTTGCTACTGATTGCTATTTAAATGATGAGTGAGGAAGAACAAACATTTTTATTCTGTGGTAATTTATAAAAATAGAAGAAAAAAACAACTCAGTATTTTGGGGTGAAAATGAAAGCTTTCATAATGACGCCATTCACATTCCCACTTTCTTCCCCCACTCTCTACCTTTTTTCCTTCTTTTCCTCACCTCTATTTCTCCCTCTTTCTTTTCTCTCCCCTCTCTCTCCCTCCCTCCCTATTTCTATTACCCTCTCTTCTATTTTCTCTCCCCTCTTCCTATATCTCTCTTGTCTCTCTCTTCCTATCACTGTTTTCCTTTTTTTCTCCTCTCTCCCTCTCTCTTTCTCTCTCTCTCTCTCTCCCTCTTTCTTTTATTTTTTTCTCCTGTCTATCTTGTCCACTCCCTCTTTCTGTCCCTCTTTTTATCTTCTCTCCTGCCTCTTTCTCACTCCCTCTCTTTTCTATTCTTTCCTATCTCTCTCTCTCTATGCGTAAAGTTCTAAAATTACCCCGGTGTCCTGTTTTCACCCAAATATTGTGTCTTAAGCATTAAAGAAATAGAAAAAGGAAAACTATAACAACATTTTTTGTGAAAAGGTTATACAACATTTAGAAATTAGCAAATGAGAGAAACATGATTAAAGAGATAATGCCAACTTTTGGGTAACCTGTCCCTTTAAGGTCAACATTTTGCGGAGTCATGTGACGCGTGCTTAGGATGAGGCAGCAGCTTGTTGTCGCGGTAACAATGAACGCAGCAGTGATTATGTAACCGGATTTGGCAGCAGATCTCGTTCTCTCTGCCAAGTCTATCATTTCCTGCCCCGACCTGCGGCTGCCGGGGGTCAGAGGTCATGAGCTTAGACTGCCATGTTCTCAGAAACCGTTTGCGGTCGCTGAGTAGCAGAGTGAGCAGGCATAGTTTTTTTTATCGTTTTCACGGGACTGTTGATAAATAATGATGGTGTTCCTAATTTTATGAAATAGATTCATTACTTTCACTCACTTCAATGTTACTAGAATTCTTTAAGGTAAACCCTCAGTCCCAGCAAGACCAGTGATTCACCTGCACCATTGCAGCTCTGGTTTGAGTGCTGTATTGAGTCTTTAGTTAAAAAAAAAGATTGTAATTGTTTAGGAAGTCTCTCATTATTGTGTAAAAGGGATAAAGAGTTTCCTGGTGAGAGAGAACATCTTGTAGCTGATCCACACAGGTGGAAGCAGACCTAACGTTCTGACTTTTTCAACTCTGGTGCATTAGAGGAGTCAATGAGCTTTAGTGCTCAACACAGATTATCAGTCCTCGCTCTCTCCATTCCTCTGTCTCTCTCGCCCCTATCTCTCACACTTTTTTCCCTTCCTCTCTTTAGTACCTTTATCTATCTTCCCACTCTTTCTCTATTTCTTTTATTCATCTCCTCTCTGTTTCTCTGTCTACTTACTCTCTCTTTCCTCTCTTTGTCTCTCATCTCTCTCTTTCTTCCCCTCTGTCTCTCCTCTTTCTTCTTTCGTTCCTCTCTTGCTTTCTCTCTCTTTCACCTTCTCTTCCTTTTCTCTTATTTTCCCGCTCCCACACTCACACCCTCCTTTTCTCACTTTCTTAGTCTCTTTTCCTCTCTCTCTCTCCCTTCTCTCTTTCTGTCTGTCTGTCTTTTCTCATTGTTTCTTTTTTCTCAATCTCTTCCTCTTCTCTTTCTATTTCTCTTTGTCTCAATTGCACATGCTCTTTTTTTCTCTCCACCTCTCTCTCATCTTTCCCCTCTCTATCTTCCCCTCTCTCACATCTTCTCTTTTCTCCTACGCTCACTTTTCTTTTTCTCTCTTTAACCCCTCTCACACATCTCACACTCTGTTTTTCTCCTCTTTCTCTCTCTCCCCCTCTCATACATCTTCTCTTGTTTCCCCCCACGCTCTCCTTTCTCTCTCTCTCTCTTTCTCCCTCTATTTTTCTCACCCTCCCATGCTCTCCTCCCCCACACCTCTCTTTACATTTTGCGTCTTCTGTATATCATAATAATGAATTCGCCTTCGAGGGTTTGAATGAGCTAAAAATAAAGGCATGTGTGTTAAAGCCATTGATTGTTTATAATACTTTCTCAGTCTTCCGCACTAAGCTTTAGCGCTCTCTCCAGATCATCAGATTTTGTTAGTCTGATTACATAGGTTACGCTATCCTCCAAGGGGTGTCCCATCCAATAGTAAGGGTGCCACATCCTCAAAGTATGGGACCTGGGACCGCATCTAAATATGATAACCTTGTGTCTGATTCTTAGGTGTGGTGGCTGAGAGCGCCCCGCCTCTCCCTGAATCCAACCTGGGCAGCCGGATGCTCCAGAGCCTGGGCTGGACCCCCGGCACCGGCCTCGGCCCCGACGGCAGAGGCATCACAGAACCCATCCGGGCCACACAGAGACCGAAGGGGGCGGGGCTGGGCTTCAACTGATCGGCCTGAACCGACGGCGTCGGAGACCGGACTCGAGCTGCCTCACTGCCACCCCTCAAACTGTCTCTCGCTTCACTCCACCAGTGAAACCCCGGGCCGCTCCTCCTCATCAGCTGCTCCTCTCGTTTCACAGGACAAAGAAGTTCGCAGAAAGCTGGAAAGAATCCATTTTTTATGTGACGGTAACTCTTCCATTCGAGGAACAAAAATAGCCTGCAATTTATCACCGTTAACTTGATTTGTTATAGTTATCAATTTATGCACCATTACAAGCTCAAGCTACAAGCTATCATTAAAGATGATAATTCTGTTCCAAAAGAAAAACTTTAAAAATAAAACTTATTAAAATTGGGGGCAAAACTGTTAAATCAGTTAAAATATATTATTTTACCCTAAGAAAGCTTGGCTTGGGACTAGTTCTATTCTAAAAGAAAAACTTTACTAATCCATGAATATGAAGCATTTGAAACAAATTCCAAAATGTGTTAAAATTGAAAAAAGAAAAAAAATTACATTTAGTGTCATTGTTGGATAAAGCCTTGCAAAGAAAGGGAAACAGTTCTGGAGCTTTGTGAGAGAGCAGTAAATAGTTTCTATCCTATTTGACTGTCTGCAGGTTCGATTAGAATCTCTATGGGTTTAACAGAAAAAAGCTGCTTTTGGGAGCCTATCGTTGTTTAAAATCGCTCATTGAAGATTTTTTTAAGCATTAAAAATCTGTGCTTTAAACTCAGCTGAACATTGATTTTGGGATTAAACGATTTGATTATTACCAGTTATCAAGTGTTTTCCGTTTTCGATTCAGGCTGAATTGGGAGGTGAAAGTGTTCTCAGAGCATAATTCAATTGAGCAAAATATTTATTTCTGTTTAAATGCCGTTTTCCTCTGCAGATGATTGAAGAGCATTTCATGTTCCTCGCAATCCAACAGTAAAACCTCTGATGTCTTTAAATTACTTTAATTATTTAATTGAATAGTTTACTGCGGAGACAGAGAGGCTGTAGAGTTCAGAGAGCGCTCTTCATTTCAGCAAATCTAAATGTTTGATTGTTTTAGGAAATAACACAGAATTTCTGCGCAAGATGAAAATGGCTGATTCTTGGAACTGAGGTTGTGTGTTAACAGGTGTTTTAGCAGTTCTAGTAATCAATTAGATGATAAATATTTCCACAGCCACTTTTAAATGTTGTTTTTTATCATCAAAAACATGTTTTTAAGACCGTTTTGGGGCTGTTTAAAGAATCCGCAGCACTAGATGAATGTCAGTGAGAGCATGCAGACTCCGCCCACTAATTGTCGTTTTGTTCGGTGTGTGTACCTGAACATGAAAAAATAAAATGATAATTTCTAAAAAAGAGAAAAAATTGACGTGACTGCTGTTTTTTGTGTAGAGCGTTTTCTTTGAAATTGACAGCCGGACTCGGTCTCTGAGCTGCAGAATTGGATTAATCAAGAGGATTGGTTCGCTTCCGTTCGAGGAAAGCATGAAATCTGAGCCTCACTAAGAGCTGCTGCTTCCTAAACCAAAGCGTTTGGGTTCAGAAGCGCAGAGCTATGGATGGAATAAAGTTGATTTTACCCACAATCCTCTGCCGGAGGATTGGACATGTTAAAGTTGCAGAATGCCAGAAATCTGTCATTTCAAGGGACAGAGTTCATCTGAAGCTTTTAGCTCACTGAAAAGCCATCATTTTGTGACCTGTTGTGCTACCCCTCAAATTTCAGTCACACAAGTCCTCTTTCAGTTTCAACACATGGTTTTGAAAGCGTAGAGCAGGACACCTTTAACCTGGAGAAGAGACCATGCCCACGCTCAGAGGTGGGTTAGCAGCAGTGTGGTTTTCGTCAACGATGACGATAATTAAATAATTTCATTGACCCACCTTTTTCTCAAGATGCTGATGAGCTAAAAACATCTATGTTATGATAAAATTGTGACAAGACGTGCGCGAGTTTTTGTTGACAAAATGAGAGTGGACAAAAATGTTATTAGTGAGAATGTTACATATTCAAAATGCTGACATTTCTACTTTTCTTGAGTCTTGACTGTTCCAGACAGTTTCTGCAGCAATTTGCTTCTCTTTCTGTTTGTCACCTGCTCTGAAGTGTCCTATGCGCGCTCCCACTTTCACAGGTGACTCCAGCTGTTCTCTAATTCGGACCTCAATTAGCGGACCGCATTCAGCTTATACTTAAATCAGTAGCAACAGCTGGAGGTTCATAGAAATACCTCACTTGTAGTTCGGGAGTGAAGAGTTTGCTCATAGCTGGACTTGTGCGGAGAGAGAAGCCCCACTCTGTGCTTGTGTTTGTTTGAGTTTTGCGTCAATCTTGAGTTCTGTTGTTTATACTCTGTTATGTGTTAGATCTGATCTCCGGGGTTTCAGAAGCAGCATATAACACGTCATGTGACATACCTTTTACTTATGATTATTCTCTATTATTCAAACTAGTTTAGCGGTATGCACCAGAGTTGTTTACTGTACAAATTTTCCAGTTAGTATAGTTTATCTTGGTGTTTCTTTAGAAGCTTTGTGTTATTTAATTTGGGGAAGGCGTTGTCTGTCCTGTAGTTAGTTAGTCCTGTATTTTACCTGGCCCCCTTAGAAGTTTTTACTCTGTTGCTCATATTTTGGACATATATAAATATATATGTTTATTACATGTTATGTAATTGTAAAAAAAAAAAAAAAAAATATATATATATATATATATATATATATATATATATATATATATATATATATATATATAGCAACAATTACAAAATTAAGAATTTTTTTGCTATTGGCTTTTTTTTTTAAATAAGGGAGATGAATAATAATGTGTTAACATTTTATTTGCATAATCCTTATATCATACATTAGTTTCAATGAATAGAGCAATTCATTAATATAAAAATACATTTCAATACACAGTTTGTAATATTTAAAAAGATATTTTAACTTGTTAAAATACAGTTTAATCAACGAAATATTAGTTTACATTGAGTAAAACTAGACTTAAACGTTTTTGATTTTCGGCGACTAAAAACGCGACAAAGACATTTTTAAATGACTAAAATGAGACTAAAACTAAAATAATTTTCGTCAAAAAGACTAAGACTAAATCTTAGATGGCTGCCAAAAACAACAATGGTTTGCAACTAGTTACTTCCTGAGTACTTTTATAAATGTTGTAAAAAAAAATTGTGAAATATCTTTGGAGCTAGAAATCAGTCAAAATGATCTGAATTTCAATTGTGTAGCTTCGAATTATTAGACCTCGAGCACCTCTAGACCTCTAGAATAAATTATTATTTATTTTTAGTTTTTTTTTTAACATTGTTATTGTTTAACGTCTTTCGTCTCACCAGATTTTTGCACACACATACGACCCAGTGAAAATTTCTTCGGATATGGTTTTGAGAAATGAATAAAAAAAATTAAAAGCCTAATGCATTTCTGTAGCTGTTGTGCAACCAGTTTGTCACAGCAAATTTACTTCAAATCTGTAAAGTACCATGATGGACCTTTTACCAATATGGTCCCTGTTTACAAAATCAACAGGAAGTCTGTTTTTTTCACAAAAAATTCTAAAAATGGGCGTTTTTGCTTGTGCTGTATTTTGACAATCTCCTCCCACTGATTTTATACAAACATCTCCAAACTTCCTCAGTATCATCAAAAGGCATATGGCATTTTAAATTGCGAAACTTTTTTGGATACTGTAGAGGCGGGGCTATGGTGGCTAGCGATTGTCTACTTTTTAGTTTGAAACAGGAAATTGTTATTGCTCAGGAATAGAATGTCCAATTGGGCTCAAACTTATCTCATTCTCATCATAATCCAAGCCTGTACATGTTCATATGACAGCAAACATCATCAGTCATAGTGCCACTTAGTGGTGAGCTTTTACAACATGTTTTTTTTTTCTTTTTTTTTTTTTTACTAATTCAGGAAGTGTATAACATACAAAAATAAATTTTGTCACACATGTGTTGGACACCAAGTCCTACAAAAAAAAGTAATTTGGGTCAAGTTTTGAAGCTGGACAGGAAACTGGTTATTTTACTGTAGATTTAATTTACACTCATAAAAGGATTAAAAGATATAAGCTGTTTGTTGTTTATTTTAAATTTTCAGCTCTTTACAGATGGTGACATGAGTGAGACTGAAATGTGTGAGTATTATTGCCTTTCTGTCCAGCTGAACATATTTGTGTGTGTGTGTGTGTGTGTGTGTATGTGTGGTAAACTGGCTCTTCCCTCCACCAAGTCACTCCCAACAAAGTGATTGGAACACCTATTAAACAGTAGATTTCTCAATACTGCCCCACCTGGTGACACTCTCAAACACATCTAAGCAACCAAATGGCTTCTACACTAATTGTAAAGTAGCTTTCTCACACTCTAGCAATTAGGAGTGGGATTTTAGTATTATTTGCTTTGTGAATTTGAGGTTTAGCACATTCACTGATATAATAAAGATACTCCACAGAAAGAGTGAGTTATTCTACCAACCACTGGTTAGCTATGTTTGTGTTGAGATAATCGGAGCGTGGCTGAATGTTTCACGAGGATCAGGATGTTTAACGTGAACGGTTTCCTGCTCTTCGCTGACAATGAAGATGCTGAGAGTAGAATGTTCCACTGGGATCTGAGAGCTTTAAGATCTTTTGTTTCTCAGCTCGCCGTGTGTTTGCTCTCATCTTGAGGTTGAACAGAATCTTTATTCACTAAGTCTTCTGAAAACACGCTCTGTTTGCCTGCTGCATGATGGAGCGCTGCTCCTTTCAGAGACAAAGCTGGGGATGAACTCTGTATTGTTTCCTAGAGTTTGCTGAGCATTAATTGGGCCGTAACTGTACCTCAAGTGTCTTCTCGTATTGGAGGTATTGATGAGAAGGCTTCCAGTGTTGTTGTTTCTGGAGCGGATGGTTTATTTTAATTTTTTTAAATAAACTGGAGGAAAAGCTAACATTACTAGTCCTTGTGGACAGTTACTGGGTCGTTTACTTGTTTATCTTTGGGAGACAAGCTCGTTTAAAGAATTTATGCAGCAAAAGAAAGGAAGCACAATGCACCAGACTTTGTGAGAGGATCTGACTGATGCATTTTTGAGAATCTAGGTTTATATTTAACAAAAACCTCCTGATTCGAGAGAAAGTCTTGTTGACTTACGAAACAAAAAATATTTAGGCCTAAAATGTAACATTTTTGTGTTTTGGTGGCATATTTAACACTTTAAGACATTACTGGATGAACCAGTGCTACATTCAACTTCAGATAATAACTCTACAGAAGCGAGATTTCAGCCAATGGTAATTGAGGATATACTGGGTTTGAGCTTATGATAAAATATTGTTCATTCATGGGGTCCCTTAACACTTGTTTCAGAGTTATTGAGTTAATACTGAAGATTGGATCCATTACTATTTTTATTCTTCCGCCTTTGAAGTAAAAACTTGACATTTGTCAAGTTTGGCACACGTGTGCAAATGTGTCTCATGGTCTACTGGAGAAAACTCCATAACGCCACCACTTGTGCAAGGTTTCACTTATCTTTCTGCTCATAAGTTCTTTACTGTATGTCACAGAAACATCATTTATTCTTTTTCTTTTAAGTCTCTAGCTCATTGTTGTTCAAATGCACTATGACGTTATTATCCACAATAATGTTTTTCCACAATTTGAAGTTTTCAAAAAGCGACTTTTTTTGAACTGCTTAACCATTGGTCTGATTTCCACAAAAGTTGGGCCATATCTACTTCAAATACTGTATTTTCGAAGCGTTGCATGAGCAGACACGATTTTACCAATTAATTCGCAAGGCTAAATCTGAGTGATGCGTTGAGATAATAAAGTCAAAATCTTTATTAATAAAAACAAAATCATACAGGAGTGGCGCATGCAGTTCCACCATCTGGTCAAAAATCTGGTTCAATTGCTGGTGTTGAAAAACATGGCTGCCAAATATATCTTACCTTAAATGTATTAAGTAAAGCAGTGTTTTATTGGGGCTGTTCTGATGAAGTCGTTCGAGAAAAAGGTTTTGGCTTTGAATCCATGGGGAACCAAGTTTCTTTAGAAGATAGAGGACCTGGGGAACCATAGATGGGTTCTTTACTCCTAAGGTGTTTAATCTTTTGATGAATTGATGAGTCAACAACATCTTCAACCTTTTCTCCTCCTCAGCACGAATTAAAAATTTAGTAACACACAATCTTTTTTTTTTATCTGCAACTTCTAAGTGAAAGGTGAAAGGCATGCTAACAAACCAGTAAAGTTAAGAAACGTGTAACTTTGAGATAACTATTTATATAATGTAAGGTTATACATAAATATAATGTGTTATTTTTTATAATTTGACTTTATTTCTGAAAAGAATGCTTGGGTGTTAAACTACCTTAAACGTAACATTATCAAAAACAGATTTTTCCAAATATAGGCTACTGCTGCGAAAATGTGTATTTTTGTTTTCGTTGGTAAAGGAATGTCATTTTATGAATAAAGCAAACAAATTAACAGTTTAAGGGGTAATATATGTTTAACTTATTTTTCGGTATTTTTTTATTGTTCCTTCTTTTTTGTTGCATTATGTCGTAAAACGAACCTAAAATTAAATGTGTGATGTGTCCTCTTACACAAAAGGGTCTGGTGGTGGATTTTAGTGCACTGATGTATTTGTATTTGTTTAATAAATCGCGGGTTGTTTTAATCGCTAGAGTTACAAGCTAGAGTTACAATAATTTCCTATTAATATTCAGTAGCTTACGTTCCCCATTGGTGTATTACCTTCTCACGGTCAAAGTGACGTACGTCGGCTGTTTAATATTCATGAGCCGTTCTTGAGTTTTGTTGCGGTTCCGAACGAGCCGCGATGCAGAAAGCAGCGAAACGCGAGCGGTTTTACTGTCCACACCATTCTTAGAGAACTTAAGTGTTTTCCTGATTTCACGGGTGTTTTCTCTCAGGTTATCGCTGTTAGTCGCGGCGTTAGGATGGATTTAGTGCAGTTTTGCCATCCGGAGTCGTTCTCCTTCCCTTCAGGACCGAACGGGTGAGCTATTAAAACTTATTTTTTTAAGTTTTATTTAGTGTATAACTTTTGTGCTTCCTTAATCTTCAACTAAATGTGTTTAACTTTCCCTAGTATCCAAGTAAAATCAATCCTATCCTCATGTGAAGTTATTTTGGTAGTTGTACTTAACGATCTAAATAATATATCTGAAGAATTAATAAAATGTCCATTATTGTTTTTGTTGTTTTTTTCAAATCATAATTAAATGAAAGCCCAAAACGTCTTTACATTGACTCCTATCCTTTCTATTCTGTAAACAGCTTTCATACTTCCATTATACATATTGAATGGATAATCAATTTGCATATGTTAATCCCATACAGAATAAATTGCACAAATAATTACAATAAATTGCATTGGTTTAGAAATGGTCAAATTACAATAGATAAAACTGGTGCAAGGGTTATTAAGTTCCTGTTTGTAGATTACTAAATATTAATTTTAGTTCAAAAGAACAGAGCTCAAAATTGGAGTTGGAGAGAGACAGAAAAGGGTTGAAAATAATGTTTGTCCTTATAATTGTTTTTCAAAACAAATTCCAAAAAAAATTGAATTCAGAGAAAATGTTAATTGTAGAGAGAGTTTTATTTTAGAGAGAAGCTACCCAAATATAATCCTGCTGTTCCTGCAGGATTAAACAAATGTCCAAACTCTGGCACAGTTTATTGTCGGCATTACACCAAGAGGATTTAAGATGTACTGCGCGATGAAGAGAGTCACGAGTAATTCCTCTGGATCCCATACAAGAACCCTGATGGGCTTTAGGGTCACGTTACTGTGTGTACGAGATAAACAGGTGTGCTCAGGTGCTGTGTGTGCTGTAAACACAACACCTGAGATGGTAGGAAATGCATAGTGGTGCTGATGCAAAGGAAAACGGCCAAACACAAAACTTGCAGATTTGGTCAAATGCTGTGTTTCTCAAGTTTTTAAGCCTTGTAAAGGTTCACGTTATTGTATGGTAGAATGACTTGAATGAATACTTTAACAACTGTTTACTGAGTTTAACTCAGACAAGGTTTTTGTTACACACACTTTATAACACACTGAAAATATATAAACACGAGTCGTCACTTTGGGTCAACTGGCTCAAAACAATCACACATGCATTAGGGACTGCAAACAAACTTGTTGCTCTTCAGCAACTTTTTAGCTGGTATGTTATAGAAATTTCTATAGTACCCTAGCAACCATGCACAACACCGTAGCAACTGACTTAATACCACCTGAAATCGCCTGCTGACAGCTTGCAACCTCCCAAAACATTTGTGTATCCGTCTTAAATGTTACCAGAACATCATAAAAAAATGCTCGTTCATCCAGAGTACCCTAGCAACTGTGTACAACACCTTAGCAACTAACTTAAAACCATCTGCAATTTTAAACTTTCTTTAACCTATAGTAAGTCTAAAGTAAGTAAAACTCTGCTGAAACTCATCATCCAATAAAAGCAGCTCATTAATCTATTGACACCCTAGCAACCACCCAGAGCATCAAAATAGCATTAGAATGTCTAACTATTACTAGATAGACTAGTAGACTATCTAAAGTACCCTAGCAACCATGCAAAATATCTGCAATTTGCAACTTTCTTAAACCTGCTTGTAACTCTATAGTAAATAAGTAGAAAAATCCCATAATCCAATAAAATTATAGCAACCTGAAACACCTTGGCAACAGACTTGAAGGCCCAGATTCATCCATTGACACCCTAGCAACCACCCAGAACCTCAGAGAAACAAATCTCTTACTGACAGTCTAAAACCTCTCAAAAACATTTCTGTTTACTTCTCTGTAAACTTGTTTCTGTTAAGAAAGTAACCAGAACACCATGAAATCCAGAGTACCTTAGTAACCCAGTGAAACTTCTCCTCAACTTCTCTTTTTCTTTCCATTCCAAAGCTTTTTGGAGATGATGTCACTCAGCAGTCACTGTCCGGTCTTCATCAAACCGGAGCCCCCGAGCCCCTCTGTGACCCCCTCGTCCATGTCAGACACCCCATCCCAGCTCAGTCCAAGGGCTTCGTCGGATACCAGCAGCAGCTGCAGTCTGGGTCCAGCAGAAGTTCTGATGAGGAGTGATATGGACTGGGTGGTGGGATTAAACCCTCTGAGCAGAGTAACTGAGGGGGCGAGAAGCACCCCCCAGCGTCTGTGTCTTGTGTGTGGAGATGTGGCCTCTGGGTTTCACTACGGCGTGGCTTCCTGCGAGGCCTGCAAAGCCTTCTTCAAACGCACCATTCAAGGTGAGCTGTATGGTGTCAAATTAGTGCCAAATTATTACAAAAGAAAAGCAATCTTTTCGAAAACAAGTTCTATTACAAGGAATACAGAAAGCAAAATAAAATTAAGCAGCCAGAGTTTTCAGTCAAATGCATTGATGCTGGTTTTCCAAAAAAAGTGATTCTAGACTTAAAAAGATGTTGTTTTACTTGGAGTCTTTAGTAAAACCTAGCAACATCTAACATAAACATTCACACATCTACACATATGTTACATTTAACAGAAATTTGGGTTTAAGTTTTTACAAAATTAGAAAATGCATACATTTATGTTAAAAAAATCTGATAATTTGTCCACTTAAATTCAACCCTGTAGTCTGTACACATTATACACACTTATTTATGCTGGGTTCCTTTTCTCTCTTACTCCTACCCCTTACCCCCTACCCCTTTCACTAGGGCACACTAGCATGAATTAGCTTTGGTAGCGCAAGCAGAAATTGGTGTATATAATTGTATATCAGGCGAGCTGTCCGTAGGAGAGCTAAAGGTTCGGGAATAATTTAAACTATTGAATTAATTTAAATAATTGTAAACATCACAACATGAGAGTTAATGATGTCTCAATTCTAGAGCTGTTTCGTCAAAATTTTAATCAAATTCAATCCTGATGTTGATTTCAGGCCCCAATGAAAACTATATAAACGAGAGAAAAAAAAGAGTATTGTGTCAATGATTTACTTTGTGTCTGAGCATACACACTAACAAACCCCCGAAGCCGATCTGCTTTAGCAGGTGGCTCAGAGTACATCTTATTGCAGTAAAGTCACTGATTTCAGGATTTCCGCGTGATCTTTAAAAGGCTCAACTTTTTAAAGGCCAGGTTTTAGGCTGTTAAATTCACTGTTCTAGGTCTTAACTATTTTTTCACTGGTCTTATTTTTCTGATGTCCACGTGAAGCTCCTCTGATGTGTGTTTTTGTTGTTGCTTGGGGTTGCCAGAGATTGATAAAACTTTTGTAAACCCTCAAAAACATGTAGCACTGCCGTAGTTTGAGAAAAGCCTTATAAACACTCAAAATCGTAAATGTGATCGTTAGGGTGCCAGATGCTGACATACAATTCATAAATGTTAAAAAGTGTAAATGTGATTGTTGTGGTTGCCATAGTTTGAGAAAAGCTCCTTAAATGCTCAAAAACCTAAACGTGATTGTAGGGTTTCAAACAATGTTCAACCAATTAGGAGTTGTTTCAAAGCAGCTTCACAAAGACCTAATGTGGATTAAGGAGTTCCTATTGGATAATTTAATGGGGTGGAAAATAGAACTACCATATACTGCAAAGTCAGATTTTGATAGCGTAAAAAGAACTTGTGCAAATTGAGTGTTGTGAATAAAAATAAAAATGTATTTTGAGAGAAATAAATATATTTTCAAGGTAAAATATGTTTGCTCTTGTTCACTCCCATAACAAAGCTCTCATTCACACACTCGCTCAGCCACAATTCCAGCCAATCAGAGAGGAGTCTTCTATCATTTAAGAGCATCTCAGACACAATATAGACTAGTCAAATAAAGTTGTAGATACCTGCGATTAGAATTATTATTAGTAATTGTGGTAGTAGTTTTAAATGTTAAAATGGCTTGCCAAAGTGCTTGCCGCACATGCCCACACTCTGATCAATAACAATACAAATGAAAGCAGGAGAAGGGAATTTGATGTGAAGATTGAATTTATTTGCATATGTGCATTAGAAAACCAGTGATAACTTTCTGTGTTTTTCTGTTGGTTGTGTAGGGAATCTGGAGTACAGCTGTTCGGTCGGCAAGGACTGTGAGATCACCAAACGCAGAAGGAAGTCCTGCCAGGCCTGTCGCTTTTCTAAGTGCCTCTCGATGGGGATGCTCAGAGAAGGTGAGGGAGATTGTAGAACGCCTTCAACAAAGCTTTCAGATTTTATCAAGATGGCGACTAATAAAAAAATACACGTAATTTCCTGTTAATTTCTTTACAAATAAATAAAGAGTACTGTGAGCCTCTGGAAACTGCACACACAGAAGTAATAATAAAGTCATAAAAACTGAAGCGGTCAGCTCATTAGCGCAGGTGCGGCGCTGTCACCGCTGACCTGGATTCTTCTCCTGCAGCTGCGGTTTCACACGAAGAAGCTCAGGGAAAACTAACACCGTTAACTCAAGGAGAGGCGCTACGTTTTAGTCTAAATGTTTCTCTTTTAGCAAAAAAACTGGAATCAATCAATTTAGTTGTTTTAAAAATGTGGATGTGTGATGGGGAAGAAAGAGAAAAGAGGGAGAACAAGAGAGTGAAAGAGAGGGAAGAGAGATAGAGGAAAGGGGGAGAAGAGCGAGGGAAAGAAAGGAGAGGGAGAAAGAGAAGAGGGAGAAAAAGAAGAGGGAGTAAATAGAGGGAAGACAGAAAAGAAAGGGGAAAGAGGAGAGCATGAAAGAGAGCGGGGATAGCGAAAGAAAGAGGGTAAAGAGAGGGAACAGATAGAGGACAGAGGGGAGGGGGAAAAGAGAGAGGAGAGGAGGAAAGATAGAAGAGAGGGAGAAAGACAAGAATGAGAAGAGGGAAGAGGCAAAAGAGAGAGAGGTTTTGATCAGATGTGTGTTTGCAGGCGTGCGTTTGGATCGAGTTCGAGGCGGTCGACAGAAATACAAGAGGAGAATCGAGTCTTATTCTAGTGTTTTCACGCACGAGCCTCAATCAGATGGAAAACCAGGTACAGAACAACCAGGATTGAGGTTTTAGAGATCTCCCGTTTTCTGTCATAAAAAAACATGGTGTGATTCACTGCTTTTACTCTTATGGCTCTGTTGATTTCTCACAGTGCCCTCTCGTGGTCATTCAGAAAATAACGTGGTGAGTCTTCTGCTCGGGGTGGAGCCAAAGGAGTCCATTACTCAGCCTGACCACACCCCCAGAGACCTCGATGACATCAGAGGCTCTCCTGACCCCGCCCTCCCTGATGATGTGGACCTCCGAGCCCTGACGGCCCTGTGTGCCCTTGCAGACCGAGAGCTGCTGCTCAATATCAGCTGGGCCAAACACCTCCCAGGTGTGATCTCGTTCTCCTCTCTCTCTACTGTCTATCATATCTTGCGCTCTCTCTCTCTCTTCCTATTATCACTCCTCTCTGTCTCTTCCTACGCGCTCACTCCTCTCTCTGTTCTTACTCTCACTCCTCTCATATCTCTCTCTCCTCTTTCTCTCATATCTCACTCTTACTTCTCTCTCTCTCCATTCTCTCCTCCGACTCTTTCTGTCACGCTCATAACTCGCTCTTGTCCCCCCTCTCTCACGCTTCGCTCCGTCTTCTCTCTTTTCCAACTCTCTTTTTTTCTCTCTCCTATCTCTTTTTCTCTCTTACTCTCCCTACTCTCTCTCTCTCTTATCTCTCTCACTCTTTCTATCTTGCTACCACTCTCTTTCTCCTCTCTCTAATGTCTCTTTCGCCCCCCCCCCTCTTGCCTATGTCTCTCCCTCTTTCTCCTGCCTTGCACCCATCTCTCTCTATTTTTCTCTTTCTCTCTTCCTGTTCTTACCGTCTTTCCTTCTTCTCTACTCTTTCTCCTCTCTCTCTTACTCTGCCTCTCTCATTCTGACTCAATCAAGCCAGTAAAAGTGGCTCCTGTGGTTTATTTCAGTATATAAGTGGACCTCCGGAGGCTCATCACATGCTCTCGATTCAGATGTCCTCATTCTGGTGTTCTCTTCTTCTCCAGGTTTCTGCCGGCTCTCGCTCTCGGATCAGATGAGCTTGCTCCAGAGCGGCTGGATGGAGATCCTGATCCTCCGCATAGCCTTTCGCTCACTTCCTTATGAGGGGAAGCTGGTGTTTGCAGACGATTACGTGATGAACGAGGATCAGGCTCGAACCGCCGGCCTCCTGGAGCTGCACCGGGCCATCCTGCAGCTGGTGCGGCGCTTCAGATCCATGAGGCTGGAGAGGGAGGAGTTTGTGACACTTAAAGCCATCGCTCTGCTCAACTCAGGTAAGAGACATAGAGAGAAAGAGAGAGAGAGCTACAGCTAAAATATATATAAAATTTTCTTTTATAATTTATCTCCATTAAAAAATGTAGGCAAATTTTTTTTAATTATTTTAAAAATGAATGTATTACAATTTTCTTGACTGGACGAACAAAACGATAAAAAGGAGAAAGAAAAAAAAGAGAAAGAAAAAAAAGAAAAATTTTAAAATGGTAAAGAAAATTTTAAAATGGTAAAAAAAAGCATTTACATGCACCCTAATATTTCATTTATTAAAAAATTCTGGATTGGAGTGGGAAAAATTATTAAAAGAGAAATGGAGAAATGAGAGGGAGGGGAAGAGAGGTAGGGAGGAGTGGAGAAACATTCATTCATTCATTCATCTTCATGTCAGCTTTCTTCCCTTTCGGGGTTGCCATAGCGGAATGAACCGCCAACTCTCTGGCATATGTTTTACGCAGCGAATGCCCTTCCAGCCGCAACCCATCGCTGGGAAATATTCACACACTCATTCATACTTTAACACTATGGACAATCTATGAGTATGGCATTACTCAATTCACTTATACCGCATGTCTTTGGACTTGTGGGGAAACCGGAGCACCCGGAGAAAACCCACACGATCACGGGGAGAACATGCAAACTCCACACAGAAATGCCAACCGACCCAGCTGAGGCTCGAACCAGCGACCTTCTTGCTGTGAGACAACCGTGCTACCCACTGCGCCACCGTGACGCTTAGTGGAGAAACAAAGAATCACTTTACTTCCTGAACAGATCATACATCTGTGTCAATGAATACAGAAAAAATGTATGCCAAACCATAAATATGTTCCAAAAACACTCATTCTTGGAGGAGCACTATGTAAGTGTGTGACCAAAACTGGTACTGCAGGTAATTCAGTGTAAATTCATTCTTCACTTCCAGCTCTTGGCTTTCTAAGCTGTGAACGACTGTAACGTTGACCTTGTTGTTATATTGCGCATTCGTAAATAAATCAGAGCCCACATTGATTTTATTGTAGGAGATTAGAAAGTTATCTATATGTAATCTATATATACTGTTATAAAAATGTAGTTTGAGTATCTAGATTAAATTCATGTTTTGTTATTTACACGCCGCTGGAAATGTTTAGTTATTATAACGTCTGTTGTCATCTACCTCACCTTGTTCTGCTGTAGCCGCCCTCTCACCGGTTGCTGGTAGTCACTATTTATTTGCACTGCCACATTGTGGACAAAAGATATAATGACATTTATAAAGTTGCCAATAAACTAGCTTTAGCTTACGCTCACATGTTTGTTCTTATCTTTTTGTCTGGAGTGTGCAGAAAACATAGAAACCAGTCTTTTTACATACGGCTTAACTTCCTGTCCTTTTAATAAAGCTTAAAACATACTTTTTGTTGGTCGCTCATCCAAAGGCCATCTTCAGATGATTCATCAAACAGTTAACTAATCGAGACTAATACAAACATTAAAAACAGGGTTGACGTGGGCCTTTCCAAAAACATTTCCTCGCATCAATAAAGCTTATTTTAGTATTGTGAGTCACGCGAAAAAAATGTTATTACGACATCACTTTGCCCACCGTGAACTCTGCCATCGCTGCCACAGACCAGGATAATGGCAAAAAAGGTTAGGTAAGAGTTATACAAATACTGTTACTATATTTTTATCTGTAAAGAACCCAGGGAGGATTATTAGATTTTTTTTTTTATTGATTTCATAAATAATACTATTATAGTGTTTTGTTGTTGTGAAGATTATGTTTATGGTTATGTGCGACTTTTTGGGAAAACAATAAATGTTAACATTTAGGTACCCTTGCGATTGTAGCACTTTCTCTACAATCTGACCCTGGCCCTCGTTAGAGAATAGAAAGTTATGTGGCCCTCACTGGAAAAAGTTAATTACACATTGTTGACTGTGAATTTTTAAACAATGTGCAAGAATAGCGGAGCGGCGAACTGCTTGAGGTAGCGCTCTGATTGGTGGAGAGCAGGAGCAGCTTTCAATCACTTGGAAATATACAAACGTTGTTTTGAATATACGAATTGGATTTTGTACATTTATATCAAGCTATTTATTTATGGACTGAAATATACGAATCCAATTTTTTTGAGAACATTTTGGCTCTATAGTTTAACACCCTTTGGCGGTCAAGATTCATTAAACAATGTCCACATTGGCTCATATCTCTTAATCAGTCAGTCCAAAAATCATATTTAGTGTCTCCTAACGCTTCGAGCCTCATGCTGTCAGATGTTTTCTTTCTGATGGCTCAGCCTCCTACAGATTGCTGTTTTATTTTTACTTTATATTTGTTAGATGTATCATTAATAAAGAAAAACAGTTATAATTTTCAGTAAATATCACATGCCTCTAAATTAAAAATGAAGAATTGCTTGTTCCTTGCATTGTTCTGCAAACCCAAAAGGTTTTTGGAGGAGGAGTGATTTGAACCCTGGTTGTCGGGTGGTGCATGGAACACCATGCTATCAGATTTACGCAGAGAAGAGGATAAACTTTAGCATTTTCCAAATAAAAGCACCCAGCCTAAAGTAAAGCCCAAGGCAGAATGATAGCTCTTGGTTTGTCTGCGCAGACTCGTCCCAGATCGAGGACGTTGCTGCGGTGCAGGCTCTCCAGGACTCCCTCCACCAGGCTCTGCTGGATCTGCACCGTGAGGACCCCCGGCGGGCAGGGGCACTACTAATGAGCCTGCCGCTGCTGCGCCAGACATCAGCCAGAGCCCTGCGCCACTTCTGCAGCATCAGGCAGGACGGACGCGTGCCCATGCACACGCTCTTCCTGGAGCTACTCGAGTCCACGCAGAAATGAACAGGAAGCAGTGTTAACCAGGGCTGCTCTGGAGGAAATGACGCATCATCGGTCTGGTGAGCTGCGGCTGCTGCTGGAGACGGCTTGTTAAGCATGGATTGAGATGCTGGGGTTTATGGGTTCTGTAGTCGTCCGAAAGTTTTTGATAAAGAAGTGGGATGTAAAATACATGAGACATACATTTTGAAACTCATCGAGCCACATCCATTAACCCCTAAACCCAGTGTACACGCTGTTTAATATAACGACTAACATAATGAATGTCTGGCAGACGTTTTTATGTGAACAGGGACGATGTTTCACATAATAAAATGAGGCATTCACTGAAAAAGTCTCAATTTTATTATCTTTTCTTGTCTTTTTTAAGTTTTGACATTTTTACCTTTAATTGGAAAAAGCAGTAGAGACAGAGGGGAAGAGTAGAGAGAGAGAGAAAGATAGAGAGAGGGGGTGTGAGAAAGAGAGGGAGGGAGAGAAAGTGGGAAGAGGAGAGAAAATGGGGAAGGGGAGAGAGAGGGAGAAGCGAGAAAAAGAGGGAGGTGGGGAAGAAAGGAGGGGAGAAGAGTTGAAGGGGAGAGAAAATGAGGTTGGAGGAGAGACAGAGTGAAAGGGGAGAGGAGAGTGAAGTAGGGGAGAGAAAGAGGAGAGCAGTAAGAGAGTGAGGGAAAGGAGAGAGAAGAAAACCGAATGAAAAGGGAGGGGAGAAAGGAGAGGAAAGGGTGAGAGATGGCAAGAGAGAGAGGAGAGTGGCAAGAGAGAAAAGAAAGAGACAGAAAGAGGGGGAGGGAAGAAAGAGTGAGGGTTAGAGAGACAGAGAAAGTGAGGGAGGGGAAAAAGGGGGCAAGGTAAGGGAAGATGATAGAGGGAAGGATAGAGTTCAGCCCTTAAATAAACCTGAGCATACAGTTTGATAAAAGAAAAATGTAACTTTCGTGGTTAGATAAGGGAACCTGCTCTTAACACAAAATTAGTCAGTGTGTGTCCACTGTTTGCTCAGTGGCTTGATCTAAACAGGTTTCAGGGTCCAGGAGCACAGCCTCCTCAGAAACTTCAGGTTAAGTTTTGAGCTTTAACATTGGAAATATTTAGGTTTAGGTTAGGTTTTTCAAGTTAAATGTGTGCATTTTTAGTTTAATAATCATGTTAACATTATCATGTTACCAGCAATGTTCAAATAGTTATATGATAAAAAAAAATTGAGTGTTCATAGTCATAGAACCTCCGGAGAGAATTTTCAAAATAAATGTAGGAACTTGGGGAGTTTTTAAGAGTTAAAGTGTTGGTCTTCCAGTGTAAAAATACGTCCCCCTCAGAAGTGATGTGTTCCTTCACCGTGGATTCTTCCATGATCCTCTAGAAGTGAGCGAGTTCGCCGTCTTCAGCTGATGGCTGTGGAAGAGTTATCACCAGCATGGCTTCACACATCCATCAGCGCATCCGTCTCTCCTCCATCAGAGACGCCTCGAGCTAATTAATGAGCCTCGTATAAAAGCTGCTTACTCTGGAAGAAGCCAGTGCATCAAGCTAATCTGATCTGATCTAATCTAACGTGATGAGAATCACTTTGCTCTCTCGCCACCGGCTCTGCTGAGGAGACAGGAAATAAGGTGTTTGGAGATGTACTGAAGGGAAATTCTATTATTTTTATATTCATTATTTGTCTTGTTTCTCCTAATGTTTTAAAAGGTTGCATCGGGGTCATGCTGGTTTATAGGTCTGTTTCTCATGTGTATCTTTAGCTTGTCAATCATGTCATATTTTGTAAATGTCGTTAAAAATTTTAACACTGTCACAGAGTCACAGATTGGGAGCTTACTTCGAGATGGGAGTGGTTGTAAGTTCATTGGTTAATGTATGAATCCCTAACTTCGTCAGTCTCACTTTTAATGATAACCTGTCAAAAGAAGAAAGCTTACCTGTATTTGCAGGTGCAGAAATATAAATTTCAACAATGTTCCACAGTGTGTATAAAAATAAAACTTCCAAACCTTACACCTCATATAAACTTGGATATTTTTACTTTTTATAAATAAATGTATGCTCCAATAAATCAAATGAAGTGAAAGTGAGCAGTTGTAGTGACCCATACCCGGCATTTATCCTCTGCATGTAACCCATCCCAGTGTACACACACAGCAGTGAATAAACACACCTTGAACAAGCTGAAATGTGCAGGCATCCATCCATCTTCGTCAACTTATTCAGAGCCAAGACCTCCCTCACAGCTCTCCTGGGAGGATATGGAGGCGTTCCAAGGTCATTCTGGATACATAATCTCTCCATCAAGTCTCGGGTCTTCCCCAATAGGACTTGCCCGAAAAACCTTCCTAGAAAGGCATTTAGGAGGCATCCGGAACAGATTTATGAGCCCCCTCGACTGGCTCCTCTTGGATCCAATTCGAGCTCCTCACCCTATCTTTAAGAAAAGGCCCCATCACCCTGCGAGGGAAGCTCATTTTAGCCACTTCCATCCAAAATCTGATTCTTTCAGTCCTGACCCAGAGCTCATCGCCAAAGGTGAGGGTAGGAAAATAGATTGAGCGGTAGATCAAGCACATTACTGAAACACTCGTGATTAAAACCCTAAGATACTTGAAGACAAGATCTCACCTCCAACCCACATGGAGTAAGCTACTATTTTCCAGTTGAGAACCATGGGCTCAAATTTGGAGAATGGAAGATTTCTTCCATTTTTCTACCACAATTAGCAGATTTTCTCTCGGGTTTGCCATTTTGCCTTGAGAAAAAGCCTTCTGGAAGCTCCGCCTCAACACTGACATCATGGATACAGCGCTGTACACGTGATTCTTTCCTTATTTCATTGCATGTTTGAATTTTTATTGCATCGATTCAGCAACGATTCTTGCCTTTGTCAGTTTCTGGTGTGAACACGGCCTGAGAATATTTTTAGTCCTAATTTATAAGCTGTCTCATTCCAGGTTCTGGATCCATCGGAGGGTGCATTTCAAGGCCGCTTACCTCACAATGCTGAGCAAAGTCTGTCGAATTTCGCCAAAAATCGAACATTCTTAAAATGAGTCTGTCAAATGCGTTCTCCATTTTCCGGAATTTCGAGGATACATCGCTACCATCCTTTGTAGCCTCACATACCCCAAGATGCTTTGGGAAGGGCACTCCGGAAGTGCGCCACCATTCAATTTACCAACGATTAATGCAGCCTTCGGAGGATCCCCTGAAGCCGTTGTCTCCAAAAGCTGGGAGGCTGCGACCTCCAAAGGATCAAGAACCTGGAATGAGTCATAGCTATAGTCTGTAATAAACAAAGCCATACCACCTGTTTTAAAAGTTGTTTTGCCTGGATATGTTTTAAAGCAACAATAACAAAGCTCTGTTAAAATGAATTATTGGCGGGCATGCAAAATATGGCATAACGCTGGCCCTGCACTGAACCAAACCAAACCTTAAAGGAGATATATAGAATGTTTTGGAACAAGATTACAAACATTACAGTATACGGTTACAAATATTTGATTTAAAGCTAAATGAACATTCCTGCCCCGTTTACACCTGCCCCCAAAGCAGAAGATTGTGTCTAGCTGTTAATGATTTAAGCGCGCGCGCCTCGCTATCTCCAGCAATAAATTCAGAGCTGTAATTTTAATAATCCGATGCAGACGCTGCTCTCTCTCCATCAGCCTGTCAAATAGTTAATGTGAGGCTCTGTGATTAACTACATCAGCCGATGATTTCATCCCTGAGAGCTTTAATCCTCTCATAAAGCCCCTGTGAGTGAAACTCAGCGCTTCGAATGCTGATCGAGAAGCTAATGGATTAGCGTCCGCGGATAAATCAATTATTCACATTAAACTCGCTGTGTTTTGATGACGCATACTGTGCAAATTAACCGCTGATTTATCTGCGGTTCTATAATTCTGATGTTTTATCTCCATGTTATAAATTTTTGTGAAAACTTTCACTTTTTAATCAAACTTAGCCAAACTGAATGAAAGCGCCACTGACCTCTCGTGGTCGGGGTGTACCAGTAGATTGCATACGCTTGAAAAAAAGATGCTTAAGCTGTTAGATAAAGCCGCTTTATGCTTATTACATAACCTGCTTTAAACCAGATTGAGTGTTTTGGGAAGTCCTTTCCACTGTAAAATCAAATTGTATACTTTAATAGTGAAATGTGATTATGCTTACTTGATTTTCTTAAGTTATAAGAATAGTTAAGTATTGGTAACATGTTTGAATAAATATTTGAGTACTGATAAAACTTACCTGTCATTAAGCATGCATATATAAGTTAAGTTTACTCAAAAACAGTACATTTACTCAAAGACAATCGTCAATTAACCAGTAGATAAACTTTTTTCCCTTTCAAGTTTGCTTTGAATAATAAAGAAGGCAATCGGTTTTCTAAGTTTTTTCTAAGTAAACTAGACTAATTGAATTTACAGTGTGTCTTTAATTTCAAATCAAGTACTTTTTATTTTAAATCCCCACTAATGTTACAAAACCAGTTATTTGATCTTGATTTAAAATGTGATGTGTTGATTTTTCAGTCACAAGATGAAAATCTTCTGATAAATATTAACCAAGTATTTTGTATGTTAATTTCTCTTTTCTTTTCAAAGATGCTTTGGATCAAGCTCTCGGTCATCAAGGGATTAGATTCAGATTTTGTTAAACCTAAAAGTTTTTTTAGGTTTTTATTGTGTTCTAAATAGTGATACAGGTCACCTCTGTATAGTCAAAGAAGAGCTGCGTATTCAGAGCAGGTCCAAAGCCTGTCCTGGTGCTGCTCAAAAACCATTCCTGAAGAACACCAAAGAAAGAAACATGCATACATCTCCCAGCTGTACAAGCTGCAAGCCCTTTGATTTCTGGTCTCAGTCAGCCCTCAGTCTTTCTCAAGTCAGCCCCATGTGACCGAAGGCCGGAGGAACCACACACACACACATCAGCAGGTAAAAAGCTAGCATCATATTCTCTAGGTCAGTTCTGGTGCTGGGGTTTTACTGCGGTAACTGATCTCTCTCTCACCTCCAGTCACCATGGAGACCTGGAGTACGATTACAGCAGCCGAGACACCTCTTCACAGAGCGTCGGTGGCTTCCAGATGAACGTGTGTCCGCTCAGCGCTCGGAGATGATCCCTGAACCCTCATGAGAGGAACCACAGAGGCACTCGCAGGTGAGGAGACCCTTCAGGGGGGGTTTGTTTAGTTATGGAGATGGTTGGCTGATCTCTGAGTATGGGTACAGAGGATGAGAGGTGTTCTCAAAGCATAGCAGATGATAGATTGGTCAGGTTTAGGGGATAAAAAGCAGCAGTGAAACAGGAGAGACCTGACATTCTCTCTTATCAGAGGTGAGTACTTCATTACGCCTTAGAAGCACGTCATGTGGCCTTGCTGGCTGCTTTTACTCTGAGGTGGATGAGTTCTGATGTTCATCAAAACGGTTTTGTTCATCTGTAGTGCAGGGTTTCTACAGTGTCTTAAAAGTGTAATATGTTAAACCTAAATTTTGGGCCTTAAAAAGTGTTAAATTCACTCTTCTAGGTCTAAAATAATTTTCACTGCTCTTATTTTTCTGATGCCTTGTAAAGATAATGTGATATGTGTGTTTGTTGTTGCCAGAGATTGAGAAAATGTTTATAAATGCTAAAATATTGTGTAAAAATGTATCTTAGGGTTGCCAGAGTGTGGAAAAAGGTACATAAATGCTCAATAACTCGTCATTGGTATGGTTACCAGAGTTTAAGAACTTTCATAAAACCTCTAAAAAATAACTGATGTACAGCGGTTGCCAGAATTTAAGAAAAAGCTAAAGAACACACAGAAATGCTCAAAATCCTAAAAGAATCGAACATCTTCACATTGACTCTTTGAACATTTTAGAGTTGTGATTGATGTGCTTGTCTTCGTCACTTCCTCCTCCTCCCTGGCCAAGTAAAAAAGGGTGTTCTTGTTTAATTCTCCTTCCTGTTCCATTCCTCATGAAGTTGTGTCTCCCCAGGCATTGACACAGCCACTGCTGCTGATGGTCGGTTCGGTGCAGGAGTGGAGTCCTTGCCGTTTTACCGGCAGCTGTGGTTCGCCGTGCTGATGGCAGGAGTCGCGCTCGTGCTGTTGGCGGTGTTCTTGACTGTGGCATTACAGAAGGCTCTGAATCGGCCGAGTTTGATCCGTGAGCGGCCGCCGTTGGTGCCATTACCCCTGCAGCACCGTAGCCCACGTGTCCATCCATCCAGCAACGCCTACATGGTGAGGACCAGCACTAGGTCAGATGTTAGAGAGGGTTCATTTAATTTGTACACGCATGTTTGGTTTGGAAGATTTACTGCTTGCAGAGGTGGTAGAGTATCCAAAACATTTACTTAAGTAAGAGTAAAAGAAACTACCAAATAATTTACTCGAGTAAGAGTAAGAAAAGTATATAAGCAAAAGGTACTCAAGCACTTAGTTACTAGTAACATCTGATCTGAACGATACAAACCAGAAACAGTAGGTATTATATAAAATTTCCTATAGATTACTTTACTTTTTTCCTAACAGGAAAGTAATGTATGGTCGATTGCAAAACATAAGCAAACCTATATCACGAAGGTGATACATGCAACATAAAGAGGTTTTGCATTACATCAGTGCGCTACAGTCTGCAGCGAGGACCCTCTCCATCTGCCACCATCGACTCAAGGAGCTGCAAACTCTCATATCAGCCTCTTCACCATCTCACAAGACTCGCTAATATCAAAAATTTAGTTTAGATTTATTGCCACGATATTAGTAATGGGGGAACACAGATAAAATTTAATGGATGTATAATAATGGATTTACAATAACTTATTAAAAGTGCTCAAGAAGTACTAGTTACCCTAAAATTGTACCCAGAAAAATGTAACTAAGTAAATGTAACTACTAATCAAGGCAAGGCATTTATTTTTGAAGAGGACATTTTCTTATACATTGGCAATTCAAAGTGCTTTACAGAAGAACACAGATCAGATAAAACAGAGAATAAAAACAGATCAGAGATAAAAGCCAGAGATCCTAGATCTTTTCTGGGCAGGTTGCAGTATGTTCAGAATTCAGCTGCTAGTGTGCCCGGGACCAGAAAACATAAACACATCACACCTGTCCTTTACATACCTTAAAATACCTTGTTTTATTAATTTATCTCTGCTGCCCATGTACTATAATTATACTGTTGTTTTATGTTCAGCACTTTGGGGAGCCAGCTTGAAAGGAGCTTTATAAAATAAAATAAATAAAGTTTATTCTAGCTTTACCAGTGTTTCATAGTTTAAACCTGTTTTCTCCTCTCCAAACAGTTCGATTCAATACCAGAAACGGTGGGATCGCCAAACAGTGTCACTCTGAAGGCCTTCACACTGCACATGGAGGTCAGAGCTTCTCTTGCATCGAGACAGTTTTCATGTGATGAAAGCAAGATTTTCATGCAAACACAGCACAAACGCTTCCTAGTCTTGAGTTTGAATTTTTCCCCGCGTGGGGTTTCAGGAGGTCCTGGAGAGGAAGATGTTGGAGGAGCGGGGCGAGGTGAGTGTTTCCTCTATCTTCTGTCCCACTCAGCCGTCGCTCCAGCGCAGCATCAGTCAACTGGTCCAGAACAAGGAGAAGCAGGAAGAGGACGTATGGGAGCCACAGTTCAGGCGCCTGGACAGTGGCCTGGTGAGAAACTCTTTTTTTCTCTTTTCTCACTGCTGAGAGAAATGATTTGTTTTAGTGAGTTTGTGTGTTTGTTAGTTTGAAGGCGAGGAGTTTGTGGACACAGTGAAAGGCTTCAGCACGGTCAGGAAGGAGCACACCATGTTCACCGACACCAATCTTTGACCGTCAGCATACTCCCGCCGAGGTGAAATAGATTTTTAAACCTTTGCACAATTACTGAACTCAAGTCCTCATGGATACCGAGACGTGAGGCAGAACATTTATGTTTTGAAATGAACGATTCTTGTTTATTTATTTTTTTTCTTGGCTGAGGTGAGTTTTTGTTTTTGTAAATCTGAGTGCTTCAGCTGTTTAATTGTAACTTAAAAAAAGGAAAAGGTCAAATAAATTAGCATCAGGATTGCATTTCTGTCTCATTTAATGAAAAGGGAATCCATATTTATTTATTTTGATGAAAAGCAATTATTAAAATAATTTTGGTGGGTAAAACAAAATTGCTTAGATGACAACCATATCTCTATTTTAGACAGGGATATCCTGTTTTCGTTTATAGTGGAGATTTTGAGAAGTTGTGGGGCGGGTCCATTTAAGTAGTAGGAGCTGCACTTTTTAAGTCAGGATCTCCTCTTGATGAGATTTCAACATGAAACTAACGTTAATTTTGTTATCTGCACAGAAGCGTTTAATGATCCAAATGACAACAGATTTGACTTTTTTTTTTTACATTTTGACCAAAAGCAATAAACCACTGTGTTTATTTGATTTTGGGTCAAAATTTAACGTCCTAAAAATGTAAATTGTAAAATTTAAATGTTTTAATTATTTTAGACTTCCTTAGTTTAAGGAGGATGTTAAGACTAAAATACAATTGTGGTTTTCAGCTTAAAATCTAGTTCAGGAGATGACATACGTTATTTTAATTATGACCAATCAGAGTTTGGGTATGAGTCAATAAAATTAGCAGAAGCAGAATTTTAAACGACCAGATGAGATATCAACATGAAACTAACACAATTCTTACTCTGCACACAACCTCTCAATGCTCCAAGTTTGGGGCCGGGTACATCCAATCAGTAGGAGATGCACTTTAAACGTCGCTATCTCTGCTTCTAGATGTGATAACATGTAACTAATGTGATGCTTCTAGTCTGCACACAGCTTAACAATGCTTCAAGTTTCAACAGTTTTGAAATGTGTCATAATTTGACCAAAAAGACACATTAATCACTGTTTTTAGCATTTTTGGTCAAAAAAAAAAAATATTCACTCCTAACTTCCTCAGTTGATAAAGGATAATGAGACTAAAAGAAAGATGTGGTTTTAAGCTTAAATCTTGTCCAGAAGATGAGATAAACATCCTTTAATTTTAAGCAATCAAGGTTTACGGCTGGGTACATCTAATCTGTAGGAGCGGCACTTTAAACATCGCTAACTCCGCTTTCGGATGAGATAACATGTTACTAACGTGATGCTTCTAGTCTGCACACAGCTTCTCAATGCTCCAAGTTCCAACAGTTTTGATTTAATGAGGTTTGTAGATTTACATGTTGTTGATTTTGCAAAGTTAAATTTTTTTATATGCTTCATTGTCAATGCATTCATACTTTTAATAGAGATGTTGATATACTGATAATTGCACAGCTGTTTTACTACAAAGATGAGTAATATCATTAAAGAACACTCACAGATCCAACAGAACTAACAATTTTATTAAAAACATGTTCTGCTACATAAAGTACAATGCATTCTTTATAAACACACTTTCATTGTTATACCTTTGTGCTCCAGTAAAAATAATCGAATTTCATACAAAAGGTCATGTGTTCAGGAAGGCAGCGGGATTTTATTGCTTCTATAAATATAGTCTCTATAGTGTACCCTGATTTACTGCTCAAAAACCTTTCCCTTTTAGTCGAAAGTGCACACAGCATCAATTTCTTCCAAAACACTTTACAATCATCGAAACATCAATCACTGAAGAGCTGATAAAATCAGTCCATACGTCCCGTACATGTCTAATCTTTTAAGACGTATTAACCTCACTTAAAAACAAAGTGCTGAACTTTTTAAACATGGTTTAGAGTTTCGAGAACAACTCACCAACTCTCCAGCACTGCATCTTTAAATATGGACTCAACGCACCTTTGCCGACGCTCACTGCCACAAATGTAATTTCTTTTTCCAATTTTTAATACTGTTACACCTAAAGACAAACTAAAATTAACTAAACCTTACATATGTTAACTACTGCATAGCCTGTTCAGGCGAGTGCAGGTAAAAATAAAGATAAAGGCAGCTTTCAAGGGTTAAACTTTTGATAAATCCATATGTCAACAATGCTATCTGCAATACTGTTCTGGATGTTTTTCTGCCACAATTCTGCATGGATAAAGAGCATTTAAAACACGCAATATATGTACATGTACTCATGGGTTTATAGTGTTCGAAGGCATGTCTTCTGAAGCTCAGGTTAAAACAGCCCATCAAGTGTTAGCATGTCTCTGATTGGCTAAAGCTGTCGTACGTTATTGTTGTGAGTAAATGCACAAAAACCACTCTGTACACTAATAGAGGGATTGTGGAAACATTCTTTACGTCAAAGTGCCACTACACACTACAGACTCAGCCTAGCTTTTGAAATGGCCTGGGAAAAGGTGCTAGGACTTGAATAAAAAAAGGAAAGGCCACTTATAATCACTGCTTATTAACTCTTTAGCTCTCCTATCTCATGAGGAAGAGGAGAGAGTGTGAGAGAAAGAGAGAAACAAAGACAAAGAGGGGAGACAAGAGAATATAGAGAGTGTGTAGAGAGGGGGAGAGAATGTGTTCTGGTGTGTTTAATAACTGAATTAAAACATTCCATCCTTAATCTTAGCATGAACACATGCGACAAAACAACTCTTAATGAGCTCTTACAGCAAAGTTGTGACAGAAGATCCTAAACAACCAACATACGGGTAAAGAAATCTTATTTTTATCATTTAAACGCAATAAAAACATGTGAAAAAATAAACTACGTAAATGCCATTTTTTTAATCTATTCGACGTCTTTTGATTTCTGCAAGAAATGCACAAAAATGTTTTCAAACTCGACTTTAAACAATATATTTGGAAGTAAGTTTGATCAGTATAAAAGAAACACATTAAAACACATTTTAGCCAACATTAGATGCACTTAATCTTTTAGCAAAACAAATTGTTAGCAAAACTAAAGTTTCTTAGATGGTAGTAGTAGATCAATCGGTTTATTTGTGTTTATAAATTGTGACTCTTGAATGATGGATTAAAACACAAATTTTAAACTAGATTCCATGATTTGAAATGTGAACAGCATTAGAAACAAAGGAACGCACTAGAATACTGCACTCGATTCAGACTCTGCAGGCAGGAGGGGGACGCGACTCGGATCCTGATGCTGAGCTGAGGAGGAGGTCATCTGGAGAGAGGAGCTCTTGAAACACTATGTGGGACACAACACTGAAAAATAAAGATGAGATTAGTTTAGACTGTACGGAAAAACACTGATTACACATGAAACACTGAAAGAACTGGTTTGAAATCTCAATCGCTGCCAACCACAAACACAGACAGGAAATTGTTGGGAAATCTATTTTTACTAAAGCTGTGATGAAATACTGTAATTACTGGTTTACTGAGTAAACACTGGGAGCTATTTTAAGATCAACACACAGAGTTCAGATGCAAGTCTTAACATTGCAGTTTGTTAAATACTGTACGGCTGGAAATGATAGGAGTTCTGGGTCTGAAGTGTTGATTTTAGCATTCACATAATAAAACAATGGGGTGCTTCTCCTAACCCCTTATCTCCAGAATCAAATGGACTACAGCCGCCCACACCTCTTGCTGGTTTAACAATGTTCTTAAAAGATGTTAACATGTTTTGTTAACCAGTTTGTTTAATATTGTTTGAAATATATTGGAGAGTTTAGTACAATGACATTTTATCACAAAACTCGAATCTTCAACACACAATTCACATTCCTCCTCTGGGAACAGCCTTTTGTCTCTGAATTGTTAAACTTCACATCAATGATAATAAATGTTAGAACCCTTTTCAGTCCTTTACTCAAACACTGTGAAGGGTTAATAAGAATATTAACATAAAGTGTGAGTAAATTAAGTGTCATTGAGTGGGTTAAAACTTAATAATATCATTAATAATAACCATTAATATTATTAAGACAAAACCTTTATAAATCAATTATGGAGTCAGATATACAAATGTATGTCAATTAATAAAAGTAATTTAGCACTGTTTTCAAGACAGAACACCTGAGCCTGCAGTCTCAATTGTTATCCATGTTTGGGTTAAGTACCGGGAACCCTATAATACGGTTTACTTTGAGACGCTACTGGTCAAGAGACCCATTTGTTTACCAATAATAATTAGAGAAGGACAAAGATTAACTGTTAAATCTCATTGCAATATTAAAATTTGTCTAGATTAAAATGGCTCATTTGAATTCGGCCAAAGACATTCAGAACACATGTGCTTTGCAAAATAACAACTAACAGAAGGTGTTTCTCACACCAGGTGGCGCTTTAGGCCAGGGGCTTGTCAGTTTCCAAAATGCATTACAAACCGCTTGAGTAAGCTGTTCTTCTGTGGTAACTAGTTCTGAAAATAAAATATGTTCAAGAAGATGTGCTTGTGAGGTGTACTGTAACACAGTGGTCACCATTCAGTGCTACACAACTCTCCTTGACCATCTTCTCGTCTTTTACGGCATGCTGGTCATGTATTCTCCTCGTGATGATTCGTCTCGCAGAGAGTTTGTAAGTGAGAAGATTAGTTAGCTTGGCTGATGAGAGCTGTGAGGACTTAAAGGAAGACTTGAGACTTGAACTACAGTAAACTAATTAGGCATTGCACAAGGTGCAAACATTCTTAATTTTGTCAAGGTTTGCATTTGAAGCAAGCCCAGCTGCTTCATAATAGCATCCACGTTAGTGCGTCACATTTGATGCGGTAACTTCTAGGGATATCTGATTACGTGATTGGAAATCGGGCTCGATCACGTGACTTTAGACTCGATCAGAATCAGAAGTTGCCTTCTGATAAGGAATCGGTTTAATTTGTTTTATTTGACCTTGTGTATAAATATAAATGTATCATTTTTTTTAATCTATACAAAAACAGCAACACGTGCGGCACGTCATTACTATTTCTGAGATGCTATCGGTTAAAGGTCAAGCTGAAGGAGAGAGTGAAGAGTAAGAGGAAAGAAAAAATGCTCACTCACAGCACAAAGACACAGGATATTACAGCCAGGAGAGTATTCATCCGCGCTGAACATCAAGCTGCGTAGCAGAGACCCATCTCCCAACCCAACACAGAATAGATTATAATGGTGATTTTCACCACCCAATAAGAGTCTCCCGTTAACGTCGAAAACGGCCCACCACTAATAATAATATATTGTATTTGGAGACCACTCAAGTTCACCTTACATTAAACAAACAGCATCTTGTTTCAAAGGGCGGAGGCTGCTGTACCAAATGCTTGAGACCAAATTGCAACTATATCTTTGATGCTAAACGTTTAGGTAACAAACCTCCATAACACCAGCGCTCGAGATCAAGCGCAGCGAGAGAAGGTAGGGGAAAGGAAGAAGAGATCAGTGGAGGAACACAGGACGGAATGGATCTTAACCAGAGACTCTCAGATCACGGAGCTTTCAGTACCTTTGAGGATGTAGTCTGTTAGCAGAGCAGGAACCGCTTCACTGTCCTCGCGCATGGCATGAAGAACTGCACACACACAGAATCAAATCACTGATTGAGTCTCAGGATTAAACATTATAAATATGCTTCTCATTATAATGGTTAAATACGATTAAAAGCACGAAAAGTACAACAATGCTCACAACTATGTGTCTCACACTAAACAGATTTTTCAGATTCTTAAAAACTCATGAAACTTTGCAGACAGTTTAGAATCTCTCAATATAGAGACGGATCAGAAGATAGAACTTTGAAGCTTTCTATTCAGGGTTTCTGCAGGCTTCATGGTCAAATTTAAGACTTACCATACATAAAAAACACATACAAAAACAAATAAATTTTTTGAACCGCTAACCATCATTTTCATGTTTTTGATCATTTACAAAGGTTTTATCAAACTCTGGCAAACCAAAACATTTTTTTACATATATGACTCATATCATATGACTCAATGATTCTTATGTCAATACCTGGCAACCCCAATCACTTTTAAGATTTTTAAGCATTATGACACCATGGCAACACTAACCATAATTTGGTATATATATTTTTTTGCTTTTAGAAGCATTTTACCATTTGGTTTTAGGCATTTAGTATAATGCCAGTTGTTTTATTTAGCAAGGTATGCTAATGGTAGACGTTTCGTTTTGCATTCTCGTGCTTCATGGAGGGTTTTATTTGTTGTTGATTTGTTAAAAGTGGAGATGAGGGCGGAGGGAGAGAGGGACTAGCTCCTTCATTGGACTATCTCCATGTCCATGAAACTGCTCTGACAAACTGAATAAAAACGATTGCCATATGGTCCTCGCTGGAATTCATGTTCTGTTTCATTCCGGTCCAAACCGGTTCTAGAGGTATTGGCACTGGGTTTTGGTATCCAACTCCACTTTTGAACTCACTCTTGGTCAGGATCTGCAGGTCAGGAACTGCAGGGGATCCGTTGCTCCTGTCGTACGGGATCACCGTCGTCAAATACTGAAAGACAGCAAAAACAAGTCAAACTCGAGCAGAAAGCACTGATTCTAGAAATATTCTTATAAAGAACAGAAGTTCTCTTACGGTTCCTGGCACATGCGAGCGCTCGGGTCTCTGGAGGCTAGGGCTGCTCTTGATCTTCCTCCTCTTCTTCAGCAGCTCGCGATGCTCCTTCTGTCGATTTTGCACCTCGATGAGCGCCGAAATGAACGTGTTCTTCACCTCCTTCTCATCCTCCAGCTCCTCTCTCAGAGCCAGCTGGTCAATGAGCTCCTCGGAGAACCCCCGGATCTGACGCTCGATGCCCTCCAGACGCTCTAGCAGCTCTGAAACACGCAGGCCGCGCAGACCTGGAGCACAGAAGAGATGATCAGCCATGGAGGGTCTAACAGCCTCGAACACAAGCACACTCACACTCCTCGTAGCTGCTGGAGGACACCGAGTGTGTGAGCGCGTGTAGCTCCTGAGAGATTAACGAGAGGTCCAGGGAGTGCTGCTGTTCCTCCTCGTCTGGAGACTGCTGCATGATCTCCTCAAGCTCCTCGATTACCTGAGGAACATGTGCATACAGGTTACCACTCCAGCTTTCCTGGAGGGTTTCTACTCCATATTCAATAAATGGCAAAGTCAACAATAAGTAGGGCTGCAACAGTTAATCAATGTAATCGATTACAAAAAAATTATCGATACATTCATTTTCCTGAATTGAAGCTTCGTTTAATAAAAACACAAACTTCCGGTTTGTATAATCTACTTCCAGTTCACCGTTCACAAGGTCAACACGCCACGTGAGTGATTAAAACGCAGCAGAGTGAAGATACAAAACAAAGGAAAAGTGTCAGAAGTTTTCTTAGATGTGGATCATCTCAAGCTTCAGCGTCGTTCAGAGTCTCTAAAAACTACTATATGTAGAATAAGCATATTAATATTAAGCTATAATTTAAGCCATTTTTAAGATCAGCGAACAGTAGAGCTGCATGATTCTGGATAAAATGAGAATAAAATTTTTTTTCTTTAAAATAAAGATTAAAGGTCAAAAAGTACACGGTACACAGCCGCCGGCACAATGGAGGAAGCATCATCTTAAGAAAAAAAAGCGTGCGTCTGAAAATCTTCCAAAGTGCGAAATCATTTCTCATTAAACGCTCCTTAGAACCCGGTGAGCTGCATGCTATGCCAGGCCGAGCATTTTGCTCTTTATTTATTTATTTATTTACATTGTGAGAAGTTTTACAGTTCAAGAACAAACTCAAGATCAGTTTCTTAAGTTTACTTCTACAAATAAATAATGCCCTTATCTATGGTTTTATATAGTTAAAAGTAAAACATAAAAAAAATGCATGTAATTTTATCCGATTATTCGTATATATATATAATAATCATTAGTTGCAGTCTTAGTTATGTTTACTTTGTCTGGCTGCAGGTGCTTTGAGATAGACCGCCTTGGTTTTTCCGTACAATTTCATACTGTTGTATATGATTACGCTTCAGGTGATAAAATACATTTGTGGTGTTCCCCTTTAATGCAGAAACGAGTGCTAAACTTTCCTTGTCGTGTATGATATCATCTAGTTTGAACAGGAAGTAAACCCATACTTTGGAACGAAATCCTTTTTTTGGTACTAAAATATGCGGGTTGTTAACGGACTAACCTGCACATTGCACTGCCTCATTCTCACTGTTTACTTTGTTTGCCTCCTGACAAGTAACAGGCACATGTGATCGCTGCAGTGTGAACTCGCATGTGGCCGTGTGTCAGCCATCATCATGCCCGCAGTGAAGGGTTGTGTGTTATCAAGAGATCAGATGAGTTTGGCTAAATAGTATAAATGCTGGATTAAGATCGCAAGATGGGTGGAATCAAGATTGCGATCTTTTAATGATTAATTGTGCAGCTCTAGTGTATAGTGGAACATGTGATGCAGCGGATATTGAATTCTACACACGTTTTACTTCTAGTAACATAAAATATCAGGAGATGAACAAAGTAAGTGCTTATCGGAATAATTCCAGGGATAGATTCATTAATTATCAAAATAATCAATAGCTGCAGCACTAGTTATAATAGATAAAATTTCTTCTAGTAAATGTTGGTTGCTCCAGTACCAAACAAGCCACAAACAGAGATCTGGATATACTTGTTCAGTGTTAAATGAAGCAAAAAAAAAAAAAAAAAAAATAGGAATGGTTCTTTCATAATCCAATCTCAAAACCCAGTGTTTTTCTGACACCTGACTGGATGATCGATGCATTCCAATAAAAATAACCGGTGGAAAACACTAATATTTTGAAATCCCGCTTCTTTAGTTTTTGGGAGTTGCATATTTTGTCAGCACCTTTGTTTGTGTCCCCCAAAACGTCAAACTTAACTTAAAGAATAGTCCATTTTTATGATTAGTCTGGGTTTAACCAGCAACTCTCTGAAATTTCCTTAGTTATAAAACTCCAAGTTTGTAAGCATAACTGGACTAACTTAATTACTAAAAATAAAAAACCCATACTAAAAACAAGCCTTGTGTTCTTCGATTAGTCTCTATTACTTTATCTATGCATGTGTCATTCATTCTTTCTACGTGGTGATAGATTGAGGAGGTTTAGCATTCAAATGTTACACAGAAGAGAAAACAAGTTTAATCTGAATGCTTTTGGGAGCGTGAACCTGTTCTGCAGTGAAGAGCGGCTCCTCGTTCATGCAGGAAATGATGATGGTGTGCATGTCCATCTGATCCCTGAGCTCCTCGTCGTCTGACAGGTCGAAGTTACTGACCTCCGGCTTCTGGAAACACAAACACATCTGGGAGAATTACTTCAGTTATAGATAATGTTGGTAGCTTTGTGGTCAAAAGTGGTACTGCGATAACAAAAAAAAAATACCTTAGAGGAAGAACAAATATAATAGGATACTTGATTCAAAAGATATATAAAGTTCCACCTTCTCTAGTTTCTCCTTTATAGTGCATATAAATGCATTTTAGTTCAACTGCTCAAGTTCCATCCATAACAGGAGGAGTAATCCCATGTGAAGCCTTTTGTGAAGTATTGAAGGACAAACCACATACATTTTATGAAATATGGGATCCTTTCGTAAAATATCAGGCTCTGAAAAAGAGGGGAATTTGGAAATGGGAATGGACAAACCAGGACAGAAAGATTGAATATTGTGACTTCATGTTAGATATTAGTTCTTGTTTATTATTATCATTAGTATTAACAATAATTTAGGCCATTTCTAATGACTTGTTTTGAATGTGTATCGTTTGTAGGATATCTCTATAATTATATATTTATTTATTTATTAATGTTGAATATTTAGCATGATGGCATTTAAAATAGTTGAAAATCAGTCCTATTCACAATTAAATAAACTGAGATTCGTACATTAAAACAGGTTCTCCAGAACTGACTCCAGTTTACTGCATGGTTAGCCGGCAGCACCAGCTTGAACTCTAGAGTCTTTAAGACAAGGGTCTCAAACTCGATGAACCTAGGGACAACTAGAGGCAGAATCTGGGTTAGGCTGGGCTGCATTATGTTTTCCACAATAAAAGTGTTATATAAAAACTCCATTGTTTCACATCTCTACTTTTCAACACAAAACAAGATGAACACATAAAAAACGATTTATAAATGAATAATAAAATAATAAACCAGTAACAAATAAATAATAATAATAATAATAATAATAATAAATGATGAAAGAAAGACTGCATTTCCCACACAATTGTCTGTGCTCATCACTAACATTTCTCTTCACTGCATGCTTTTAAAAAGAGATGTTTGGGGCTGTGTAATATATATAATGGTCACTGTCAGATTGAAGTTTCAATCAAGCCTTTATCTCATGCACGGAGAGCGCGTCAATTAACTCTAAAATGGGTCCGGCTTACAGGGGGCTGTTAGGGCAGAAGGACAGGTAACGCTGAGCGACTGCACTGAGCTCCTTACTTTTCTTTTATCAGCAGCATAAGGATCACTTTGATTTGTTTCTTCAGAGCAGGAGAAACCTAATATTAAGTGTATGTTTTGGTTTCTGTCTCATCCAGTGGATGGAATAGACATCCATCGCGACCTAGTCGCTCTTTGTGTCTTTTAGTCTATGGCTGGGACGAATGTCTGCGTGTGCCCAATAAAAACGAGGCACCTCCAGACACAGAAGACAACACGCAATGGCCTTCACTCATTCAATGCCCCGCCCTGAGAGCCCTATAATCTACTGTGATTGGTAGTTTCATTCAGCTCTGCACACAACACTGTAAAGTGCAATTCATATCAAACTCATGGGCTGCACTAACAATAAACTTTCATATTAAGGCGGGGGACACAAAATATTGTCTAGCAGTCCACAAATGTCCCACGGCCGCAAGTTTGGGACCCCTACTTTAAGATAAAGGGAAAAAACATGCAACAAAACCAGAAACCTCATTTTGTAAAAAATTTGCACATTTTTCAAAAGCCAGACATATCCACCATCTGGCTGCAGAAAGGACTCTTTTACCTTAAAACTCTGCTAGCTCTTTTATATAACCAAAACCTTGAGTAGTATGTTTATAAACTTTAGTTTTATTTCCAAGTGTAAATAAGCTTTCTTTCCACTAAACAACACTTAACAACAGCTCTTGTGGACATTCCCTCATGAGCAGCTGTTAAAATAAAAAAATAATCATCATTAAAACTCAAATGAAACCTGAAATTGGTGTAAAAAAAATCTGCCATATAAACAAAATACATGTCAATACCAATTTAAACAAACCAAATAGTTCATAAACGGAACGGCTACCAGTCATTTCATATGTGTAGCTACTAAAGATATGCGTATAAAGCAAGTCCTCACCTCCGGAGGCCTAAGGTTGAGCGCGGGGAGGTGGAGCGAGCGAGTGTGGGATGTCTTCCAGTCGACTGGCATCACGTTTCCGTAATTCTTGGTAAGTTCCATCCATAACCTGGTTAAAACAAACAATTTCATCCATGTTACAGTTTTTACAGTAAGTTTCCAGGTTTGGGCAAGCAGGGAATACAACTAGGATGCACTAATCTTGATTTTTAGGGCATATCTTACAAAATTGGTGGATCTCACTCGTTTATTTGTAAGTATACATAAACAAGATTTATATATATATATATATATATATATATATATATATATATATATATATATATATATATATATATATATATATATATATATATATATATATATATATATATATATATATATATAGCGAGTTAAAAAATTTAGCAAAGATTCTATTACAATTTTTTTCAATCTTGTTTGCTCTTTTTTCTAGTTTAGCTTTGTGTCAACATCTTCAGGACATTCTAATATTAAAAGAACTTTGGGGCCGCAGCCCCTGAAGGTTTTTGTTTCAATCCTGTTTCAGGAAACACACCAGTAGCTTCAAACAAACTCAGAGGAGCTTAATCAGTGGATTCATATGTGTTTGGATAAAGCTGGAGCAAAACTGTGCAGGACTGCAGCCCTCCAGGAATCGAGTTTGAGGCCCCTGATCTAAAAACATAACTTCTCCCTGCATAGTTATTGTAAATGGAATAACAGATGCATTCTGTATAAACACAAGAGAAGAGTGTTTTCCTAAAGATTTGGTTTGAGAAAGGAGTTGTCCTGGTTGCCCTTCTATTCTCAGGGATATAATGTGTCATACGGTAAATTTCTTGCTCATTTTAACCTGCCTGTGAGTCCCAAATAATTTCTCTCTTGTCTTTTCTGCAATTCACTCAAGTATTGTTTGCTTATTTAGAGATACACATCTGGTTGATCTGACAATTGTTCATTTATTTGACACCAATTGTGGTATAACTGTTTCTCACACCCAAGAAATAACAAATCTACCCGCTCTTTGTTCTTAAAAAGAAGTTATTTCTAAGCCGAGCTCTGTCTATTATTTGTCCAATTTCGCTAATAGTGTCAAATAGGAAAATGTTTGGTAACTGCCTCAAAAACAACTTGATGCAAACTGTTCTTTCTGTGGCATTCATGTAGAGACTGTTCCTCATGTCTGCACTGTATGTCACACAACTTTGGTATGATACATCCATCTTACATTTACGCATTTGCCAAATGCTTTTTTCCAAAGCGACTTACAGTAGAGGAGAGACAATATGCAATTTGTTACACAGTCAAAGTCTATCTCAGCTTCTCATAATAGAATTGTATCAACTGATCAATAAACCATAGTAGGAAGAAAATAAAGACAGGAGGAAAAAAGAAAGTTTCAAGTTCATAAGTGGAAGTTGTCTAATAGAAAGTCCTGTTTTGCTGCCTTCTATAATGATGATCTTGATTACACTCAAACTGTACAAATTTGTATGTTTAAAAAGGCTGCTGAAACGATCAATTTGTTCAAAACATTTAACATTCTCTATAAGCTTACGATTTTTCCCTCTTTTCTATTTTTCATTCTCCTGGCTGTGCATTTTGAACTTTTCTATGTATATTGCTTGTTGACCTCAAATTGAATGCATCTCTATTTGAAGGATTCAAAGTGTTTATTTTCATGTATACAGCGAGGAAAGCAAGTTTCACTGTACAATGAAATTTTTACTTTGCTGTCCACTGAAAAATTATTTATAAACAAGTATTGTCCATTAATTATTGTCAGTTGAAAAATAATTTAACAAAAAAAAAAAAAAAAAAACAACTTCTCAACCATAACCAAGTGCCACTTAAATCAGTCGTGTGTAAAAATACCATCAGGAACCACATTACATAATTTAGATCGACTGGTGGTGGTTAATG
The DNA here is from genome assembly GCA_900490495.1 of Danionella dracula. Taxonomy (NCBI): domain Eukaryota; kingdom Metazoa; phylum Chordata; class Actinopteri; order Cypriniformes; family Danionidae; genus Danionella; species Danionella dracula. The sequence continues at coordinate 21,381,253 of UELW01000001.1, read as the reverse complement.
TTTACATAACATTGATGGTCTTTCCAGTTATTTTTGTAGTTTATGTCCTTTTATCGTCATTCAAGATTCACAGTCCATACTTCAGACGATATGTTCATCAAAGTTTCGAATATAAACTGAAAACTCATCATATTTTTCGCTGAAGTCGTGTTTTGTAGAATGTTTTGCTCACTTACTCGTCGTCGCGCAGCAGCTCACGCTCGGTCGAGGCGTTCGCCGAACCGTTGCTTGAACCCGGGAAGCAGGCGACCAGGGTTTCGTCGATGGACTGAAAGCCATTAATCTCCGGTGTATCCTCTGGCTCCGTGGTCCAGCTCGTGTGGGAATCCGCGGCTTTGAATTCGTTAAAATCCTCCCAGTCCTCATCAAACTGAGCGACCGAGGCCGCCATTGTTGTGGCGGAGGACGCCGGAAGTCAGTGAACGGAATAGTAGGTGTAACGTGACCACGAAAATAGACGTAGATACGTAAACATGGCGGCCGTTAATTCGAAACCGAACCAAAACAATTAACCTAAACACACATTATCCTTCTCTCACCTTAAACATCTTATATTTTTGTTTTATCCACAATATGTAAAGCGGCATAGGTATATGAAAAATAATTACTCAGTTCCCAAGACAACACACCCAAATGTTTGCACTAGTATATCGGCGTTACATGCTATCCTTCATCACTTGCAAACTTTCACATTCCTTTTCTTTAGAATGGTAAAGCATAGTTCTTGGTATCCACCATCTCCCAAAAAAGCATAATACTATGGCTTTTCGGGTTAATTTATTTCTGATAATGGCAAAATTGCATAATTACAAGTAAAAAATATCATATTTCAACCCCCTTGTCTTTATAGCAAAATAAAGAGTCATAGCAATACTAACTCTAAAAGTGACAATAAAAAAGCAATGAAACTTTGTAAGAGCAGCAATTTGTTAAATGTCTGCACTTAATACCCCTCGCATTTGCTCTGGCTTTACCGTTTTCATTTTCCTTTTAATCCAGTTATGTAGTGTTCTTTACATTAACACTGTCTTTTTCAACGTAATAACTCTGACAAATACTTTTGTTAAGGTATGTTTATGATGCAATGCTTTGCAAAACATATTTCAATAAAATTGTTATGACAAAGGTAGCAAGCATGCTAAAAAACAAACCAAACAACTTTACTCATTTTTGTCTTTTCTTGTTAATGTCTTGAATTTTGTGGATTTAATAAATTATTGCATTTAATTAAAATACAGCTCAGAATAACACTAGTAAAATTACGTAATTGTTAAGGTATGTAGACATACACGGGGTAGATATAAAAAGTTTACAAAGCTTCCCAAAAAGAATATTCAACCACTGGAATATGTGATTTACTGCATTATCAAGATTCTTTGAAGTTTGTTGTACACAAAAAACTAAACAAACATATTTTTTTCTGCACATTCACCTCGCTTCATAAAGCAACCAACTGTTGGAGAGCTTCACATTTTATTATTAGTTATTTTTATGGCACAATGTGGTCCTCAAGTACACAATTAAACCCTGAAAAAATGTTTTGGCATCAATACAATAAAAAAACATTTTTTCCCACAATTTTACACAATGAAGCTACATTTAACAAACATTGATCATTTAAAGCACCTGGTTTTGGTATAAACCGATTCTCTAGTTTCTTTTCAAGAGAACTGCAAGACTTGTGCTAGCATCTTTGTAAAAAAATAAAATAAAAAAAAAGCTGCAAAGATGAAACTTAACCAAATAGTTGAAATAAAAATAATACCTCAGTTTAAAAAAAGAAGAAAAGCATAAATAAAAAGGAGGAGACGGATTATCTGGTTATAGTTTAATATAATGATACAGAGATAACGTCAACCAAAAAATAATAATGTAAACCCAAAAAAGTAACAAAATCTTCCATAAAAACAGGCAGAAAAGCATCTTCTTAAACATTTAATATCAGTCCGTAGCAAATGTTCTCTCAAGGAAGGGACTCTTGATGTGTGATATTTGGTGCAACCAGCACAGATCAGGGAGCGCAAGAAACCCTCGTGGATATGTTCAGCCATCCTCAAAGAAAAGAAATGATTCGACTCGCTCTCGCTCCATTCACCAGAGTCTTTAAATCACGCATGGAGGACAGAAGAAACCCAACCCCGTAAAAAGAGCTGTGCTCTGCAGATAAATCAAAATATCTTCGCTCACTTCAATTAAGGTCGGGAGTAGACCGAGACTTTTCATTGGTCATCTTTGAAGTGCTTTTTTTTTTTTAGATGTTCTCTCATTTTTTGACTACTTAAAATTATCCATATAATAAATAAAATCAGATTCCTTGGTTTTTATTTAATCGTGTCACTGTTCAGTGGATTGCATCATTAGCACACAGCTTCAAAAAACTGTTTTTAGTTTAAATTTCATTCTATAAAAGAAAACTACATTCTAAACTATGAAGCTTGCGCTTTTGGGGAGCCTTTATTCAAAGAGGTCAGGTTAAGGGTTGAAAATGAGTTAATCTCTAAGCTAAAATGTAAAGAGGAGCCTTCAAAGGTGTTGCAAACCAGTTCTTAGTTTAATCAGTGGGATTCCGTATTAAAATACAATTCCCTTTTTAAAAGTAAACAAATAAATAATTTTTTGTAGAAGAAAACAATGGTCAAAAACCCTCACTTCTCTTGCAGAGACCGCATTCATGTTTCCGTCCTACCCTAGCCAAAGGAAATTACTCTCTAGAGTATTATATACCTAAAAAGAAATGCTGCAACAAATATAAACACTTGTAATATAAAACATGACTCCTCTGTGTGTTAGCCGGTGCACCGAGCAGCCTGCAGGTAATCGATAAAACGAAAACCAAGAAATCTGATTGATTTTATGAATGTTTTACATTCAAGAAAAGGGTTTATTTTTAACTTCAGTTTACTGTGTTTGTTCTGTGTGCTCCAGAAAACCAGAAAATTAAAACACTAAGAACTACACAAACACTTCAGAGAACTGTGAAACATACTGATGCGGACCATGTGACTCCAGCAGTTAAAACCTGCACTCTGAAGGGTTTCCCTCCCCCAAAACATCACCTCTCACAAGCCAACTCATCATCACTTTCACACACCAGCACAAGATACAGAAAATGTTTAAAATTTAAAATGGCCAAACCGTTTTATGGTTGTTGTTTTTTTTTCTTCAATTTTTAGTCCCTGGAGTCTTCGAGAAGCTTCTGGCCTGTGAGGAGACTCAAGTGAACAACTTGTTTAGCTTTCATGTTATTTAAGCACAAAAAAACCCTCTAATCTGCTTTTTCTCCCCATAATCTTCTAATCAATAATGTTTTTGCACATCAAATCAGCTCAATAAAGCACCTCTGGAGTCACAAGGACGGATTTAAATGACAGTTTTGGTGTTTTGAATCCCGTGTCTAGAAGCTGTCGCCTTTTGAGACTGAAAAAAGCTGAATTAGTTTCATAAATAAAGATTTTAGTACACAAACACTTGTTCCCTTAATGAAATCAGCAGCAGAGTCACACTGGCTTTAATGATGTTTTGACACTACAATTTGAAACGGTCTCTCCTGCGATTGTAGTGTTTATGATGCAAAACTATTTCAGCCCAACATCAAATGGACTCAGTAAAGTACTTCTGGAGTCACACGGACAGATTTTCATGATGCTTTTGTATCTCGTGCTAGGAGGCTCCTGCTAAATTTGCTTCATAAAAAAATATTTTAGACACACAAAGCATCAAATTCATTTAATAAACGTAAGCACTGAATTTATGAATTTTACAGCTTGTAATAACTAAACTAAAACATTTTTCCTTACTGTCAGTGAAACAGTTTTTGCGATCAGATCATATTTCATTAAGACCCTTTCATTGAACACCTTTATTATGGTTCATGTGCTGTGTTAGGAAGCTGATGACTCTTGAGGTGATTTTTTCAAACCCGAGTTGAAGAAGATGGTGCCTTTTCTAATATTTTCCTTACAATAAGCCTCTGCTTTGTTCAAAAAATTAAAAGCCAAACCAAGAGTCACTGAGAATGATGTTAGGGATGTTTCTGATGGTTAAGTGCTGTATTGGGAAGCTTTTACGAAGTGTTCTTGGAGACTGAGATAGACGTAAAGAAATGTTCATGTATAAGCACTGTTTTAGAAAAGTAAAAGCATCTAATCGACACATTAAAGCACCTCTGGAGCCACACGCACATATTTTAATGAAATGTTGATGTTTTGTGTCATGCTTTAAGAGGCTATTGACTTTTGAGATGGAAAAGACCTAGAAAAAGCTTCTGATTTGTTGATAAATTTAAAAGTAAAACAAGTAAAGTCACCGACTTTGAGGATGTTTCTGATGCTTGAGTGCTGTGTTGGGAAGCTTTTACGATGCATTCTTGGAGACAGATGGAGGTCAAGAAGATTTCATAATGAAAATTTTTTGCACACATTTTAAAGATGTTATTGATGCATCATTTACAAATTGCCTCTATTGTGATGACTCAATTGTAGTTTTTATGTCAAAAAAAAACATTTCACCACATAAAAAAAGCATCTAATTAACCCACCACAGCACTCCTAGAGTCACACGGATTGACGTTCTTGTGCCAAGTTAAGGTTTCCATTTTTAGAATATAACCACAATATAGACAATAACTCCACGCGGTAACTAACAGTGCAGGCATTTGAGTTGGACAAGAAGAAGGTGGTGAAGCAGTTTTGACGTAGAGGCAAAGTTTTAGCATGTTAAGTATCCGATCGGTTCATTAGATGAAAGCAGAACGGCTTGGAGCCACATGGCCTAGTCTGAACAGATTTATGAAGTTAAAAGTCAACGGAGCGGTTAAAATTCTGCACTGATGGTGAAAGAAAGACTTTGGTGACTGGTTCAATGGCACGGATGCTGCTGAGTCTCTAAAGGAGGGGCTGCATTAACTCTCAAAGCGCTCTCAAAGATCTGATTGATTGATTGACAGTTAGCGAGTCACAGTTTCTCTGTTTAAAGCCTGTTTCTGCACATTCTGAGCGTGCATCAGCCCTCAAAGTCAAGTTACGACTATTTTTTGCCTCCCTTTCGAACGCCACCTCTAAGGTAAGTGGTGAAAACAAGGAATTTCACTTTAAAAACAAAAATGGTACAAAATGGTTCTCAAGTTTTCTCCCACAAACTGTTAAAATGTGGATTGGTGTGGCTGGACGAAGGTGAAGATGAGCGGCAGGCACGTTTGAACACGCTCACAAACCGTGCTGAAGGAAAACGCCGCTCTGGTGGTTAGGGGGTGCATTCCAATAATAATAAAAAAAAACAACTACACCATCATCGGCACTGATCGATGGCTAAAGGAACCAAAGAGAGAATTGCTAGGACTAGAAGAATTTCTTAAAAAGTGTCTCATCCTCTGGAGAGCGAGCAGAGAGCCTTGCTCACTGGCGTCTCGTCCTCCAGGGTTAAAAACAAGGGAGTCCCGTTGGAGGGAACGAGATCCGCCTCGGGTGTCTGTTGGCTCCGGACTCTGTCACGGGGACTCTCGCGCGTGAGGACGTGGTGGAGGAGGACAATGCTGAAATCATGGTTTCTCCGGTAAAATCTGCCGCTCCTGGCTGCCATCAACTGTCCATGCTGCTGCAGCTCTCTGATGAAAACATCAGAGGAAAATGAGGTTTGTGCTGAGAGCAGGATTTACTTTTTGAGTTAGAGTGAGAGAGAGGTAAAGAGAAGGTAGGGAGGGAAAAACAGAGAAAGAGAGAGGGAAAAAGAGTGGTAAAGAGAGCGAGAGAGTAGGGGTAGATAAGGAGAGAGGGAGAGAATGAGGTGGAAGAGGGAAAGAGGGAAGGAAGAGAAAGGGGGAAGAAAGAGAGAAAATATAGGGGAGAGGGAAAGAGAGAGTGAGTGAGTGAGTAAAAGGGAAGAAAGAGATAGAGAGAAGAGAACGAGAGAGAAACAGAGTGAGAGAGAGAGATTTTATTTGAATTTCCCAACAGATGCAGAACAGGATTTGACTAAACTTCAGCTCCTCAAATTGCCTCTAAAGACTAAATCAAGAAGTGATGAAATTTCCAGTGAATTCCAAAAACAAAACTCATTTAAATCCTGCCTACACTATGCTTTTGCATTATTTCACATGATTTGAGTTTAATGACAACTTTGACAGGTGAATTCTTTATTGCTTTAAACTTTATTATTAATTAAAGACAGGGGCTCTTGAGTAACAGTTTTAGAGCATTACATGCATGCATTTGGTGACTGACAGCAGAAGAGAGCAGCAGCACTGAGGAAACAGTTTAATAGGAAACGTAAAAATAAGATCATAAGATTGAGAGTACTTTGGTAACTCTTACCAGAGAGGCCGTGGAGCTCTTGCACGTCCAGGAAGGGGGCAGGTCCCCATATCCGAACGGTCCCATCGTCTGAAGCACTGGCCAAGAGACCGGGAACACAAGGGTTCCAGCTCACACAGTTCACCGTGCGTGTGTGTCCAGTCAGCTCCACGATTGGCAGCTCGCTGCGCTTGTGCCAGATATACACCTTATGATCTAAGAGAAAGAGAGAGAGAGTGAGAGACAGAGAGAGAGAGGTTTTGTGAGAGGCATTCAGAGAAACTTTTTTGGGTATGTCAATAAAAAACAAAAACCGATCAAGGACTGTGTGTGCGTGTGTGTGTCTAAAGCATCAGTTACTTCAAACGCATTAAAAGCCAAATAAAACCATCTACTCTCAGAGATAATTGCTTCTGAGCATGAGAAGAGTGAGGACTACACAGAAGAGTTGAGGACTTGAGAAAGCACCTTCACTACCGCTGGCGATGAAGTCCTCGTTGTGTCCTCCGAAGCAGGAGTGAATGGTGTAGAACCCCTGTGTCACTCCCTGATACTTCCTGACCAGCACGCGGTCCTGCAGGTCCCAGAGGTGAACGCCCTGACCAATCACAAGTGCTCATGAGATCTCCAACACTTCTTTCAGTCTGAGCAGTATTGCACATCAGCTACACTTCTCTTTGAAACACCAATGATAGCAGCAAGATGCAGAACCGATGAGTTTTATTTCATAGCTGTAACTCAAAATAAATGAAGATACAAAGCTCTAAGATTCATAAACATAAAGAGAATGAGTCCTTTGAGTCCTCATTGGACGATAGTTAAGTGATGTCATCACTTTCTAGAAAAAGCATGGTTCTGTGAACTCCTTAGAAGTTATTTTGTGCAATTATGTTACTGTGTTCATGTGGTCTTTGCTGTGTGCTGATTCCAGGAGATCAAGAGTACTTTGGTTCAATATTATACTATGTTATACAGGCAATGTCTGTATAAATGATGTGCATAACAAGTATTGGATATATTGGAATCTGAAGATCCTTGCTTATCATCAATAAAAGAAATCATAATTATACCAAATAATTTCTCCTCTCATAACTTAGGAGAAAAAAATGGGGATAGTTGAATTTGATTAAAATTGAGTTTGCCTAATTCATATACACATTTTATTTTAGTTGGAGCTAAATATATTTTCTGGATGTAAATTCATTTACTTTTTTCAGTGCACACCATATAAGTTCGAGTCAATCTATTGTCTGAGGTTAACTTAACTGAGGTTAAATAAACTCAGTGGTTTAACATGAAAAAACTCTCTGAATCTCTTCGACTCACCTGAGTAGCGACATTTAACAAAGCTAATCTCCCGTTCTTGGAAACAGTGAAAGACATTATAGGATGATCTTCCTGAACTCTGAAAGAAACACAAAAAAGAACTAATTTAACTGGTAGCTGTTGCTTTATTATCAGACAAGGTAAACTTGTGCTTAAATAGATACTGCAGCATATAAATTAAGCATTTAGCCATAAATGAATTTGACTCATCTTGAGATATTTTGAAAATGATCTAGAAATATTTGGGACTCTTCTATTACACTGATCACACATATATCAAAAAACAGCTGTGATTGGACACCTGTCTGTCAGTTAGATTCGGTTAATTTAATCATTGTGTTTACATGCACTTCAGTAAACAGATTTGTGTTCAATATGTGGATTTCTCTGGTGTTATGTAAACACTTGAGCAGCAAAAATTTAACTCACTTGAATCCAAGTCCCTTTAAAATCTTTGTTACTTAAGCCGTAAAAGTCTAAGTCCCTTGGTAATAACTTCACAAGAGTGACAGAGACCATCACATACATATTTCTATCTGTAAGGTCCTCAAAGCTGTATCCACGGATCCGCTGGTGTGTGTCTGAGGCGAGCACTGTTCGCCCATCATTCATGCACCAAAGACACTGTACTCGAACACCTTCCCAGGACTCCAGCAGGTTTCCATCCAGATCCTGATCAGAGAAGAGCAGCACATCAGTACCCATTGTCTCAGTTTTGGTGCATCGGCTCTCAGGTACTTACACACTGGTAAAACTGCCCCCTTTGGCCTCCAGCAACGAAGCGTTTACCGTCAGGGTTCCAAGCCACGCTGGTCAAGCTGTCCTCATGAGACTGGCTCATCTTCGTCCTCAGTTCTCCGGTCTGAAACATAGATTGAAACAAGTCAGAGACATTAAGAGTAATATTTTAATGGTTGCATCTGACAATAAATGCAGTGAAGAAAAAAATACTATACTATACAGCCTGATCAATACATCTGTCAAACAACAATCAGAAGGGGGTCCAAAACATTTCTTCACTGCCTAATTGACTAGAAATGTAAAAATACAAACCTTACCACAGCTCATACTTAAGACAAAGCTTCCATTTAAAATAATAAGATGCCTTTTACATATATATTTTTTACTTATTTAAGAGTTTTTTATTTTTGGATTGGAATTTTATTATTGCTATTCTGCTATAAAACAGAATGTGCAGAGCAAACCGCAAGACCTAGAGACTGGAAACTTGGCTAGATGATGGCCCTCAATTTGTGAAGAGGTTCTGAGAAAATCAAGGCCAATAGGTGGCTCTACAGCATAAAAAACTTAATTTTCATAAATTTTTGAGGGTAGCTTTTCCAATTTTTGGATTTGTTATTGCTCTAGAGGGAAAAATGCACAAAATGACTCTCAGACTGGTTTAAGAGTGAATATGTCAAACAATATAAATGAAAGAAAATAAACATAATAGGACAAAAAATAGAACCTCAATCATAAAGTATTTATTAAAGAACTCTCCACACAAAAAATTCAAGTCACTATAACAGTCTGTTACTGGAAAGAGCCATGCTGTTTGGTTGCATGTTTTTTTTTACAATCTTATTAATTCTGATGATTTTATGTTAATTACATGATTTTTTTTGTCCTAATAACAGAGCCCATGAATGAAAGGAATGCCACCAAAAGTAAAAAAATGTTTGTGTTAAATATTTTGTTAAAAACAAAAGCAGCCAAAATGACTTTAAGAATTTAAAAATGTCCTGAGCATTTTTAAATGTCTGTCGTGGAAGAGAGTCATGGCCATACAAATACACTTTGTTAAAAAAGCAACATGAAAATGTTAATGATTTTAGGACAACAAATGCAAAAGCGCAAACGTACGTGAAGACAGGAAGAGCGCTTCTGAGAAGGCGTCATGGGCTTAATCTGACCAATAAAAGAGCTTGATGCTACATTTCAACACATAGCATCACGAGAGAACTATGTGGTTATTGTTGTAGCAATATTAATTACAAATGCGTGACTCATTACACATTTGCAGAACGAGTCTGCAAATGTCTACAAAAATAATCCCATATAGAAATGGCTGGAACTGGCAGGGCTGGAACTGACCAATAGGAAACCAGAACTGTTGGTGGTGAGTTGAATGTACTCAAATGATACCAAGACGTGTCTTCTGCCTGAATTTCAAACATTGAATATGTATTTCTCGTGCCCATTTTTTATATCTTGGAATTTTTTTCGTATCTTGAAACAAATTATCCTTTCGGTCTTTCGTTCAGAACACCCGTTCTGTTCTGTTCAGTCATGGCATATTTTGATTAAAGTATAAAAAGGTTTAAGTGAGTTATTGTGTTCTTTTCAATGCTTGTAATTTAGTTATTTAGTTAATTGCACAAACGTTTATTACAATGCTATGTTTTTAGTAATAAAAGTTCTGTTCAATCATGGCTTATTTAGTTTAATTTATAAAAGGTTTAAGTTTATAAATAAAGAGTGAGCTATTCAATCATGTTTATTAGTATTCAGCTGTATTAATAAAAGTAGTTTGTTCAATTCATGCTTTTGTGTTTTAATTTACATTAACACAAATTAACAGAGTTACAAATCTGAAAATCGAGGAATAAAATCCCTCCTGAAAACATCAAATTATCGAGCACAAAACATTAAAAACACGCTTTTAAATCACACATTTCAAGTCAAGTAAAAAATTATTTAACTTTAAATAAAAATCCAGAAATTAAAAGTGTGTTTATTCTAAAATCAAACACAAGTGTGCTGTTTTCACCTGAATGTTCCAGAGCCAGAGCTCAGAGCAGTCGTCGGGTCCGCAGGCGATCAGGTAAACATCATCAGGGCTCCAGGCCAAATATGACACACCGTACGCGTGGCCCTCCAGAGTCCGCAGGAGCTTCAGCTGATGAGTCTCCTGCAGGGTTCAGACATGTTGACCAGCACACATCCACATGATGGCTAGAACCGAAACAAAAGAGCGAGCCTGAGAGGCATTCTCACCGGCTCCACCTGCCAGATGATCACCGTAGTGTCCTTGGAGCCTGTGGCCAGTTTGGTGCCGTCGTTGGAGAACTTGCAGAACCAGACCTCGTTGCAGTGCTCTGTGAGGATCTGCTGCGTGTAGCAGGGAAACTGTTTCCTGTGAGCACAAGCGCACTTCCTGTCAGTACCCGGGGGAACGGTGGTGCATGAGAGGGATGGAAGATACAGCCTAAAAACGCATCATGATAACGTCTGGTTTTTATTGAGATAATGATAATGATTGAAATCATTTTCATCAAAAAGACTAAGACTAAAACTTGATGGCTGCCAAAAACAACACTGGTTTCACCCATCATTGCTTCTCTTCAGTCAGTATTTTCTGGCAACATTTTGCAGGAAAATACAGATATTTAAAGTACACTTGTAGACTAAAGTCAAAACTACAAAAAAACAAATTGAACGATATAACGTAAACTCTCTAGATCTCCCACTACAATAAATTTTAAGTTATTTACAAACTCTTACAAACTTACAAACTCCTCCTAGACTACTATTTATGAAATTCGAGCCAGAACATCTTCAGACACCCCCGATTAAAGTTTCCGGAATTCAGTCAAAACACTCGAATTTAATGATGCACATCCAAATATTTCTTTAACTCACCAAAATATTAATAAGACAATGAATCAGAAACACTTTCCCCATACTGGCCCTTAGTGGTCTGGAGATGTGAAAATGGGCTATTTTAGGTAGTAACTAGCTTGCAGTACTTCCAAAGATCATAAATACAATGTCACATTTTTCAAATAGATTGAGAAATTTTAAAACTTGACACTCGTCAACAAATCCTTTGTACTTCTCCAAAAAACGTTTCACAGCACCATCGTGGGGTCCAAAGATATATAAAATTTTAGACATTTGCAAATAACTTTTGTTAGCTTAAGCCTACGCTAATCATTTTTCATGGAGAAAGTTAAAAACATAGATACCAATTTTACATGTTAAGCTTAACTTCCCCAAACAAGTAAAAAAATACACCTTCCTTGAACTACTCCTTAACTATTCTTCATGAAATTTCCATCAAATCATCTTCTGGCACTGCCTTCTTAGGGTAATGGATTTTAAGTCATTTCTGCAACTAGATACAAAAGATACAGTTTTTCATCTTTTTCAAACATAATATTCAATCTGTCGGCATATGTTCAGCACATCATACAAAGTTAAGACATATACATGAATTTTTCATAAGTTCAAATGTTGCTGTATTTTCTGAACACATTGAGATAAAATTTCAAAATGTGAAACACATGTGTATGTGTGTGGGTGCGCATGCATGGGTAATCCTATTTTCTTGTTCTGGGAGTTCAAAACAGCCAGATGATCATAGCCATGCCTATGCCTATAGCACCGCCCACTAACCAATCAGATGTAGCGCTTATCTCACTGAAGAACATACCCAGAAATGGCCACTTTAGCTCATATTTATCAAGTTGTGTCTAGGGCCCTGCATTACTACTTAAAGAAATACTTTACTATTATTTACTTATTACTCATTTTTGTAACTTAATACTACACTGGTTACATTAGGAGTACAAGGAAATATCAGAAGCCACATACTACTAATAAAAAAAAACCCCATCATAAAAGTGGAAAATAAAATGTGCTGACTAGTCAAAGTTTTGCTGTCAAAAAATAGAAGTATTTAATTAAACTTAAAATGCACTCGTTGTCATCAACTAATCAAATAATTATCAAAGTACACTGGTATCAATAATTATTACTCAGTAAGTATGAGCTTAATTTAAAGCGGGGCCCACTTAAAGAGAATATGGGCAATCATCTTGTAATCAAAGCATCTAAACCGACCTGCTGCAGGCGTGATCCAGCAGCAAGGAGACGGAATCCAGACTTGAGTCGAGTTTGGTGTTGTGATAGAGGCATCGGTCTCTCTGCAGCTCCACAGCCTGCCGGAGCAGCGTCTGTAGCCGGCGCGGAGGCAGCATCACAGAGGGAGGCAGGTAGGCTGCAGGACACAACAGAGAATCAGTACAAAACAAGAGACTAAAACTGTGCAGATATTAGAGAGCCACTCACTCTGGAGCTTATCCAGTAATCGACATCGAGATCCGGTGCCTTTTCCCTCCCATTCAGCCTTTGCCTTCAGATCCTCCGCATGGCTGCACATCAGATACCTAACCAAACAGAGCCAATCAGAGGGACTTGAACCATCAGTTTACAAGCTCGTGAGTAAGACTTCAGTACCCGCTCAGGACATGGATTCGATCCGTGTTGTACTTGAGCGGAGTCAGTTCTCCTCTCAACACCTGCAGAGCCTCCAGCACCTTCCCATCCTCCAAATATTCCAAATACTTCTGCTGCAAGAGCAGGAACTTCATCCGCTGGACAGAGAGGGACAAGCGTGAAGTACAAATAAAACCTTTTTAAAGTTGCAAAAATTGAAATATTTGAAATTAGACAAATCAACTAAAAATAACCCACTGTAAAAGCATGTCAGAGAAATTCCTGAAACGCAGGTTTCTGGAAGGATCTTTGTGCATGCTGAGTGCATGTGTCTCTTACCACAATAGCGTTGGGTGAATGCATCAGTGCTTTCAGCTCGTTGAGGTCGTTTTCAGCCTGCGTCACACAAAGAGACAAAAGCTTTGGTTCAGCAAACTCATCGAGCAGCTTCAGCCACACACATCACAGTAAAACACTGTCATAGCACATAATCCAGTGTTCCTCCAGAACTTTCTAGACAACATTTAACGTCTTAAAGTTTAGAGAAATGTGACTGTAGGCATGTGAAATACATCAACGGGGTTTTTGCAGGTTTCACGAGGTCAGAGTAAGACTTTTTACGATAGTCAAGAATCAAATTTAAGACTTTTATAAAAAACACAAACAAAAAATTTTTGCATAATAAACTGAATGCTTCAAATACATTGTTTGAAACCCAAACCCTTTATTTTTTCAAGCCTTTACGAAGACGATCTCAAACTCTGGCAACCCTAACCAAGTCCTTTACACAGCTGAGTGTTTAGGAGCTTTTTCTCAAACTCTGGTAACCCTAACACTGACTTGTATGCTTTTGAACATTTGTGCATGCTTTCCTAATCTATGGCAACTATAGCAATCATATTTACATTTTTTTTACATTGATGAGTCATTATCTGGCAACCATAACTATCACTCAGAGAACCATCTTTTTTATGTTGCTGGGCTGTAAATCTGTAAGTGTTATTAGTCTCGTAAATAGCTCGTTCTGGGCTTGCCTCACCTCAGACTTCAGGGGAAGCATTTACAAAATTGAGATGAGCTTAGTTGTATGGTGGAACTTTTAATCAATGCCATAGCTTCTGGGAATAACAGAGAAACTGGTTTGGAACCGCATAATGGGAGAATAAACTAATTTTTCTTAACCAACTCATCCTTAAAACTATGATCTCCCACATTGAACCTTTCTTTTTTTGGAGTATTACTGTCAGTCACACTTATCTGTCTCAATTCATGCTCTGCACTGGATAACTAAACAAGCGATTTGATTGGCTCATCTGAGCTGAGCCATTGCTGTAATAAAATTAGCTGTATTAACATTAGCTGTATTATAGTAGCAGAGTGCACTGTCTGTCCGCGCAGACAAAAAAAATGTCCCAATTGAAGTAAACTACTCTCACGATTTTTCCCGAAAGTGCTCAAGAGTCCAGACAGAACATCCACCTGGTCCTGATGCAGACAGCCATTTGGTGAAAGCTGATATGAATAGTTACCTGGATCAGAAAATAAAGTAGTGGGATGAGAACTGATCCAAACCACCTAGAGAACCCCCAGAGAGACGAGGAGCACTGCTTGAGAGCTGTGTTTCTACCTTTTTTACTGCTAAACAAAAAATTTAATTCATCAAGTTTTTTTTATCTTAAAATGCTTAGAACTCAATAAAAAAAGGTTGGCGGTGTAAACAGTTTATTAAACACTGAGTATTAACATTCTACTATATAACTATAATGTGTTTTTCAGTTTTTATTGACCACAAAACTTAACATAAAGTGTAAAAAATGTAAACAAATCGATATAAATAGTTAAGTTGATAAATAAATCCATTGTTTTATATTAGACATTTCAGTCATTAATGGGGCATCGAAACATGTTATTTAAAAGTAACTCATGAGCTAAATTTAAAAGTAACATATTACTTTGTAGTGTAAGTAATGGAGTTTTTTAAGTAACTAGTAGTTGTAATTGGTTACTATTTTTTTGGTAACTAGCACAACACTGTTAGTGACTTAGTGGTTTTTAGCTAAACAGTTCCACTCACATGAAAGCAACCCTTGGAATAAAATATCTTTCTGCACACTTGACGATCATTTCCTTTGAATTTATTTCAAACACTGAAGTAATACTGAAGGGTGAAGAAAATAAATCTCTCCAGCTGTGCTTTTGTACACGGTCTAAAAAAAGAGGTGAACAAAAAAGGCAAAGTCCCTAGAGAAGCAATCAAAGCAGAAACAACTGACCATAGAATATTTTCAGTTTATTTTATATGTTATTGAAAGAGCATCTCTCAATATCTGACAAAAGCTTGATTCTAATGCTCAAACTCCTCTGCTCAGAGGAAACAGAGAGCTGCTCAACAGAAACACCAGCTCACTTCACACACAACTCTGTTTTGGTTTCTGTGAGGTTGTAAATTAGGTGCATGGACAGAGAAAGAGCTGCAATCAGCCACACATTCATGAGATCTAAAATGATAGAGGAGAGTGTAAACCACGCAAAAAGTAAATTGCAACCTGTCCAGAGTGACCCCCCACTCACACAGTGAGAAACAGGATGAACAAGACCGCACATCTTTGTCCTGATTAAATCTTGCTGGAGAAATCAGTGCAGCAGACTCACCTTGTCCCATTCTCCGTCCATCACATGGCTCCTGAACTTTGTGGCTGAAGGATGCTCCAGTCTGCAGCCGGACTCCTGCATTAACTGATCCACCGTCTGACTGGAAATACACAGAGACAGGAACTGCATGAGACGCTGCGTCATTGTTCTGAGGCAAGATTTGCTTCTGCATTCATCTTCCTTGAAATGGAGTCTAAAGGTTTCAAGGCAAGATCTTTGGGATCCAGTTTTTACCTCTGTATTTTTAATTTCGGTAAAAAAAAGGCATATGTTTGTCGCATGTGGCTTAAAATTAGGTAGGACTGTCTAGTGAAAAAAATGCAATAAAATAGTCAATATGTTTTTTTACAAATGATATATATATATATATATATATATATAAAATATATATATATATATATATAATATATATATATATTATAATAATATATATATTATCCTAGTGGAGCTAGGGCACCACTCTGGAGCTATGTTTGGTTTATAGGCGAGCACATGGTAGCAAGATCTTCCCCAAAAAGGCAACAAGGAGCCACCTTCCTTTAGGCCCACCAAGGGGTGCAATGTGTTTTTGTACCTAAGAGGCCAAAACTTGGTACACAGAATCTAGCTTTAGGAACATGGAAGTTAATGGGGGAAGGAGCCTGAGCTGATGAGGCAGGTTGAGCAATACCGACTAGAAATAGTCGGGTTCACCTTCACTCATAGCCTAAGTTCTGGATATCAACTCATTGAAAGGCAAGACTCTTCTACTCTGGAGTTGTCGATGGTAAGAGGCGCTGCTCTAGGGAGGCCCTGCAAGTGGCTCCACAGACTCTCAGTGTTGTTTCATCCTATGGCCCAAACAGCAGTGCAGAGTACCCGGCACATTATTTTCACATTAAAGGAAACCAGGAGCTTCAAACTAATCTTCCCCTGTTTTCATTCGTGTTAATATCTTGACATTACATTGAAGAGATTATTGTAAAGTATGATTTTGTTAGCTTTCGTTTTGAAAGAACGTTACTATAATGTTAGCTGCAGGGCAGCATATTTCTCCAGCTAACTTTAAGAGAAAGGTTCAGTGGAAGTTAGGGTAAGTTGTTGAAATTAATCATTTTTAGTGACTAATTTCACTCAGATAAACTGAAAGGGGGAAATCCTGTATTACAGCGAGATCTTAATGCTACTATGTGAAGGGACCTTCCAGATCAAAGTAACATTAAATGTTCCGTCTGCACGGCAAATGTTAGTAAACCTTTAAAATGTTAATGTTGACCAAAGATAATGGTAAAAACAGCATAATCCACATCAAATGTTAAGACATCACAAAATCAAACTTCGCACTACTTTTGTCTGCGTCAAAGCAGACTGACGAAAAAAACCCGCCAGCTGTATCAGCTGTGGCAAGCCACATATTAATAATAACTTAATTATTAGAGTGTTGGCAAAAGACCATGAAGTAAATAAGATCAAAAAACCTCTGTGAAGTGGAAACTGTTGTTCAGAAACAAAAGTTAAAGGTAAAACACTGTCGTTTCACATCGTTTTTTCTCCTCTAACTTGCGCTCTAGAAGAGCACATTCCGCTTTATATGCTTATTTCTTTAGGACAGCTTAACTCATTGACAACTTGATCCTTTTGTATAAGTTTGATTTAAAACTGATTTAAAGCATTTTTTATGTAATAATTACAATTTCAGACGAAATTTTAGGCGAGTGGAACGGCTGGTCCAGGAAGTGACATATGACGTCAATTAAAATTTCAGTAGAATACCCAGTTGCTAAAGTTTTCCATAGGTATAGCCCTAGGCAGTTTTGTGGTGTTGTTGTTGCTGTTATTATTACCGTCTTTTCCTTGATAAATGCAATTTTCACAAAAAGCAATGTAGAGTATGTGGAGTCTGCTCATGTAGTCAGTGACATAATTAAACATTCTACTATCTATGTTAAAGATATAGTGAGACCATTTTCCAATTCATTGTTAATAGCAATGTTAAGTCAATGGTGACCTTTAGCGCCTGCTTGAGCAAAGGGTCGAATACTTTTTCACCTTGCTCAGCATTCCCAGTGATTACCCAAAATCCTTTAGCAGTACCAGTATGAGGAGATATAGCAAAAATTCATGCCACTATGAGTAACATAACCCAGCCCCTGTGTCTAACTTGTTTCAAGATTGATAAAAAGATTCTTAATGACACTGTTAAGTCAATAGTGATCTTTGACCCTTGCTTAGGTATATACCCAGAATCCTTTTGTGGTTGTAGTGTGAGGAGACATAGTAACTCGAGTCGGACCAGTTTGAAAAATTTGAAGTCAGTAGCTTCAAGCATCTAGGAGATGCAGTCAGAAATCTGTCTCAGAATAAAATTATAATAACTACATTTTAAAGTTTGGCACCCAAACTTTGTTGTTGGCTTGAGCAAGTTCAGAGAAACAGTTTTCTAAAAAAGCTGGTAAGTTTAATTGTGGGTTATGGTAAAACCTCTTTCGTTGTGTTCAAGAAAAACCAACCCTTGAACCTGTATGTCGCCTCAGTTCGTTAAGATTTACTTAGCGTGGCTTAACTAATGAATGCAACTGCATGACATGTCCAATCCAATCCTCCACTAGGGTCAAGATAAAACAGCTTTGTTTCAGAGATATTTGACTATGAAGTTTCTGTAGGAAAGTGGGTGTGAGATAAATCATTATGCAAATTAAACTTCATGTTAACTTCTGCTCTCCACTAGGGTCAAAATTAAACAAATCCCACATCTGTATGACGCTTTGTTTCAGAAATACCTGGCTTTGAAGTTTCTGTAGAAAAGTGGCCGTTGCGTTATTCATCATGCAAATTAAACATGTTAAAATCCACTCTCCACTTGGGTTAAGATTAAACAACCCCTACATCTGTAGGTTTAGTTTCAGAGATAATTGGCTTTGTGCAAATTAGGCATCATGTTAAAATCCACTCTCAATCAGGGTTACGATAAAACAACCCCCAAATCTGTAGGTCGCTTCGTTTCAGAGATATTAGGCATTGCAGTTTATGTGCAAAGTGGGCATGGCCTAAATATGCATGTAAATTTGGTATCATGTTACATGTCATTCTCCACTAGGATCAAAATAAAAGAACCGCTACATATGTATGTCACTTTGCTTCAGACATTTGATTTGAAGTTTCTGTGAAGGGGCGTGATCTAAATAATTTATGCAAATGTGTCATCATGCTAAAATTTACTCTCTTCTAGTGTCAAAATAAAACAACTGCCACATCTGTATGTTGCTTTGTGTCTGAGATATTTGACTGAAGTTTATCCAGGAAAAAAGTGGGCATGGCTTAACATACCTATACTAATCCACTAGCATTGAAAGGCTGGTGAGTTTGATTAAGCTTGCTATAACATCTGCATGTCTCTCTTTGGCAGTGTTTCTTAATTATCCCCCCCGACTCTCAGTTTTAATCACATAGGACACAGAACATCTCCAGGGCACCAGGTGGGCCTTCCTCCCGGAGCGGACAGTAAGCCAATCTCACCTGCCACTGCCTCGCTTCTGGGGTTGGGCAACCCCTGTGCCCCTTACAACACTTGCAAGGACACACTACATTTAGGCCTGGAGGGCTAGTCTCTCTGTCTAAATCTTGGTGGGAGGAGGCTGCAGATCTGTGGCACCTCCCACAATATACGACGGAGAAGGCTACCCTCATTTTAAATACACATTAGATATGTAGGGCGGGGGGTGGTGCCTGGACATCATCCGCCAAACGACGGTGACACTCCAGGACACCATTCCCTCTTTTATTGCATTTTATCTCTCTAACACACCCACATATACCTGCATTACACGACAACTGGGAGCAAATGTTGGGGAATGGGTGGACGACTGCCCCCGTCTTCCCTCTTGGGGGGTAAGGGCCCACCATCGCAGGGGTGTGGGTGGCTGCGGGGGTGGGTGCGGGCTGCAGGTGAGCGGCTGGCTACTGCCCGGGACAGGAAGACTGAATGAGTGGGTAGATGGATGGATGGATGATTGGATGACTGGATGGGGTTGATTTAGTGGGTGGGTGGGGGGGGGGGGGGTTGCTGGTAGGGGTGTGCGTGGGGTTAGGTTTGGGGGGCTGCTGGTAGGGGTGAGTGTGTGTTGGGGGACTGCTGGTTGATGTGTGCATGGGGTCGGGGGGTGGTCCTGCTGGAGTGGTGTCCCAACCCGCCCCCTTCTGGTCCCTTGGCCATCCTCCCTTTTTCCTGGCGCGTCCACGGAGGTGCCCGGGACTGGGGGCATTCCGCGGGGGGATGTGGGCATGGCAGTGCTTGTGGGTGGGGTCTCCCAGTCTCTGCCCGCACTGTCAGGGGCTGCATTCCCGCCTAGCTTTGGGCTGGTCGACCTCCTGCTGCAGTGGGCCCACTGGGGCCCCGGGCATTGCTCTCTGGGGTTGCCGACTTTACCAGGGGAGGTGGGGCGGGTCCGGCTCCGAGTCCCAGGCCCCAAAACTTGTCGTTCTGTGGGGGGGTGGGCTGGATCACTGGGTAGTTCCTGACCATATATGGGACTTGGCCTGAGGCAGATCCCACATTTCATTTGGGACATAGAAGGTTAGTCACGACAATTGGGATGTTTGGTCGCTGCTAGATGCTTGAGGTTTAGGTCACCTGTCCTGTAACACTCAATTACTTATGTGTATGTGTATATATATGTGTGTATGTATATGTATGTATATATGTATAGGTGTATGTATGTGTGTGTATATGTATGGGTCTGTATGTGTGTATATATATATATATAATATCTCTCTATATATATTCTATCTCTCTCTATATCTATCTATCTATCTCTATCTCTCTATCTATCTCTATGTATTATTATGTGTGTGTATTTATATGTATGAATGTGTGTATATATGTATGTATATATATATATATATATATATATATACATATGATTACTAATTCTATTTATTATTATTATTATTCTGCATGTTTATCTGCATGTATGTATGTATATTTATATTTGTATGCATATCTGTAGAAAGATGTGAACTACTTGGATGTACTAAGGTAGGTATCTAATATTATTTATTTTACTTATTCTCATTTTCAACTCAATCTTGACTCCTTCACCCACAATTACCTCTCACCTTCTCTTTCCCCCTCCAAAACTTCTCTACCTCTGTTTCCCCCTCAATTACTTCTCTCCTCTTTCCCCTTTTTTTTTAATTAACACCGTCCTGTCCTGATGTACGTTTATATGATTGAATGTAATTAGGATGATGCGAATGAAATAAATTAAAAGCTTCTATCCAGAGGAATAATCAATATATATATCCAATCAAGAGCAAAACTGACCAACTCATAGGAAGCACCTCCCTTCTCATGGGGCTGCTTTGAAGTAAGACAGGACAGGTATAAAAAAAATAAATAAATAAATTAAAAAAAAAAAATTATCCCCCGAGTATTATTTGTCTTTAAATCTGTTATAGGCGTCACGGTGGCGCAGTGGGTAGCACGGTCGTCTCACAGCAAGAAGGTCGCTGGTTCTAGGCTCGGCTGGGGCAGGTGGCATTTCTGTGTGGAGTTTGCATGTTCTCCCCGTGATTGCGTGGGTTTTCTCCGGGTGCTCCGGTTTCCCCACAAGTCCAAAGACATGCGGAATAAGTGAATTGAATAAGAACAATTGCCCATAGTGTTAAAGTGTGAATGTGTGTGTGAATGTTTCCCAGCGATGGGTTGCGGCAGGGAAGGGCATCCGCTGCGTAAAACACATGCCAGAGAGTTGGCGGTTCATTCCGCTGTGGCGACCCCGAAAGGGAATAAAGCCGACATGAAGATGAATGAATGAATGAAATCTGTTATAAGTACACCTCTGCATAACACAGTATCCTTATTAATGTATTAACGTTAAAAAAGAACGAAATATGGCCCAACGTCCAACAAAGAATAGCTTTATTAACTGTAGCAGAAAAGATTTAAGGTGCATCTGAAATGTAAAAAAACATGAAACCCAAAATAAAACTATAAACATTGTTTGACTGACCATCATTGCTGGTAATATACGGCGTGTTTTTGCTGAAAAAACTGAAGCGGCTTTTCTGCATGATTGGGGTGTAATGTCTTTAAGTGACGCCTTAATTTATTTTGCTTCATGCTGTCCGCTGCCAACATTTTTAGACTGTTGGCACACCTGTCTCTCCTCGTCTCCCACCATAGTCACAGTGCAGCCAAGCACTACATACGCGTCGTCAGATTTCCTCGACTTAGCTTTCAGTAGACTTTAGTTTGTCTACTTATCTCCTTCTCTCTCCGCCTGTCTTCTACACTTTGTGTCTACACTTCATACTCTGCCAATGAGAGCGCCACTGTCCCCTAATGTAGTGGAGTGGTATTGCACTTTTTTCTAGAACAGTAAAAAAAAAGCATGAATATGTATTCATTTAGCAGCGGTATACAGCTTGAACATTAACAATGTAATGATTACACATTTTAAAAGTAGTATCAAAAATATCTGCTTTTTAATTTTCCTCTCCTCTCCCTCCTTCTTCCTCCTTTTTTCTCTCTCTTCTCTCTCTCACCCTCCCCATCCTCTTCTCCTCTCTCTTTCCCTACTATTCTGTCCCTCCTATTTCTCTCACCTTGCTCCTCTTTCTTTCTCTCTCTCCCTCTCTCCTTTTTCTCCGCTCCTCTTTCTCTCCCTCCCTGTGTAGGAATTTCTCCTGTTTGTGAGTTTCCCAAGTTAGACCAGTTCAAGTTTCTGGAAAGTTTGGTGTCTGTAGCTTAAGCGGTTTCATGAAAGTATGAAGAAGAATAAGTTTAAGAGCAATAACAGTATGTATTGTATGTATAATAATAGGTTTCTGTGCAACTGACATCGTATATTGGTGTGGAGTCGAAAGCGAGAACCCCAATAAAAAAATCCAAAAGTTACATAGAGTAGCTTTAAAATGCTAAATGTTTGGTTAATAATAAAGACATGTATTGTTTGTGAATTAATACAAAAAACTAGACTGAATTCAGTATGACAATTTGGTTAAAGAAAATCTAAATTTGTCTGACAAATCCTGCTCATTGCGACACTGAAAAATGTGGCGTAAACAATTACCATGGTTACACTCTTACTTGATCAGTCATCGGGGGTTAACTGTATAACCTAAAGATTTACAGTAATATTTAATGATAACGCCCTTTTTTTCATGAAATAGTTTTCTTACATAAAATAAAAGACCCACCAAAACCTTTTTATGCTGTCCTTATGTCCTCATCCTGCACAAATACAATCAGATATCATCCAATTGATTAAATAACAGCTGATTTAGTGATTGGCACTGCAGCAAACCCAGTGTCACAATGACTTATCATGACATGCCCTCCTAGCGAATCCCTCTATTAGAGGAACAGACAAAAAACAAGCTCAAACATGCTGATGAAGAACGATGGGATGCAGGTGAAGCTTTTCTAGAAAGTGTTTTGAATGCAGGGTCTCTCTGAGTGACGTCATGCTATGATTACAAAAGAGTGAGGGGGGATGGGGTAGATGTTTTCAGTTTTCTTGATGTTTTTCTCTCATCTTAAAAAGTCTCGATCTGAACTGTGCGTGCTCGGGCAAACACGGAATCGTTCCGGATTCAGGTTTAGGGTTCTGCTGTCTGGGTGTCAGCTGATGACTTTAGCAGATCTTCACTAAAATTAGATTCAAGCTTCTTTCTAATGTAAACCAGCTGCTAACAGACTCACATTCCAGGGCCGCCATTAAAAAGCATGAGCAGAGACAGTGTCATACTTTTGATAACGTGTTGGCAGCAGTGCTTTAATACAACGACGCATGGTTTTAACGCGCTATGAGTATTATTTTCTGCATCAAAGCATACTAATGATTTTAGGCCCCTGACACACAGCTGTCACATGTGATTGCGTCACTCTTTGTGTTGTATGTGTGTCCTATTTTGACTTAAATGTCGATTAACGTTGGTAGTTTTATAATTATGTGAATTATTTGACTGTCATTAAACGCTTCGATCATCTGACAATGTCGAGCTGTCAAACCGGGTTAAACCAGAACCGACCCTCCCCGGAGCTGCTTCCCGTAACCGCGACACTTACTTCAAACCCAAACCACGAAGATGCTGCCCGATCAGGCGGATCACGTCCTCCTCTCCCTGGCTCAACCGCTTCTTCTTCTTTAGGGACCCTGTCCCCGTTCCCGAGGCCCCTGAAACCGAGCCCGAATTGCTCTGGAGGCCGTTGGCATCTCCGTTTTGTGTGCTGGCTGGGTGGTTCTGCTCCTGCCCGGTCCCGTTAGACTGCATATTGATGCCTGTTCGGCTGAGTTGGGTCACTGACGGAAGGCCCGCTGAAGCCCCGGGCTCTCCTACTCCCTCCGCCGCCGAGGCTCGGTGCTTCTTCCGCGGGGGCGGCGACGCTCCACCGGTGTCCGAGTCGGAGGAGGAGGAAGCGGAGGCCAGAGTTTTCTCACCGAGAGCGGCCGTGGTTAGACGCCGGTGAAGCCCGGGGAGGGGAAAGAGGCGTCGGGCTCCCGTGATCCAGAGCGCTGTCTTTTTGAGGCTCGTTGGTGTTGTTGTTGTTTCTCTCCAAACAGCTGCGGATCTAATGGCGTCCGGGAGCTCTGACGTCACCGGATATTACTCTTTAACTCACTTCCGGGAGCCGTTACAGCCAGGAGAGGGCGCGAAAAAATCTTTTACCAGAAGCTAATAATTCAAGCTCCAAAATTTGGTTTTATTACATTAATATTTTAGTTGATATTAACGCTGGTAAATAATATAGTTATAATATAGTTAGGCCACTATAGTCTCATACTATACCTAAAATGTAAAATGATTTAGTTAAATATGGTAATATCAAGTTAGTATTAGGATAACTGATGAACAATAATCAAGGAACAATAATCATCAACTTTGGCTTTGTTTATTGTACATTGGTTGAAAAGTGTCAAAGAGTCATTAAAAATGTATTCACAGAAACACAAACACTGAGGATGGCATTATTGGCTAAAACTACATCTACCAAAACTCAAACCATATCAACAACGATAATAACAACTATTCTCTAAATCAAATAAAATAACAACATCTAAAATCAATGTGTTTAACTGTATACACTAGTGATAAATGTGCGAGTTAAATGTGAGTTTTGCCTTTTAATAAATTAGTGCAAACATTTCTGCTAGAGTAATAACAAATAATTGAATAACTCCTCACAATTTACACTTGGCAATCTATTCCTGTGAATAGCCCCTTGTTCTCTGTATGTAAATGTACATGAAGATGTATGAAAAACAGACCTATTATAATGTTTGTATTGTGACTCATTGATGCTTCACACAGTTTTTTTCCACTCAATTGTGTCTTATTATGACTTATTATGTTATAAAATTGACATATGAGGTAAAAACAAAATAATATGTCGCAAAAAAACGACATGAAGACCAGAAGTTTTTTTAATTAATGTATTTTTTTTATAAAGACCTAGTTTGTCTTAAATTCATGATTGTCATAGTATGTCACTACAGGTGACGTATTGCAACTTCAGCCATTTCAAACTCTTTGTGGTTCTGCACTCTACCTTACGGAATACACAAAACTGCTGTTGCTAAAATCTCATTGTGGTTTAAACGGAGAAGAAAGTACAAACAAAACATTCCTTGTAAATGCACCATAACTTGATGAGAACAAAAATGGTGTGGCATACAACATTTTTATGTCATACTATGCCTATTTTATAATATAATAAGTAGTTTTTATGACATAATAACTAGTTTTTATGAGAAAATAAATAATTGTTAATAAGTTGTTGTTATGACATAATAAGTCATTCTTATGACAAACTATGACAACTAAGTCATTTTTACATAACAAGTAATTTTTCTGACATAATAAAGCATTTTTAATATCCATTTTACCGACAAATGGTTTTACATCATACTATGTGGTTTTTACAACATAAAAAATAATTGTTTGCCATAATAAGTCATTTTGACGACAAGTTGTTTTAATGTCACACAACGTAGCTTTTCTAACATAATAAGTAGTTTTTACGACATATTGTGTCCATTTTATCGACAACTCGTTTTATGGCATACTAGGCCGTTTTTTTTTACATAAAAAGTAATTTCTATGTCATTAAAATCAATTTGTCAACATAAGTTGTTTTATGTCATACTATGTACTATTTAAGACATATTAAGTCATTTTAAATTTTATATTCAATTTAATGACACAAATCATAACTATGGCATGCTTTATAGCTTTTATGACATATGATGTTGTTTTTATAAATAAATGAGTGGAAAAAATAACCTGTGTGGCAGCAATGGGTCACAGAAGGTTTTCAACTTGACAAAGTAAATTTAAGTCTCTTCAGTGGTCCATTTTGACAAAAACGGCAGAAAAACTCAATGTCCTTGTTTGGATGACGTTCTCAGGATCTGTCCTGAACCTGATGAGGGAGAGACACCTCGTTGTGGTTTTCAACAAGTTTGTCTTTTCCCTTCATGAAGAATGTGAGCAGCTCTCCTTTTCCCTTGACAAAGATTGGTCCTCGTCTGACAAATCGGAAGCCGTACTCCTTCAGGATGTGATAACAGTCCTCCACCACCTTAGCAGAAAAGTCAAAATGTGAAATATTACATCTACGAAGAGATAACAGAATACTAGAACACAAAGGTAAGAAACCTCACCTGTATGTTCCCCATTACTCCTGTAGACTCCATCCGGCTGGCCACGTTCACTGTGTTCCCCCAAATATCAAAATGAGGTTTCCGAGCACCGATGACTCCTGCTAACACGCCACCCTTGTTGAGACCTGAGCAGAAGGCAAAGAGACACTCAGATGAGCTCTGAAGGGTGAGAAGATGACAGAAGGGGTGGGTTCACCCACCGATGCGCAGCATGAAGTTATTGAAGGACTGTTTGTTCAGGTTTCCGAGCATCACCTTCATCGCCAGAGCGAAATCTGCCAAATCAGCAAAGTGCTGCCAGCGCTCCAGGATGGACTGATCCTCCATCTGTATCAGACACACACCTTCATCCTCATCATCACTGTCAGTACCATCGACACTAAATCATAATTCTACTGTTCCTCTTCACTTTTTCATCATTCCATTTCTCCCAATCCTCAACATTAGCTGCAATATTTTACATTTGTCAAAAAGAAAACATATATAATTTTAGTCTTTAGTCTTTTTAGGTCAAACTATGTAGTTTGTCAGACTGTTTGTCAGTTTGACATAAAAATGCTTTTACAACATAACATATAAATTTTAATAACATAATAAGTAATTTTTACAACATACTTTGTGGCTTTTTCGACATAAAAAGTAGTTTACGACATAAAACAAATTTCCAAGACATAAGTAATTTTGATGCGTTTTTATGTCTTACTATATAGTTTTCCTTCCAACATAATAAGTTGTTTTTATGACATCATTCCAGCTGGCTTTGTCCCTTTAATTTCAGGGGTCGTCAAAGCAGAAATACATTTTTACGACACGAAAGTCATGTTTAAGATATAATAAGGCATTTTGATAACATAAGTCGTTTTTATGTCTTAATATATAGTTGTTTGACATAATACGTTGTTTTTATGACATAAGAGGTTTTGACAACATACTATTTTACATACTATATTATAGATGTTTATGACATAAATAGTCATTTTTATGACAAATTAAGTCATTTTGATGAAATAGTTTGTGTCATTCATACGTTGTTTTTTATGGTATAATAAATCATCTTTTCCATAGACATTAAAATGCTTCTAAAAAGTTTCTAAACATATATTTTTATTTTCTCGCAGTAAAAGACTGTTAGCCAAGAAGCTAATACTTTGAATGTAAAATGCCAAAAACTTATGCTAAAAATATTAGCATATAAAAAACATTTGATAAAAGGTGTTTATGTCTGAAAAATTACTTGTTCACAGCCCCTGGGTCATAAACAAATGCTGATAAATATGTTGATGGTGGATCAGGAGTGTTTGAAGTCATTTACAAGGGAGGTTTTAATGCCGTTTGGAAAATTTTGTGTGAAGTTATTCTTATAACCCCTTCAGACACTGCATCTATTTCAATGGACGCCGCCTTTCACCTGTTGTTTGTTAACTTTAGAAATACTTTCATCCATCTTCTTGTCGGCTTCAGGGTCGCCACAACAGAATGAACCACCAACTCATCGGGCATATGTTTTAAGCAGCGGACGCCCTTCCAGCCTTAACCCATCCCTTGGAAACATTCCCAAACACACACACACACACACACACACGCACCCACGCACGCATGCACGCACGCACGGACACACGCACACACACACACACACACGCACACACACGCACACACACACACACACACACACACACACACACTCATACACTATGGATAATTGGTTTTACCCAGTTCACTTATACTGCATATCTTGTGCTTTGACTTGTGGAGGAACCTGAAGCCTTAGAATAAACCCTTGAGATCACGGGGAGAACATGCAAAATCCACACAGAAATGCCAACTGACCCAGCAGAGGCTTGAACCAGCGACCTTCTAGCTGCGAGACGACCTTGCTATCCACTGCGTCACCGTTACCCTCTAACTTTAGAAATTAAACTAATTTTCACATTTTCAATTTTTATTGCAAAAAAACTGAAATCTGCACTGAGATCGCACTAATCCTCGGATGATGATTAGTCTCTGTGGGGTGTATTTCGCAAGCTAGTGTTAAAAGAGGATGCAGTGACGCTCCTTGCCATTGGTTGACGCTTCTGTGTAGTGATGGGAAAAGAATGATTCTGACTCTTTAGTAATGAACTCTTTTCACGAAGTGAATCATTTTCTTTGGTGTGTGTGGATTACTCTGTTAATAATCAGAAGACACAGCTAGGCATGTTTATATACCAAGATTCATGGTTTTCGTGGTCTTTGTCGCAAAGTTTTGCAATTAGATCAGATTTTTCTCAATATGAACTATACAAATGAATCGTTCAAATTAATAATTCTTTTAAATGAACAAGAGTCAAAAGAACAAAGCACCAAGTTGAACAAAACTTCCCATCACTGCTCAGAGGAGAACATTCACACACTGCTGTTTTATAATCTTTGTGGGCTTTATTGAACAATTCTTGATAATCGGACACCAGCAATACAAGCCTTTGGAGGTTTATATTCTCTTCTTTTGCCATCTCTTCCTCAGCTGTTCATCTCGTAGTGCTATTTTCTGTCGTGAGATCGAAGTGAGAGTGCGTATCGAGCTTTATCCAATGGCTCTTTTGTGTCCCATTCAGGTCTTTAAAACAACAGCTATTATTGGTCGTTCTCTTACGAAAAATCCATTTGTTGTGGCAGAGTTGAACTCTTTTTCTTGCAGACAAGTCACTCAGACTGATGTGTGATGTGTCGTGGGAACCCGTGCTTTCCTATCGAGGTATGTTTATTCACAAAACTTTGCCCCCATAATCGGATAGATTTGTAAGGGTCTTTAAAAGCTCCTGCGCCTCACCTTGCGGTCGGCGTATCCGTTCGTGCTGCTCTCCGGCGTCACTCCTGAAGCAGCCATGTAGGTGCTGCCAATTGTCTTGATCTTGGTGATGTGCTGAAACTCACAGCGATCCAGAAGCTAGATCGAGAAGAACAAAGTTGTGATGAGAACACCTCCTGAGGACAAGAAGCAAGCTCCACTCACGCTGTCGAAGTCTGAGATGATCTCATTCAGGATCCGCAGGCACTCCAGCCCTCCGTTGTTTATGCTCTCCTCGGTGTAAAAGTCGGAGAAGTTGGGGATGGATGCAAACATGACTCCGATCTCATCGTACGACTGACTGTAAAGCTCCTGCAGTGGAGCCCAAGGTCAGACCTCACCCCCAAGTACACTCACAATGTAGGCAAGTTTGGAAAATGTGGGAAAACTCTTTTTTTATCAATGGAAATAACTGCTTCACACACCTCATCTCGCTTCTTGGAGCCCAGGAAGTGTTTGGCTACATGATCGGGAAGCATGTTGGTCACCAAAGCCTCGTTGTAGGTCCTCATCTGGTACACTTTCTCCTTCTGATCCGTCACTTCAATCTTCCAGAGAAACAGCTTTCGAGACTGTCTCTCCACCTGAGAGAGAGAAAGAGAAAAAAGAGAGAGATGGGAGAAGAGAGAGAGAGAGAGATAAATAAAGAGAAAGAGAGAGAGAGAAAGGAAGAAAAGGGAGAGAAAGAAGAGAGACAGAGAGGAAGAGAAAGAGAGCGAAGAAAGAATTAAGGGGAGAAAGAAAAGGAGAGACAGATGAAGAAAAAAGAAAGAAAGAAACAGAAGAGAGCAGAGAGAAAGGAGAGAGAGAGAGAAAGGAAGAGGAGGGAGAGAGAGGGAGAAAGGGAGAGAAAGGGAGAAATAGAAAGAAAGTGAGAGAGCGAGAAAAAAAGAAATGGAGGGAGAAAGAGAGAGAGAGTTAAAGACGGGAGATGAGGAGGAGAGGTGAGAGAGGTGGAGAGGAGGAGGTGAGAGAGAGAAATAGAGAGAGAAAGAAAGAAAGAAAGAAAGAAAGAAGGTAGAAAAACAAAGAGAGAGTGAAGTGGGAAGGGGAGAAAAGAGAAGAGAGAGAAAAAGAGATGGAGAGAAAGAGAGAGGAAGGGTTATGGATACACAAAATTGGAAAAAAATAAAAATAATTTTTTTGCTTAATTTAGACATACGTGACGAGCAAAGTAGTAAAAACCAATCGTCATGACGATGATCATCACGGTCAGCAGATATCTGGTGGGGACTACGGAATTCCTGAGGATATTTGCATTTTGGTTAAAACTTGTAGATGTATTCAGATACCTTGTGACCAAATGCATGAAAAACACATAATAAAGTAAATCTGAATTTATTTTAATATGGTTAAATTTATGAATCTTGTACAAAAGTGATCCAAAATCAGCATAGTTATTTTAACTGTGGTAATAACAAGCCAACTACAGAGGACGGTACATAACTGCAAAAGATCCGATAGAGAACTGACACACATCTGTTTCTAAACGGGGATCAGATCTAATACTAAACTTAACAAGATCTGAAGAAACTGGCCCAAGATCTAATGAAACTAACCCAAATCTGTTTCAATTTTGGACCAGACCTGATACAAATCTGACCTAGATGTGGTTCGGAACTGGCTGCAATCTGTTTCCAAACTGGCCCAGATATAATATGAAATTGGCCTAATAAGAAACTTGCCCAGATCTGCTACGGAACGGGTTTGGAATCATTCCAGAACTGGTTCCAAATTGGCCCAGTTCTGGTCCAAATACACAGATCCAACCCCGTATTTGCCTGTTGTGCCCAAAAACACCGGCCCGGGTCTGTAATACAGAACTGGCCTTAAACTGATCTGGGCAGACTGTTTTGCTATTTGAGGAAAGAAGATGAATGTTGTACCTTGTGCCTCAATGGTGTTTCTTCAGTGGATTCAGAGGTACTGACCCAAACTTCAGTAAGTCTGTTCAATTACTCGAGATGACTCATTGTAAACAACAGAGAGCTCGATTTAATTCATTTCATGTCCCTTAAGCAGGAAAACCTGGCAGAGTGGCGTAGTGATATATTGCGCAGATGCGATCAATAAACCTTAGGAAAACATGTGAACCATCAAGATGTCTGATAATCTCTGGAGTGATCCGCGGCTGTGAGACGCCATAACATCAGTGTCTCACCTGTAGTCTAAGTAGCAAATGAAGTCATGGAGGTCGTAAATGTACATCCAGCTGTAGATGTTCACCGCTCCTGTTGCTACAGTAACCAGCAGCATCAGCACCAGCTTGACAACATGGCTGAGCTGGACGAGCATGATGGAGGCTATCAGGGACAGCACTGAGATGTACCCATAGTGTTTGGGGTTTTGGGCACATCCGTTATCCACCTGGCTCCCCAGCACAAGGCCGGAGGAGGAGTTGAGGAGGAGCAGAGGAGGCTGGACGCAGCTCAGCTGAGGAGGAGCAGCAAGTGAGGTTGATTATAAACGTTTACACAGAATAATGCAAACACAGCACTCTGATGACCAAACTGATTTTAAAGAGGATTGAGTTGGTTTTGTGGCTTTCTAAACTTAAAGGTCACTAGATAGTTTTGGCTGCTTAAGGCTGGTTTTGACAGCGACGCATTGATCTCTTAGGAAGACTAGTCTGGTTTGAGTTAGTCTGATGCTAATTTTTGGAGAACTACAAGCTGTTTTCAGCCAGTCAAAAGGGGCTCGAGTTTGTCTAAAAAGATTCTTTGAGAATAGCTTGCTAGCTTTGGTTTATGTTTAGCGGATTTAGTAGGTTTTATGCTGGTCACTAGCTAGTTGATTTGGCTGATGGTTTTAAGTTAAATTTGGCTTTTTACAATGGTTTACTAGTCTGAAAAATAAAAGTACAAGACCTAATTTTGAACTGGTTTGTTTAAGCTGGTTTGAGTTGGTCTTCGATGGTATTTAGATGTTATAAGGCAGTTTAGGCTGGTTTTAAGATGGTCTTGGCTGGTTTTGGTTTGGTCTAGCCTGACAAATAAAAGTACAAAAGCTTATTTTGGCAGATTTAAGCTGGTTTGAGTTCTTCTTGAGGTGGTCTAAGATAGTATTAATGACACTTTGAACCAGGTTTGACTGGTTCAAGGTGGTTTGGGTTAGTTTTGTGTTGTCTAATCTAAAAATAGAAAGTACAACAGCTGGTTTTGTGCTGGTCTAAGCTATGATTTACAGAGTTATAAACCAGTTTAGGCTTGTTTAAGGTGGTATGGCATGGTTTTGTGTTGGTCTAGTCTGAGAAATAAAAGTATTCAAGCTGGTTTAAGCAGATTTGTGTTGGATGGTGCTGGTCTAAAATGGTATTTGCAAGATTATATGCCAGTTTAAGCTGGCTTAAGGAGGTTAGGCTTATTTTATGCAGTTCTCTAGCCTGATAAATAGCTCGTTTTGGATAGTTTAAGCTGGTTTGAATTTGTCTTGTGTTGGTTAAGCTAGTATTTACAAAGTTATAAGCTCTTTTTGGCTAGTTTAAACTTATTTGGGTTGGTTTGTATCATTCAATAATGATATATAGAAGTAAAGGAGCTGTGTGAGCTGATTCGTAACTAATAAAGAAGAGGTTTAAATGATTACCTGAAAGATCAAATGCTTAAGGAGATGTTCTGCTAGTTTCAGCTAGCCTGTAGCGGGTCTATTGCCATTATAGTAAATTAGGGCTAGTCTTTAGCAGCTCATTGGCTGGTTGTTCTCACCATGTCCGCCACCTCTGCCATTGTCAGCACAAATATTGCAGCCATCGCCCAAGTGTTTCGAGCCCAGCGTGTTCGGTCGATCCACTGCGAGAACAACACCAGTCTCCGAGAGAAAAACTGAAACATAGACTTAAAAATTGAGCCGTTTTCATTTACTTTAATCAATTTATCAGCTCAGTTTGATGTAAATATCTAATTGAAATAATAAATACATCTGGATTTCATTGAGAAAATAGATTTCTGATCTAGATAATGATCATATTGTGAGATTTACTCAACGATCTTACGCGAGGAAAGATGGCTGCGAGGGAGCACAGCGCCAGGATCAGCAGTAACACCTCTCCGATGGCCAGCGTCACATAGTTCACTAACAGCCTGTCGGAAATCAATAATGAGAAAAATGTGTGTGTCCTGAGCTTAACTGAACATTTTCCTTTAAACCCAAACACAAATCAGGTGAAAATAGTTAATTTCACTACATTTCTACCCCTCTCAGAGTTGCCTAAGACAATAAGTCCTAAGAAATTGTGGCACCAGGCTTTAAAGCTACTGTGAGTGTTTAACATTGGAGTCAATGTAAACCTATTCACTCGTTCCTTCAGCCTCTAGTGATCATTCAGGGAGTTACAGTTCAGTTACACAGCAGGAAGAAAAGCAGGAGGATGCTAATTTGGTAATATCTGGCCTGGACTTGATAAAACTAGCTTTTATAGAATAACAAGACACGTTTTGTTGATATAAGGTGTGTTGAGATGGTCTTTTACTGGTCTCTGATTTCATTCAGAACTGAAAACTAGTTTTTGCTGGCATAACCTGTTTGAGCCGGTCTTGTGCTGGTCTAAATTAATTATTTGAGAAGTGAAAGTGCCTTTTTGCTTGTCTAATGTTGAGAGGCTGCTCTCACTGAGGGTCAATGAGGATTTCCATGGCTGAGGTGAATATCAGAACAACACAGCAACAGCTGAAGGCCACTCCCGTCCGCCTCTCCTTCTCTACTGAGTATCGGGACTCCAGCTCAGGGTCATCAAACATGAGAGACAGAGCCACTGTCTTTCTCCTCTCCAGACTAAGAGACAGAGAGAAAGAGAGAGAGAGAAAGTCTCAAGATGGATTGTCTCTCACATCCATCACATCTATAGTCTGTGTGTGATTCTGATTTTAAGAAAGGAGCTAACCATTTCATGGAGCAAAGAAGAAAAAGTGGATTTTCATGGGGAGAAAAAGGGAACAAAAGAAAGAATATAATTTTTTTACATCTCTTCTCTCTCCCGCTCCAGCAGAGCTTTACTCAGAAGACTCAGATGCTCATCTTCCATCCCTTCATCCAACACAGAGGACAACTGGAGCTGCAGAGAGAGAGAGAGAGAGGGGGGGGGCAGAAGAGAGAGAAAAATAGAGTAAATGAGAGAAAAAAAGAGAGGCGAAGAGAGATGGGAGAGTAAAAAAGAGAGAAGGATATTGAGAGAGATGGAGAACAAAAGGGAGATAAACATTGTATGTGTGTGAAAGAGAGAAATATAGTGGGGGCAAAAGAGAGAAATGGAAGAACAAAAGAGAGAGAGAGAGAGAGAGAGAGAGAGAGAGAGAAGAACAAGAAAGAGAGTGAGAGAAAAGGGGAAGAGAGAGGGGGAGCAAAAGAGAGCGAAATAGGGTGAGAGAGAGAGAGAGAGAGAGAAAGTGAAGAGCGAAAGAGAGAAACAGAGTGAGGGGGGGGGGGGGAGATAAAAGGGAGAGAAAAAGAGAGAGATAAATAGAGTGAGAGTGATAGAGAGAGAAAGGTGGAGCAAAAGAGAGAGTGGAAGACAAGGGAGAAGAGAGAAACAGAGAGTGGGAAAAAGACAGGGGGAGGAAGACAGAGAAAGAGAAAGTGTGTAAGAGAGAGAGAGAAAGACAATGAGAGAGATGGTGAGAGTGAGACAACGAGAGAGTGAGAGAGAGAGAGGGGAGAAGAGAGAGAGAAAGACAGAGAGATAAAGAGGATAGAAAGTAACCGAGAAAAAAATGTATGTTTGTATTGTTGCTGTTTGAGGCATTAGACTCTTTACGACAGACAGAATGAAAGGATATTTCATAAACAGACTCACAGAGGTCTGTGACAGCAGACAGATTTAATCCTCTCACCTGAGTTTCAGGTTCCTCCGGCGGGTTCTTGATGGATACGCTGCTGCCGCTGCTCTCAGTTGTGTTGATCACCTTCAAATATACATTAAACTCTTCACAATCAGGTGAATACACATTAGTTAACCTTTCATTTATGATGAGTTAATCATGAGTTAACATGTGTATTAGTTATGAACCTGTAAATGAGACGGATTAATTAATAAATTAATGATTTGTTTCTGATCATTAAATATTGCATTATTTGTTTAATGATTTCTGATTGTTAATGATGCATTAACTAATTAAACATTTCTGATTGTTAAATGCTGTATTAATTGATTAATTGTTTCGAATTGTTAAGTACTGCAATAATTGTTTCAGATTGTTAATTAATGTATTCATTTATTGAATAATTTCTAACTGCTAATGAGCGCATTCATTGAAACTTTTGGGTAAAATGAGCAACAGAAATGTTTTTGTATTTTAACAATGATGTGCCATCTAAAAACCCTGCTTAATAGTGAATAAATAATAATGAATTCATAATTGCTTAATAAAGAGTTAACGATGATACGTACATCATCCCATCATCAATGGGAGAAATAAATACAAAACAACAAATTCCGAAATGTATGATTTGTTAATTATTATTGCAAGGCCTTGACTGAATGCTCTGTATATGGTTTTACTAAAACAAAGAAGTAGATGAGCAGGGAAAATGCTCATGTAGTGTGCTGCATTAGCTGTCTAGACTCCCAGCATTCCATGTATGATTAAGAAAGAATAAGAGAGGGCGTGAAACTCACAGTCCCGTTGCTCTCTCTGTTAGCTTTGAGAGCGTCTTCAGCCGCCACCACCAGATAAGTGTCGATGCCTTTCTCCAGCAGGTAATCACAGCGGTCCCCTCCGTTCCCCTCCTCCAGCTGGAACTCATCCTGCAGACAGTCTTTCGTGCTCTGGGAGATGTGCACGCGCCTGCAAACAAGCCCACGGAATTCCATCTTTCATGCATTGTTGTATAACTTCAAGAATTTGCAATTCGCTTTCCTTTTTAACTTTGTTTTTATGTCTATTTTCAGGATATTACAGATGATGCAGTACTAATTCAAAGTGTGTTAAGGTTATCTAGATAGAAAGGTATTTAACCTGCATTCAAAGGACATTCATTCATTCATCTTCATGTCGGCTTTCTTCCCTTTCGGGGTCGCCACAGCGGAATGAACCGCCAACTCTCTGGCATATGTTTTACGCAGCGGATGCCCTTCCAGCCGCAACCCATCGCTGGGAAACATTCACACACACATTCACTCTTTTAACACTATGGGCAATTGTTCTTACTCAATTCACTTATACCGCATGTCTTTGGACTTGTGGGGAAACCGGAGCACCCGGAGAAAACCCACGCGATCACAGGAGAACATGCAAACTCCACACAGAAATGCCACCTGCCCAAGCCGAGCCTAGAACCAGCGACCTTCTAACAGTCACTGGTAGAAGCCAGCGACCATGCTACCTACTGCGCCACCGAGACTGCTTGATGGACAGAGGAGGCGCTAGTGAGCAACCCATGAGCTTGGCATTCGTGGAGAGCAGTTAGAGCAGAAGCTATTAAACTCTTGAGTTCAGACTGAGTCGTAAGGAGTGTAAAAGATGAAGAAACAGTTAACATTGAGATGAGAGAAGATGCAGCAGCTTATCTCCGACACCGGAAAAGCTGTTTTTCTGAGCGGTAAAAAGATTTATGGTTTGAGAACCAACAATAAACTTGATTCTACATTGGTTGAGTACTGTTTTACTTTATGATTAATGTTATGTGTTGTAA
Source organism: Danionella dracula (assembly GCA_900490495.1). Taxonomy (NCBI): domain Eukaryota; kingdom Metazoa; phylum Chordata; class Actinopteri; order Cypriniformes; family Danionidae; genus Danionella; species Danionella dracula. Next base: position 21,344,672 of record UELW01000001.1, on the reverse strand, counting down.
TATATTTAGAAAGCGAATAATGAAAAGAAATGTAATTGATTACAAATATTGACTAGTTTTTTATTTTAAATGTTTTAAGACATTGAGCTAGAAACGCTTTAAGAGATTAGACTACAAAGAAAAGGTGTTAAACAATTAAAATTAAAAAAGGGCAGATTCGACTTACTTAACCTAACCTGAGAATAACGAATAAAAAGATTGAAGGTGTAAAGAAATAAATAAACACTATAACACAGCAAAGCTCACCGTTGCCTTTTAAAGTTTTACATAGTCGCAGGACTGTGCAAGTTTAATTTCTCTTCAATCTGTCATTTTAAATACAAATTCAAAGATTATTGCATCAAATTGAATTCTAATGAATCCTTTTTGAAGTTATAATAATAATATAATAATAAGTTGAATTTATATAGCACCTTTCCAGAGCTCAGGGACACTTTACAGAGAGGGTAATTGCGTTAAACATAAGGATCAGAAGAACAAATCAGAGGGATAACATTCAGAGAACAGGTGACACCGAATGATCTGCGGGGAAGAGAGGCAGGGCTGAGGGATTGTGAGGAGCCCCGGTCAGAGGAGCGGAGTGAGCGAGGGGGTGGGGGGGACGGGGGTAGTGGACAATCTTATTACAGAGATATGGAGGAGCTAAACCATGTAAGGAAATAAATGTTAGAAGAAGGATTTTGAGGTTATTCTGAGGAAACATATAGTTGAACTGCACAAGCACAAATTTGCCTATGATTTTGGGCCCATATTCTCTCTCTCTCTCTATCTCTGTATCTCTCTATCTCTCTATCTCTCACTCTCTCGTTGTGTCACTCTCACCATCTCTCCCATGGTCTTTCTTTCTCACTCTCTCTCTCACACACTTTATCTTTCTCAGTCTGCGTGATTTACTATAAGTATCTATTAGTGACTCACTAATAGTGAAAAATCACAGTTTGAGTACATTACTCACCTTACTAGAGAAAAATTATCAAGACAAACAGAAAGCATCCAAAATTATGAATCTTTTATTCCTGAATTGAGGCAGAACCATTCCTGCAGCTTAAATCAACTTGATGGAACTTATTAAAGACCTCACCCTGGGATCCCTCCAGACTCCATCTTGTTTGCCACAGTGACGTCCGTGGACCAGACATCGAACTGCCAGCGCTTCTGTCCCAGGACGCCCCCCAGAACGGTGCCTGAGTGAACGCCGACACGCATGTCCACCCCTGTCTGAGTCTTCTGTCGCACATACCTGAGCACAGACACCAGAAATCCTCATTTTTACTTTTAAAATGTAACAAATGTTAACTTTTATTTTGAAATTTCAAGCTATTTCTCTCTGGGTGTGTGATATGGTCCAGCAGTTGCCCTTGACCCATCACTGAACCATAGTTCTGTTATGGTTTACCCAGATCTAATAACATACCTTAACAAACAAGTTAAAGTTTGTTTTTTAATTTCAAGTATATCGATTGACAACACTCCATAAATCATTTTCATTCTTAAATTGAAACAAATATAAGCTTTTATACTGAAATGCCAAGTACATCAACACTCCACGCTCCAGAAATCATAATTTTTTTTCTTCAAATGGGGCAAATTTAAGCTTTTAATTTGCTATAAAAAAAAGTTTAACAACAATCCACGCTTTAGAAATCATCATTTATATTCTTTAAACACACAAAAAATAAGCTTTTATTTTGACATTTCAAGTATATAAACAGGCCACAGAAATTATAATTTTTGCTTAAAAATTTAGTAAAAAATTTATTTTTACTCTTAAAATGTAACAAATGTAACCTTTTAACCTGAAAGCTCCCAACATGCCACCAGACACTCCAGAATAATGTTTTTCTTAATGTGAAAATATCTAATAATTATAAAAAATAACAATAGGGCCACCTGTGTATCTTTGACAGATGAACCCTGCACACATTTTAAATAGATAAAGCTTTGAGCTGTGATTGGCTCATTTCATCTAAGCTCCACCCACTGGGAGGGCACTTACGAGATGGCCTCCACCATGGACAGACCCATCATGATGGAGCAGACAGCGTGGTCCTCTCTGTAATCTGGCAACCCACAGATACAGTAGTAGCAGTCGCCCAGGATTTTGATCCTCAGCTGATGGTGTTGCTGCGAGAAAATCGAATATGTTTCTGATTAGAAAAACTTGAAATTGACAGGATGTCACTCTTTTGCTCTTCCCATCTTTCTCCCTCTTCTCTTGCTCTCTCTCTCTCTCTCTCTCTCCATCTCTCCAACTCTTATCTCTCTCCACCTCATCTCTCTCCATCTCTTCTCTCTCTCTCTTTCTCTTTAATCACCCTCTCTCTTGTCTCTCTCCCTCTCTTTTCTCTATTTCTCACCCTTTCTCTCTTTCCATTTTCTCTCTCCGTCTCTTCTCTCTCCCTCTTTTCTATCTCTCTTTTCTCTCTCCCTCTTTTCTATTATCTCTCTTGCTATCCAGATAATATTTTTTATTTTTTTTAATAAGTTTTAAACTATGTTTGTGTCTCGCTGTATTAGAAAAAAAACAACAAATTAAAGTCAATTTACATCAACATATATTTATATGAAATGGAGCAACATGAACTGATTTGTATAGTGAATACACACTATACATAACACTTTAAGATACTTAATTAATTAGTTCTAATATATAACTATCACAATACAATACATAAATAATTAAATAACTCATTTTGTAGGTAAATACATATTTAACCAAATAAAAATTATTTATTATTTATATGTGATTAGATTTTATTATGTTTATTTTATATGTATTTTTGCAATAATCACACCACTTACAAGCATTTTACAAAAAGAAAACATAGATATGCCTACCATGTAATTTTATAAACTTACCAATGTAATTTCCATTACATTTTTGGCAAAACATTTTTGGCATATATATATATATATATATATATATATATATATATATATATATATATATATATATATATATATATATATATATATATATATATATATATATATATATATATATTCTTATTATTAAATAAGTAATAAATAACTAAATTATATCTCGATATACAAATTAAATAAATTACAAATTGTTAGATAAATAAATATGTGTATAAATTAAAAGTTAAAAACACATCAAGCAACAATCATTTAAACCTACTCCAGAATGAGTAAAAGAGGGACTCACGGCTGCCAGTTTGTCGAAGCGAGCAAAGAGCTCGTTGAGGACCTTGACCAGTTCTTTTGGAGTCACAGCAGATGAGAGCTGAGTGAATCCCACAATATCTGCAAAAAGGATGCTGCAGAGACATTTCATATCAGAATCATGGCCTCAGTTTCATATATGAACATAGAATTATAACCACATAGATTTTACAGTGTTAAAATTCAATAATTTACATTTCTCCTTCCTGGTCAAACATTACTTTTATGATTATTTTAGGAAACTTGCAGATATTGTAATATCTGATGCAAGGCTTGTAAATGGTCAAAGTCCATCCATCCATCCATTATCTTGTCTGCTTTTTCCCTTTGGGGGTAGCCACAACGGAATGAACCGCTGGCATATGTTTTATGCGATGGATGTCCTTCCAGCCGCAACCCATCACTGAGAAACATTCACACACACTCATACTCTATGGACACCCAATTGACTTATATCTTATCACTCAATGGACTTGTGGGGGAAACCGGAGCACCCGGAGTAAACCCTCGCGATCACGGGGAGAACATGCAAACTCCACACAGAAATGCCACCTGCCCCAGCCAAGGCTCGAACCAGTGACATGCATTTACAGCATGGACAGCACACAAAGCAACTCTTGAGTGTCCAGGGGGGTTTAAAAGGTTAAGACCTATAGTGCGTCCCAATCTGAATATTTACACTGCACTCTTAAAGTAGACACTCATTTTCAGAAGAAAGTGTAGATAGGTTGTGAAACAAGAATGTCGATGATCTGGGATCTTAACTCCTTTTGCTCCATTTATTCATTAAAAAATATTCTAATAATAGATATACCACTTTCTGTATTGCTATTATTTATTTCTGTGCTTATTCTTTAAAAATTAGTCGTATTACAGAAAGAGCTCACTAGTTTGAAAAATAAATACATGAGTAGTAAATATATAACGTAATATATATCGAACGTAATTCGATTTTTGTGCAAAAGTTTTATTGTTATTGTTATTCCATTTGTGGGATTTGTTTTGTTCGCCCTAATGGTTCCCTAGAGTTATTTATTTAATTTTATTCTCTTAATGTGCACTTCTAGACCCTCTCTGCTTAATTGAGGATGAGGAGCGTAACAAAGATTTAGTAGAGAAACTTTATTGCCTAGCAAAACTGCTGCTAATCTTCATCAAAGAATTTAATTTTACCTGACGTTTTCATGGCGGTACATGTACATGGTGTTGAACTGCTGAGCATCTGATTTCTGATTGGTTCCTTTCTTCATTCCTTGAAGCATCTCATCTGCTATGTGCTTGGGCAAGATCGACAGCAGCAGCTCCTCCTGTTTAACACAGAGAAGATGGATTAGAATGCATTCGTTCTCTTATTAGATCCTTTTCTCAAGGCTTGAATGAATCACGATGGTGCTTCTACTCAAGCAGGAGGAGTCAGCTGTGTCTGCAGTGCAGCGAACCGAAGGGCAAAAGTCATCAGATATGGCGGTGTTACTCAATTAATGTTAATATAATTTCAACAGAAGTCAGAATACTGTTTAAGGAACTATATGATGCTCAATTATTGGGCAGCTAAATTACACATTTGCTACCGGCTCGTGATCGTCAAAAGCTTTAATTAAATCGTGATCTGAACCTTAAGAGAGTAATAAGTAATGATGGAATAAAACTTCAGAATAGAATATGTCTTTAGAAATTAATAGAATTAACTGTAAAGAATAATATGACGAGAGAAAGGAGAGAAAGTCATGTGAACATGAATTATTAATTTTAATGGATTAAATTAAATTTAAATTTAATTGGTTTTACTTTTATCCAAAAATTAAAGATTATGCCGTGACTAGCGCGTTTGTCTGTATTTCCTTGTTCTGTCATATTTATCCAGCAGAGGGTAGCAGCATGCAAATTCCAACCACCAGTGGCTATGACATTGGGCCAAGGATGGTACCCTACACTGTCTTGTTGTTATGAAGACATTTCAACCAATATTTCTAACAATACAACAAATTAGTACTAAAAAGACTAATCTGAATATCGCTGTGCACATCCACAAACTCCTCCATATCAACCAGACTGTTTACACTAGCAACCTAGTTGTGCAGACAAGGTGACACAGGGGCTGGGTAATATAACTCTTATTGACAGGGGAACATTATAGGATGCCACTGACCCTTCCCTAGCAACCAGACTGTTTTCCCAAGCAACCTTATTCACAGATCTACATCTCAGCTTGAGAAAGTCATTAAGATGTTGGGGTTGTTTTTTATAACTCATATAGACGAGACAAACATTATATGTTGTCACTGACTACTCCATAGCAACCAGACTTTTTACCCTAGTAAACACCTCCACAGATCTACCAGCTTAGGAATGTAGTTAAGATGTTGGGTTTGGTTTTTATAAATATAGATAAGAGAAACACTATTTGTTGTTACTGATCCCTCCATAGCATCCACACTGTTTACCCTAGCAACCATTGTCACAAAACCATATCTCAGCTTAGGAAAGTAGTTAATGGAGGTTGGTTTATATAACTCATATAGACAAGATGAACATTATATGCTGTTGATCCCTCGATAGCAACCACACTGTTTACCCTAGCAACCATCATCTAAGAGCATTATCTCTTGCTAATAGCATGACGGTTTTCGTCATCTTTAAGCATCAAACTGTTTATCTTTTAAAATACTTCTTACACTGAATTAAACTTTGAACAGGTTCTAGCTTTATGCAACTTTGTGAAGTGAATTGTGAAGTGAAGTGGGATTTTAGGATTTTCAAATTAGAGCACGTTAGTCTCTCGATGCCATCGCCATGGTGAGCTGAACTCATAGAGCTGTGGTCTGATTGGCTGGATTGGACTCAACTCCCAAAAGCACCCTGCGCTGCCATGGCTTCCTGGAGTTGACAAGGTGTCTGGAGATCATGTGACCAAAGAGTAACAGAAATAGGCACAGATGACAAAAAAGCAATTAAATCTGCAAAATTATATTAACATATACATTATAAATTAGCTTTATACAAATTATCTGAACATAAAATTAAGAAATTAAGTGTAACTTACATATATTCTTGTCACTAAAACAGCAAGTCAAAAAATGACCATTTAAGTCATTGTAAGAAATAATTATAATAATATTATCAAAATAATGAACAAAAAAAACTGTAATCATATACATATGCAATTGTATCAAATAAATACCAATGAAAAATATATTTAAAATTTGTAATAAAAATTATAAATTACGTAAATGAATCAATAGAATTAATTCACATTATACATCTATTCAATTAAGCAAACAAACATAACAAAGTAAATATTTATAGATTATACATGTATTTATGAACATACAAACATTTTGTCTCCATTTGGAATCTGCTTGGATATTTTTGGATAATTTGGATCTGCTTTCCACTGCTCCTAAATGACAACAAAGCATTCCGCTTCCTGCGTAGCTTTGTGTTGTGTGACCATCACGTTATAATGTGTCATGGCAAATTCGACCTCTAGGGTCTTTAGTGTCAGCGCTGTCACAATAACAGCAGCCTGGGGATGAGTTCATCAAGATACACTGGTATCTGCAGGTGTGTGTACAGTGTGTCCTCATTTCTCAGCTCAGATGTGTCATCAACATGACTCTAGGGCCCCAGCACTGAGCCCAATTAGAGTAGCATGATCATTACTCAGAGAAGCACTTAAACTCCTCATACAGAACATCCGGTTCACTCTAAAAGAGGATTCGATTCAACCCAAAAGAGTACATACATATAATAAACAATTATACATATAATATATACCATATAATAATAATAATTTTATAATGTATTTATTTGTTTTAAAATATACATTTATATGATATTAATTATATATAGTTTATATTAAAAAAATATAGAAATATATTCACAGACTTTGATAGAAAATCCACTTGCTTAGCTTGACTTTAATTGCCACCATATGCGTTGCCAAGTTGCGTTTCAGCATACACTGAAATTTGATCATTGTTCACAAACAGTATCTATTCTTAATTGTTAATGGTTTACAGTATATATAAATGTAGGATTGCTTTAGTAATCCAAACTATTAAATACTATTCTATTTAAACTAAACTAGTGATGTGCTAATCATGCTAACGACTGCTTAATAATGCTAGTTACTTGCTAGTCATGATAGTAATATGCTAGTGACTTGCCAGTCAGCGTAGTAACATGTTAGTGACTTCCTTAAATTGCTCTTAACATGCTAGGGATTTGCTTATCATGCTAGAAACATGCTAATGACGTGCTTATCATGCTAGTAAATGTTAGTGACTTGCTTATCATGCTATAGTTACATGCTAGTGACTTGCTTAGTATGCTAGTAACATGCTAGGGATTTGCTTATAATGCTAGTAACATGGTAGTGAATTGCTTGTCATGCTAGTAACATGGTAGTGACTTGCTCATCATGCTATTAACAGGCTAGTGACTTGCATATCATGCCAGTAACATGCTAGTGACTTGCTAATCATGCCAGTAATGTGCTAATGTCTTGCTAATCATGCTAGTAATGTAGTAGTGACATTCTAATGGCGTGTTCATCATGGTGATAACTTGCTAATCATCATAGCAGCATGCTAACAACTTGTTACTTATGCTAGTAATATGTTAACAACTGTTACTACTTGTTTAGAACCGCTAACTAGATCTGTACCACACATAAGCAGAATCTGTAAATGCATTCCCAGATGCTACATAGTAATATTGTCTGTTTTTTGTCACTTATTATCATAATACCCATAAACGACCACAATGTGTCGCTTTAGAAATCAATATTGATTGAGTCACTCTCATATATCTCAGACATTCTTCAATATATTGTATGTTTGTTTAAAAGTGTTCCTTGTATTTAAAAGTGGAAAAAAAACTCAAATATGTTAATAAATGCTTGATGTCAACTTTTTTGTTTGTTTGTTTGCTTTGGCAGAAAAGCCAGTGTTGTATGTACCTGTTGTTGACTTTGTTCCTTCAGCGTGAGACTCACTTCCAGAGACTGCTTGGCCTCCAGAAATGCTGTGCGGTATTTACGGTCAGCCATGTAATAGGACATCACACCCACCAGCATTGCACCGAAATACAGCATCAGATTTGCTACCAGCTACAAGAAATATATAAATGTAAGTTCTTGAAAATGTGCTCTTCTTTACTTTATGAACAAAACAATATCTGGAACCATGAAATTTTCAGGAGTGAGAAGCACTATAGAAATGAAATTGGTAAAACTGTGCACGGCCCCTTAAAAATTGATTCTACTTGTATTTTAAAGGTCTAACAGCAGTGGATCAGTTGTTGGAGAAAAAAAAACAAGTGCTGTTAAACTGGGTAGTTTGGTCAAACATTCTGGAAGAAAATTCCAAAATTGCGTACTGATTAATATGTAATTTATTAGGCAAGGCTTGCAGTATGTTTGTGTGCTGGTATGTGAACGCACTATGGGAAAAGTTGATTGAGAATCTTCAGTGGGCCGAAAATTCTCAATCCCACAATGTCGTTAAAAAAGTGGATCTGTCACTCACGTTAGATTTTAACATGGTGTATGACATAAGTTCTAAAATAATTTGTGCTTCTTGTATCCATACTATGTAGTAGGTACCGAATTATTATGAGGATTCAAATACCTCCCTGACTAATTTCCTACTTCTGTGATTTTCAACCAGAAATGCATAGTAGAAAGAACTCTGCCCCATTCACTGTTAAGTACTGGGCTGACGTTTTAATGATTTCTAACCGTTTTAAGTTACAAACTTTCATTTATTTGTATCTAGTGTAAGTTATAGGCTTAGGCTAAGGCTATGGCTCAGGCCTTAGTTCATGATTTAAAAGAGAAATCTTTCTGGTTCAAATGAATTCTGGCAGGATTGTTCAGTTACTAAGGTTCTTTTCACACTGGGGTCTGCAATCTGGTCACAGTAATGGTTGGTCTTTGCAAGTGGGAAAGTAATCGTTTTGTTCCTGGAACCGTAATTTAAGAACACTTGCAGAGGTGGTCTGGGGAACAGCTTGAGCGATCTCGGGTATGAATGTGTAGTTGCCTAAGGGCCCTTTCACACTGGGATCTGCAATCTGTTTCCATACCCATTTGGTCTTGGGAATGGCTGACCTTTGCAAGTGTAAAATAAAAGAAATCCTTCCGTTGCAGGAAACTGATACAGAGAAAACTTGCAGAGGTGGTCTGGGGAAAAGTTTAAAGGATCTCTGGCAGGAATGTGCAGTTACTAAGATTCTTTTCACACTGAGGTCTGCAATCTGTTTTATATGTAAATCCAGAACTGTTTAAGGGAGCAAACTAAAAGTTACTGTGTGAACACTAACCTCTGGGGGATTGTGGAGGGGTGGAAAATGTGCTCAGGTATGTTAAGATCAATCATCAATTACAAAGTGTGATAGCACCCTTTATCCCTGAGAACGTAAGTTTTTTTTCAACCTTATTCAACTGGAACTATTTAACCCTAACCCTATACTTAACATGGAAAATGTAATTCTATATATTTAACATGGAAAATGTCATTCTTTATAAGTTATTATGAAAACGTACAATACATTAACACGTAGAATAGATTAGAATCAATAGTAGTCAGAATTGACTAGAGCAGATAAGATAAGAACGGTAGCATCCCTCTCATTTCATTCCTGTTACCTGCCTTTAACCATGGTACCAACCCTCATTACCTGTCTGATCAGCATCGTAATCTCCAGCTTCTCCTGCTGCCTCGCCGCAATGCTGAATCCCAGCAGCAGAGTATGGGAGCAACAAGACACTGAGCTCAGAATGCCAACATGCTTGAGTGGCAACGGCAGCGTGAGGAAGAAAGAGAAGAGGAAGAACGTCTGCCATCCTGTTGTGTCTCCAGCGCTGTAAAACCCAGTGAAGTTTAAGCTGTAATAGCAGAGCACATGCACCGTGATGAGAAGCCACAGTGCGTATGGGACAAGTCTCTGGGACACTGACTCAGGCAAAAGACGGAACCGAGAGGCAACGTAAAGTGCAATATCTGCCCCAAGTCCACCAGCTGCAGTGCCAAGCATGTTGAGCTTGTCCGGGGAATAAACCACAGCGCACATGATGATGATGTACCCGTTGAAGAGAGTGGCGAACACAATCAAAACCAGTAGTGTCTCCTGTCGCTGCCGGAGGAAATACCCCTGGTAAACCTTTTCCAAAGACTCTGGAGAGAATCTGAGATGCATGAAGCGTGGAAGAGACCAGCAGCCTCCTCGGGTGGACACTTGGTGATCTAGGGTCCTCTTTGCAGACATTTTCAGGAGCTCTGAGGTCTATGTTAAAAGCTGCAGCAGAACGATACACTTGAGGAAATCACAAAAAGTTGATATCACGTGTAGATCCTCTTTTTGCAGAACAGACGATCCATCGTGGATCACACTACTATGTTCTAAAGCTCAGTAGTATGTATGAGCACTTTTAGAATCTCTAAAACAAGTGTTCAAACAAAACATCCATCATTGAAGGATGAGAGCTCATTGTGGCACAGATGTGAGGGTTTTTGTGGATATGGCAACACATCTGTGGGAGAACAGTGTGAGAAGGGATTTATGTGGGGGATTCCTCTTGGTCACGGTCTGAGTTTATTCCACTCGGGTATGAGGAAAAGCACACTGGAGATTCGCGCTCTACCTATTGCGGTGTCTGTTTCCATGGCTAGCACATCTCCAGCTTTGTTTCCACATCCTAAAAGAACAACAACAAAAAGAGAAATTTGCTTTCAACTCTACTATTGATTGGGTGTGAAATATCAGCAACATCCTGCAGTGGTTAGCACTGATGATAGCGTAGCGGTCAGTGCACTGACACATGGTACAGGTTTACATCCGGCAACAGGGGTTCGAATTCAGCCCCAGTACTTTTCTGATCCTCCTCCCCAGATCTCTCTCCCAAAATTCTTCCTATCTAATAAAGGCATTAAAATGCCCCAAAATATATATATTTTTAAATCCTGCACCGGACTCGCATATTTTTTTTTCTTGAAGATATACATTGACATGTTAAAAAAATATTGTTACTAGTTTTATTAAATAATAAATTAAACAAAGAACTTAACTTTTTACTTTAAATTATGCTATTTTTGAAGCGTTATGTTTGAGGTTCAGAATGTTTTTTTTTGTTAAACTAGAAATAAAAATTGACTTGATTTGATATAAAAACATCATCAATAATCATATTTATAAAAATCAATTTATTAAGTTCTGTAGGACTCTTGTGTTTTCCTTATTTTCTCTCATAACCAAAATCTACGGCGACTTATTGCTGCCACCATTTATGCCATAAAAATGTTTTCTTATCTTATCTTAATATTAATTAGGTCATAAGAATAACAAATTATGTATTAAAAACACATAATAAACGTGTTTTTGTTTATTAGCGCCTGGAAGTGCATTATATAAATTGAAGGCATTATTATTATTATTATTAACATGATTAAAATGTTGTAAAAACATCTTATTATATTGTGTAACGATGTGTCAAAAAATTACTTGCTATGTCATAAAAATGACATTATGTCATAGATGACTTTTGTGATAAAAATGTGTTATGCTATAAAACTACTTATTTCATAAAAAGGCCTTTTATTGTAAGAACAACTTGTGTTAAAAAACGACGTATTATGTAATAAAAACTACTTATCATGTTGTTAAAATTACTAAATCATGTCATAAAGACAACTTATTTCATCAAAAATGCTTATTATATCACAAAACGACTTACTTGTGTAATAAAAACTATGTAATATGGCATAAAAATTACTAGTATGAAAAAACATGACTTATTGTAAAAACACCACAAGTCATAAAATTGACTTCAAATGATGTCAAATTGCATCAATACCATAATTGTGCCTCTATAACACATCTAAAGTGCAAACAAATAAACACATCACTCCAACTTTAACAAAGTTAAACAAAGCTCCATTAAAATCAGTCTGCATGTAAATCTTGGCATGAAAACATTTCTGGTCACATAAACATTTATGTAGACAAAGTGTGTGTTATTTTCACACATCTGCAATAGTGCAAACTCCTCAGCTTTTACTGTTTTCCAATAAGAATGATTTAAAATCTAAAGTTAGAAAGTAGACCTAAACACATATAGGACCAAGCTAACACCCTTCTACATTTAAAGATTACATCTATAATAATAAAGTTAAAGAAATATGCAGCTTGTCTTACCTGACTTCTCTGGAAACTTGGCTTGTAAAAACAAATCTTGTCAGTCTGACCCAAACATTAGCTTTGAAGTTTTATGGACTTTAAAATAATGTACAATTCCTCTTAACATGAACACCAATCATTCTGTTCTTGATCTATTTTGGGAAACAATCCCTCCATCATCAAAGATTTTCTAATAAAAATACTCTTTATATCTGACAGGGAGTTTTTACACTAAAAAACAAACATCTCTCTTCCCTCCCTTCTCTCTCTCAGGTTGCTACCAGTGAGTCTCTGGTGACTTTAAAGATCTCACTGGAGGGATTGAGAGAAGTTTCCACATCTAAATGTGTTTTAATGATACTACAGCTCAGTGTGTTTAATTATTAATGATAGCTCAGTTTGCTTTGTGAAAAAAACAACATTTAGGAGGACTTGTACAGGTTTTACATTTTAGGTTCTCACGCTAAATGTAAAATTATGGGAGAATTTTGATAACATTTTTTCGACACTTTTCATTAACATTCATAAACACCTCAGATTCAATCAGTTCTCATGTAGTTCTTTTTTTGTAACTTGATTATACTGGGGGCATATTTAGTCTGAACACTTGATTTTGTATTGTTTGAATTTAAACCTTCAATTAAAAAAAAGAAGCAGCAGTCAGGTCAAAAAATACTCTGTCAGAAAAGTTCTATCAATAAGTTGCAACTTTTTCTCTTCCTGGTTCATTTTGCTTTATGGTGGTGTTTTCTTGCTGAGATTTTTTTCACCGCAGATTGTAATTTCAGTTTTTTTAATTGAAGAGTTTTAACCAACATAATCAAAGGAGTTTGCTTAGTTTAGTCAACCCTCTTCCAGTAACCTAGTATCAGTTCATCTGCAGTAAAGGCATGTTAACAAAAGTGAATAAATACATAAGTCCAAACAATACAGACGTTGCTGAACTACATCCATACACAACATTGTTTGTTTTTATTAACCCTTTTTATCGTACCTTGTTTTTGTATTTATTCGTAGCATTGCAACACTGTCGTCGTGAGACTAATATGCTCTCTTCTCTCCTCTTCTGTAGACCAATTTCGATATATATCTTAGAAGCACTACACTTCCCATGATGCTCCGGGCCCTAGCTCTCCATTGGCTTCGCGCTACCGGAAATACTCTTGTTGTGCGTGTGGATTTTCATTTGTAGAGGGCTGCCGTTTTACTGGCCTTACGGTAAGAAATCCCGAGCTTTCAACAGCAGCTCTCCGTTCATCGAATCTCTCGCAGACTGAAACTAATCTCTCAAGATCAAATATTTGCGTGTTTCTTAACAAACTCGCGATTTTTCACCGATGTTTGCTAGCCGAGACACAGCTAAAGATGCTAACTGTTAGCGCCCTTTTAGTTAATTATTTCGCTTTATTGCATTCGGTCACTCAAATGAACACTTCTGTTGCTATTTATACACATATATAATAGTTTTATAATGCAATTAAAGTACCGGTCTGTGTATTGCATCGCATGTAATATAAGGCCAGGGTAACTGAGCTAATATTATTGTGAGTTATCTCGAGACAGGTACTTCCCATCGACATACAGGATCTGTAACTTACCCGAATAAAAAAGTGATTTAGGCATAGTTTTTTTTTGTAAATAATGTATTATTAAGTCAACCATTAATGAATGCCTACACTAAATTAACTAGAATCATTTAAGATTTTTTTGTTGTGTGGTTGGTGCTGTTTATTTATTATTATTTTTTTATTGATTTGGTCTGCTTTTGTATATTATCTGAATGTTTAAAAATTAATATAGTTTCTTAAGTTTTGTTGATTTAATAAAATCTTGATATATGAAGTTCTAAATCATTTAAAAGAGTCAAAAAGTAACAACCACGCTATTCTGTAAAAAATAAATTACAAAGGTATACTGCATGATATTTTTAATAGTGATGGGCTTCCTGAAGCTCCGAAACATAAATCAAATGAGCCGTAATAGTTCGAGGCTTCGAAACAATCCGACACCTGGCGCCACAGTGACATCTAGCGGTCATTGATCTGAAACAACACTGAACGTTAACGAAGCTCTGGTCGCTTCAGATCGTTTCTCCACGATCTTCGGTGAAACATCTCCATTCACAATGTTGTGTATATGCAAAAATAAAATTACAGATTTGTTTGGTTTAGTTACACCGGGTTTTTTCAAAGTCTCCAAAAATAGCTAAACTTCAATGTTCTTTGTGAACAGATGATTTTATAAACTATAAACGAATTAATCAAACAAGATATCTTGCTATAATTGCTTTAAAGACCTGTATTACAAAACAATCAGTATTGGGAAAACTCGTTGTACTTATATATTATAGCTTTATAGAAAAAAGGCACGAATTTATAAAGTGAAAAGGACTGAATCTTTTCACCAGGTGTTGATGTTCTCAATTTTATCAGCGACGTGTTGATATATTTACATATGTAAATCTAAATATAATAACTTAAATCGAAATAACTCTCAGGGAAAAGTAGTTCTACAGGCTATTGATGCTTTTATGGCTTTTGAAAGCTGCGCTCAGACCATTGAATGTATATACTAGGTGCTGTTAAGGGGGGGGGTCTCCACAATTTTCTCTCTCATCACTTGCCCCCCCCTCCTCTCCCCTTTCCCCTCTCTTTCTTCTCCCTATTCTCTTTCTCTTTTCTCCCTTCTTTTCTCTTTGTTCTATATCTCTCATCTCTCTCTTATGTCTCTTTTCTTCTTATATTGACTCTTTCTCCTCTCCATTTTCTCTCAAACCCTTCTCTCTCTCCCCCAATCTTCTCTCTCTGTTTTCTCTTTCTTCCCTCTCTTCTCCTGTCTCGCCCTTTCTATTTTTATTTAATTTTCTATTTTTCTATTCTCTTTTTCCTCTCTCTTTTCTCCCCCTTTCTCTATTTCTCTTCCCCTTTTCTCTTTCTTCTCTTTCTTTTCTCTCCCCTTCTCTTCTTTCTCTCTCTCTCCCCTTCTCCTCTTTCTATCTCTCGCTCCCCCTTTCTACTTTCTCTTCTTCCCTTTCCTCTCTTTCTTTCTCCCCCTTCTCCCCTTTTTCTCTTTCTCCTCTCCCCTTTCTCTCTCCCCTTCTCCTCTTTATCTCTCTCCCCATTCTCCTCTTTCAAGTCCCCTTTTTCTTTTTTCCTCTTTCTTTTCTCCCCTTTCTCTCTCTCCTTCTCTTTATCTCTCTCTCCATTCTCCTCTTTCTCTTCCAATTTTTCTTTTTTTCTTCTCTCTTCTCCCCTGGTCTATCTTTCTCTCACACTTCTCTCTCTCCCTTCTCTTCCCCTTTTTCTCTTTCACCTCTTTTTACACCCCTTTTTTCTCTCCCCATTCTCCTCTTTCTTTTCTCCCCGTTCGCTTTCCCCTTATCCTCTTTCTCTTCCCTTTTTCTCTTTCTCCCTCTCTCTCCTCCTTCTATATTTTTCTCTCACCCCTCTCTCCTCTCTCTCAGATGAAGACATTTCTGTGAAGACGTTTCCACATTCTGTGTCTCCTGAAAGCAGTGAAGATGAGTTCTGTGCTTGTCCATCTTCAGTCCAGCCGTCATCACACAAATCTGCTGGGTGCCATGTGGAAGCTGAGGATCATGGGAGACCTGTGTGACATCACAGTGCAGGTGGATTTCCACGGAGAGCTGAAGGAGTTTGAAGCACATTGGGTGGTGCTCGCGGCATCCAGCGGCTACTTCAGCCCACAGCTCTTAACCAACGAGCAAATGAATAAAATCTTCCTGTCCAACATCACACCCAAAGCTTTTGGGAAATTCCTGGA
This sequence comes from Danionella dracula, assembly GCA_900490495.1. Lineage (NCBI taxonomy): Eukaryota > Metazoa > Chordata > Actinopteri > Cypriniformes > Danionidae > Danionella > Danionella dracula. Next base: position 21,328,523 of record UELW01000001.1, on the reverse strand, counting down.
ATTTGCCTACTTTGGAAAAACAGAGGTGGAGAAACAGTGCATTAGTGACATATTAGACATGGCCAAACAGCTGCAGTGTCCAGCTTTGGTGGAGGCTTGTGTGGAGGCGTTGAGTGCATTGGAGGAGGAGAGTTTGGACAAAAATGTCAAGAGCTTGAAGAGGAAGATCAAAAGAGGGGAGAAGAGGAAAAAGAGACTGAAGCTGGTGGAGAGGAGGAGCGAGCTGACCATACGAGACAGGAGGAGTGGAAGGTTGGGCGGTCGAAGAGTCAAGGTGAACTTCTCTTTCAAAAAGTCAAAGTTGGCAGCAGGTCATGTGAAGAAACTTCCTGGGAAGATGCCTCGAAGTGTGGAAGAAGAACCCTCGCAGGATGTTCCTGGAGAAAAAGATACTGTAGATGATTCTGTGACGTCATCACCAGCTCATGAGGATAATGACGACCAAGATGATGAGTCAGACTTTGTGCCTGAATTGGATGTAGAAATTCCGGATGATGTCCAGAAGAAAACGGATAAGTTCAGGTTTGGGCCTGCGTGTTTATCAATACGTTAACGTATATTTGATTAAAAAAAATTTTTCAAGTTGTGTGTAGAACAAAAATTGCTTGAATTTTAAGCAAGCAACTTTTTTCCCCCGGAAATAACTGTTAGCCTCTAACAAAATCCAGCATGACACAGGTGCCTTGTTTGTACATTAACACCCATTTAAAAATTAAAATTTTCTTCACTCTTTACAATGCCCCAAAATTGCATTGTTATAATTCAACAAATTAACAGAGTGGAATTAGCTTGTTGTATAATTTAACTAATTTGTCATTTTATTTACAAAAAAGGTCCAATTTGGGCATTAAATGAATATTGGTGATAAATGTTGAAAACTAATAAAGGTGGTGTTAATATTTTGGAATGTGAGCTATTTTTAGTTCTCTTGCAAACAAAATCCATCACCTGAATGCTCTGTTACAGAAATTAGGTTCTATGATACATTTGTTAGTGATAAACAAACAATATTTTTTTAAATAATAAAAAAAAACCTCCAGCAGTGCATGGCGTTCTGGTCTAACCAAACAATTCTTCTACAAATATCAAACACTGTCTCTAGGCAAGCTTTAGCACCTAGCCTGTTGATCTCAGGAAAGTCATGCTTTTTGTTTCCAAAGATTTCACAAAGTTAATCGTTTTCTGTGATGAAAGCAGATGACACTTATAACAATCAGAAAACATCGATAAGTATGTTTATTCGTGTATTTTGCTTTGTTGTAAAGGATCGCAATGAGATAAGATTTTTTCCCGATATGAACAAAATAAGTGAATCATTGAAACGAATCATTCTTTTCAGGGAAAGATTCAGTCAAAAGAACAAAGCACTAAGTTAAAGGAAACTTCCCATCAATGGACAACATCCATACACCAGCGGTTTTATAATCTTTGAGGGCTTTATTAAACAACTCTTGATGGTCAAACACCAGCAATAGAAGCTTATGGATGTTTATCATTTTTGATTTTCCAGTCTCGTCCTCTGCTGTTCACCTCTTAGTTTTTTGGTGCTGTTTTCTGTTGTGAGATTGAAGTAGGAGTGTGTATCGAGCGCCATCTAGTGGCTCTTTCATGTCCCATTCACGTCATCAAACCAGCGTCTTTCATTGGTTGTTCTCTTGTGAAAACCCGATCCACTCTGCCTTTGCACGAACACCTCTGGATTGATTAGACAGATGTAAAGATAATTTATTTACTTTTAAATACAGTCTGGTTGGGCTTGTGGTCCAGTTTATAAGATTAAAAAGAATGATTTGTAAAAAATAATGTGATATGGAAGCCTAATTTGTGGACAATATAGAGCAAATGGTTAAATTATTGCATGTTTGTGTGGAAAAGACTATAAAATCTGCATGTACAATTGTTATCGCAAAGGGATCCAGGTCCTCGTCTATCTTCGACTAGTAAATCTTTGCTTTAGGTGCCTATTTGATTCTCCAGGAAGCAAACATTTTAGAGAAAGATGCTGTTTGACTGCATTTCTTCCCTCTGCAATCATCTGCTCCCCTTGTTCCTCATTCATCTTCGGTTGGTCTTGGAGAGATTAAAACCTATAAGATTCAGAATTTGGTAATTTATTACAAAAGTTATATCATTAGTCATAAATGCTCCATAGTCTTGTAATAGTTTGCATATTAAAGGCATAGTTAATGGGAATACTATAAAAACCCTACTTATGCTCATAAAAGTTTTTTCTCACGCTCAGGTGTGAGGACTGCAGCCGCTCTTTCCAGTACGAGAAGAGCTTCCATAAGCACCTGAAACTCTGCCACGGGGTGGAAACCGAAACCACCCTCCGCTGTGAAACCTGCCAGCAGGTCTTCGCCAGCCGCTGCAACCTGAAGCTCCACCAGCAACATGTTCACAGCGACCAGCGTCTGTTTCCCTGCGACGTCTGCACAAAAAGCTTCAAGCGCAAAAAGGATGTGATGCGCCACCAGCGGAATGTACACGAGGGAGGCACCGACCGATTCATCTGCACGCTCTGCGGGAACTCCTTGAGCTCCAAAACCGCCCTGAAGCTGCACGAGAGGACGCACACGGGGGTCAAGCCCTACAAGTGTGACATATGCGGGTCGTGCTTCTCACAGGGCTCGGCGCTCAAGACGCATAAGAGGTAGAGGGGCATTCTTGTTTGAATGCACATGTGGTGGGCATTTAGATTGATAGTTGTTGTTAATGTTTTTGCTCCAGGATACACAGCGGGGAGAAGCCTTTCGCCTGTGACCTCTGCGATGCCAGGTTCACCCAGAACCACATGCTGGCCTATCACAAGAGATCCCACACAGGTGAACAAGCTGCTCAAGAGATGATAATGATTGAGCAAAATGAGGACGTTGTTTCTCCTCTCCTCAGGAGAAAAACCATTCATGTGTGAGAACTGCGGGAAGAGCTTCGCTTCCAAGGAGTACCTGAAACATCACAGCAGGATCCATTCGGGATCAAAACCCTACAAATGTGAAACCTGCGAGAGGGCGTTCGCGCAGAGGAACTCGCTGCACCAACACATGAAAATACACACTGGTACGATTTTCTTGAGCATTATACGATTGAGAAGAATGATTTGTAATCAATACTGTATTTAGAGTATAGATTATATAGTGCAATATAGAGTAACTAGTAGCACCCGCAATATAAAAAGCTGCATTTACAGCAGTTCTTATGGAGGTATTCAGGTCCTCATCTGTCAAGTAGTTCATCTTCGCTTTAGGTGTCTATTTGATTCTCCAAGAAATGAACATTTTAAAGAATGATGCTATTTGACTGTCTTTCTTCAATCTGCAATCATCCTCTCCGATTGATCTTCACACAGCTTGTGTTGCTCTCAGAGAGATTCAGACCTCTGGTTTTCAAAGAATTGCTAATTGTTGAAAAATATTATTAAAACACAATTATATGGTATGTCAAACATGTTCTGTAGTCACGGAATCTAGAATTCTGAGCATACAAATGTGAAACCTGTGAGAGGGTGCTGTACCAGCACATGAAAATACACACCGGTATGGTTTTCTTGAGCATTATACAATGGGGAAGGATTTGTAATCAATAGTTTTACGTAAGCTTAATTTGTGTGCAATATAGAGTAGCTAGTCCACTAATTTGCATGTTTTTATGTTATGAGACTAAACACTCCTCATGAAGAAATGTTGTTTTTCATAAACAAAAAAAGCATTTTTTAAAGCCTTTTTTTGTAAGTTTTGATTAAAAAAGAGAGATGAAATTAAAATGTTGTCATAATAGTAGCAGTACATTTTTACTTTCTAAGTACAGATTTTGGTACTCGGTATCGGCAAATACTTAGATCAAAGTTCTTGTATGCGTATTGAAAAATGCGGTATTGGTGCAACCCTAGTATACATCATGACTGTTGTATTTTTGAACCAGGACTGTCTGTTTTCCTCGCAGGCGAGCGGCCGTATCACTGTGACAAATGTGATAAACAGTTCACTCAACTCAACGCCCTGCAGAGACACCAGAGGATCCACACCGGAGAGAAGCCCTACATGTGCAGCATGTGTAGAAGAACCTTCAGTGATAAATCCACCCTCCGCCGGCACACTCTAGTAGGGATATGCTCACACACATCTCTGTAACTCACTCCTGAGCTTTCAATACACTACAAGATCACATCTCCCTTTTTAATCCATGAACATGCTTATCCCCAACCAAAAAAATCCCAATTTCACTAAAAGGAACTAATAATCTGCAAGGTTTTATGCAGTCAAATACTTTTTAAGAAATGTAAATTCTTTCCTCCCTTTCGGGGTCGCCACAGCGGAATGAACCTTCGCTTCCTCTCTGGCATATGTTTTACGTGGCGGATGCCCTTCCAGCCGCAACCCATCGCTGGGAAACATTCACACACACATTAACTCTTTAACACTATGGACAATCGTTCTTACTCAAATCACTTATACCGCATGTCTTTGGACTTGTGGGGAAACCAGAGCACCCGGATAAAACCCACGCGATCACGGGAAGAACATGCAAACTCCACACAGAAATGCCACCTGCCCCAGCCGAGCCTAGAACCAGCGACCTTCTTGCTGTGAGACGACCGTGCTACCCACTGCGCCACCGTGACACTAAGAAATGTAAAATCACATACAATTTTTTTTCATAATAAACAGAATGCTTCAAATGCTTTGTTTGAAACCCTAAGCATCCCTTTTAATGTTTTTGAGTAATTGTGAGTATTTTCTCAAACTTTGGCAACCCTATTTTATTTTTTATTTTTTTCAAAAAATTTAACATTTAAGAGAATTCTGAAGAGCTGGCATCCCAAATAATAATTTTTATGATTTTTATTCAATTTAAGATATATTAAAACCCCACAGAAACCCTGCGTGTGACAAAGTTCTGGGTTTTGTGTCATTGGTTAAACGTATCATTGAGTAAAGTACACTTTGAATCTGCAGACCCATGACAAAGAAGCTCCATGGAAGAATTATCTGGTAGTTCTGGAAGGAAACGTGGAAGAACGAGCAGAAAAACCCTCGTCCAAGAGGAAGCAGGAGTCCTCCAGCGCAGACGCCACCGAGCCGCTGAAGCCACAGGAAGAGCTTCCTATCTCCACACAGCCTGTCACCATCTCCGAGAACTGGGCCGGAACCGGGACCGGAACCATCGCTCTGGTCAGCCACAGTGCGCTCGGTGGCCTCACGGTAATCCAAACAGAAGTCCCCGCCGGGACCCAGCTGCAGCCGTTAGTGACCACCGACGGCACCAACGTCATCTCCCTGGATGCATCTGGCATCGGCGTCCCTGTGACGGTGCCCTTCTCCATCCCCATCTCTGTCGCTCACTCCGTCACAGTCTCTCCCGGGGCGCTTCCCATCAGCGTCTCCAGCACGCCGGCATCAGGAGCCGGAGATGTGGAGTGTGAGGCGGTGGCTGTGGAGGAAACGCACTGCACCGAGAGCCAGCCGGAGCACGCTCCCTCTGCTGAGGCTTTACATGAGATCGAGGTGTTCATAGAGGAGACTGCGTGAGGGAGCAAATACTTCTTTTGCTTTAATGAATATTCTCACTAGGAGTGAGAGAGACTGGAGGAGGGGAAAGAGAGTGGGGGGATGGGGGTTGAGGGAGGTAGGAGCTTCAAACAAGCTTAAAAAAATAGAATCAATCTCATCTTCTCTTTTTAAGCAACATGTTTTGTCATCATTATGTTTAATGCTTCAGCGAGAACTTTTTCTTAAACTGTCATATCCTGAACAATAATTTCCATCATGAAAAGGCTTCCTACAATTGTGAGATGAAGTGTCTGCACCTAAATAAAATTAGAGAAGAAAAAGCAATGGCTTTTATTTTTGATTATGCGTTAAACTTTATTGGCAGGTAAATTCTTCTTTTCAGACCCTTAATGCATTTAAACAGATGTCACATGTCAGGCAGGATTTTTTGGCTTCTAAGGATTTTCTCTCCAATTAAAGTCTACTGATCATTATGTTGGATGTTTGTCACCCAATAAAGACATTGTAAAATGCAATCTGAAGAATTTTAACTCCTCTAAACAGAAGCATCACAGCACATCTCACTAAGGGGAGAAGAAAGCAGGATTTTTAGTAATTTAGTTTGAGAAATAGAGATCAAAGTTTCAAAATAAGGTTAAAAAAAGATTTAAAATAGCAAACGTTTGGATTCCATCAACTTAATCAATAGAAAATATCTAACCATTAAAACTACTTTATACAAATACTATTCAGCTTTGAAGGTTCTTCATCAGATAGAGGACAGATTTTTCTCAGATGTAGCAATTTTCTGAAAACTGGAAAATAATTGAGTTCTGAAGGGGTTGAAAACCTGGAAAGATCATCTATTTTTTGAGATCAGTTTATTTTAACTAATTGTATGATGTGATTGGACTATGGGTTCTGAAGAGAGAGAGAGAGGGGGGGGGAGGCAAATAGTGAGAGAAGAGGAGAAAGAGAGAGGGGAAGAGAGAGGAAGAAGGAGCTATGAGTGTGGAGAGAGAGAGAGAGAGGGGGAAGAGAGCGAAAGTGGGGAGACAAAGGTAATAGGGAGCGAACGGAATGAAAAAGTGGAAGGAAAAAAGAGCAAGAGAATAGGAATAAGTGGGGTGAGAGAAAGCAGGAGGGCAGAAGGGAAGAGAGAGAAAAGCAGAAATGAGTCGGAAGAGAGAGGCAGAAAGAAATGGGAGAGAGAGAAAGAGAAAGACTGGGGGAGGGAGGGAGAGAGGGATTGAGTGGGGTAAGAGTTTCAAACAAGCCAAGACTAGTATTAATAGTAGAATCAGGTGTATTGCATGAAGCTTGAAGTTGATTCTCAAACTTAATTCCTGGAGGGCTGCAACCCTTCCTTGTTTTTGCTCCAACCCTTTTTGAGACAGGCCAGCAGGTTCAAACTCCCAGGAAGTGCTTAAATAGTAGAATCAGGTGTGTTGCACAAAGGTTTAAGTGAAACAGCATGGCTGCTGTGCTCCAGAACCAACTTCGAGAGCCTTGCAGAAGAGTTGCGACATGACATCACCACATTCACAGCTTCAAAACAAAACTTAAAAGCCAGAATCCAGTAGCCATTCCAGTCCTGGTTTTTATTTCTCTGTATCCTTACAGACATTCAGCGAGACATTCATTGCTCTGTGGAGATGCACTGTTGTAGTACCGAATGACTCAAAATCTCTAGGTTATGGTAAAATACAGACATCACAACACATAAACATGCTACAAAGCTCAGGAGGGAAGGGTTGAGCTTCCAGAACATGACACACACACACAGAGAGAGGACATAATAATACAAGGGTTTAACAAACCAATGCATTCGTTTCAGCGCTGATGCACATGACTACATTGAAAGAGATTAAAATGAAAATTCAAAAGCGGTGTTGATGCGCTTATCATCAGGCGGTAGGCTACATAGATGAGCATCCTTTAGTAGAACTTTAAAGGGGATTTTGAAAAGTTTCTATGTAGATTCAATGCATTTATGGCCAAGTTTAAGAGCAAACACTAATATTTGAGGCTGTTGGAGGTCAAATTATGATTTTTTTAAATCAATGAAACAACTCCTGCATGAATTAAATTCTCAAGAAAAGCTCAACAAAAAAAAACTAGTATATACCCGAAGATCACAGATGAAAGTATTTATCTTAAAGGACCTGAATGAGACCAAAAATCTGGTGAGCTGTCGCTTTAACAAAGTGTAAAAAGTGGTCATTCTTTCTTTCTCTTCTTTTTAAAGACCTGACGGCAACATGGCTATCCCCATTTTAAAATTGGTTAATATTTCAATTTAAAAGCTCATGGGATCATTAAAAACTTGTTTTAAAACTAAGTTACAATTTCCAGCACAATTCTGTCCTTAGTAAAAAGTTTTTTAGCCCTTTTGGGTTAGCATGGATTTCTTTCAGATCTTGTCCAGTTCCTTCTCCTCATGGAATTAAAAATTGGACCTTCTAACAATATTCGTTTAATAGATAAAATACATTTGCAACGTCTACATAAAGGCATTGTCTCTCTTTTAATAAGAAAAATATGAGCTAATCTTGAGTCCCCAATTCGATATCTGGTTAATAATATTTGATCTCTTCTGGCAAATAGTTTGATTTACTCCTAGCTCTGGATACATTTCATGCAATTGGTTTTCGGTTTGTTGTTTCAATTCTTGCTGCCAATGTTTCACTACTTGTTGGTTTATTTTCAGCTTTAGCTCTGTTGGTGGTGAAAGATGTTGACAATAGGACTCTGAGTTTGTTTGTTTTTGCCACATTGTCTGCTCTCTCACTTCCTGTTATTCCCACATTACCGGGACTATTCCAAGTTAAGGTATTCAAATACTAAAACATAAATATATCCTTTAAAGAAGCAAATATATTTCTATAATTTCAATGATTTGAAGATCGAGCAAAAATTATTTTTAATATTATTTAAATTTCTTTCATGGTTTGCATGGCAACTAAATGAGAGACACACTAAAATATAACAGCTATGATAATAAAAGAACACAATCCTGCTGCATAGGCTTAAAATAATTACATCTTTACAGTTCATGCAGCTCCAGCGCACTGGAATAAAGCTGTCACTAAGTTCTTTCCGTTTACTGAAGATGATGATAACAGATTCTATAGTTTGCAAACAGTTTTTTAAAAGATGCATAAGAGATCAATAATAGTTTAGTCACTTGAGCATAATTTACTTAAAATAACATTTTTACTTTATAATTGTTAACAAAAAGTCAGCTAACATTAGAGATTTAGATTAAACAACTTACTTCATTAATAACATATAACCTCCATGAAGAGACAATGCTAACACAGACACTAATAACAGATGCCAGTGTTTTAACGAGAGATAATATATAAATGAAAACACATCTAAAGAGCTTTAGGTGGAGTCGAAACAGACATACAATACTTCCTGATCTCTTCCCTTAGGGGTGGGGCTTAACGATAACTTCTAGCATCCTTAAAATCCCCACTGTGAGTCTCTTTCCCTGCACACAGTAAGGAAACCGGTGTGGCTTTTTAAACTGGAGTGCAGTTTAAGTTTTTATATGTGTACATTACAGAGCTAAACCTTGACAGAGCAGGGTCATCTGAAGTCTCCAGAAGTGCTGCAGCAATAGATATTTTATACTGATTTGAAAATCCTGGACTTGGCATTGCACGGAAGTGTTGCGGAATGGAAGAGAGGGGTTGAGGGGGCATGCAGCTCATTTCAGGTCGCCCTCGTCGCCCTGGATGGTCTTCTTGATGCGCAGGAGCATGGTGGTGAGCCATTGGTCCAAGCGGGAGATGGAGTCAAACTCTTTCACCTGGACGACGAAGAAAAGGACTCCAATGAGACGGAGTTCAGCAGCAGTGTATGTGAGGTGAAGCAAAACTTTACTGGAATATACGAGGAGTTATCAGAACCCAGAGGCAGCCCTTATCTAAAGAGGCAGTGATAAAACTGACATATTCATGCATTACTTTGTGATCCATCACTGAAATTCTGTAGTGTTCAAAATTATTGGAAATCTGCAAGATATTTTGTCATTTGATATCTGCAAGATGACTGATAATTACTTTTAGATATACAAAAACTCACTCAACGCTAACTTATTTTTGGAGCTTTTCTCTCTCATGAAAGTAAAATAATGTTCATCATTTATCTTCTATCCACTTGGTTAAACCTTCTAAATCTTCTAAGAATCCAACACCAGTCAAAAAGAACAGTTAGAATACAAGCTTTAAGGTTTAAAAAAGCCCTTTTCAAGAGCTCGGAAGTAAAAAGTAATGAGATGGAAAAAACATGGATTTTTGTTTAAAAAAACCTTGAAAGTGGAAGCTTACCGCTTCAGTGAAAGCTTCTGCGTTTTGCTCCTCGTGGGCTTCTAGAAGTTTCTGCAAGAAGAGATCTAATCAGAACATGGCAATAAACGTGATTGATAGGCTGCTAACATCAGCTGAATTCATATTGCATTTAGATGGAGATTATTTTAACCAATCAGCACTAACGAAAACCAAAGTGTCACCATCTATTTTTTATATATTTTACATTTACACAGAAAATTAAGTAGGAAAGAAAAAGGTGAGGGCGAATGAGAAAGAAAAGAAAGAGAAAGAAAAAAATTAGAGAGAGAAGGGACAGTTAAATAGATGAGAAAGCATGGGGAAAAAGAGACTGATAAAAAATAGAGAGAAAGCGCAATGAGAGAGTAAAGATAATAAAAATATAACAAGGTAAAAATATAATGCGTCCCATTTTCCCCAAAATCCACACATACACACCTTCACCAGCTTGCATTCTCTAGAATCGGAGAAGGCTGGGAACATCTCTTCGTACTTCCCAACAGCAAGCTACAAGAGAAGAGAAAGAAGTGAACCCTCAGTCCTCCCCACCAGAGCGTTCCTCCTGAGGCTTCCTGAGACCTTAGCGTTCAGCTCGTCCACGATGAAGTGGCACAACGAAGCTTTGAAGAAGTACTCTTTGGCGCTGTATTTGAGCAGAGGGTTGTCCATGGTGTTGTTCCCGACCTGCTCACACACACAGGGAGTTATTCACGAGTGGCTAAGCTGGAGGAGAACGCTCCAGAGAGCAAGTGAGCGACCGACCTGCTCGTAAATCTCGATGGCTTTCTGGTACTGCTCCAGCTGAGCGCTGTACGAAGCCACCTTCAGTAGACACTTGTTTGCGGAGCTGAAAAGAGAGGAGAGTCAGCCCTTCGAGCACTGAAACCAGCTCAGGAATCAGTGGTGGCCAGTAACGAAGTAAGTGTAATTCATTATTATACTTAAGTAGCTTTTTCTAGTATCTGTACTTTACTGAATTATTTTCAATCGGAGAGAATTTTTACTTCACTAAAATTCAAAGTTAAATATCTTACTTTGTACTAAATTACATTTCGCGAAATCAGTCACTCCTTTTTGGTCTGTGTACCTTTTAATCATTCCATTTTCCTCTCCGAGTGGAAGAGCGAGATGAGGGGACTACTTGGATTCCTTTTTTCGTTTCAAAATGAAATTACAGGATTTCAGGTCAATTTCTCATTTTTCATGTTTGATTCAGAAGACAGATTTTTGGTTTGAAATCCAATTCCCTGTGTGGGCGGGACTAAAAAGGTGTTTGTTTTTGGTCCATGTGCCATTTAATCATTCAATCGTCGTTTTCAAATGTAGTAACAACACGATGGGAAACGACTTGTTGTCATTTTTGTTTGAAAATCAAATTATACGGTGTCGGATCAATTTCTCGTTTTTCTTGTGTGATTGAAAAATGACTTTTGGTTGGAAATTTAATTTTCACACGAGGATGGGACTGATATACTTCTCATTCCTCATTGGTCCATCCGCTCCGTCATCGTCTTTAGCATCACATATAGTGTACCACAATAAAAGTCACGAAGCAAGAGTAGGATTTGGTTAATGGAATTAATGCAGTCTCTGGGAATTTATTGTACATTTTCATTCCAGTCACCGAAGTTTAAGCTAAATATTGCAATAATATCTGCTTCAGTGTCAATAAAGTCTTTTTAAATATTGTTTAAGCAAGAGTCTTGAGAAAATGGATAACAGTATATTATTGCAGCCGTAATAAATCACTTTGGACACTTAAGTACACATTAAGATAAATACTTTTGTACTTTTACTCGAGTGAAATTCTGAAGGGAGCACTTTTACTTTAATTGGAGTAATATTTCACCTTGTGTATCTCTACTTTAACTCAAGTACTCGGTTTGTGTACTTTGTCCACCACTGCCAGCATTCGAGTCCTGTTGCTCACCTGTTGGATTCTTCTCCTTTGTAATAATCAGCAGCTTGTTCGTAATGTGCAATCGCCTTCGGGGAAAGAAACAAAAGAAGATTTATACACAAGTTTTAAAACCAGCTGTACCATAGCTCTTGAAATGGTGGCGCATGCAAAACCTGGCACCATATATCCAAAAATATACCTAAAACATTATTTTTTTATATTAGTCGATATCGATAATCATCACTATATTTGAAAAGTTGTACAAACCTGATCATTAACTGAGGTTTTTGACCATTTTTTTTATTATCAAAACAAGGCAAACATTTTGTTTTATAATCAAAAGTACGGGACACGGGAGACGCAAGTTCTGTTAGCAACACGCTGTTCCGGCAGCTGTCGTCCTCTCTGTCATCTTAGTCAGAAAATGTACATTGATGATAATTTTCTATATCTAATTATGACCCATCACTACCTGGCAGGCATGCTAATTTGGAACTATGGGAATTGCTGGTTTCAGGATTCCAGGAAGATTTTATAATTTTTTACTTTTTCACATGTTTTTTCACACCAGCCAATCAAGAGCTCCATAGAGTAGACTAGGAAGTTGTTGGCATAGCTGCAAACTGCTGAAAACAATGTTTTTTAATTATTTCCTCAATAAGTATGTCCACACACTTCGTACTGTTCATACCTAGTCATTGACTTAACGTGGAAATCACTCGCTACGGAACGCTGTATAACATTAGTGCATGTGTTCATAACATGGTTGAGAGATTTCTCCCACAAAGTGAATTTGTCACCAGAAGAAAGCTGTGAACTAAAGGTTTTGTGCGGTAGGGCGGTTGTGCAGTTAGTGTTAGTGCTAAACAGAGGAGTTCTGCACCTTCTCAATGTCCACCAGCTCAGACTCGTAGACCTCCGCGATCGTGATGTGATGCTTGGCGGCGATGGTGAACCTTCCCTGAGGAGAAAGAAAACCCGATCATCTCAGCATCTATGGAAGCTGTTCTCCAGGTGAACCGATCGTCAGCTGGAGTCACAACTAAGATCTTACCATGTCTGTGTAAATTTCAATGGCTGCGTTTAAGCACTTGATCGCCTCTAATGGCAAGCATTAAAGAGAAGGAGGAGGAAGCGTTAGACAGTTTATCAGAGCTTGATGTGTGTCCACTAAAAACTCTCGAAAAAAACACACATGAATATGTCTTCATTCACACTCAAAAAACTATAATTCAGTAAAAACAGGATCAAATATAGCTGCAAGCAGCAATCACCGGGGTTCAAGCTGTCAATCTTAACACTAACATTTAAACAATCTATAGTAGTGGTCTCCATCTTTTTATGACTGCGGACTGATCGACACTAGACAATTTTACAGCCAACAGTGGGCGGGGTGTACGTAGACTGTTTATTGTGACTACATTAATAAATGTATTAATAGTATTGAAGCATTAGCAATTATCAATGCACCAAGAACATAAAGGGACCATTCTTAAAATTAAAGATTGTTCAGACTCAGATACAGTAATAAATACAATGTAAAAAATTCTTTTTAATTATTTCTTGGTCGGCTCGATGCAAATTGATCCACAGTAACGGTCTGCGGTCCGGGAGCTTGGGGGGCACTGATCTATAGGGTCATGTTTTACACAAAAGTCTGACTTCACAATTAAGGAACCCATTAAATCAATCGTTGGTTTTCCTAAGATTTGAATTCACAACCTTTTACTATATAAAGAAACATTATACCAACCAAATCAATCACAAATAAGAGATAACATTTTAAAGATATTTTTTCTGACAAAAGACAAAAAAAAATTCCTTTTATGGCGAGTTTTAAAAATGTTAAAACATGAAAAAGAATAAGATACAAAACGTTATATAAAAATACTAAAAAATACAAGGTCGGTTTTCATAATTCAATATTAATGCTAACCTATATAGCATCTATAGACACGTTATCCCAAAATATGGAAATTGCAAAAAAAGATCACAACATATAAAAATCTATAGTCCTCTCACCCTGCGGATCTGCTTTCTTGAAGGCGTTTCCTGCATCCACGTAGCTGGTGGCAGAGTCGTGTTTGTTCTGAAGCTGCATGTGAATTCTGGCCGCCTGACAGAAAGCATTCCCAGCAGCTGGAAACACGAGATGAGAAAAAATGAGCTTGTATGAGAGCAGATCCTGACAAACAGTGAATGAAATGAAACACTTATTTAAAATATTTTAAAAGAATTTCAAGGGTGGCACAGATAGATCAATAATGTTGCATCTTGAGACATTCTATTCCAATCAAAGCTACTAATTATTTTTGACTAGTATGTTTTTTAGCTACTAGAATATTATTTTGACATTACATGAGAAGGGTTTGGGTACCGAAAACTGGTGCCAATACACAACTGGTACGAACCAAAACCTAATGTGAATTTTGCTGCCTCATTTCGGTGCCACTTAAATGCTCGAACGAAGTCCCTCTCTCCTCTGCCCTCATCTCGCCTTTTTAACAAATCATCAACAGCTACGAGAAGCGTAGGAATGCAGGAAGTAACATTTCACTTGCTCTGACGACACATGGTAGGTGCTCAACCGTTAGCTTACCTTCTTAAATTAAACAAAAAGTAGCTATATTACACACGAAAGGATTCTGACCTCATGACGGATATCAGTTATCTATAAAGGAGGAAGCACATCAAATTTTATTAAACATTTGAGAGTGCCTAGCATAAACTAAAATTCACAGAGCTTGCGCTCAACAGGTGATGCTATCGGTGTGGATGAACCCAGCCTCAGTCTTTCCGATCGTAAAAAGGAAGCCAAATATTACAACGATGACGACTGTAGCAGCCTTTCCGAAGGATATTAATAGGCTAATGTTAATAGCTAATTGTAAATCTTCCAATCATGCAAAGAAAATGGTCAAACAATTTGTAAAATACTAATAAAACATGAATTTCATCCATATGTATTGCTTTCCATAAATGTATTGATTTATTGGTTGTGTTTTGCATTTAAGTATATATTAATATATACTTACAAATTTAACTATATATTAAACATTTAAAGGAACACGAACCCCGCTATTTCAGGCTTCTTCTGGCCATTTTTGAAAAATGTACAAAATTAGGCCGTGTACAGCTGCACAGAGCAGGGTGGGGTGTGGCTGGGTGGAGGGAGAGGTGCATGAAATGTGTTAAGTGTCATTAACGATTCACTCACCGCGTCTTCTCATACGATAGGTCAAGCTCATTGATTAATTATCATGCAGAACAGCGTGCCATTAAAACCGACTCAGTGCAACAAACGTCACATTCCATTTCAAACAGGAAGGCAAAAATCGCAAATAATAGATAAAAATGACAGTTTCCACCGCAATTAAATCTTTATACATTAACATATATACAATAACGTTCAACACATGTATATCTCTGAAAATCTCAATATTAACACCCAGATTTTTATTAATTTTTAACAATTACACTTTTTGTTGAATAAAAATTTATTCTCAAGTCCTCCACCATAATTTTGTGGCTTTTGTAAAGTATCGGTTCATGCACCGTTATGGTTTTAAACGTATCGACATAGCAAAACATTTCAAATGATACCCAACCCTACTCTATAAATAAATGACCAACATCAGTGTCAAGTTCACTGTCAATGCCAAAATCACATTAATAAAAACACAGTAAATGAGCGGCTGCTCCATGTAAATACTATCTACATCAGTAACTGCAGCCCGTACCGCTCCAGTTTTTAGCCATTTTGAACATGTTGGCTGCTCTGGCGTACATCTCACAAGCCTCTTCCACTTTGTGATTTCCTCTGAAAGAAAAGAAGATTTCTGTTAGTGCAGAAAAACATAGCAAACAATTTCAAATCACCTAAATCATGTTTTTGTGTTTTTTGAGTCGAGTGTGGGTTGAGTGATGTGTATAAATAGTAAACAGGAAAGCCTAGATAGCACTTGTCCTGCAGCAAATATTCAACTTGGTCATTCATTCTCATCACTTTTAGAACTAAACTTAATTACAATAACGCTTGACTCTGTTTACCACAAATTATGAGAGGACATTTCTCATCACGTCTCAGTTCAGTAAAGTTAACCAGAGTTTTAAAAAGAGTGGACATAAGACATAAAAGACCATTTTTTATGTTTCTGAAAAAATTGACTTGCACCACAAGCAACAATACTAGCGGTGAGAAAAGCAATAATAGGATTAAAGAGAACCTGAGGTGAACAGTAATATATTAAATATTAAAAACAAACAGCGTTGCACATGAAAATTTGATTAATTTGTTTTCAAAACTCTGTTTTGATTGAAAGAGTAAACATATGTTTTCTTTCCCAAGAAAAGAGTTTGAGGGGAAAAAAGCAGGACTGCACAACACGGTTAATACTATGACTTTTGGAAAAGCGATTATTTTGACAAAAAAAAAAAAAGACTACAGGCTTGCTTTCTATGTTGTTTAGGTTTGATGTCTACAGCTTCAAGTTGTTCCAACACTGATATAAGCACAGCTATTGCTGCAAAATATTACTGATGCATGCCTTGTTCTTGAAATGTAACTCTTAAACACAGACGGTGAAATCAGTTCACATATGACTTGGTTTTGTATCAGAAACTGTGGATTTCCAAATGCATTTTGATCATATCTTTTCACTCAGGTAAAGAATGTAATTTTAAATTAAAAAGTAGAAAAAAACTTTAGTTTAGATAAAATGTAGTTAAGTAAAAGTATACATTATACAAATTACTTCTAAAAAGTAGCACACACAAAAACTCAAATACAATAGTACAAAAAAATTCTGCTGCTTTTTTTCACAATTCCACAGGAGTGCATGGTGAGTGTATGTGGCCAAAACATGTACATAACTAGAGTGTACCTCACTATCCTTATTAATATTATAAATGAACAACCCTTATATCGTCATATTAAGGAGTAATGGTCAACTTAAAGATACTGTTGAATCCAGTTCATTCAAGTAATTCCTTTTAATTAAGTGGGCATGCATATACATTTATCTGTTACCTTTTTTATTCTTTACACATTTACATTAAGAGTTAATATAGAATGAATGGTCAAAACAAAAAGAACTGTCGTTTAAATCAATAAATATAAACAAGCACTGCACCAAACTAATAATTTAATGCACAGATAATAAAAACACTATCCTGGATACGTTTAAACCACTCACATGCTATATACATATTTATTAACCAAACGATAAATGCTATAAACAAGCCTAGTTTCTATCGATTGCTGCGCAGAGCGGCCTGGACGTTACAGATGTAATTCTTTGAAGAATTAAATTAGATTAGTTTTAAAACTAACAGTTCCATCATGAAGCCTATTCAGCCTACTTCAGAACTTAGCATGATCGACAATAACATGTTTGATTAAGAGCTAGCGGGCTGATCGGATATACGAGACCGGAAGTACCCATTTAATCTTACCCAAACATTCCTCCCAGAAAAGATCCGGAAGACTTCACTTTCTTATCGGCGTCAGCCATAAGCTGAATCGCCTCCTTCTCCTTCCCGGAGTTGTCCATTGTTTCTGCGGCCAAATAAACCGTTAACGCAACTATTTATTTCCGTTTAACGGCCCGCTTCTCTCTCTCTCCGTCACTATGGCAGCGGGAGATTACTTGTCGTTACTCGTTAAGCGTGGGCGGTAACTGAACGCTCCCGCAAGGGATTGTGGGGTTGGAAGTTTTGAGATAACGCTAAAAGCCAACTTTCGGTGAGAATAAACTACAACTCCCATTTATTCAAACTAAAAAAACGTTACTTAACGTCCCAATACTTATGATGGACTATGGATGGCAATAAAGAGTTTTTAACCACAGACACGCATAACATACACGTTTGATTTTATTGTTTTAAATTGTAGTATTACACACCAATTTTACGTTTGCTTTAGCAAGTTTAGGCTACTACTTTACAATTGAGGCACGAGTTGCAGTTAATATCACACGTTTGCTATAAAGTAGGTTTTAATATAAATGGCGAGATTAAATAAAAATGAAATGCAAAGCTAGAAAATTATTAGCTGTTGGTTAACTGAAGCTGAATTAACTTAATATAGTACAAAAAAAAAAAAAAAAAATATATATATATATATATATATATATATATATAAACAACTCAAAAAAAAACTTTTTAGGGCAGTCTGACAAACAGTATTTATTTTCTTGTAAATTCATTCATTCATCTTCATGTCGGCTTTATTCCCTTTCGGGGTCGCCACAGTGGAATGAACCGCCAACTCACTGGCATATGTTTTACGCGGCGGATGCCCTTCCCTGCCGCAACCCATCGCTGGGAAACATTCACACACACATTCACACTTTAACACTATGGGCAATCGTTCTTATTCAACTCACTTATTCCGCATGTCTTTGGACTTGTGGGGAAACCCGGAGAAAACCCACGCGATCACGGGGAGAACATGCAAACTCCACACAGAAATGCCACCTGCCCCAGCCGAGCCTAGAACTAGCGACCTTCTTGCTGTGAGATGACCGTGCTACCCACTGCGCCACCGTGACGCCTATTTTCTTGTAAATGTACAATAAAAATAAAAAGCTTAATGATGAGCTGTTGTGTAAGCAAAGATTATAATATAGTTCTTTGCATTTTTACTTTTGAAAATGAAATTGAGTAGTTTGTGATTGTTTCCAATAATAAAAACCAATAATAAAAAAGAAAAATCATTTAAATGAAATCCTACTGCTGAGGGTTTGAATTCAACAATGCGTTTTCCTATCTGGAAATGTTCTAGTTTCTCCAAAAGGTTTGGGATCTTTTGGATATAAATCATGGTTCCACAAGATTCAGAGTTTGAGCAACAGCTTTACAAATTTCGACCTCATGTAAACTCAATGGAGAAATTTCCCTGCATTCTTAGCGATATCCCAGAATGCTTTAGTGGTACTGGTTTGAGGGGATATAGCAACCAGTCAGACCAGTTCACACAGTTTGAAAAAGGGGTGAAGTCAGAAGCTCGAAGCACTTAGGAGGAGTAGCAGTTAGGAATTTTAGTCAGAAAATCAACAATATTAAGAACCATATCAGACAGTATGTAGGCTTTTTCAAGACAGCATAATTAAGAAATTTGTTTTAATGGCATACAACACTCGGTTTTATTCAATTACAATCATCAATCATTCAAATTCAGATGACATATCTCCAGCTCCATACTATGGAGAACTGACTTTAAAAGGCTGAAACAGATTTGCCTCAAAGGTAATATAAACGCTATTTCATTTAACTTAATTTACACATTTAAATCCTGAGAGACAATACGATCTCAAAGCTCACACTAAACAAACAATAAAACACACATCATTGGTTTTATATTTATTTATTTCAGCTCTCAGAGCTTTGTTCTGTTTATACGCATGCTTGTGATTTCAGAGTGATGGTGTATTTCAACAGCATCGATCAGGTTTGGTTTTGTTCAAATGTACAACCTGTAAAATATATTGCACAGCAGGAAATGTATTTATATGCACACACACATCAATTCAAAGAACAATTCAGCTTTTCAGCAAAATTAATCTTCAGGAGAATGTTAAAGAAATTACGCACTGAAGTCAAGAACTTTCGGTGTGCCTTATAAACCGATGATATTGTTTACTATAGCCTGAATGCTTCATTTTAAGATGTAAACCTTTGCCTGTATGCATCACCATCTCCTCAGTTGCAGTTAAAATCCTGTTTCATGTTAAACAAAAAATTTAATTAACCGATATCAGAAAGGGAGTGACTTATTTCCTAAACAGGCTGGTGTTTGGGTAAACTTGTGTACTGTGTAGCGATAAAATATTGAGACACATGTTCATGAGTCTTTAAGCATTACCCGTTTTCATAGATCCAGCAAATAAATACAAAAATAGCTTTTAAATATTTGGAATTATTTATACTGTTTAATAACTTTGTTTTTTGTTGTTCGTGTCATTGAAATATTATCTTGCATAAATGTTGAGTTGCGCAAGCAGATAAACAAAGTTAATCATAACACAAATATTCTCTATAAGGATAATTCAGCTCCCTATCCCAATATATGCACCAAGAAAAAGAAGAGAGTTAGAAATGTGGCAAGTGAAATATGGCTCTTAGAGGACTGTGTGAGGGAGTTTGCAGACACCGTGAGGCTCTCAGGAGGAACTGAGGCCTGAGTCGGACTCGCCGTTGGCCTCCTGGACTTCTCGAGGGCAGGGCATGGCGGAGCATGGGATGCTGCGGGTGTAGCAGCTGCATGTTTTGATGACCTCCTTCAGCGTTCCTCCCTGTTCTTCTACTTTGAAGATGTTTGGCTGCTCCAGTTTGTCATCGACGATTCTGTGTGGAGATACAATTGATTTGATAAGTTTCAAGGAGACAAGGAGAGATGCGTGAATTTTGAGATGGAAAGGGGATTGTGTAAAAAAATATGAGCACAGTGCAAAATAGTTTTTCAGTGATACTGAAAGTCTTGCATTTCTGCATAAATAATTTAAACTCAACTTTTCAGAATATTCTCCCATGTCTTCCCTAATCAAAACATGCATCAAGTCATATTCGGATTGGTTCATGTTTGTGTATTTCTATTTAATTTTCTGGAAGCTCAAAATGGCTCGATGACTGTAGCCACACCCACTGGCCTGAAGCATCCCCCCATTAACCAATAAGATGAAGTGCTAATGCAGCTCATCTCAATGAAGAACGTATGCGATAACTAACTGACCCGGAATTGAACAGTACTGAACCACGTAAACAATGAATAGAAAGTGTGTTTTTGGATGTCTCAGATCAAATGTGTTTTTTAGCACCAAGAGTATTCGATATTGATAATTATCATCAATATATAATTTCTCGATAACTTCCTGTCCAGTGTGTTTCTAACAGCAGTTCCGGGTTCCGTACACAGGAACATTTTTCCATGTTTACATGAGCTCCAGAGTCGTGTGGAGTAACACACTATTTATGCTCGAAGATTAAAAATCGCAGTGCTTTTATTTATTTTTTCGCAAACAAAAGCAATATTTTAAAGCTCTTGAAACTGTGCCGTGTTTCTGCATCCAAACACTTTGTATTGACTTATGTGATTCGGTCACGTTACATGACGCTCAGGAAGACCAATCAGAAGCCGAGCTTTGCCAGAAAGCCTGCCAACTCTTGCTTCCAATTGGTTTAACTCGTTGACTGACATATTTTATAATCTATGGAGACACGCACTGACACTAACAGAGAAGAGTGGAGTGAAATGCGTAGAGTGGTGTCAAGTTTATTTAAAAGCAAAAGGGCAGTTGTGGTCTGGTGGATATGGAGATGGACTTGAGATCAGAAAATCACCGGTTCGATCACCAGATCCGGGTTGAAGGCAGTGAGTGATGAAACACTTGCTCTCCATCTTCAACAAACACAGCTGTGGTGCCCTTGAGCAAGGCAGCAGTTTCCTGACTGCTCTCCGAGCGCCACAGCCACGGCTGCCCACTGCTGTGTGTGTACACTGGGATGGTTTACATTCAGAGCACAAATTCCAGGATACTTCAAACATCTGATGTGATTCAGAGAAATTGTTTATGATAACTACTGGCTTTTGAATGTCATGTTATTAATGATGCAGTAATAGTCTAGTTGGGTCAAATACTACATATACATATTTAAAAGGTGCATAACATAGCACCTTTGAGAGCCAGATGACTGAGATAAATCGATACATTTTTAAAACGTTTTTTTTTAATTATTAGCATCAAATTTTCAATGTGAAAATTAATTAATTAAACTACATACGGATAGAGTTAATAACGACTCAAAAAGAACCCACGTTTATATTAATAATTTTTTTATAACCACTTCTACCTTATCTTTTACCTAAAGCTCAAACACAATGATTCTAGGCATGCAGAAAATGCATTTAGTAGATGCATAGACGTTTTAAAATCATATGCTTTTTTTACTCACTTCCACTATTTTGCTCAGAAAGAGGGTAAATAAACTTCCTGTCTGTCATGGAGTGAAAAGTTAATGTTTTCTTAGTTTTGTGAACAAACAGCATTCCATTGCTTCTTAAATGTCACAGACAATAGAACACCTGGAAACATTTTTTCAACATTTTCTGTACCTTGACAAGTGTAGTTTCTTGAAAATATAAGGAGAAAAGTTTAATCTAAAACTGAGCAAAGATAGTGACTAAAGTTTAGCCTATCCCTTTTAGCTAATCATCAGATTTCTGCATGCAGTGCTTTTTAAAAGAAACCCAATCATGCTGGTCTGAGAGCTGAAGCCTTTCGTTTGTTTGTTTGCTCTTCAATGATTAGGTCATTGAGGACAACAAAAGGAATCTACGAGGAAAAAGACACAACGTTGTGTTCTAGAGATGAAGTGTCAGCTGCAATAAACTGAAAGTAACCCATGCAGCTTTTCAACGCTTGAGGGTGCAGGAGGGGGTTCGTTACACAGCAGCCAAGAACGCACACATAAACACACAACCAGGAAACAGAAGACATTACTGGCTTCAGAGGAAGTGGAAGACATCAAGCACTCATGTATTCTAGGAAGAGAGGCAAATGAGCATCACATGATGAGTGAGAACTTAGCTGGGTGAATTATTGTTTCTCTTCTCAATCACAGTAAAACAGATTAAAATCAGAATAAAAGTCTCAATGCTAAATTCAGAAATCTAAAACTAAAATCAACTTTCAGAAAAAAGTCTCAGATTTGATTCCTCAGAATAAATTCAGAGTTCTGACTGAAACGTTAAACTTAAAAAAAAATCCTTATTGAGATGAACGCTCTTATGTATTGATAAAAAAAAATAAAAAAACTGTTACTGCAACCAAAAAAGGAAATCTGAAGTCAAAGTCAGCGTTCAAAAAAAAAAAAAAAAAAAAAAAAAAATTCAAATTAAATTTTTTTTAGATAAACTGAGATAAAACAATTCTGATAGTGGAAAAATGCTGAGCATAAACTATACGAATTATAAAGATTATATTAGAATATGAACACGAATTAATTGTTTTTAAACATTTAATTAAAAAATTAAGGAAATAAAAAATTTATTTGTAAGAAAACAGCCTTGACAATCCTGTGAATTAATACAGAATTTTATATTAACTAAGATTTTTAAAAGTTTGATAAAAAAATTAAACATTGAATCCTTAGATAAACTGTTGAATTCAGAGTCAGAAAAAAGTGGTTTTAAGATATAAATAGATTAATTAATATTTAAAAGGTATAACCCTGAGATTGTCACGGTGGCGCAGTGGGTAGCACGGTCGTCTCACAGCAAGAAGGTCGCTGGTTCTAGGCTCGGCTGGGGCAGGTGGCATTTCTGTGTGGAGTTTGCATGTTCTCCCCGTGATCACGTGGGTTTTCTCCGGGTGCTCCGGTTTCCCCACAAGTCCAAAGACATGCGGAATAAGTGAATTGAATAAGAACAATTGCCCATAGTGTTAAAGTGTGAATGAGTGTGTGTGAATGTTTCCCAGCGATGGGTTGCGGCAGGGAAGGGCATCCGCTGCGTAAAACATATGCCAGAGAGTTGGCGGTTCATTCCGCTGTGGCGACCCCGAAAGGGAAAAAAGCCGACATGAAGATGAATGAATGAACCCTGAGATTAAATTCAGAAAAAAGTCTTAATGCTAAATTCATAAATATAGTAAATTCAGAAAAAAAGTCAAAAGTCTGAGATTTGAATCTTGAGAATAAATTTAGAGTTGTGAAATTAAACCTAGAATCCTTATCGAGGTGAATTTGATTACATGTTACAATTTGATTAAAAAAAGTAAAATAACTATTATTGCAACCAAAAAAACAAATATTAGATAAAAATTCTAAAGTTTTAAGGAATTAAAAAAAAGTTAAGATAAAAGATCAGAATATTGATATAAAAATCATGCTGAAGAATTCTAGTTCACTTTAAAAAAACAAAGAATTTTAAACTTTAAGACTAAGAAAAAGTGAAATTCCGATATCGAACAGAATGCTGAACATAAACTACAAAAAAGAAAAAGATTATATTAAAATACAAAGATTAATTCTTTTGTTTTTATATTTGAATAATAAAATTAAGGAAACAAAAAGTTAATTTATAACACCTTGACTATCCTGGATTAAACAAAACTTAATATCAATCTCAGGTTTCTGAGGGAAACAGTACATTTTTTTAAAGACTGTTAAACTAAATTTTGAATTCTTAGATAACATGTTGAATTTTATCTAGGAATTTGACAAAAAAAATGTATTGTTGTAGTTCAATACAGGGTGATTCTACTGGAATAGTAGAATTGTAGTAAATTTTTATTGCTCCCCAAAGTATCTTTCCTTATTTGTTTTATTTGATTCCTTATCGTCCTTAAATATGCAAAAATAATCAAGTAACTTTTTGGTGATCTATTCTTCCATTACATCACAAAATAACCCTTTTTAGAAGTAAGTGTACTCCTTTACGAACTAACAGAAACAAGTACAACTGCTCATCTAGTTGGAAAGCAAAGAGAGCATTTATTTTCATGTCAAAATTTAGTTTTTGCTTTCATGGTGAACCATGACAGAGGAACTATGTGATACCGATGCATTAAAAAGTGCACACAAGGCATGTCCTGGATTACATAAACACAGAACATCATTGATTAGGGTCACCTTTACCCAGAATAAGCCAACGCTTCAGCTGAACATGTGCTGATATGAACAGATAATCAAGCACCATAAACTGTTCAAAGTGACCTGATGATGTCATTAAAGAGTCAACATAAAATATTTATCAACTTTTGATTAATGTTCAAGAGATAAATTTTCCTAAGCCTAATTTATAATCTTACAAAATTGAAAAAGGTTCTTTTAATTATTTGTCTTGTTTTTCTTAACATAATAAAATCTCAACAATAACGGTAAGAACTACAATGTATGCCGTCAGTGAGATATATAAACCTCACCTTTTTACTAAAAGTGATATACAAATAACTACAGACCATATTTTTTTCTAATGGTGAGAAAAATATCTTAACTGCTTGCTAGGGTAAAGAGTTTGGTTGCTAGGAAGCTGTTAGTGATATCATATAAAGCTCACCTTGTTACTAAAAATTACATAAACTAACCACTATGAGTAGGATTTTATGAAGGAGACAAAGATCTTAAATGGTTACTATGGTAAAGTGTTTTATTGTTTGGTAGCTGTAAATGATATTATATAGCTCACCTTGAAACTAAAAGTGAAATAAACAAAAGCCAATTTTTCTAAAGGTGAAAAAAAGAACTTAATTGGTTGCTACAGTAAATTGTTTGGTTGCTAGATAGCTGTGTGATATATAAACCTTACCTAACTAAAAATGGTAAACACAACTAATGACAGCATTTTTTATAAAGGTGAGAAATATTTCACATGGTTGCTAGGGAGCAGTCAGCAATATATAAATCTCACCTTGTTACTGAAAACTATATAAACCCTGTTTACGACTTTCTGAAGCAGACAAAGATCTTAAATGGTTGCTAGGGTAAAAGAGTTTGATTGACTAGGTAGCTGTCAGTGACGATACATACAGCTCACCTTGGTACTAAAAGAGATATAAACAAAAGCTCATGACATTAATTTTTGTAAAGGTGAGGAAAAACATCTTGATTGGGTGCTAGGGTAAAGAGTTTGGAAGCTAGGAAGCTGTTAGCAATATCATATAACACTCACCTTGTTACCAAAATTTACATGACCTGTGTTTAAGATTTTCTGAAGCAGACAAAGATCTTAAATGGTTGCTAGGGTAGAAGAGTTTGGTTCCTAGGGAGTGGTCAGTTATTTCAAGACAAATTCCCCTTGATACTAAATGTGACATTCCCCAAACCTCTTGTCTATGATTTTTCTGAAGCTGAAATTATATATTTTACACATTTTAAGCAAGAGCAAAAGTATTATATAATTCAGCCCTGAAAAGGATGTAAAAATTCCCAGTTCAGACTAAATTCAGAGTTCTGAAATTAAACTCATAGTCCTTATTTGGATTACATTTAGATTTTTTGATTAAACAGTAAAATAACTTTTATTGCAACATAAAAAAGAAATCTAAAGAAACCTAAAAAAAATAGTTCTGAGGAATTGGGAAAAAAAGTTAGCAGGGAAAAAAAAAGGTTAGAATTTTGTGATAAAAGTCAAAATCAACTGTTTTTCTCAGCTTTCTCAAAATAAAAGTGTATCAACTGATCAATAAACCATAGCAGGAAGAAAATAAAGACAGTAGGTGTTCTCTGAAGAGAAGAGTTTTCAGTTGCATTTTGACAGCTGTAAGTGTTGGTGCTTTCCTGACTGGATCAGGGAGTTTGGTCCATCAGTTAGGGACAGTTAGTAAGAAGGTTCAGCTAATAGATTTTTCAGCCATTGTCTCTGTTCCGTTTTTTTGAGTGCAGGCTTCTGGAGGGCATGTAGGAGTGTATGAGCTTGAGGAGGTTTACAGGGGCTGCTCTGGAGATAGTTTTGTAAGTTTTTGTATGTGTGAGCAGGTAGACAGTGTGAGTTTGAATATGATGAAGTGATCGGATGTGTGCAGAGGAGTAACTGTGAGATGACGAGAAGAGCAAATGTGCAATTGAGATCTAGCTGATATGCTGGTTTGAGTGTGGCTGTGGTAGGGACAAGAATCATGCCAAAGGAGCACATGAGTTTGTGGAAGTCAGCAGCGTTTGGTTTATTAAGGTGTATATTGAAGTCTCCAAACACAATGAGTGGGCGGACATCATCCTCAGGAAAAGAGGAGAGCAGACCATCAAGCTCCTCCAGAAATGTAGAGAGCTGTTCTCCAGGTGGGTGGTATATAGTGAGGATGGGCATTACAAAAGGGGAAGTGATAGAGACAGCATGATATTGAAATGAGCATGTCAAACCAAGAGATGTGAAGGTAGAGAATCTGAAGGTCTGAGAGATGAGAAGTCCAGCACCCCCACCTCGTTCCACCTCACATGAAGTGTGGGAGTGGAGAAAGTTATTGGAGAGGGTGTGAGGCGTTACTGTGTCCTCTGGACAGATCCATGTCTCAGTCAGACCAACTATGTCCAGTGAAGACTGGAGATCAAACTCAGGGATGAAGACTGCCTTGTTGGCAGCAGACTGACATTTCCAAAGTCCCAGAGAGGGAGCATGGTTCTGGTGATGCGAAAAGAAGAGAGCGACGGTTTGAAGGGTTATAATGCGTTCTACGGGGATGGGCGGAGACGTGCAGCTGAGTAGATGACCGGAATGCACTGAAAGCGCATGTTAGCAGATGTATGAGGAAAGTAGCAGGAAAAACTAAGGACACAGGAAAAGAATAAAGGAGAAATAGATACAAGAATATAGCTTACTGGGAATCGACTCTGTGGCGTTGCTCGGTGTAGTCGCACAGGTAGAGTCGATCGTCTTTACTCGAATAGTCTTCACGCAAATAGGATGAATGCTTCTCCACTGACGCTTCTGCGACAGGACTACTTTTATTCGCCCCTGACTATGGGTAGGCTGCAGCAGCTGAGCAATTGCTACTGGCTTCTCCCCACCCACAATAGACTTAAATTTAAAATAGAAGATTAAATTACAATATAAAGACTAAATATATAGTTTTTAAGATTTAAATAAACATTTAAGGACAGAAAAAGCTGATTTCAGAAAAAAAACTATCTTGACAATCCTTAGAATAAACACAAATTTTTATTTAAATCTAAGATTTCTTATGAAATTGTATTTTTATTTAAAATTTTTAAAAAACGATAATAAAATGTTACCTTTTTAAGGCAGCAAACATCAATTTTAAGAAAAAAACAAATAGTTTGCAATTTCAATATTTAAAGTTTTAATTCCAAGATTAAATTTAGAATTAAGATGGGAAAAGGTCAGAATTCCTTTTTTGCCCCAAAATTATTTTTCCTTTTTTTCCTTGTTTTTATTTTCTTCCTTATCTTCTTTAAAAATACAAAAATAAGCAGGTCACTTTTTTTGGTGATCTATTCTTTAGTTATCTGTGCATGCATTTACCAACTTACAAAATTAAGTAAAACTGCTCATCTAGTATGAAAAGCAAACAGGACATATGTTTCATGTCAACATTAAACTTTCAAATTGTTATTGGAGAAAACAAACACTACTTCACCGGGAAAGAATAGACTAAAACAATAACATCATTACTGACCTGTCGTATATGAGGCCGTCAATGCCGTGCTCTCTCAGCTTCTTCCTGTTCTCATGGTCATTGTTATAGTCGCCCCAGCAGAACACCACCAGGCCTTTAGAATGCGCCTCTTGGATGAACTCCATGTGCTTCAGGAGCTCGTCAGTGTGAGCGCTGATCCCCTGTAAGAAGTTTTTTTTTAATGAATGAACTGACCAAAAAAAAAAACACTTCATTATTACTGAAGTACATCTAATAGTCAATGCAATGTTTGGTGACCAAAAACATGGTGTTTTTATTAATTTCACACAATTTTTTTTGTTTATTGTGATTTAAAAATGTTTTCAAAATGTATATTTATTAGATGAAAAACAAGAGAGCTCAAAGTCTATCTTGTGTTTCAAAAGGCAATAATTACACCGCATTCAATTTTAGTTTTAATAACACAGAAAACAAAAAGAAAAAAAAATATATAATATATAATTATATGCTTATTTAACAACAAAAAAATCTTCTATTAAATATTTGGCTAAATACATTTCACAGAATTTTAACACAAAGAAGTCTCTCTGCAATGTTTCACACACACATCAACAGCTGTGATATTTAATTTTCAGGCTGTGTGTTTGTGTGTCTGTGTTCTCTCACCAGGATGTTCTCACTCTGTGCAAAGCTCATGGCGATCTTGGTACTCTGACAGCGGATGTCCATGAGTTCAGGGTAGAGCTCCGTCACTCCTTGAGTCAGAAACAGGATCGGATATTTGTTCTGCTTCTGCCTCACCCTGTTAAATATATAATTTATGGTCAATTCATACTTAAAATAATATATATGTATAATAGAAAACATGTTTTCTTTCAGGAATCCCCAAATCCGATCCTAGAGGGCCGGAACTCTGCACATCTTAGTTGCAACCTTGCTCTAGTACGCATACTTCTCTAGCTTCAGACAATCAGAGATGACCTTAATTTGTGTTTCAATTAGCAAGAGCTGTGTTTCGTGATGATTGAACCAAAAATGTGTAGCCTCTGGCCCTCCAAGACTGGATTTGGAGACCCCTGTTTTAAAGTTTTAAGCAGTTCATGTTAGCATTAACTAGCATATCGTTAACATAGAGCTAGAATAAATTAGCTTGATCTTAGCATTATTAACAAGACGCTTTCATTAACTATAATTGTTAGCATTTAAAAGAGGTTAAGCTTCTCCGATATATATCAACTGACAGTCTGGTTGCTATGGAGGGACAAGTGCCATCACAAAATGTTCCTCTTTTCAATATGAGTTATGTAAACCGACAGTCAAGCTTTAACTATTTTCCTAAGCTGAGACCGTTACCTACATAATGGTTGCTAGAGTAAAAAGTATGTTTTTTTACAGTGAACAGTGTAACCCTCAGATCAACAATGACATCATATACACCCCTACATCTTTAACTATTTTCTTAAGCTGAGATGGAAAAACAGTTTAACCACATATAAAATACGGACAGCATGTACAAAGCACAAAGTCTCTGGAAATAGCGGTTACTTCCTACATTATGCAAACGTCCGGATCAAAGCATGAGAAGACGATTCTCCTCCTCCCGGCGTTCTGCAGCACACACGTAAGGATAATGTCTAGGAACTGATTCATGTTGAAGTAGCTGGAGAGCTGAGCATCCCAGGAGCCATCCTTTGTGGAGAAACAAACACAACAGGAGTATTTCCTCCCTCGAGATCGAAATCATACGTGTTTGAGATCAATCTCTGCTTGAGGAGGCACCAACCTTTAACTGAGAGATCCACTTGAGCTCGATGTTAAAACCCACATTCTCTGGAACGGACTGAAAAATCTGCAACCACACCACATAACAAGACTTTGAGAAACATCATGATGCTTATAAAAACAACGACACTATAAACTGTCCAGCTTTTATCAAGTTAAGTCAAATCAGTGTGATTTTTATAGCCTTGCAATACTGGAAATCTGACCAAAGCACTTCATTGGAAAATCTAAATAAAAACATGGTAAAGAAGTAAAGAAAGAATACAGACAAACAGGTGGATATCAGTTATACCTGTGAGAGCGAAGGGAATGGTTGGTGCTCATATAAATATTCCTCTTCATCCTGCAAGTCTAAACAAAGCAATATAACTTAAAAATGTATTTTAATCATCACACTCTAGAGCAGTGATCCATAAATGGGGCTATCTACCCACTAATTTGAGGATATCTACTTATTTGGAATTTTGAGCACAGGGTTTCTGCTGATGGGATAATGTGGAGCCCTGGGGTATCAGCAATTGATAAAAGCGGTCAGTGAAGAATCCCAAAAGCTGACCGGCTGAATTGAAACAGTAGTAAGCAGAGCTGTTAGAACTCGGACTGTGGCTATATTAACCGCAAAATCATCACGGAGTGACACTTGCAGCTGTGCAGCAGTTTTTGAGGCGAATGGAGACGCGATGGACAATAAACATCTGTGAAAATCGCAGATATTGACTCAAAAGAAAGCAGTAATTCTTCTCTTTTTCGGCTCCCCACACTCCATTTGGATGGCCTTGGCCAAGACTGCTGTTGGAGACAAAACATCTTCCCCCTGAGAACAAGACAGCAAGAAGCTCTGAATTCCTCCTCAAGGACAACACCTTCGTGTGCTTTTTCCCCCGGTATGGGAGGGCGGGTCTTTACAGCTGCAGGAAAATGATGTCTGCGCCCATACTAGACTTCCAATGTTATGTCTAGTCAGTGTTCAATGTGCTTGTCGCTAGGGTTTTTCCCCCCTGACCTCACACTGCACTTCTTGAGAGCAGTCTAGGAGGGGTATTTTTTGAGCTATCTTTCCTATTGTACCTCATTTTCTTTTTTCTAATGCAAGATATCGCCGCTGAGTCGGCTGCCGTCACGATAGCTCCGACCTCTTTTGTAGGTCAGGGCATTCGCCTAAGCATTTCACTGGATATCGTGCTGTGTATGACTGTATTTGATAAGTAGAATTTGAATTTAAATGGCAGCCCATGATCCAGATCCAGCCCTTGCATGTTATGTGTACTGATGGCAATTTAACATCACATAAAAATCTGGTATGGTTCATGCAGAATGCACCTTGCTGGTCAGACAGCAAGCTTTTTTTCTGTCTTGAGTTGTGCGAGTACAGCCTGTGTGTGCGCGCCATGCATTCTCCATGACTATATATGGTGTGACCTGGAAAACCATCCATTTAAAGCAGATTGAAGAGATCAGTTTTGCTTTATTTTGTCAGAGAGAACTCTAGATCACATGCTTGGTTTGCAAGCAGACTCTTACTTTATGTAAAGTGGATATGATAAAGCGCCATTTTAATGTATATGCAGCTAATCCCCTCTAAACTGAGATATCCACAGGAAAAACAATTGCCAGAATGCTTTCTTCATACAAACAGTCTGTTTCTGCATTCGACAAATCTGTGAGATGTAAGAAAGAGCCACAGCTGCATCTTTACATGGTCCAAAAACTCAAGTCACCGTCATTTCTCACACTAATTGTTGACAAAAACGATGCTAAAAAAAAATTAATTCAGTTAAGTTTAAAAACAGTAATTCAGTAACCCCTTCTCTTTCTTTCCCCCTTTATCTTTATTCTCTCCACTAATTTTTTCTCTCCTTTCTCCTTTCTTCGATCACCTCTCTTTCCTATCCACTCTCTCCTTTACCCTCTATCTCTCTCTGTATATCATTGTATAGTAACATAAAACATGTGCATAACAGTATCTGTTAAAAATGTACTTAAAACGTGACTGCATACATTCTTGTTAAGAGTGTGTTTGGGAAACTCATGTGGGATTGTGAAGAGTGTTTTGTAACGTTGCACTTGTAGATCTCAAGAGCCAAGATGCATCATTGTCGGGAAACCCAGACCTGGTTCCTTTTGAAACGACTGCTGTCTACAGTTTGTAAACTCGTATATTATTTTGAAGGTGTTTTTTTTTCATTTGTGAGATCAATCAATGAGAAATACCATACCTTTGTGATCGTGAACCTCCAGAGCAGTCGTATGGGCTAACTGTTAAAAGAAAAGAACTGTTATTTTCATAAATAATAAACAAACATGTTCATAACTATTGTTTGCCTTACTTTTAAATGCTGAAGCTGATCAAATGTCAGATCTTTTACTGGAACCTCAAATAACAACATTGAGTTCTTATCATTCTTCTGTAAAGGAGAAAAAAATATATTTAGCAGCAATTAGACACCTAGTCTAATCCAAATCCAACTAACTTAAAACTAGGTGAGCTACCTTTTTAGAAGAGATACAGCAGGTGAGGTCGTGGTACACAATAGGAATGAGATCTTTGGAAAGATGAACGTCAAACTCTACAAAAGCGGCTCCCTAAAAGCAGAACAAAGCTGATGTGATTTCTGCAGAACTTCAAGCAGCAGTAATTCGTAATCTTCATGTACACTCACGTGATTGGCAGCACTTAGAAATGAGGCGATGGTGTTTTCCCTGATCTTGTGATGCCTGGAACAGGAAAAAACTGTTTAGATGGAAACAGGAACATATTTGCTGGAGAGTAAAACTTGTCTCATTGTTTCTCAAACAAATTTGAATACCCTCATCTATCTCTGTTCCTTCTCAGACTTTAGAGAACCTGTTCTGCAGGTCGAGCCGAATGGTTACGAGTAAACACATTAACCAGGTCACTTCACTGACATTTTACACATACTTACTAAGTGCAGTCAAGCAATTACAATTATTAATCTACAAAAATGACATAATGGAATTTAAAGAGCCACTATCATGTATTTTGAAGATTACCTTGCAAGCAGTGTGTGTGAGATATAGCTTTAATTTAGAGAAACGCCCAGTTAGAGTTTTAAATGTGAAAAGTAGGGTTTGCCGATAAGGCCCCTAAAATACCCCAGATTTTTTCATTAAAACAATTCGATTTACAATCATCTTTATTTAGTTTTTATTTTCTATTCTGCGATTCAGCTACTGGGAACAGCTAAAATGCTGAAAAATGCTCAGACGTTTTAGTTGCGATGCTTTCGTTTGGTGAATTTAAGGGTTAAAAACAGAGCTATGAGGCTAAACGTGTGGGTCAGGAAAATTTCTGACACTGATATTTTGGGAATTTCCTGGTTAACTGTTTAAAATATAAGCACTTGTATGAATAAATCCATCATCTATTATCAAGGTAAAAAAAATCATGAATGATTAAAAACCAATGTTTCCAATACCACTCAGTGTCAGGGGCATGCTAACCAGCTAGCCTAGAAGCTAATAATGTTAATTTACAATTCCATACCCTTAAGGTCGTGACACATCTATCCGAACTGAGATTCGCACGAATCTTCAGATGGCTTCTCTGTGTGGTACATTTCGCAAGCTAGTACAAAATGTGGATGCAGTGACGCTCCTTGCCACTGGCTGGCGCTCATGTGTAATGATGTGTTGTTCATGAAAAGAACGAATCTGACTGTTTAGTAATAACTCGGTTGAAGTGCCGATTACAATGTTAATAATCAGAAGACACCGATAAGCATGTTTTTTTTTTACTCAGATTAGTGTTTTTTTTGCTCTATTTTTGGATCTTTGTCGTAACGTTTTGCAATTAGATCAGTTGTTATTCCCGATATGTTCGATCCAAATGAATTGTTTAAATGAATAGTTCTCAAAAATGAACAAGAGGCATAAGAACGAAGCCTGAAGATAAATGAAACTATACATTACTGAGGTACAACAGCCACACGCCTGCTGTTTTATAATCTTTGAGGTCTTTATTGAACAACTCTTGATGGTCCAACACAAGCAAAACAAGTTTCTGGATGTTTTTATTCTTCTCTGTCAGTCTTTTCCTCTGCTGTTCATCTCGTAGTTCTTTGGTGCTATTTTCTGTTGTGAGATTGAAGCGGGATTGTGTATCGAGCGCCATCTAGCAGCTCTTTCATGTCCTATCAAAACATCAAAACAATCAGCTGTCATTGGTTGTTCTCTTGCGAAAACCTGATCTGTTATGGCAGAGCTGAACTCTTGCTCGTTTGCACTAATTGCTAGGACAGATGTGGGATGTGCCGTTGTCTCGCTTACTTTTCCGATCGAGGTATGTTCAAAAATGTTGTGACCTTTAAGCAAAAAATATAAGCATAGTGCCAACATGTGATTAAAAGTGTTTGCCTGTGAACTAATACTCTTTTACACCCATCGAGTTACTTATTAATATATATTTGGTTCTCCATGTTGACACCAAGAACAGAAGCTTGTTTGTATGAGGAAGCCCATTCAGCTATGAAAAGAGATTAAAAGGCTTTTTTGCTACAGCAGTGAGTATTTTTGATCATATATTTACATTCTCAATATACACGGTAGTTAGCAGAGAAGCTAACAATTTAATGTAAAACCTCATAGGCTTATGCTAAAATATTAGCATATCACAAACATGTTATAAAAGGTGTTTACTTGTGAATTAATACTCTTTTACAGCCATTGATTGATACAGAAACACTGCTTTATGCATTGTTGGGTGATTTTAAGTGTTTGAATTGTTTATACATCAGGGTTTAATCAAGTCTAGACCATTTAGTGTGATTAAGTCAGTTAAATCTCTCAACTGAGATCACTGTTTAATAACAATGAATTAAACATGTATTACAAACCAAACATCTGCATTAAACAAGCTGTGAAACTAGGAGAAAGACTGAAAAGTTGACTAAAAATACAACATTTCATGCTCAAATTGGATGCCACTCACTTGGCAGCGCGAGTGCTTCCTGCTCCCCTATGTCCGACATCTAGTGCACCCCTCTTCGTCCAGTGTTTGGTAAAAGACTTATTCATATCGCACTGAAGGCCTTGGATCGGACGGGTCACCAGGTAATCCACTGAAATCACATCAAGCGGTTACTTCCCTGGCCGTGCTTGCTTCAGTAAAGCCATCAAAACATTCACATCAATAAAAGAACAGTAGAATAATCGCATTAGCCAGCTACCGAGCAACAGCGAGAGCAGGGTAGCCTCTGCTAAAAGGACCTTCTATTTACACTGTGTGATGTGTTTACAATAGCAAGCGAAGTGTGAACGTAGCAGAGGAATGCACAGTGGTTTAATGGTGTAAAACTAATGAGAGGATTCCGCTCTATGTACCTCTCACTTTTCCGATAGTCTGCCGTGAGTTTCGACCCATAATGGGAAGGGTGACCACACCCAGGTCTTTACCACTTTCCACAAAAGAGGACGACAAGAGACATGCAGTGCCCACATGGCCTGGATGGACATCCCCCTGAACCACCGGCTCACTCAAATCCTCCTGAACAACATAACCAAAGCATTTCAATCTATTTAAAGGTTTTTAACAGGTGAATTTTAAGATTTGCAGACATAATCAAAATCTTGTGGCTCTCAATCATCCAATTCCGACTCAGCAGCTTGCATAAAATCAACGTCACATATTTAACATTCAAAGACACATTGTGAGGACAACTGAGATGCCTATATTCTATTTAAGGAATGCAACACACCTCAAAGAACTCAAAGGTCAGCTCTAGGTTGTCATGGTCCATGGTGTGAATGGTGTATTCGGTCCATCGTGAGGGTTCCAGCGCATATCCGCATTCTGGCTGGGAGTGGCGGGAGTTGTAGCCCTCAGGACTGATCATGCTTATCTCCAGAGTGGTACTCATCTTATTACACAAGGAGGGGCTTTCCTCTTCTTCCTCCTCCTCAACACCTTCCAGCGTCAGCTTTAATCTAAAGCAACCAAAACTGTGCTTTTTAGTATATTCAATTAAAATTTATGTTATATTTATTATCTGAGATGAAACAATG
The DNA here is from genome assembly GCA_900490495.1 of Danionella dracula. Classification (NCBI taxonomy): domain Eukaryota; kingdom Metazoa; phylum Chordata; class Actinopteri; order Cypriniformes; family Danionidae; genus Danionella; species Danionella dracula. Next base: position 21,292,900 of record UELW01000001.1, on the reverse strand, counting down.
CTTTATTTTGAACAACCTCAAGCTTTCCCTCACAATGCGTAGCAGGAAGTGACAAAACTGTAGTTAGGGGTCTGCTCTTCTTTTAAGCTAAAAAAACACATTGCACCCATGCCTCCATTAGGTTTTTTGGTGAATATCGCTTTTATTATTCTGTTTTTAAGCTATTTAAAAATATGAATAATTAGGACAGGGCTACTCGAGAGAGAGCCACTATCATTCCTAATTAGAGTTTCTGCAGTTTTGAAGAGATCAAATTTAAGACTTTACTATATTAAAACATCAAAAACATATAAAAACTGGTTTGCATAATAAACAATATGCTTAGAATACATTGTTACAAAAACTAACAATCACTTTTATGTTTTTGAGCATTTACGAAAGTTCTCTCAAATTCTGGCAACTCAACTGTCATTTTGACATATAGGAGCCTTTTCTCAATCTCTGGCAATAACATTTAGGAGCCATTTCTCAATCTGGCAACAACAACAATCACTTTTATTTTTAGAGTGTTAATGTGGAATAAAATAATAATACACTAAACATTGTAAAGTGTCTTTGAGCTGTATAAAAGCGCTATATAAAATTTTCCGCATTATTATTATCATCATCAATTTAGAATTTAAGAGCATTTTCTAAATCTCTGGAAACCGCAGGCAACAGCAATAAAACATAAATCAAATGACCTTTACATGGATATCAGGAAAAAAAAGACCAGTAAAAAAATATGCAAGATCTAGAACAGCAGAATTTAAAAGGCCTTAAACTCTTAAAATCAGACTTTTTAAGACCCTGCAGAAACCATAATAATCCATCACATCCGATCTTTTCCTGACTTTTAGGTAGTAAAGCTTTGCCATGAGGAAGTGGGAATAGAATACCCAAACTCAGAGCATCATTTGCTTTCTGCTGAAACCTACGTGTGATATCACACTCATGTCCAGGTGATGAGTTGGTCACAACATGGACTGGTCATGGTTATCGTTGTTGTTTTGGCTAGCTAGTAGTTAGCATAATCACGCTACGTTAGTATATATTGCTCAGCACAAAGATATTGCTTTTACAGCTGAAGCGGATAGATGTATGGAGTTATATTTTATATGACAATGTAAATGTAACCTGTCCTTGGTTAGCACCTGCCTAGTTAGCCTTCTTATCACACCAATATTGATGAGCGCAAAGACCTGAGTAGCACCTGCCCCAGTCAGAGAGGTTCACTGTGATCAAACAGAGGGGTTCTTCACTAGGGGAGATCTTTTCTCTGCATGTGTGAGGGTATTTTACTTCCACAAATCATGACAAAATAAGTATCTTGGTGGCTTTATTTCACCACAAAATCAGTTTAAGCGAGGTTTTATAATGAGCTAGAGATTACTAGTCTGTTCAAACCAACAATTTCTTCTTTCTTTTGTTTTTAAAGCTTGTTTAAAGCCCTGACGGGCACAGGGCCATTTCATGGCAATCCCCCTTTAAAAATTTTGTTAATATTTAATGTTAACAAGAGACAATATTTAAAAGCTCATAGGATCATTAAAACTTGTTTTAAAACTACATTACAATTCCCAGCACAAGTCTGTCCCTGGTAAAAAAACTTTTTTTAGCCCTTTTGGGTTAACATGGATTTCTTGTCCAGATCTTGTCCAGTCAGGTTCATTGTCCTCATGGAACTATCAATTGGACACGTCGATCAATATGCGTTTAATAGATAAAATACATTTGCAATGTCTACATAAAGGCTTTGTCTCACTTTTAATAAGAAAACTTTGCGCTAATCTTGAGAGCCCAATTCGATATCTGGGTAATAATATTTAATCTCTTCTGGTTCCTAAAATAGTTTGATTTACTCCTAGCTCTGGATACATTTCATGCAATTTGTTTTCGGTTTGTTGATTCAATAATTGCTGCCAATGTTTCACTACTTGTTGGTTTATTTTCTGTTTTAGGTCTGTTGGTAGTATAAGATGTTCAAACTGACACTTTAGTACCACCTACAATCCCTAGGGTAGCATTAGCTAGTGGTTCTATTTCTACCGCATATAATAATCTAATAGGAATTCCTAATCAAATCGTAATCTAAACTAGGCCATTGTGAAGCTGCTTTGAAACAACTGCTAAAAAAGTGCCATATATTTGATTGATTGGTTGATTGAACATGCTTCTACAGCAGCAACAGAACACAGCACTGTAAATGCTCTTGATGACAAATGGGTGCATGCAGAGCCTTGCACAGGGCAATTAGAAAATGTGGAGCTGAACTAAAAGCCCAGCTTTAACCATGTGATGGACTGGTCTCAGTCACGTGATGCCGTTGTGTAATATGCTTTTTTTCTCTTTATGATTATCTGAATGTTAGATACAACCTCCGAATTAAAAGCACTTCTGTAAAGTCCATTTCATGTCATAAACTACAATTAATCTGATCACTATTTGACTATACGTACCTAAAGCGTGATGTCTTATATTTTTTCTTTGTGATAGACACTGGTGGCTTCACTGAGTAATGGAGTCTGAGACGAATTTCTGTCTGGCACGTCAACCAGCCAGAGTCCACACACTCAGCACCATCTGCAAACACATTTATTTGCTTGTTAAAACAATGGAATGTGAAAGTGAATGTGTATTTTATTTGAATTGCTAATCTTACAAAGTTGTCCAAAATTCCCATCGTCAACCACAAGCTCTGGTGCTGCAACAGAAAATCCAATATTAGAATAGAAACGTACTAGATACATCATCAGTAAAGAACAAACAGAAAGCCACACATCACAGACACAAAGTTCTGATTTTGAAGTTTTCGGTTTGTTCTGTAAAGTATTCTTTAAGTTTGAATCTATCTACCCCAATCTGTCATGTTAGAATTTCAAAGAATTTCAAGACATCAATTAGAGAGTAGCTATAATTTCATGCTAAGCCGAGGGGTATGCAACACTGTTCCAAAGCCTCAACCTTGAACACCACATGATCACACTCACTAAAGTTTACTTGACTTGTTTGGAGCTGTTTAAAATAGGGTGAAACTAAAAACCCTGGGGCAGTTGCACTCCAGGAGCAGAGCTGCCAACCCTCCATTATACAAACCCAATCAATAGCATTTTACTAATACATGAACACATACAAAAAGAACACATAAAACAGGGGTCTCCAAACCTGGTCCTGGTGGGCCGGAGCACTGCACATTTTTGGTTTAATTATGTTACACACCTGTGGCACTAATTAGGGTCCTATCTGAGTGTCTGAAGCTAGAGTAGAATGCATACTAGAGCAGGGCTGAAACTAAAATGTGCAGGCCTGCACCCATTCGGAATTTGGGGAGCCCTGACAGAAAATAACAGAAAACAACTAGATTATCAAAAACATTTCTCCCAACAAAAAATAGAATAATAAAGTGTGAAATTAATGTTCTAAACATCTCTGTATTAATTAGTGTTTTCCAGCTCAAATGGTCAATAAATCTAAAAATAAGATTAAATCAAGAAAAAGATATGTTATTTGTTGTAAATAACATTAGATGGCAGTTTTGCTCCATTTGTCTGCTTGAAGCAAGAACAAACTGCTTCATAAACAGCTATTTACTTGGTTAAAGTCTTAAAATCCGTCCTTGAAAATTTGAGAAAAATCAAATCAAAAAGCAAATCAAAAGCAATCTCACTGATTTGATCTGTTGTGAATGTTCAGCGTTGTTATGTCAGTACGCTTAGCTATAGTACACTTGGACTGAAAGAAAAGTCTATGGGGTGCATCAGACGATAACAGTGTGCACTGATCCAGGACCAGATACCTGAGATGGTCAACAGGCGTGGCTGCTGATGGGTCTCCCATCTATTGACTATCACCTGACATGGCCCACCAGCGCTCTGCAATTTCAAACGGGGATAACATTATATAATGGAAAACCAAAAGCAGCTTTGGTGATTTGTACTAAAGCGTCCCTCCCAAAAAAAGTGGCAGATGAAAGTGAATAGTTTGCTGCCAGTCAGTCAGACATCTGAAAAGTAGATTATTTAGTCAGAGTGTTTCTGTGGGAATGTCCAGGTTTATGGACACTGAGAGGGCCACTCATGACATGTTTCTACTGTGAGAATAGGACTAAAGGTAACAGTTGACTGTGTAAATATTGTGTCTACAGGATGAAGCTTGAGAGGAGGGGCCTGACGAAAACATGCAGCAGAAACTTTACTCTTTTGAAAAAAAGAAACAAACAGCTATAGATGAAGAATAGCTCTGTATTGTACTGAACACTTTAACATTACCAAGTCTTGTAATCAAGCGCTCATTGCAGATGTTCGATGGTGTAACAGTCAAGCAGATACATTTTCCCACAAAGATCGCTCCTCTAAGCATCTCCTTATTGTGGAGCATTGTCCAAGAATTTAAAAGTCTAGGTTTACTAATGAGTTAGGTCATCTATGCTAAAAGATTAGATACAATCACCAACCCAATGAATGCAAGTTTAAGTTTTAATTTTCATGTATTTCTGGTAATTCGGTGATCAGGCAAGCATTAAGAGGCCGGACTGGAGGCCTGTGAAATCATTTTGTCTGGTGGGTAGCTCTGGTGGCTTCTCTTTTTCCAATTTTAGATGAACGTAAGTGTTCATTTTCAAATAACAACTATTAAATGGTTGAACCACAACCAAATGCCACCAGTTCAAAAGCATTATTTTAGTCACAGTGGTTTATTATCTCTTTCAGAGCTAAAAGAGTTTTACCAGTTAGCATGCAAAATGAGGAAATTGTTTAAACAGCAGTGAATCAAAATGTAATTATTATTTTGTCCATCTCTCCTAAAGATGGCACCTCTATCATCTATACTAGATGATCAGTACACCAGTAAATATATACATATATTTCTTGAGCTCGAGAAAAGCAAAATCTCACCGTAGATTCCAAAATGAATCCTTTAAAATAGCGATACTTGGTTTCGCTCCCTCTAGGAACTTGCACAGTTGTTCTCCACAGGGTGCTGGGGAGATAACGGAAACATAAACATAAAATAGAAATGTGTGTCAAAGGTGAGAGTGAAGAAGAAGAAGAAAACATGGTATTGGTTTGAAGAAGTACCCATCCTCCTCCGTCTGCTTAAGAGTGACTGCTTGCTGAGGACACCAGGCACCTAGAGTTTCACAGCTGCCCACCACTGCGATCACCTCACCTGATGGAGAAAAATAACAATCACCCAATGGTCAACATAACTTTATTACATAAAAAACACCCAAGGTGGACTAAAGAGACCCATATTTGACCTGTATCTCATATTTTCAGTACAGTCTGAACAGTTAAATTTAGATTTTTTCAAATTTGATCAATGTCGCGTTCATATGAGCTCTTGAAAGAGATACGCATCAGATTTTTTGCACTGCGACCTCAGTCTGAAAAGCCAGGTCACATTTTTCAGAGTTTCGCGTCATCAAGCTAATCTTAATCACAAAACAGGTGCTTCAGTTTAGTCTGTTAGCAGTGAAATTCTGGGGGTGCAGTTTCCTCTTCTGTGCATACGTGTCACATTAGAGCTGCATTTTGTTCACACAGAAGACCTTTAGCAGGCGCATGTTATTTGTAACACACACTATGATCAAATTTGAACATTCAATGCACAACATATTCTATAAACTAAACAGAAACATGTCTGTCGGCACTGCATCAATGCAAATAGATTATGTTGTAAGACAACATAACTATTTAAAATTGACTTTCAAAATAAATCAACATTTGAGGATGAATACGCCATGCCAGAGTGTCTCTTGCCTTCTGTCCAGGTCTTCGTAACATGAGCAGGTGATTAGTACAATCTGCATATCATTCGTTCATTTGATTATCAATTTAAAAATGAAAACTAAAATGGAAAATAAGCTTGCGGCATGTTTGGTTATCTAATTTTTCGTTTGGGAAATGGTGTGATCCGGAAGTTTAATTACTGTGTTTTTGTTTTGAGTGGGTCTATTACAGCTAAAGTCAATCAAGCAATGAAAATTATGGTACTATTCAAGTTTTATTCCACACTGGCCATACTCATGCCTCAACCTCTGAGAGCTTTGAAACAATGAGCGAGATACGTTGTTGTGTTTGTCACATTCTATAAAGAAAGAGTTGTGACAAACTGAAGTTTTCGGCAGATGCCGGTTTCGCTGCGTATCATTACCCCTCTGGTTTTAGTTTCCCAGAGAATTTTTTTTTAAGATTAAGTTTTTATTCTTAGAAAATAAAATATATTTACATATTTAGACCCATTACTAATTTATTAGGTTTATGACATTTAACAGATCAACACCTGATGAGTTTCAGTCCTTTTCACTTCATAAAGTTATGCCTTTTTCTCTACATGGGATCTACAATATATTTGTGTAATGAATCTTTCAAATCTTACATTTTTTTTATCCCACCTTTATTTTTTTTCCCTGCCGTCATGGCCCTTTAGGGACTCCGTACTATAATAATAATACGTCAAATGCCTTCTCCACCGAAAGTTGTCTAGCAAAGGAGGGGCAGCATGTTTTTCTGTGTAAATGTTCTCGTGTCATCAAGGTCACACTCTGATCTAAGATTATCAAAAATAAACAGTATTCTGCAAAAGTACATTGATTAGACTGAAGGTCACAATCTGAACATGCAATTGATTGCATTATTTCACGTTAACTACAGTTTAACCAATCAAATTCTTCCTTGTAGTAATTACAAAACCTCACAATGCAGCTGCTGGAATGAGGCTCTTTTTCAGTACTAATACTTCTGAATGATGCAAAAACAGTTGTAGAGTGTTATTTAAATCACTCACCTTGTGTTGTAGTGCCTCTGACTGTCAGAGTCACACTAGAGTCCATGACTGACACGCAAGCAGAAGAAGATGAGATCTAAAACACAGATGAGAGGAAACGGATCAAAGCGAATCTAAAGCAGTGAATCGTTTGTATTTGCTCAGGTACCTGTACAGCACTTTAAATCCCCTCCCGGTACTCTAGGAGTAGATTACATCCTGCATACCTCAGCTTGAGATGTATAATGGTTTGTTTAATTGGCTCTGGTAGCAAAATTACAGAGTAATCCAAAATAACGTGTGCTGAATGTAAACAAGACCTCGAGAGAGCTGAACCTACAGCACGAGTGATTAGAACTGCGGAAAGGAAGCGAAATCAGCACGGCCTGAACCGGCTACAGCCGGTTCCTGTCAGAGAAACAACTCCCGGTATCCGAGGGTGTTTCCTAGAACACACCATGCACCCTAGATAGGCAGCAAAATAGAACTAGGCGCTCTCTGTGTAAGCTGATAGCTTGGTTTGTGGGACGCGGCCAGAAAGTAACGTGTGCTAAAATGAGTGCGTTACATGTAACAACGGTTCTTAATCTCAACGAACAATCGAATATCACCTGGTTTTAGCGCCAAGAATCCATTTTTGTTGTCCTGCGGCACCGGAGAAGGTTATTCGGTTGCTGACTTGCCCATGATTACATTCACGAGGACCGCGAATTATTGATACATAACTTAAACGCTTACGGTATATAAAAAATTATCTTAGGTTAAACAAATAAAACAAAAATGTCGGTTTAAGCGTTGAACACCGCGCGTGTTGAAGGAAACTAAAGGGCGGGCTTCATCTTAATCCCGCCTCTCTGGGTATTCATAGCCACCTCTGATTTGCCGAAGAAATGATTGACGTGAGAAGAGCGGGAGTTCCTCTATGACGTACATGTCGAGTGGGGCGGTTGTGTTTACAAAATAAACATGGATCTGTATTTAAAATCTATTTCTAAATCATTAAATAAAAAATTAGATTAAAAGCTGTGACATGTTTTAACATGTGAAAACAATTTGTCATTTAACAGACTATAAGTTTCTTTTGAAAACTATATATATATATATATATATATATATATATATATATATATATATATATATATATATATATATATATATATATATATATATATCTATATATATATATATATATATATATATATATATATATATATATATAATAAATCACACAAAAATATCTAAAGGTAAATATTTTTTAATATTGATTGATTCTTTGATTCATTGATATGTTGCACCAATAAGAAAGCTGTTAAACGTCTTAAATTATTTATTCTTTACAAGATTTTTCCATACTAATCTGCTGATTTTTATGTCTTTGGTCCTTTGGTCGATTTTCTCTTTGTATTATTTGTTATGTCTCTAAAAGGGAGTTGACTTTAATTGTATAAAAAATACCTTAATTCATTTCTGCTTAAAAAATAATTTCTACTTTAATTTTTACACATTAGCAATTCAAAGGGCTTTACAGAAGAATGAAACAGATCAGATATAAAACAGAAAAGAAAACAGATTAACAGAGATTAACAAAAAGCAAGGGATAAGATATTAAAGAATTAAATTTAGTTGAATTTTATCTGGATTTAATGTGAGTAAAGTGTTAGCTCCTCTAATCTCTTCTGGAAGCTGGTTCCAGCTATGGGGGCAGCATAGTAACTGAAAGCAGACTCTCCTGGTTTGGAACAACCCCAAGTTGTTCTAACTGATCTGAACCCAGATCATCTGAGATGTCAACTTGGTTTGTATACAGTCAGCAGATCTGTTAAATATTTTAAAGCCAATTAAAATATATTCTGTATGTTACACGTGCCACAATTTATGCACCAAAAACCCCTTCCAGGGGCCTGATTTCAAAACAAATCAAGAATAGCAGCAATATGGATTGCTCAGGACGGTGTTCAGACAGTGATTACATAACGAAGTGGGGTGAACGCTCTGCTTCTACATTGCATAACAAAGGACATGCAAAATATCTTGCAAAACTGGAGTCAGAGAGTTCATGTCCTGGAATCATGCAATAAAACGTATCTCCAGTCATTAACGAGTTCTGCTACGTCGATCAAGGACAGCCCCCAGTAGCTCCTGTTCATTGTGCGAGATATTGACAGCTAAACAACAATCAGCCCTTTGAATGGAGGGCTATTGCTCCCACAATAGAGAATGCTGGCTATTTGAACAGGAAATATCAGGGCTGAATGGACGAGGCTGTAGGATTATACATATTCTCTTTCTCTCCATTAAGCTGCTGCTGTTCAGAAGAGCATTGTCTGAGATCAAGTCAATGGAGAATTAAAGAACATCAAGGTTCTCTTATCAGAAATGATCAAAGAAAAGATGCTTTTCTCTTGCTTATTTTTGCATGAGTTGTCAGAGATGTGAGTACAGTGCTGGTCTACTTTCTGAGATAAAGAAAGCTGACTTTGCTCGTGGCACGTTTTGGATTTTGCTTCAGAAAGACCAGGAAAAGCTTGGAAATGAGATTAAGGGATTATTTTTGTAGTCGGAGTAAGCCTCCTCAAACAAAACTTTGCTCATACCATAAGTCCCTGAGCACTTTGTACTGTTACACAGAGGCACACTGAGAGTTTAGTAATGACAAACGTCTTACATATATTGAATTTAGGGCTCAAATAAGACGATGGGATATTTTCTGTCTCTACAAGAAATACTGCAACATTAACTATATTACTATAACCTCCTTCCAATTAAAGTCAACTCTGCAGAGAACCTCATATCAGATTTAGGACCTTGATTGCCAAGTGTGATCTAATTATCTCAAAGTATTCTTGAGAAATAGCATTAGGACCAATCTGATGAGTTCATGTTACATTTGAAATAGACTTTGACTGTGTAATAAATTGTATATTGTCTCTCCCCTACTGTAAGTCGATTTGGACAAAAGCGTCTGCCAAATGCATAAATGCAAATGTAAAAGTAAATGTCTTATTTAGAATGTATAATATGAAGTTTGATCTCAAAGTGCTGCTGTGACATAGCATCAGTGTCATTTTGGCAAGTTCATGTTAAAAAAAACTCTTCTCGTATCTGCAAACCCTAGGAAGCGGTGCTCTGAAACAAATTCATATCTTGTTTATCATGACACCAAGTTAAAGGGCTCCTGTTTTGTTCTCTTTACATAATTTAATATCAAACTTATGGGTTTCCGGAACGTTCGTGTTATATTTTGTTAATTAAAAATTCTGTTTTGATGCTGAAAAATATTTTTTTCTAAAAATTATTTTAATAGAATGAGTTAAATGGGAAGGTGACTGATTTGCGCTGTTTTAACAGCAGTGAATCGCATCCCGATTTATACATAAACAAGCTAAAACAGAAGTTGTGACAGGACAAAACAAGTAAGGAAATTGTACTGATGGATGATACAGGGTTCAGTGTGCAAGATTCCCAGTGTGTAAGAAACAGCTCTCTCTAGTGGTAGAATGGTGGAAACACTACAGGATTTTCTCATCACAAGGCAAATTCCTCTAAATTGTGGTGCTTCGGTTTAGGCAAATTAATGACCTCCATTAAAAATAAAAAAGTTAGCTTTTTTTAGTTTAGCTTTATAAAAGCTATAATAACCGCAGTAATTGATATGTGCTGATTTATTGCTTCAGATTTTAATGGGCAATTCACACGTCATACTTTGTTTTCCATTAAAATCCCATTTGAAGGGTCACAAAACCCTCCGACTTCACTCCACACAGCTGGAAAATCTTAGGCTCCTTAAGTATATATATAAAAAATAAACTCGTAAGTACTTAAAATACATTTTGTGGGTTTTTAAAGTTTCTAGGGCACATTTTTTATATTAACAATGTTTTTCATCTTCATGTCTGCTTTCTTCCCTTTTGGGGTCGCCACAGCGGAATGAACCGCTAACTCTCTGGCATATGTTTTACGCAGCGGATGCCCTTCCAGCCGCAACCCATCGCTGGGAAACATTCACACACACATTCACACTTTAACACTATGGACAATCGTTCTTACTCCATTCACTTATACCGCATGTCTTTGGACTTGTGGGGAAACCGGAGCACCCGGAGAAAACAATGTTTTTTTATTTTCAATATAAAAAATTGAAATATAATAAATTATATATAAACTACGTTTTTTGTGAGTTTATTGCACTTTCTGCTTATTTGTTTAGTTATTATGAAATTATTTCACATGCGTCCTTCTAGGTGTATGCTTTCTTTTAAAAAATACTCAAAAAACTAACAGCACAGCATGTAAAAATACAAAGCTATGCCTGGCAGACTAAGAGGCCTTAAATAGTTAATTAATCGTGTGCTAAAAAGTTATGTTTGAACAAAGCAAACAAGGCTAGTGAGGAAAAACTGGCCAATTTCATTCAAATTTTATCTATGGCAAATTTTTCTTTGCAATGCAGTTCCAAGAGTTATATAATTATAATAAAATATAATTTAAAAGTAATTAACCATTTAATTTTAAAAGTATGATATGTTATAATTTAAGAACTCCTTGCTTGCAATGAATGACATCACATCGTTCAGAAAAGCATCATTGCGTCATTGAAATGTTCTTTTTTAAACCAGAAGTGCTTGAAAATAAGTGAAAAAAGTACAAGTTTCAGTTAAAAAGGGTAAGCAAAACATCTTCCAGTATTCAGCCAGACGATACCAACACATGTATTATTATAACTTCACGGATGGGGTTTTATTACCTTGTTCTATAGTTACAATTTCTTGCATTTTGATATTACATAGTTTATTTTAAGCTCCACTAAAAGTGCCTAACATATAATATTGATGATGATAAATTCTCAATTGTTTTCGAGTGGATTTGTCCTCAAAGACAGCTCTACAATGGATCTGGCGTCGCACTCAGAGCCTATTTGCATCAGACCTAAATGTGCTTCCGTTCATTTGCACATCAGACCTTGACCCACACGCACAACCTCCACACAGCATCCCCGTGTGCGTCTACAACGCAGAATCACCAACACAAAAGCACCTTCGCACACACCAGGCAAACAGAAAGAACACAAAGGAGATGAAATGAAGCGCTCTTTAGTTTCAGGAGCAGTGGTCTCAGACCGATTGATTGTCAATGTTCCCTTTGGGGTTTAATGCTAACTGTTGTCGACTACTGAGTGAATGAAATGAGATTGTAATTGAATAACAAGCAGATGCCCGAGGGCTCCTTTCAAGCTGAATCTACTTTAACTGTGATGGACCGACGACCTGCCCAGGGTTCTTTAGCACCAGCAGAGCCCTAGGATCCTAATCAGGCCAATTAAAGTAGACGAGGAAGATCATCAATGAACGGTTTTCATTTTGATGATGCTTAATCAAGGTTATTCTCGTTCTAACAGACGCACGCCATCTCCAGTGTTTAGTCAGTCTAATTTTTAAAAAATAGCTGCAGGCATTAAAGCAAAACTAAACTAAGAAAGCAATTTGAGTGTGTGGCATCCAGCCAGTTGAGAATCATCATGAGGCCCAGAGCGTTAAAACGTATGATTTTTGGACCGATGGTTTAAAAGATTTGAGGCTGTCTCTTGACCACCAGAGGGCATCACAGTGAGAATCACATTGTTGTTTTCGTAACATTAACCAAGTAAAGAGTGGATTTATTAAAGACCTTTCTGGACAAACAACCAGCTAGCTATTAGCTAAAAAGCCAAATTCCCCATCTGCAGACCACTAGGAGACAATGCGCTAAAAACTCTGCAGATAATATAATCTAGAGTGCTATGTTTGGTATGAAAATCTCAAACTGTTGCTGAAATACAGACTGAAGAGTTGAGCTCGCTTGAAATTGGTTTGGATGTTTTTCCAAATATCCAGACCACTAGGGGGCAGTGCAGGGAAACTCAGTAAACAACCTCAAATTATGTTTAGAACTTGAGTGCCAAGCTTGATCTCAAACAGTTATAGCATTAAAACCTATGTGGTGAGTTTACATTAAATTTGCCTGCATATTTTTTGGATAACTTCTATATCTACAGACCACTAGGGGGCACTGTGTCAAAACTCTGCAAACATCGTCATATTATGTCTATGATCTCGAGTACCAACTTTGGTCTAAGTATCTGTTGCTGAGACACAGAATTGGGACCAATGTTTGCATGCCATTTTCATCATCCATTAACCATTAGGAGGCAGTGCGACCAAAGTCTGTAGACATCTTCATTTCATAATTAGGATCCACAGTACCAAGTTTTGTCTGAATATCTCAAAGCATTGTCAAAACATAGCATTAGACCAATTTGGTGAGTTCCTGCTAAACTAGTTTGCATGTTATTTGAATAACTTTTTTTCTTCAAATGTCAAACTTCTAGGTGGCAATGCTCTGACTGAGACTCTGCAGACATCATTTCATGATTAGGATCTAGAATACCAAGTTTTGTCAAAATATCACATATACAAGACAAAGTTCGTATTGAATGTGAACCTTCTTTTTGATATTTCCAGACCACTAGGTGCACTGAAACTCAGCAGACAACCTCATATCATGTTAAAGTACCATAGTACGAACTGTGGTTTAAAAATCTCAAATTGTTTGCTGAGAAATACCATTATGACAAATTTGGCGAGTTTACATGAAATTTGTTTGCATGTTATTTAACTTTTTTTTCCCATATCTCTGGACCACACGAAGGCAGTTCCTCAAAACTCAGTAAACAGCATGGTTAGGATCTAGAGTATCACATTAGATCTAAATATCTCCAAGTGCTGCTAAAACATAGGATTGATATCATTTTGACTAGTTCCCATTTAAGTTGTTTGCATGTCATTCAAAACATTGCATTACCTTTAGTCTGTAACTTCTTACGATGATCTGGAACAGGTTTTGATCCAATTTTACAAACAGCCAAGAACGAGTTAGAAAAAGTATGTTTTTTTCCATAAATAAAATGTAAATGGGTTACAAACAGTTGAGATAAAAAAATTATGCCATAGGGTCAATTAGCATCAGCATGAGCCAAGGAATTAGCAGGAAACATTATTTTATACGATAGAAAGTTATTCGCAAAAACAGAAGTTAAAGTTCAGACTAATGACGCTAGAGGACTCGAGTTAAGGACTGAATTTTTTGTTTGTAAGGCATACTTGCATTTTTTTAAAAGATCTGGAAGTTACACAGTTATACCATAATTAAATCCAGATTTTTTATATGACTGCAATAACACTTTTTGACACAAATCTTTTTAATTAAAAAAAATATTTACTATTAAAATCCCTGCTGTTCAATCATCAATACTTCCATCAAAACACAAAACCATCATTGATACACAAACAAACTTAATATCAGAGAGAACCAGTGCATTCATTCTGCAGACTCTTACCGCATGAAAGCTTTGCAGCACATCACAGTTGTCACTCTGACCTCTTCTCAGTCTTCTCCTTCCAGAGCAGATGGCCAGCATTTGGTGGAGCTGTCTGTCCTTCATCGTGCAGATCTCTGCTCATGCCCGCCAGCGTTTACTTCTCACTTCATTTAGTCAGCCATGGGGGCTCGAATGTCCTCATCACACATTATCCAAATAGAAGATAACGGCCAGAGCCTGAAGACACAAGCGATCAGTGAGGTGTTCAAATGCCAGACCTCAGATAAACTGCTCCGTTTTCTCCTAAATCGGAAGTGTGCAGATCAATCTGGCACCTGATTGATTTCAGATAGAGCACGAGGTCAGCAGCTCGACCTCAGAAGGTGATTGATGAATTAAAGGAGATCAGCAGGTCATGTCGGATGGGGAAACTTCGGCAGAGATTAGGTTAATTGGCCAATATTGTCTTTTCAGGGAGACAGATCAACATGTGTCTCAACTCATCACGTAAGACCATCATACGGGATGATGGTTATATGGGTGTAGATATACTTATGAGTATGTTTGCTGCATGCATTTGATTAATCCTTCAGGTGAAAAAACAGTTACATTTAGAAAATGAAGCAGCAACTGAATATCAAAGAAGTAACTTGATTTTAAAGTTTATTAACCAAACTTACTTTTGCACCTTTCTTGGCATGGGATTGCTCAGACTAGTAAGTTCTGAAAGTCTCATGAGTTTGAAGTTTCTTCTTTGAAGTTGAGCTATGAAGGTATGAAGTTTGACCCCATGTTAAATCAATGAAAAAATAGTCAATAACATTTTTAAGTGAAATTAGAGAACAAAGACACATAATGTAACGCAGTGGTTTTCTGTCACTTTTTAATAACTTGAAATATACAGCATTTTTACGAAACTATCATTTTTTTACTGGCCTAAAAACAGATTCTCCCGAGACTAACCATGCTGTGCAATCATGAACCCCTAAAGTAATTTAGAGAAAGAGTTACATTGAGATTAATCCGTATAGATTAGCAAAAAAAACCTAAAGAAAAATTAAAAGCTTTCAGTCGAAAACTCTATTATTTATTGTATTCAGGCTGCAGACCACTGAATACAATTGTGGAACACCATTGTGGATTTCAGTGGAGAGAAAGAGAGATGACAAATAAAATTGATTAAATGCTGGGATGCAACAGATAAATCTGCAGGTTTATGGTCTGGGCTTGGACATAAAACATTGTACCGCATGTGGAATGGATTAGTAGACGACATAGCTAATGACAGCAATGCAATATTTATTTATGCAGGTTAGGTTTATGAATGGAAGCTTTCGTATTTGAATTTATCTCTTTTTTTGATGAGTAATCCTTTATAAAACATACATGCTAGCTAAAATCCAGTTTTAAATAGATTCATATTGAACAATAATAGGCGCTTTTAGTCTGAATTTAAAAGTTGTCAATGTTATATAATCTTTGATGTTCTCTGGAGGAGCATCATTACCACAGAAAGCAGATGCTCGCAGAAACAAAAGGGACATATTTCTTTCTTTCTTTATTTAATCTTTAGTGATCTATAGGCCCTCGGTGTGTGCTGCTGTGTTCATTCTGGTTCTGAGTGTTTTTTAGAAGTAGAAAAGATGCAATGCTGCATAACAACTATACATTTATCAGGGTATAAATTACAGTTAAAGTGTCAAAATTTGATTAATTCCCCTTAACCACTGCAAAGGTCAGCAAAAAAACATAACCAGGGGCTCAGCTGGGGGATTTTGAGAGACAAATGATTCCTCTGCATTGTTATGATGACTGAAAAGTAGATTTAAAGTACAGATTTACACCAAAATTTTAATATTTTACCTTTCCGTTTAAATAGTCATCACATACTTATGAATAATATTCTGTATTTAAATGTTTTTAAAATAATAATAATAACAATACTACTACTACTACTAATCATAATAATAATTAATTTTATATGTATTATTACAAATAATTAAAATTCAGTTGTTAATTGCAATTTTGCTGGACATATTTCATAAATATGTGCTGACTATTTAAATGGCAGGGTAAAATCTTAAATTTTTGGTAAAATCATGGCATGGTTGTGCGGTTTTACGCCGTTTACACATTGGTATAAAACACAGTGGTTTACAGTTTGTCTACACACCAATAATATACAGGAAAAACCTGTAATTCAATTGACTAACTAGTATGATGACAATTGGTGTGTTAGATTGACTTCAAATTAACTATAATTTTCGACTGCAACTTTTAACAAATTACAATTGTTTGTACAGTGAATTAAAACAAATTGGTCTCTTCATATGGGATTTTTAGTACGTCACAATTCTAAGCCAAAAAAGTCCAATTTTGAGAGCACAAAACTGCATGCATTTGCACAGATTGAGTATTGTGATTAAAATGTTATTCCTGCAAAGAAAATTGTATTTTGAGCCAGCAAAAAGCTATTTGGAATATGAAATATCTGTCTCGTTTGCTCTTGCAACAATTTAATTTGCATGCTTGTTCAGAAACAAAAATGTCACAATGCGCTCTTTCATGCGCTTGCTTCAGATAATCTGATAATGGTTCATGGTTGCTAACTACCACATTCCAGTCAATCAGAGAGGAGTCTTCCATATTCTGATTGGCTGGCCTGAAAAATTATTACAGACGATAGCTTGTAGATAAGAATTGGCGAAACATTACTTTCTCTGCGTTGAGGGGTGTTTATTCTTCACTGCTGTCTTGATATTTTAAATTCTTTTCACACCACTGTAAAAGATTATCTTACCTCTTCTGCTAAGAGAAAGTTGTGATTGGTTTACAAGCCAGCCAATCAGACAATAGAAGACTGCTCTCTGATTGGCTGGAATTGTGACAGTTCGTAACCGTGAACCGTTGCTTAGAGCAAGCACATGAACGAGGAAATTGTTACATGCGCAAACATTTTTTACGTTCAAAATAGATTTTTGCTCGCTTCCAATGAATTTTCCTTTGTCAGAAATGCATATCATTCACAATACACAGTTTACGCACATACAAAATGTCTTTGTGCTCTCAAAATCTGACCTATATTTTTTATACCTTCTGTGAAATTCCAACTAGACAATACCAGCTTGAACTTTTCATCAGTCTTTTTGAACATCGCACAAATGCCTATAACTCGAAGACGTTTCTAGAATATAAAAAGCTTAGATTGCAGGACCACTTTTGTCACTGTAACAAAAACACGTGCTATATAATAAAAGTCCACGTGAGAAGAACTCACCCCTGGTCCCCTCTCTTCTGTTTCACATTTCTCAACACATAAAACTCATGAACTGGAAAGTGATAAACCACACAAGGGATGATTCCCATACACCAAAACACATAAATAACACCACCAAGGTGACTTTAATCCTCAGTATGGACTGAGATGGGTAAGATTAGTAGATGTAATTTCCTCACTTGAGGTGGTGGTGTTGGTTGAGGGGGGGTTCTCATTGAAGGTTGACATTAGGTGTGACGTCAGCGACCCACAAGCTCAGACACCAAGTCTCAAGCCCAGCGCTCGCTCAAAACAGACGCAGCTAGCGCTCTGAGCTGCAGCACACGAACCCCAGGTCTTCTCTGCTGCTGGAGACTGCATGCAAGAGGAAAAAAGCTTTCCAGAACACGATCAGGAGAGGAAAAGCTCAGCGTGCATCATGAAGTTTGTGGCTTTTCTTTGTGTGATTGCTTTCATAACTGGAGGTGAGTAGAAACAATCACTTTATTCACCACATGAATCATTTCAGCTCAGTGGTAAGCAACAGCAGATGAGACACATTATGGATCACAATCAGTTTTTTGCCAGGTTCTCTAAAAGTTGGTGGAATTGTGCCAAAAGGCAAAACATAACACAAAGCTTCTGTTATAGATGGAGAGTGCATCCCGATTGAGAAAGCAAGCCAAGAAGGGAATCTTGTATGTTGTGGCTTCATTTTCTAATGGAAAAACCAATACATTTGTTCCTCTTTCAATTTCAGTAAAATGGTTTCTTTTCATTTCAGCTCACCCAATGTTTAGTCCAAGTCCTATCAAAGGCTCTGCATAAAGCTGATGACACTCCGCTGCTTCCTGAATGCAACAGCATTTTTGCACAAGGTATGCGTTCAAGTATAATGCTTTGGTTTTATAAGGAGTACTGCTTGCATTTAATGGTGTTGAGCAATATCACGTTGACGTGTAGCAAGAGCGATCACATTGTGTTAGCATCATATCTGAGCTCAGAACATTGTGCTTGGTGGATGAGACAGTTATGGGTCAGTGCTTTCACTTGTAGACTGTAGACTTATAATTGGATGCTTTCATGCAGAGCACAAACACTGGGGTGAAATTTAGCTGTTGTATTGAGTTCATGTTTTTTTCCTTTTCGATGTAGGACCAGCTCAGTCCACAGATATGCAAGATGCCAAAGATAAGCTGAAAATCCCACAAGGAGAGTCTCAAGCCAAGGGTGAAGAACTCATTGGGGATGCTCTGAAAGCTGAAAAACATGCAGAGATTGATGGAGAGCGGAGCCAGGAAGAATTCCCAAGTTTCATCAAACGACGACGCAATGATCGACGTGAGGAAATGGATGATGAGAGGAGTCAAGAAGCTTTCCCGAGTTTCATGAAAAGAAGAATTGATGAAAGGATGGAGGAATTCGAGGGTGAACGGAGTCAAGAAGCTTTCCCGAGTTTCATAAAAAGAAGAATCAATACCGATGAACAATTGGATGGGGGGCGCAGTCAAGAAGAGTTTCCTGGTTTCTACAAAAGAAGTAACAATGAGGATGACAGAAGCCAAGAGGAGTTCCCTCAGAAACGTTATCTCTCTTTGTTTTACAAGCGAAACAATGCCAATGATGACCGGAGTCAAGAGGAGTTCCCTGAATTTAAACGCAGTCGTCTTCTGAGCAGTAGGGACAAACGTGAAGAATCAGACTATGATAGAAGTCAAGAAGCCTTCCCAAGCTATACAAAGAAAAGAAGTTACAAGGATGAAGACGACAACGAGGAAATCGAAAAGCGGATCTGGAAGCCATCGCATAGATATCATCACAAGAAGAAGTACCACAAGCGAGATGAGACAGGAGATATCGAAGAGCCAGACTACGATAGAAGCCAAGAGGAATTCCCAAGCTTTGGCAATAAAAGATACACAGAAAACGAGGAAAATGAGGAAATGGAGAAAAGGATCTGGAAGCCAACGCACAGGTACCACCACAAAAAGAAGTACCACAAACGTGATGAGACTGGGGAATTCGAAGAGCCAGACTATGATAGAAGCCAAGAGGAATTCCCAAGCACTGCCAATAAAAGAAACACTGGAGATGGAGAAGATGAGGATGGTGAGACAATGGACAAAAGGATCTGGAAGCCAACACACAGGTATCACCACAAGAAGAAATACCACAAACGTGATGAAACTGGGGAATTTGAAGAGCCAGACTACGACAGGAGCCAAGAGGAATTCCCAAGCTTCGGCAACAAAAGAAGTGAAGTAGTATTGGATCAAGAGATTGAAAAACGCTACAGGAGACCATTATATACATATCAGCGCAAGACACGAGGAGAAGTTGAACCAAACTTGAAGAGCTTTGGAGACTTGGATCAGGAGATTGCAAAGCGATACCGGAGACCCTTATATACATATCAGCGCAAAACACGGGGAGACTCCGAGTTTGAGGAGGAAGCCGAACCAATCTTGAAGAGCCTTGGAGACTTAGATCAGGAGGTTGAGAAACGATACCGGAGGCCCTTGTATACATATCAACGCAAGTCACGAGGAGACTCTGAGTTTGGAGAAGGTGAACCCATCTTGAAGAGCCTCGGAGACTTAGATCAGGAGATTTCAAAGCGATACCGGAGACCCTTATATACATATCAGCGAAAGTCTAGAGGAGACTCTGAGCTTGGAGAAGATGTTGAACCCATCTTGAATAACCTAGGAGACTTAGATCAGCAGATTTCAAAGCGATATCGCAGACCCTTGTACACATATCAACGCAAGTCACGAGGAGACTCCACAGACATTGAGAACTCCTACCGAGCCCTGGAGGAACTTGCAAAGAATTTGAGATCCAAAAGAGCCCTGCATTCACAAGAAGAGCTACTTGAGGAGGAAATGGGTGTTCCTCCCCAAACGGAGGTACAGTATCTTACAGAAGTAACATTTTAATATTGGTTTTAATTACTTTTTTATTCAGTAGGGTGCCTTCACACCTTGAAAATCCACAAGTGTTACTCGCTGCAGAGCAAAATGGGAGGAACCCAAGAGGTTGCAACCCTCTTGATTGAGCTCATGCTCCCTTTCGCTTGAGCATTAGGGGAAGATTTACTGATTTGGGAGTTGGGAAGATTATCCAGTGACTTTGTGTGTTGGGGGTTGATCAACCGACTTCATGTCGTGGGAAAACAGCTGACTTTGGGCTTTGAAGGAAGATTAACTGTCTTTAAGAGTTGGGGAAAGATTTACCGACTTCAAGCATTGGAGAAAGATCAATCGATTTTAAGTGTTGGGTGGAGATCAACCAAATGCGGCATTGGGGGAGAGGGGATTAGCCAACTTTGGGCGTTGAGGGAGAACCTACAGACTTTGGCTGTTGGGGGAAGATCGGCCAATGTCATGCATTTGGAGAAGATTGGTGACTTTGGCCATTGGGGAAGATTGTCTGATTCGGGGATTATCAGCTAACTTTGGCCATTGGGGAAGAAAAGCCGACTTTGAGCATTGGGATTTTAAGGAAAAGATGAATTAGTTTTGTTAGGGTAAGTAACAGAGTGTGATAGAGCTGGAGCTCAAGCGAGGGTGAGCGAGAGCTCCAGGATTCTCCAATTTGGCCTTTTCAGTGAGGACCCACTCAAAGGCTATGGTCAACAATGAGGTAATGAGATGGCATAAAAGCAGTTTTTACAGCGTACAAACACTACTCAGTAACATGTGTCATTGACTTCTGAAGTGATAGGGAGTATACAGAACTGCCTGTCAACACAATCGTGTAAGGCTTAAACCAAGACATTAAGGACACCATATAACGGTCTGTGAGATTACCATCACACGCAAAAGATTTAGGTCCTGATGGGCACTGAGCTATGACCTCAATCAAGCTTCATCACAGCTCATGGAGCTCTTTGCCTCCTCGCATTAGACTTGATAATTGATCGTTCAAGAGCCTAGGAGAGTATGTGCATGAGCAAGCTCTAATTGTAGCTTTTTAAACACATCTGCAAGTAGTAATTACATTCGGAGCCTGATTTATCCTTTTAGAAGCGATAAATACTTCTCATGCACAAAAGGGGAAACAGTAACTGTGCTCACTGGGGAAGAAGTATTATTTGACCCAAAAGTATAAGCTTATAGGTCCACTCTGCTAATAAAATCAATACAAGGCAAGAACCAGATCCATGGGTTTTTGGGTTTGGATTAGAAGAAATATTTTTAATATCACCCAATCATTAAATCAGTATATTCATTGCTAACACATAGAAATATATATATATATATATATATATATATATATATATATATATATATATATATATATATATATATATATATATATAAAGCAAGGAATCTCATCATATTGCTTGTGGTCAGTGTATAAGAGACACAATGTCTTATCTTTACTTTACAAAAAATTCAGGGTAGCCACATTTCATTGAATTCTTCAGCAACCTCAAATAAGTATTTTGCTGTACACACAGTCCTTTCAAATTTCTGTACATTAGAATTAGTTTTTTGTTATACATTTAAAAAATAATTTTTTCTTCAAATATGAGAGCAATTCAATGGGAAAAATTTGTCAACTATGATCTTCATAACTAGACGTATATTATAAACATAGATTGGCATCGAAATTAAAGATTGGGCACTTTTTTAAAGAAGAGACTTTGACCTTTTATCAACAATAATGTATAAACTTGTTTGTGCTTTAGTAAATTACTTTTTTCAAACCATTTTTTGTTTGAAAGTTAAGATTCAAGAATGATCCACACAGAATGAAAAACTCAACCAACTTTAGCTGTGACAGCTATAACTTAGGAAATGCAATAAAAAGAGATAGTTTTGCTCATATTTGAATTTATTGTAAATGAACATCTAACTTGAAGTATTTGGACCCCTTCAGACCCTGTGGACACATCATTTAATCTAAATACTGTGTTCTTCTCCCTGACAGTTTTCTTGCAGTAAAACACAGCACGAGTTTTCTAGGGCAGCAGTGCATATTACATTTTACTTACATTTGATTAAAGTAATCGTGCTTAAAAAATTTTGACTAGAAATGACACCAAAAAGCACTTAAATAGCACAATGTTTATGACAGGGATATCACAATTTAAGACTTTTAAAATGTTTTTTATGGCTTTGCTTCTAAATTTCTAAGTTCAAGGCTTTTAAGACATTAAGACTGAGCAGGAATCACATTAAAATTGTAATTCTGGTGTTTTGTGTGTGATTATCTAAAAGCAATTCTTTGCTTTATCACACAAATTACATTATGATTTTCGCTCATCATCACTGTGACAAATGTTTTAATTTGATATCAAAACAGAGTCATGGAAACCAAACGAGCCATGCATTCCTGTTCTTCTCTCTCCTCAGCTAAAAGAACTGGAGAGCCTGGTCTCTGCAGATCAAATGACTAAAGATTCGGTGTAGCTCACCAGAGAGGTTCCTGTGCTCCCGTTTCCACTCTCCAACATCTCTGTGTGCTGTACTTTAATGTGATGCTATACACAGTGCCTGATTGCTGTGCGTTATACAAGTGTCTGTGTTTGTGAAAGAGTTAATGTGAAACAGAACAAACAGCTGAGAAAACACTTTATTAAAGCCTAAACTAAAAACAAAATGCATGAGTGTATGTATTGCTGTTACAGTATTTACTGGTCTTTCTTTACTCTGAAATCCCTGCATTTGTTGTTTGCTTAATAAACACCAATATGGAACCAAAAGTGCAATCTGTGATTTGTACCCGCTTTATTAAAGCAAGATAAACAACGAATCACTGAGCAGTTCCTTTTAAAAGCTAACAACAAAGGTTTTTGAATTGGGTAACGGAGAAAGGATAGCGGGTTTCTGCTCAGGTTTCTTCTCACTTAAAGTCTGAGTGAAAAGCTATTTGTCATCCTGTAATGAACTGATCTCTTGCAGCTTCATCTTCTTCGCCGCCGGCTCCTCTGATTGTTGATTTCTGGGTTTGCTGCTGCTGCTGCTGCTGCTGTTGTCAACTGTGATGCCGCTCAGTAGGTACCCTCCTCCTCCGCTCATGAGCAGCACTGGATGAGTCCGGTTCGGCAGCACCTTGAAGTATGACACAGTGAGATGGAAATGTCAGTTTCTCTGGTACTCAAGGCTATGCCGTAAACGTAGTTAGAGTAGCTTTTCATGATAAATTATCCTAACCAGGCAACTCTGCTGATATCCCTGAGCAGAAACGCAGCGGTTTCACAGTTAATCTGTAAGTTTAAAGTGTCAGATCTAGAAAAAGATTTATTGTGTACTGAAAACGGGTTATTAACAAACAACTAAACATAAAAGTATCTGATTTTTACTGCATTCGCTCTTTAATAAATGTATAGGAGTGTTGCTTAAGGTAATAAGAGACAATAAAAGAGATTTTCAACTTTTTGCAGACAAATCTAGTGCCTTAAGCAGTATAAGGGAGTATGGTGTGCCAAAAGGGTTATGAATGCCATCAGCTTAATGGCATGCAAAAAGGACCATAATAGCCCTCTTAATGGCTGACCAAAAGTGTCATAATATCCTCTACATAATGGCAGGCCAAAACATCGTATACTTATTGGCATGCAAAAAGGTTTAAAAAACGTCTTCTACTTAATGGTAGGCCAAAATGGTAAAAAAATTGCCCTCTATTTAACGGAAGGCCAAACTGGTCATAAGCGCCCACTGGTTAATGGTAGGCCAAAACTTCTTATACTTAATGGCAACCCAAAAGCATTACGAATGCCCTCTATTTAATAGCAAACCAGGGTAACACACACCCTCTACTTAACGGCAGGCCAAAAAAGTTTGGTTAAACTAAATATTATTTGTTTAGCATTTTATAAACTTATTTGATCAATGGAGGAATTATTTAAGAGAAAGCTAATATGTGTTGGGGTAAACCTATAAAAAAACGTATAAAAAAAGAACTCTCTGAAGGCATGCAATATGTTATTGTATAGTACATTTAATTTGTTAGGCTTTGGTCCGCTTTGAAACTTCACTGCTCATAATTTAGAGGGTGTGATCAGTCAATCATGTGTTAATAAACGCTTAACCTCTCTTTCAACTTAACCTGGATTGTGTTTGGTGGTTTGTTGATTCGGCTATTTATCGTCTCTGGCTCTGCTCTCTCAAAACAGTCAGAACACAGTCCTTCAAAGCTCCAGAAGGTGTAAGAATTATTCAGATAGAGCTACCTGATAATGCCTGAGCCAGGAATCGGTCAGCCTGAGATTGATTACTCCTCCTTGCTCCCGGAGCTGGGTGTAGCACTCAATCAATGGCTGAAATCAATCCACAACAAAGAGTTAAACTGAATACATCTATAAACTGACATGGAAACACGTTCAGGAGAGAGAAACAGAGCTTTAAAAGCTTTATTGTGTGTACCTCTCTGTACTGGCAGTATACCACAAACGGTCGGGAAGGAGCTACAAACTTCAGGAGAGTCGTTACGAGAGGGCAGGGGTGAAACCGACTGGCAATAACCAGCCTGAAACAGAGCACACGGAACGGTTCAGACCCAAACTCAGCCTAATACCGAATGCTACGAGTGTACGTGTTCAAGCCCGCGAGTTCACTCAGAGGAAAATGCGTCAGAAATATTGAATAAAGCTTCAAAACTCATGCAGTCAATATTTCCAGCCTCAGTATTGATGAGGTCTGTCCTCATCATCTTCCTTCACAGCACACAAAGAGATCAGTCTATAACAGATCTGAATGATGTATTAACTGCAGCTGGAACACGTTCTGTGAGCTTTACAGCTAAATCAATACGAGGGAGCGTACCCATCAGCGTTCTTGTCCTGCAGCAGAGCTGCTACCGAGAGCAGCTTCTTTCTCTTCTCCTCCATCTTTA
The DNA here is from genome assembly GCA_900490495.1 of Danionella dracula. NCBI lineage: Eukaryota > Metazoa > Chordata > Actinopteri > Cypriniformes > Danionidae > Danionella > Danionella dracula. The sequence goes on along the minus strand of UELW01000001.1, from coordinate 21,267,698 downwards.
ACCTCTTCTCTCCAGCCTTCAGTAAAATATGCAGATGGTTATTAACATAGTCCAGTAGTTCTCAAACTTTTTTCACCAAGTACCACCTCGGACAGAATTTCGCACTCCAACTACCACCATAATGAGCAGCATTAAAATACACGACTCCGGGATAGCCACAGCGTATAGGCCTTCCTGTTCTGCTACAGTTAAGTACAGGTCAAAGCAAAGGCAATATTATTGATAACAAAAATATGTATTCATTTAGCAGCATTATACAGCCTGAGCATTAAGAATGTAGTGATTACAAACTTTAAAAGTAATAAGTTTGATGGCAAAATATCTGCTTTTTAATTCTCCTCTTTCTCTCCCTCCTCTTTCTGTCTCTCTCCTCTTCTCTCTCTGTAAATTAAGGACATGTAAACGTTATTAGCTCTGCTTTCAGTTGCTCTCAATATAATCACAAGATCTTTAAAGAGTTATAATAACGATGAATGTGAGGCTGTTAGTTAGAATTATGACCTTCAGATATTCATCTCAGATGTTTGGTTTCTTCAGATCTGCAGCGGGGTGATCACTACAAGTGATGGTCGTTTTTTTTTTAATTAATATGGAATTTATTTATTTATGTATTTTATTAGTCAGCCCATTTTTAGTTGCTAATTATTCAGCATTTTTGTTAATCTTGAATTTATTTATTTATTTATGTCCTATTAGTCAGCACTTTTTTTTGTTAAAATCTGTCAACATTTTTTGTTAATCTGGAATTTATTTATTTATGTCTTTTATAAGTGTTTTTTTGTTTCTTATTAATCTGCCTTTTTTTAACACTTTGTTCTAACATATTAACTCAATTTCAGATTATTCAGTGATGTTTCGGCCCCTTATTACTCTATGATTATTCTTTTTCCCGCAATCAGTTGACTATTATTTTTTCCACGATTAGCTAATTATTTGTTTTCACCCGCAAAAAGTCTCTGATTATTTTTTCCCTTCAGTGAGCATTTTATTTTACTAATTGCTGATTATTTACCCAATTTAATGAGAAGACTCATTAAAATAAAAATGCTCTCACTTGCTCCTCTTTCAAAAGGTAAGTCTATTCACTTTCCTTAAGAGTAAAAATAATTTATTTATTGCTTATCTTTGTTTTTAAAAACAAGTAGATTTCCACATTTCAATCATATTTTATAATTTAATAACGGGATAACACATTTTATTGTTCTGGTACCCTGGATGCTGTAAATAAATTGAATTCTGCCTCTTGGCTCGTACCCGCTGCTCTCTCAGTCGCTCTCTCTCTGCTCTCCTCATCTCCTCCTGAGGGTCCACCGTCTCCTCCATTCTCTCCTCCTCTGGGTTCTTCTTCTCAGCCTCAGATCTCCTGCTTTTCTTCTCCTCCTCCTCCTCCGCTGCATCCTCGGATCTCTTCTCCTCCTCCAGGCCTCTCTGGTTCAGATCCAGTGCCCCGGCCAGCAGAGCATTGACTTTGTTCAGAGGAAACTCGTGAAGGGTTTGATGGAAGTGTGAGGGGAAGCCGAAGCTCTCCATGCCCGCTCTTGTAGGGCCTCCTCCGGGGAACATCTGAACCACCGAGCCATACCCTGAGGGACAAGCGCAGCCAGACCGTTCAACCTGGCTCATGTTTGCTTGTTCATCATTAACAAGTGATTAAAACAGTTTTAGTTTCTAGTCTATAAAAAGGTGCTATTCTCTACAAAGATGCATAATATGTTAAGATTGTATCCTGAAGAAAAATGTTAAAAAAGTAAGTTTTAATGTAAAATAACTTAAGATATTACAAAACAAAAAGGACAGAAAATTGAATATGTTACGTAGAATCGTTAACCCCCCACAGAAAGACACAGCATTAACATACTTTGTGTTGAAATCGCTCATAAAGACCTCTAAAGTTACAGGAATGAAGGCCACAACCTCTTACTTAATAGTGATCATCGAACGAGAATTAAAAAGTATTAAAACATTCTTTCGGAAGCTTTCAGTACCTCCCATCCTCTCCATCACAGAGCCCAGCACCAGCCCGGCGCACGTCTCAAACACGATGATCTTACCGCCAGCGTGGATGTTCCCCAGCGTCAGCATCTGAGCCAGGGTGTCGAAGCGCAGATGGCTGTAAGACAGCAAAATACTCATCAATGAAGAAACCATGTATATCTCATGTATCTTTGATAAAAATGTCCAGACTTCTACACCAAAACTTATGAAAAATGATGGTTCCACACACTTCTTATTTTTTGCACATTTTATTTTTCTGCACATTTTAATTTCATTTTATTTCTGCTTACTTCATTTTTCAGCAAATTTAATTTTTCTGCACATCTTATTTTTTCCACACAGTTTTTTGTACACTTAATTTTTCACTTTTCTGAATATCTTATTTTTGCTCCACACTGTTTTGCACCTCTTAGGTATGCATAAAAATGAAATGTGCAAAAATACAAATTTTATGCACACTTGATTTTTGCACATTTAATTGTTCTGTAATCTTTTTTTGGAGGGACACGTAATTTTATTAATATTTTATATTTTTTTCCTTGCACCAGCCCTTTTGCACACTTTCATTTTTCAAATATTTTTCCTGAATGTAAACTCTTACTAGATTTATTTTTTACCCTTTTACAATGAGCCATTTTTACAATACCGCAGTTCATTGACCCCTCAGATTGACCTATTTTAGAATGTACATGTTTTGCAAAACTCCGAGCTAATTTCAGAGAGTCTCCCCCACCAATGTTGATTGACATGCATGAATAACCGAACCCCTCGCACCAGTCCTGTTTGCCTTTTCACGTTACATCCGGCAATGTTTAGACACAGGTGGAAGCGATGCCTCTAAAGAAGCATCCCTGTAGCTTGACTCAAGACCCTTCATTGTTCCCAGCGAAAGAGAAATTAAGGAAAACAGCTTGAATTTTGTTTTCGGAGTCGTTCTCACATCACCCAAAAAGCTGCACACCGTTTCACACGCACCATATTTTCCCGGGTTCCCTGCCGTGGTACATCATCGCTAGCAGCCGGGCACTGGGTTTCAAGATCGTGACATCGCTCTCATACCTGCACACAGGACGACGAATTAAAAAAATCGTAAACATATAAAACAGCGGTCGAGTTGGAACACACTTCTTCTTTTTCTTCTTGATGTATTTCTCCTGAGCAAATTCGGTTTTATCTTTGAAGGTCGTACTGTTGTCTATGAGCTGCTGAACAATCTCCTGAAACACACACAAGAGGACTGTCAATGAACACCTTTCACACAGGCAGGAACAACATCAGGCTTCTCAAAATCTCAGCATCACTGAGCAGCTTCGCTCTGAATAATCTCTAACCCTCAGAGCGGGGCTGAGCGAAAGCTTTAAAATACAGAAGCAGTTAAAGTGCAACAGCATGGAGCAGCAGAAAATTTAGGAACATTAAAAGAGAATTTCCAACTACTTAGGTATATCCTCCTGAGACCCAGCGAATTAATTTATGCCCTCTGTAACAGACACTTGTTTTTGGTTTATATATTTTGACTCATTTGAGATACCCTACTAAGGCCTGGTGTGCTCAATAGTGGACATCCTAACCTTTACATTGATATCTCACGTGTTTGTGTGCGACTAAACTGCTCTAAATAGGCAGGAAATCCCCAAAACAAGTACATTTGAAGATATTTTTTCCTTGGGTCACAGGAGGATATTCAGCATTCACTGCTGCCCCCTGGCGGGCAAGATCACAAATACATCTTTCATTAATTTTACTGGGAGACGTATGAATAAATCCCTACAATAATCACATTTAGAAATTGAAAACTGTTTCTCCACAGGCACAAACAGCTCCCTACCTGTCCCTTCAGGCCTTGCTCTTTCAGCGTCTCTATATCATCTCTGGTCAGCTTCTGAGACCTGCCGTCGTCCACGATGTGTCGGTTATCCTGACCCGCCTCTTTGGGATCTGTGACAGATAAACACACGTACACAAAGGTTTGGTATGTCAAAAATCATACACTCACACATACACAAATCATAAATCCAGGAGCACATTATCACCAGGGTTGCATTATTTCGCTCATTTTCTGCAAGCTCTGATCAGAAAAGCGCAATCCACCGCTAGCCAAAGATTCAGTAAAAAATAACTAAACAACTTGTGAGATCCTCTCATATCTTTATTACATTGTATTCTGGTTGAAAACCTGGAGAAAGCTTGGTTGTCAAAGCCATTTTATTTTTTTAACACTTTTAAAAACAATAAGGGTTTACCCAAGTGCTGTACTTGTCAAGACATCAGATCGTTCATGTGTGGAAAGAATAAAAATCTATTAAAACACAGAATGTATATAGTTATAAGAGAACAGTTACTAGTACTCGTAAAAAGGTTAAAACTGCACTTGAGACCCATGTGAATGAGTCATGATAAAGCTAAAAATATATTCCAGGTGACAATTTAAAAACAGCTGTTTAAATTAGGCACTTCATTCAATAAAAGCTTTTATTTTTCCAAACATTTTCAGGCTGTGCAATCAGCTCTGTATTGGCTGCAGCATTTTTAGAAATAATTACACCAACAGAAGAAATTTTAGCAGAACGTCTCTATTGATGAACATCTGGTGCTGTAACAGTATGACTTGTGGGAAATTCTGCTTTCTCTTTTGATTGTTAAAGTTTTTTTCAGTTTTTTTTATTGTTGTACTTGTATTGTAACCACACCTCCTCTTGATATTTACAGAGTGAAGTCTGCAGCATGTCATACATGTGTTCTTATCAATAATGTATGCTTTTTTACACTCCGCTGAACTGAACGGTTGGAGGTGGAGACCCTATGATGCGCTTAAATTGCAGAAGTAAATATGAATATATGCCATTTCAGACTTTTTTTAAATAGATTTCGCTACTCCACAGCTTATATATAGCTGAGTGAAAAAGATTAAATATTTATGTTCAATTATGGCCATCAAACTGCTTTAGTGTATGGATGAATTTCGTTTTGTTTTGTAACAAATACCTAAAGAGTCTCCAGCAGACTTTTCAGCTTTGAGCTTGAGAGAACCGCCGGCGTGGATTTCAAACTTGCTCCCGAAAAGCTGGCCAACAGCACCATCCATGAAAAACCACTGCTTCTCAAAAACCACTTTCCTAGAACAGAGATAAACATGCAAATGAAAGCAGCAAATGTAATGGAAAAATTGTTCAATTAATAAAACGGTCTGATTCTAACCATAATAAAAAATACTGATTAATTACGATTATATAGAGCTTTTCTCGACACTCAAAGTGCATAGCATCTTTAAGGAGGGGGTCTCCGAGTCCACCATCTGGACGATGTGATGGTTGCCATTCTGTACCAGAACACTCACCACACACCAGCTAATGGTGGACAGGAGCCAATCAGAAGGATGCATTTGTAATTTTCTTTAGTGGATCATAAAAAAACGTTCTATAAAATAGAAATGTTAACGTATGTGATGAAACAAGAGACAAATACAATGCATCTTTAAAAATCTGTAATATGTTCAAATTTATTGGTTTGTTTACTCGTTAACCACTCTCTGAGAAATTCAAAGGCACACAGAAAAAACAAATCAAAGGTAAGAAAAACTTTTATTATTATGAGGTTTACTGAGATGATTTCATGACCAAATATCTATTACTTTAAGACCATGTAAGTGTAAACAGAGCTTACAAATTATTAGTATAGCTCTGTCTAATATAAGTTATGAAAAAGCAAAAAGCACACGTTTAAATGTTTATTTAATCGAACAGCACCATTTATTTTATTCTGTTATTAATTTATACTGTACAGAAAACATAAAGACATTCAGAGGAAAGCCTAACTTAAACATTAAATGTTTGTTGCACTCAAATAATTGTTACACTCACTTTTTATTCTCGATCTGAACCGATTTGAAGACGTCTCCTCTCTTGAGCACAACATAGTCTCCATAACCCATTCTGCTCTCCGCATCGATATCATTCGCACTTTCCTCCATTACATGAATACACCCAGAACTGGCGTTTTTAGAAATAGATTTACGCGTGTACAAAACTCAAATAATAACTGTTAATACTTGTTGACCAAACAGAATAGTGCTGTGCTTCTCCACGCTTGTTTTCGATAACTTCCTGTTTGGAAAGGACGATCAGTCGAGCACAGAGGCAGTCAGCCAAGAGACATCATACACAGATAGACTCAAGTTTTACCCAAGGATAAACTAATAAAATATAAGGTTTATAAATCTTTGGAATCCACGATGGTTATTTAATCAGTCGCTCAGAACATATAGATAACTCTTTAGCTGATAAAAAAGTGTTTCCATGCTAGAATTCATTATGTAAACATTGCTAATGTTAGCATTCATGACGTTAAATTCGCACTTCCTCACATTTCAATTCACAATTTAAAACAAAAAAACGCTTTAGTGCGAGCATAGCGTCTCTCTTCTTGAGTTTTCAAGGGAGAAAACCATTTAAATCTCTCACAAAATTTCATATAGACTTGGAAATTTGTCAAGTTATTCATGAAAGCATAGAACAAAAGCAAACTAATTAAAAGTTAATAGAAAATATTTCTCATTTGATGGCCTTAATGTGTTTCTAGTGTTTAAAAAAAGAAAACTTTAGATACATTAAGAGAAAACACAACACACATATTCCAATTCTGAAGCATTGGGCAAAACTGCGCACCCTCTTTCAATTTCTTGTCATTTCACTTATAACAAATTGCACACAGTTTGAGTTGAATTCTCACATATACATTCATGAAAAATTCCATTTATTTTCTTTTCAAGAGAACATGATTGATATTAGCCTTAAAAAAATTATCAAAAGATTTGTTGATGGTACACCATTTCAAAGAACCTACATAAAATAGTTAAAAGTTAAAGTTTGTCATTTGTCAGAACCAGTGTTGATAGTGATAGCGTAAAACAAATAAACTACAACACTATTAGCATCCTAATAGTCCTCATTTTGATAACGCCTGCTGATTGGCTCCAAGTTTAACTGCATCACTTACAAAAACACAATTTAAAATGTGCATTGGAAACTAGTTTAAATACACTACTCAAATCTGGAAAGAAAATAAATTTCAAAATATCAAGAGACAATAATCGTGTACATGTCAGTACAATTAAAAACAAATGCTAAAAATAATTGCTTCAATCTTGTCCTCCAGTGAGTTTGTGGAAAAGTTCTTCATCTAAAGTTTCATTCTGGTCCTTTGAGCGTGTGGAGAGGAAAATGTATCCTCCGATGTACTCGTGAACTACTTTACAATCGCAGCTTTGGCAGGCGAACGCAATCCAGATGTTCTGATCAAACTCGATGGTCACCTGTGACACAGAAACACATTTGCACGTCAAACCAACATGGGAGACTTCTGATCCTGATCGAAGTTAGTGTTAAAGGGTTGTGTTACAGCAATTTCAGAGGTGCCAAATAAACCTTACATTATCAGACTGTGGGTCTCTTATTAAAACATATTAATAAACAGGTAAAGTTTGCAAGTTAGATTGAGTCTTCACTGACCTGTCGGATCTCCCAGTTGACGTTCCACTGCTTCATGTTGGAGAATCTCCAGGTGGTGACTGGTAAACCTGTCGACATGTCGATGCGGATCAGCCGGTTATAGGAAATCCCAAGAATCTCATCCTTCTTGCTTCCTCTGAATCTACAACACATAAACACATAAAATTTAGCTTTTATTTGTACAATATTTGTTAAAGCTGAAAACACACATTTAATAGTTCAAAACGGTCCTGATCCAGTCTTTAGTTGAGGAGAGTTACCTGACGATGTAATACTTGATGCCAAACTCTGGTAGTGACTGCCAGGCCTGAATGAATCGCATCTTTGCCTCCATGAGGGAGAGCTGAGAGACATTGTGATGCGCCTCCAGGATTCGTGTGGTCAGCTGCGTTGGGGAGAAATAAGATGCTCAACTATGGTGTGAATTCACTAAAACCAGATACAAACACAGAAAAAGCAGGGAGTACAACAGAAAAAATTAAGTGTAAAGGTCTCCACACACCTATGCGTATAGTCAGTTGCGAAATGACGCGTATGTATGTACCTTGAGCCCAAAATAATGGACATGAACGAGAGCCAACACATCTGGCCAACGGATCAGTGCGGGTGAAAAACAAGTTACACGCTGCCGTTCTGGCCTGGTTTGACGCAGTGTGTAAGTTCATGCTTGAATATTGAAACCTGTTGTGGTGATTATGGCATTTTAGTGATTTAAGTTAACATTTGTTTAATTAATTAATTTGGTATTAATCTATGAAAACTTCAACCTGGCTGACCCGAACAGCACTCTTATCTTGGAGGCTATTTTAAAAAACTGCAAGTTAACCAGTAAGAGCTTGCACAAGTCCCTGATGTCCTTGTTGCAACATGGCATACGTGCTGCACATGGCCAAACTTTGCATCTGTACAGTTCTAACAAATCATGTGAATGATAACAAGTAGAGGTATAAGTACCCCTAGTTTTTGAGACTTGGTGTGACACAGTTCGAGAGTCTGGTCTGTGGTCACCTCTGTTTGCTGTTTCTGTTTTTGTGCTCAATTAGTAAAGAGAAAGTCAGATTGAAACTCACCGTCTGTCTGAATTTCTGAGTTTACATTTGTGCTCTTGAGGGAAAAAAACTACGCTGGCTTTTTTAATCACATGTTCATAGTCTTTTTCGGAGCATAATAGAGCCACTGTGTGGCACTCGATACACTCGCGTTGACTCACGACAGTAAAAAGAGCAGAACTTTACAGAGGTGTCCATAGTTGTTTGATAAGTAAAAAAAGACTACAAAAACACAAACAAAAGGAGGAAATATGACGTATCGTATTATTGTCTTGAACTTTTCCACATCATTGTAGTCTACCTGAGCGTCATCCAAGGCAGGACTCGCAAAATTTTTTACAAATCCCAATTTTTACATTTTTAAATACCAAAAGTTTTTGATAGCCCAAAATAAATGTAGGTAGCCCAAATAAAAAAAAAAGAGATTGTTTTAATGTAGAATACTGTAAAGGAAACAAAACTTTAATCAAAAACATTTTCAAACCAAATTATAACAATTGTCATCAACATCAACTCAAAATCATCAACTCAAATATTTGGTTCTAACTGAACCGAAATTTCTATGAACTTCAAAGAAAAATGTATAACATGACTCTGCGCTTTCTTTTTGCCTCATAGTCTGACTTTTCAGATTTGTGGCAGTCTGCATTTCTTTGGCTGTCACTTCGCTACACCTTGGGATTTGGTTTCAGTAACGTTGTACCTGTTTGGTCTTGATCTTCTTGGCGTATCGAGGGGAAACAAAGCACTCGGGGTTCATCTCCATGGCCTCGAGGTCAGGGGCCGCTTGACCCGGTGGAGGAGCGAGGCTCTTCATTTGCAGGAAGGACTGGATGTTCTTAACCTCGCTGCGGTACGAGCTGTACGCCATCGTTTTGCCTTTAGATGCCAGGATACAGGCGGCTTTCCAGCGGGCGTACTGCGCCTCCTGCTCATACGAAAGAGAATTAAACTAGGTTAGAGTCTAAAACGCTGTCAAAAGTGGCACCAAAGGTAAAACTTAAGGCTCACATTCTCACAGCGGATGTAAACCTCGTTCATTCCGTCAGCGGCAGGCAGAAGTAGCTTAAGGCCGAATTTCCTCTCGGTGACGTTGACGTCAGGGATGACCTCACATCCTGTTTGGTTTCAAAAGAATGCTTTTAAGGGGTGTTTTAACCCCCAAAATAGGAAAAAATCCATATTTATTGTTTGGTTGCTCACCTCGTAGATGGAGCTGCTCAATTGGTTCTTTATTCGCAGACTCTTTGTTTTTATAATAAGAAATTGTGGTGTCTCGAAAAACGAACCAGTAATCTTTATAGGGCTTTAGTGTAAGCCGTTTGGGCCTGTAAACATCCCAAACTCAACGTCACATGGCCAAAGAAAGTAGTCTTGAGTAAATCAATACTTAACAAAAAGATTTAATTAATTATGTATTTTAATTAAGCAAAATTTACTTAAATCAGTTGTTAAAAGCATTTAGAAGTTTTAGTTTTCAATACCAAACTGTACTATAGAAGAATTAGTAAGAAATTACAAACCGGAACAGCTTAAGTGTATCTTCCAGCTTTGGAATGTCAGTTATATCCTCCTGAAACACAAAGCAAAAACGTTTCTTGCAATGTTTATTGCATCCTGAGGCTCAAGCTGAAGATCTGTTAATAAATTAGAGAGGGAGTTCATACATGCTTATTCAAGCCTGTGTACGCTAATATTATGCTTATCAATACGCAATCAATCATGCTGTTCATGCAATAATTCATGTTATCACTATGCTAACTCATGCAAATTCACACTATGCAAATTAATGCAAGCACCATTATAATCACATGTGAAATCATGATAATTAAATCTAACAATGTTAATTATACTAGCACCAAGGTAAAGCATGATAAATCATGCTAATGAATACCATTGACTGTATATAACATGGGCATGCTCGAAATCGAGGTGGGACATGGCCATGGGGAAGGCATCTGATTGGTTGAAAGTTAAATTTTTATATATCTTAAACAAACTTATTTTTAAATAATTCACCTTTCTCAGAGTGTTCATGAAGGTCAAAACTAGTCATCTGAAATCAACAAACCTGATGGAGCCAGGGGTGAAGCATGTTTTAACATTGGAGTGAATGAGAACCTGCTCCCTTTTGGAGTCAGCCTCTACAGGCCACTCGAGGAGCTGCAGTTCAGTCGCTTACTGTTACGCTTCAAGGAGGAGGTTGCCTCGCAATTCAAACCAACATAATGCTAATGCATGTTCGCACCATGACAATTACTTGATAAATCATGTGGACAATGCTCATTTATACTAGCACCATGCCCCTTACATGCCAAATCATTCAAAAACCTTGCTAAATCATACTAAGATCCTGCTAGCTTTCTCATTCATACTAGAACCATGCTATTGCTTTTTAACACGTTTACTAGAACAAAATTGAAAATAAAAATATTATATGCCTATTTAGTTATTAAACAAAAAGTTCTAAATAAGTTCCCAAAAAAAGCTGGTTTAAGGCTAATTATTTACTGATCAAACTCAAAAAAACCTTTTTATTGATTTTGTTTTATTTATGATTTTTTTTACTACGGTTTGATACACGCTACCAACATCTAACAGCTGCTGTTTCCTGGAAATGAAAGTTCTTCCATGTTACATCACTTATTTAGATTAAAGTCATAGAATCCCCAATGCTACTTTTGATTGTGTAATATGTGAGGAGATACCAGGATCTTATCTGCGTTTCGTCCTTCCAGGGTGGACTCCAGGTTGGAGAGCGCTGCCTCCACTTCGTCGATCTCTGGTTCGTTGTCACTGGACAGCGGCTCAGTTGACAAGGTCAGCTTGCAGATGTGATACTACAAAACCAAGTTAATTTCACCCATTGACTGTATATGGCATGGACAGAGTGTTTGTGACATTAGCCTTAGGGTTCTGGTAAAGTCAAATGAAGCCAGTGCTCGAAAATGCATCCTCAAAGTCGCCTGATTGGGCATAAGGTTTAATTTGTATATATCTTTAAAAAAACAATTTAAAAACAATTCACCCCCTCAGAGTATTCATGAAGATCAGAACTAGCGATCTGTATCAACAAACCTAGTGGAGCCAGGGGTGGAAACATGTTTTTCAACCCCAAATTTGTTCAGTTTTAGCATCAAAGTGAATGAAAACTTGCTCCCTATTGGAATCAGCCTCAAGTGGCTGCCCAGGGAACTGCTGTTCAGTCACTTCTTGTCAAGCTTCAAGAGGGAAAGCAGGAAGTTGCCCCTTGATTTCACCACATGCTCGCACAGTAAAACAGTATCTTGTGTTAGCTCTGGAATGTCACACTTTGTTCCCAGAGTAAGATAATCTCAAAGCTTTAGGCTGAAAATTAACACCTTTCACATGAAACACAGTATTTTAACAGAGCATACTTGTCAGATGAGCAAAGCAGGATAACCCATAGATGGCCCTCTCCACTCAAAAATGTATTTTCAAAATTGTATCTACATTTTAATGTCTGATATATAAATATAGGGCAGGTGTAAAATATATGGTGCTTATGACCACTTCTAAATTAGTCAACTTGAGAAAAGAAAAATAACACAAAAAACCTGGAAGCTTAAGCATAATGAGACAAAATAACTTAATGTTATTTTTTAGGGGTTGACCCTTTAATAATCTTTGCTGACCAATGCTTCACAACACTCCCTGTTAAAGAAGTTTTTACTGAAGTCTGGAGCGAGTACCTGCAGGGAGGCGAACATAAGCATCTCTTCCTCAGTGCAGTCGATCTCTTCCAGCAGGATGGCCCATCTGGCCTGTTCATACAGCTGTGTGATCCTCACTGCGTCGTACTGGAGCAAGCAAAAAAACAAACAAACATTAAAAACATTGGCGCATTACTGTGAGGTACCTGGAGAAAGTGAACTTCCAGCGTGGTAAAGAGAAGCACTGATGCGTTATACAGGTATGCACCCACATAACAAGAAAAGTCTATTAATTTTAATGATTCAGTTTACATAATTTAACTTGTGTGCTATATTGGTTCACTACACACATGTGTGTGTGTGTGTGTGTGTATATATATATATATATATATATATATATATATATATATATATATATATATATACACTTTTTTGTTGAAAGATCGTTTACCGAACCAAACGTTCATAGATATTACATCCAAATGTGAGTTAATGGAGCTTGTATTTTGTTTATAATCACGTGCGTGATACGATTTGCGCTAACAGACACAGAACCACACGTGCAAAAAATCAAACTGTGACCTGAGTACCTGAAAACAAAACCCTCTCTAGCGAGGGGGGGAGGGACTAACTTGCTCACCCCATAATTCCTCTCTCTCAAATATTTCTCCCTTGCTCGCTTTCAATCTTAACCTCCTCGTGCATGACTCATTCCTGCGCTCGAGGGAATTTGATTTTATCCAAGATTGGGCAGGACCCTTATTTTCCAGAAGTCAGCCTGTCTGTCAGTCAGTTTAACGCTAGTCTCTTCCAACAAAGATATTAACCTACTTATAAAGATTATTTAATCAAGCAACAATGACAAGCCAAATAGATTTCCAAATATTACAATAAAAACAGGAAGGATGACTACAAAAACATAATAAATCTGAAAAAAATCTTGTTTTTTTTGTTATCAACAACACCCATTCCAATAATGGCATGGAGTTGACCTCATAGTAAATCAGTTCACTAGAGGGCAGCAGACTCCTCGCCCCTGAAGTTATATCGGTTTCTTTTTCTTTCCCCCTTGGCGCACTCTACTGATGGCCAATCACCCTGTGCCTGGCTGCAAGCGCCTCTGCCAGTTTGGGTCTTCAAGCAGCGAAAGTGTGCTCTCTGTTGGTTTCTAGGTGGTGTGATATTGTAAACCAAGTGTTAGATCAATGAGATCCAAGTGCTGCTTCTGTGAGAGTGTTTTGTGTGTCTTGTTTGATTATTGTGTTAGTGTAGTTTAGTTTTAATATGCACCATACACAGTGATCCTCTGTTAAACACACTAGGAAGTATTCAGAGACAGCATTCTTTTTCTATATGTTTTCAGCGAGTGTACAGTGTCGTACTTGCTTAAGATTTTGGTTTATATTTATTTTAAACTAGGTAAGTGGTTGGGGCTCAGATACTCTCTTCTGGCTTTATTAATTTGCTTGTTTCATACGCTGTTCTTGTAATTTTGATTTATTAGGGGCTCAGAGCACTTGCCCTGAAGCAGGAGGTTCCTGTAAAATTGTATTTATTTTTTATCATTGTATAATAGCTGAACTGCAAATTTTTGGTTTATTGCTGCCTACATTTGGTTTGTGTTATTGTGAAATTGTTGTGGTTCCATCTTATCTCAACAACATTCGATCTCTAGGTCATAACAATATATATGTATGTATAACAAGTACGCTACTGAAATACATTTTTTCAAATTCATTTATTCGATGAATAAAAAATAGGATTTCCACTTCTCAACATACTCTCTATTCTACTTTTATGTTTGGATCTCTAATAAAATACGACCTTAAACAGTCTGAAATAAATAGAAACAGGAGACTGATGAGGAAGGAATGCGAGGGAACTGATCGCTGCCTGGTACGCCACAAACACTGTGATCCCAGCAGCTCAAACTTTAAGCATAATTAACTGCATATTTAAAAAAAACATTGAAAATTTGAAGACGTAGATGTTTTTTGTCAAGTTCTGTTTATATAAAAAAAATTTTTTTTAGTTTTAGCCCATTCTTGTACGTTTACCAAATGAGGCCCCCAAGCACTTACAAAAAAGTAAAATAGGTTCAATAAAAGCACGATAAAGCGGTTGGTGAAATTCTCAGTATTTACAATTTGGTTTTAGAAACAAAAAAAGAAAAAAAATTTCCTTGATTGATTGATTTGGAACATAAAACGAAAATATAAAAGGATTGCATTTTCCCTGATTTTTCATTTAATTTCTGCGTTTGAAAAAATTAAGAATGCAAAAAAAAAAAAAAAAACTAGTCATTATTTAGTTTGTGAGAAACCGGACTCGTGCTTCTGAGATCTGACAGTGGAAACCCATCTTTGAAAGCTTGTACAAAAGTTTTATGATTGTGTGCACAAGGTTTGTCATCTGAAGCCTTCAGATAGTTCCTGTTAAGATATTATGGAGAAGAGAGAGGGTTTTCCGCAAGAAAGATTCAGAATTCCTGCCCTAATTTCATGAGATTTAACAGCTGAATCCTCAGAGGAGCTCTTTTAATGATGACGCATGCATTTCTTCCTTTGATTTTAATCGAGCCATGAGCTTTGGATCACAACAGGCACTGTGAACCGCTCCCTTTTACTCTGTGCTTCACCTTTGGGTTGAGGTCGAAGAAGCAGTGGTACTTGAATCGCAGAAGGATTTTGTCGTTTTCTTGCACGCCCTGCTCCATCAGAGACCGCGACGAGTCCAGCCACCTGAAGAGAAACACACAGAGACAGAGAAAATGCTAGATCAGGGGTCTCAAACTCAATTCCTGGAGGGCAGCAAGCCCTGCAGGTGTTTTTTTTCCCAACCCTGTTTCAGGAGACACACCAGTAGCTTTAACAAAAATCAGAGGAGCTTAATCAGTAGATTCATGTGTGTTTGGATAAGGTTGGAGCAAAATTACGCAGGACTGCATTCCTTCAGGAATCGAGTTTGAGACCCCTGCACTAGATTATATCACAGAGAAAATTAGGAATATACTTAATTTCAGAATTAATCTAAAGGAACCCTTGGAGACCAGGCATTTGAAGGAAGGTTACTCCAAATCTGGTCCTGGAGGACATTTTTCATTCAACCATCATGAAACACACCTGATCTGACTATTTAAGATCCTCTTGGCTTGTCTACAACTAGAAAAGTATGCATGCTGGAGCAAGGTTGCAGCTATAATGTGCAGAACTGCGGCCTTCAGAATCAAATTTGGGATTTAAAGAAAGAATAAAGAATTTAACGGTATTATCAACTGAGATGCCTCAGGGGAACGTGCCTGCTTTTTTTGTTATCCCTCTGGTGGTTTTAGAGGATATCGCATGCCTGGTAAAATGCAATGATTGATTGGAAAACAGTGTGTTTGTGTGTTTTGTAATTATCTTACAAAAATATGATGGGATTTCAACAAATGTAAAAATCTGGAAGGGGATGAAAAAATTTTTTTAGATGTAAAAATTCCATAATTCATTTAACTGGCCCCTTATGAACAGTTCAAAGTATAACATAGCAGTTAATGACCCCTTTATTTAAGCGTTAATTAGAACATGCATGAACATCTGAATGCAAGCCAAACCCGCGTAACACTCATGCAGCACACTTGTTCTCACCCAGAGTTAATAGCAGCCTTGTCCTCCAAACTCAGCGGCTTGTAGAGTTTGCTCAGCTCCTCCGGGGGCAGGTTTGGCTGGCAGGAGCTCAGAGGACTCTCCCCATACCACAAGCTGGTGGAGGACACTGGAGAGCCGCTCTCAGGGTCGTACATGGGGGTGCTCGTCTTGCTGTACATACCCAGCGCTCCTGAGCTCAGGAGAATGAAGGGTTAAGAGTTGTGTCCTCTCTACCCCATCTTCTCTCTCCTCAATCCCTTTCTCTCTACACCACCCCCCCCCCCAATTCTACCCATCTTTCAGTCTCACTCATCTTTATCTCTTATTTATCTATTCCACATCTCAGCTCTGATCTCTCCCCATCCCTCCCCTCCCATCTCTCTCTACCATTTTTTCCCATCTTTCTGTCTCACTCATCTTCCCCCACATCTCTGTACCCTATCTCTCTCCCTCCCCCATCTTTTTCCCTATTATCCCATCTCTATCTCTTCTCCATATAATTTTCTCCCTCTAATGTCTTTCGCATCTCTCTCATTCACCCCCCCCTTATCTGCCTCTCCCCATCTCCCTCTCCTTCTCTCTTCCCTAACCTCTCCCTTTCCTCATGTCTTTCTCTTTTGCTGATCTCTTTCTACCTCCCTCCCTTCCATCTATATCTCCCTCTCCTCCCCAATATTTCTCTCTCATTCATCTCTTTCTTCTCCTCATCTACCTCTCCTCATCTCTCTTTTTCTCTCTCTACCCATCTTCTTCTACCATCTCTTTCGCATCTCTCTCACCTCTCCCCACTCCTCCACTTCCCTCTTTGATCATCTCTCTTTCTCCCTCCCATCTCTTCTCACTTTCCCCATCTCTCTCTCTAATATAAATGATAAGTCGGTTTCAATTCACAGACTGCTTTGCACCAATAGCATGAATCATCTGCATATCTCATTTTTAGGTTTATTTGGAAAAACGTCGATCTTTGAAATCTGAACTAAGGTAATTAATACTTTTCAACTATTTGAGTGCTTAAAAACTATTTTTCCAACAATAATCAGACAGTAAAATTTGCTGATATTTTTTTCAATAAATCAATTACTTTTTTGATGAAAATGGCAGCTTTTATAAAAATGAGCTAAACTGCACAATGTGTTTTTTTCTATAACAATGTATTCTTGATGATCGAGATCTTTTCCAGAACTTAAGCAGTTTCTTTTGAGAATAGAGCACTTACCGTTTTATTAAATAATAACAACTCTTAGAATGTGTTTAACTCTTATAATTAAATAGAAAAGTGTACCTCCAGTGACATCGATGTTTAAAATCTCATCAGCAGTTGATTCAGTTCCTTTATCCTTTTTCTTTTTCTTCCTTGGTTCGTCTGGTGGCTTCAAGAGAGAAAGTTCTTCTGATCTTCTGATGTCTTAGAGTAGAGAAAGAAAACATCTTAAGATCTTAAGAAAAGAAAAAAAAAACCACCAATTATTCATTGCTTGTACTGTAAACTATGTTTTGGCTAGATATTTCTCAATTTCATTTCCCTCTTCTCTCCCTCTCTCCCCCCCCCCCCCTTTCTCTCACTCTGAAGAGAAGGTCTCTCTTCATCCTCTCTTTTCTCTCACTCCCTCTTCATCTCTCCTCTTTTCTCTGGTAGAGTAATATTTTAAAAAGTAATGAATTAGTTACTTTTAACAGTAATTATTACTTTTTAACACAAGTAACTAATAAAGGAACTCAGTTCCTTTTTGAGTCAAGTGACTAGTAAATGTAACAAGTTACTAATTTTTAGTAATTAGCACAACACTGGTCAAAACCCACACCATAATCTATGACGGTGAGTGTAACAGAACACTTCTGGCTTTCTTAACAGGCATAACACAGAAAACAAAACAAGCACCATTACACACTATCTATGAATGCCAACTCAAACAAACTGATAAAATCATTATAATCATGCACATATTGTGCAGCGATGACATCACCAAGACACTCCTCCAAATGAAGCAGCGCAGTTGCAAGCACACTTCACTTTTAATGTTAACAACTTCCATTTCTCTTCAACGCGGAATTTAAGCAACGCGGCAGATTGTCTGCACTATAGAAAGGTTGTGAAAAGTAACGAGATCCATTTATGTGATCTCACATGTGTTGCTAAGGGGTAAGATGAAAATGAAAAATGTGAAGATAGGTTGGGTATTTTTACAAGACTAATGTGTAAAACCTTATATCTAAGTAATTCAATCCACATTAAGTTACAAAACAGGCCCAAACTAACCAAGAATTTCCACATTTTATTTTTTTTTGCAAATTTAATTGTCTACTGTTTCTATCACCAATTAAACATAATATGTATTGAATTAATGAATAAAATGTATTATACATTTTCCCCACCAGTGTATCTGCTCTGTACTAACGGGCTGATAAATGGTAATTAAACTATTTAATAAACTCACTATTTTAAAGCATTAATGTTGCAATTTCTTTACTTGATTCAACCTTCTTATTTAAATAAATCTGTACAATCATTGTTTGATTTAAGCAGTGATATCAATAGATATCAGATTTTAGATAGACATATTTATTTATGGGTCTGTGGTATTTTAATCATAGTTTCTATAATCTATGTCTGGATCTATAATCACTGTATTTTAAAGGGTCCAAAGTAACAACCGAGTATTTTCATTGTAGCAATTTTACTGTATTAACTAATACCTGAGTCTCTTAATATTAGCCACCCCAAGAATTTACATGGCCACCCCAATTTAAATTTCTACTCTACTTTTCAGTGACCTGAAGAAAACGGATCTCTTACTGAGTGCCCTGCAGACATGCAAGACGGTGGTGAAGACGGCGCAGGAGAAGCTGACCGGCACGCGTATGCTCTTCATGTTGGGCAGCTGGATGCAGAGCGGCTTGTGCTGCGGGGTGTAGCGCAGGTCAGCGTCCGCCTGCACGCCACACTTATCCAGCGTCCAGTGAGTCTTCAGCAGCCAGCAGCTCTTCTGCTCCCACCACAGAGCATGATCCGACCAGTCCTGAGGAGCCTCTGATCAACACAACACAGAGTTACATTTCAGAAACTGTTCGCTCATTGAGCGCTAGAATATATGGATAATTCCAATGCTAATTCATTCATCTCGTGGCAACCCAATACCAAAAATGGCAATTAAATATAAAATTATTTCACTTTTGGCTGCATCTGAATTAGGGATCCACCAGACATTGGTGGAAAAAGGACCCTTTCAGGTCTGATTTATTTTCAGAGTTCAGAAAAACTTTTAAAATATTTGTAGTTTACAATTTCAAGAGACATCAATCCAAAAATATAGAAATTAGAAAGAAAAAAAACAAACAAAAAAAACCTTTTTGTTCATCCAAATGTTTAATTTGATATACATGTGAAATAAAAAAACAGGCATTTTCCAGAAAAAAACATAAAAATGTTAAAGTGCTTCTGACTATTGTGATTGACGAGGGGTTTGAAAGGGTTCATTTCCTTTCTTTTCGCTGGATCATCATTATTTTTTACTCATAAGAAGAGTCTGCTTTTAAATATAGAGGATCACTTTACTTTAGACCAAATCTAAACACCTACTCAAAAACATAGAAGTACATCAAAAACAACGACTTAATTATAGCAATGCAATGAAATGTAATCGACTACTTTCCACTCGGGTTGTGGGACGTCAACCAATTTGGAATCGTATGATGTCTAATAAAAAACATTGCGATGAGGCTGAGAGGGGTGATTGTTGTATTGTATAATTGTTGTATTTTATAATTATTTCATAAGGAATAAATCATTTGAAGCCTGCTTGCATGAACTTTTTACCAATAACAAAACAATAAAATAAATAATTATAAGTTACAGTGAAATGACCACCCTTCAATCACTTTGTACGCAGGACTTTTCCATGAATTGGCAGAGTGACCTGTGTCAAAATAATGGCGTAGAGGATTTTGGTTGGTAAAAAAAGATACATTAACGTCTGCTTTCTTTGCTTGACCAAGAGACCTTTGAACCCGTTGACAAACAACACTCCCGTACAATGCCACGTAGAGCAAACATGGGTGAGGCCAGCATTTCAGGCTGGATAATACAGTTTAGTTCTCCTTTAGGACATTGATTTGAAACCAAAAATGATTTCTTTTGTCACGAATGCGATTCGATTTTATGATGCAGCACTGTTCGCTCTCTTCTGGTGTTTCTTGTTTATAAAAATTAAAGGTGGAGTCTGTAAGAATTGAACCAAACGTAATCAAAAGAGGTTGATTGTGTGTCAAAATTACGGCTGCAACAATTAATCAAATTATTCAAAACTATTATTATAATACTTCCTATATTAAACTGTAATAATAATTATTAGGATTAAAATAATTGTCATCGTAGCTTAGTTTTGCACCACGTCCGGGTTTGAAGAATCTACTTCCGGGGCATCCTGAACGACCGTAAACACATCGCGTCTGTTTTCATATGCACTTAAAGGGATGAGTGATAGTTTAAGCACTGGCATAAAAACATGGGAAGAGCGATCAGCGCATAACGTCACATTGTTTTATCACAAATACATTGTAGAATTGTTTAGTAATATCGTGTACTGAACAAAACTCTTATTCTTTAGACACTTTATTCAAATACCCGCCTATTCTCCAATCTTCGCATGATGATTGCTTTATTTATTTGTCATAATAAATTCATTAAACGTTCTCCTGAAAACTTTATGTTTTTTTTTACGAACTTATTATTTGTGTGAAAAATGTACTACGAGTGTAATATAGCTATTTATATTGTCGAGGGATGCCATTTCTGGTGAGCTCAGGTGTTTTGTTGCAATTATTTAAAGTAAGAATAAAGTGTAGCAGCTGCATTTCTTTCGAACAAAAATAATAATAATAACACAATGAAGTATTTTGCAAAAAACAAGTGTATCTGTTATGGAATTATACCCCTTTTAAATGTTTCTTTTTGCATTCATGTCAAATGATTAAAAATAGATCTATATTATCCGATTAAAATAAACACCAGCATTAAATACACCAAACACTATCCTGCATAAAGCATTCAGTACACTGTATTTTCAAGTAAAAGCCATACAGTGTTATAGTCACGATTAACTTCAAGAGTTCTGGTTTCTTTAATATCCATTTGAACTTTTAAAAATAAAAGAACTCTGTTGAGAATAAATTCAATTAAGTTAATTCACAGTAGAAATGCTCATTTCTGGGGAAAATGATAATCACGAATATTTTGGGAAATATTGGAATCAGAATTATTAAAAAAAACTATTCTTTGTCTCAGTAAATACTGACTAGTAAGTAATTTATGTTTTAAAAATCACTAACTTGATCTAAAATGTACTTTAGCAATGTCTCTATATTAACATAACATTATTTAAAACACATTATTTTCAGTGTTTTCATGGTTATTTCTTTGAGTTGTAAAGAGTTCCAGAAGTTCCTGTGGGAGCGGGTTCAGTGCTTCCCTCTGCTGGTCCTCAACATCTTCCAAGGAAATAAAAAATGGCTACTAATTATCTGGAGAATACAATTGAGTAATTGACTACTCTTGGGAGTTATTTAATCGATCCATTAAAGTGTGATTATAGATCATCAAAATAATCATCAATAGCTACAGCCTTAGTTAAGATTTAGTTTTTATAAAAAGTAAAACATATATATATATGATTTCTACACAACAAAACACATTGCATGAAGTATATAAATATAATATAGAAATAACTCACTAATCTTCTCCACCAGTTTCAGCATGAGTCCACCCACGTGTAGGTCACCCTTAACCCGGAGTTTAAACTTCATGCCTTCATCGCCCTCGCGCTGTTCCACCCGGATGGTGAGCTCCCACGAGTGGCCATGATCACCCTCCGCTGCCATGACCTGCAAAAAACAGACTCGTTATTGTCCTGTAAAGAAGTGGACTCCTTCCAGGTTAGGAACGACCATCCCTGTTAGTGTTGTACCAAGAATCACAAACAGAAGAACGCAACATAATTAACACAAGTGAACTTGGAAAAAAGGAGCGTTCACCACTTTTACACAAAACATTTTTAGAAAAGAGGCCATGGTCTTTGCACTCTGCTGGATTTTTTTGGTTGTTATAGCGTCAGCAGATATTTCTGCTTTAAGTCCCAATTAAACATCAGCTTCAACCACACTGCCTGAAATCACCATTTCAGCTCCTCAACAATGGAAGCAAATGGCTAATATGCTGATCAAAAACCTCTGATGCTACCTCAAAAACATGCTTTATTCACATTGAAAAGCAGAAAAGTGGAGCATCTGTGTGCCTGCTCGGAAACGACTGCAGAACTAAATTCTGCTCAGATCGTAAATCAAAACAGAAGGAGCATGGAGGAGGAGCTTCAGTCTCTGCTCTCCTTTCTTCTAATAACTCTCTCTCTCAGTATCTTCCTCTTCTTTCGGCACTCTTCAACTACAAATACAGCAGTTTTTCAACAGTACATGCTAGTTTAGAATGGAGTGTCATTATATTCCCAGTGTGAATAGGACAGCTAAACCTCAGCAGACTCTCCTCAAAGATGGTTTGATTGTTGTGTTTGTAGAAGGTATGTGTGCTGAAAAACAGAAGCAGTTGTTCATTCAATGAGACTTTCATTTTCTCCACTTTATTTTTTGAGACCTCCTTCCAGATTTCTGTCGATTTTTCACCTTCTGAAAACTCTGCTTTAGTTTTGGTTCGACTGGCCTATAAAATTTAAGCTGCCTTTAACAAAAAAAAATATGTAAGGAAACACACATAGATTTAAATATGAGTTATAAATATGTTAAAATAAATAGTACAAAATAGACACTGATGGTGGTGCAGGAAATGTCACACACAGGATCCCAAACAGAAGTTTAGGATCCACTCTAATCATGACATTTTTGATTTTTAGGATGTATGCATTTTTATTACACTATGGTAACCCTAACCTTCAATTTTACATGATTTATTTTCATTTAGAAGCATTTTCTCAAACTCTGGCAACCCCAAGCAACAACAAAAACCCATATCAGATTAAATTTATAAGAAAAATAAAAGCAGTGAAAAATTATTTAAGACCTAGAAAAGTAAAATTTACACTTTTTAAGGTCTAAAATTTAGGGTTTTTCAATATTAGATGTTGTAAGACCCCACAAAACCCCTGCGTATGACGTGTCGCTTTAGCAACAACCCAAAATGCATACTTTTCAGATAGGCTCTTTATCTAAACAAATCTAGTGATGAGCACCCAACAACAGTGCATTGCATGTATTTTAACTCGAGTCTGAGCTGTCCCTTTAACACCTGCCTAATAACAAGATCTCCTCGACTCGAGGCAGGGACAGACAGAAAAGTGGAGGTTCAGGGCGGAGGAGGGATGTGATTACAGAACAAGAGGCTTCAGCTTCAAATTCCTGACAAGCCAAGGCAAGAACGGAGGCAGAAACAACAGAGGGATCCCACATCATCAAGCTGAAAGGCGGCTTAAGGGTCACTAGAAACCAATCCTTCAAGCAACAATCTTAGCTTTTCAATGTTTGAAAACCCTCCTAGATACACAATGAAATTCAAGTTCACTTTTTGGTAAGAATTGTAGATATTTGTGTTAAATACACAGTATACGATAAAAATCTCCCTGTCTCATATCCTTTCCACGCATCAGAGCGCATAGGCAAAAACTTCTTATCGTTTCAGTAGCTTTTTTTTTCCTATTTTTTTTATGGGAACGGAATGCTTACCTAGACACACTTACACATACACATTCATATAATAAGGACAATTGCATTTACCCAATTCACTTGTACTGCATGTCTTTGGACTTGTGGGGGAAACCAGAGCACCTGGAGTAAACCCCCGTAATTACGGGGAGAACATGCAAACTCCACACAGAAATGCCAACTGACCCAGCCGAGACTCGAACCAGTAACCATCTAGCTGTGAGACGATCGTGCTACCCACTGCGCCACTGTGACACCGATGCGATATCAATACTCCCATAATTTTTGTCCGGTATCCTGCAACATCGGTGAGAAGCCACTAAAGATGCTGATAATGCTAAATTGCAAGCAGATTCATAATCTGAATTCCAATCACTCAGTTCTGACTTTTATACTGCAATTATACTGTGTTGTACTGGCCACCAGGAGTGCTGTGCTAGACTGCTTCGAGCTCTAAATCACTGCTTGCAGCTCTATATCATTTTGTTCTTTTGAATTTCAAGTGAAAACTTGAGTGTTTAAAGTCCCAAGCATTTCAAGAACTTAAAATGAAATGTAACCACCCTTTCCAAAAAAACACAAAACTGTAATGTAAGCATTTTCAATGATTTACATCCCTAGCAGCAACCTAAAAGGCTTTCTGAATGATACCTATTGGAGAAAATTAGCTTTCATTCATATATTTTAAAAGCACTTGGTTTGGTGTATAAAGTAAAAAAAAACGGTTAAAGGTTGTAATTCATATAAATTGTGATGCAATTTTACAGTTTGGATCTCCCACACTCAAAAGATCCAGCTCATTTATCATTCATAATATTTTTATGAAAATAAAATATTTTATAGTAAATATGGTAAACAGCAATTTTATGTATTTGCCTTGTTTTGACAGTAAAACAGTAGTTGAAAACCTCAGTTATTAGGATGATACAACTTTTACTACATAGCAAAAACTTGCTTTCATTTGTAACCAAAATAAACTTTTAATTGTGATATCGACTGGAAAAAAACTCAACCCTACTGAGGACTTTAGTCTTTATTAACAGTACAGCAGTTTTGTAGGTTATTAGGTAAGGTAAGGTAAATGGGTAAATAGCCTCCTCTTTAATTGGTTTTATTTATTTATTTACTAATTGAAACATCTCGTCCCATGGCGAAATCGAATGCTGAAAGTACACTATTCTTCACATAATTTGCTATAGTTACTTTGTGGTGTCCCAGTGCTAATACGTTTAGTTTTATTCAATTATGTGGTAAAAAGAAAAAAAAAGAAAAAACAAGAGAAACATATGTACATGATCATGAATGGCTAATAAAAAAGAAACCTGGAGAGGGTAATAGTACTGCTTTATTCTTAAAGCATTGCTGAACTGTATTGAATCAGGAAAAATGATCGGATTGGGAAATATCAAGATCTGCAGACATTCTAATTCAAATCATCCAAAGCGGGCAAATCCAAAAACTGATCAAGAAAACTTTAAAAAGTTAATATTACATTTCACAGTTTAGCTCTCCCACACTCAATGATCCAGCTCCTTCTCTTTTCTACAATTCCAGAAGTACATTGGAGCTCTCCGCAGCATTATTGTAATTTCAAATCTTTCCTCGCGCAATGAGAATTGTGGGGGAGAAAAGATAATCTGGCAAGATTATATATACAACAGCCGCCTTGAACTAACAAGACAAAATATTTCTGCAGCTCTGGGGCACAGCAAGTAGAAAAGAAACTTAAGCCTGCAGGGGAAGAGTTCAAGAATTTACGCCTCCTTAAATAATCAAATGCCGGCCTTCAAAGCTAAACAAGTGATTCGGGGTGTTAAAACACAATCTTTCTGGAGAGACTACTATCAGTATTATTCAGATCTGTTTAAATCTCCAATGAAAATATTAAGAATTTCAGCTTAAACCAACAAAAACGGTTCTTAAAGAGGAGTAAATGTAAACTAAACAGAGTCTATACACGTATATTTCACCAAAGACAACTGCTTGTATGTTTTCATGACACGTTTCTCTATTTTCTAGCTTGCCAACATTGACATAAAGCTCTCCTTTTAAACTTTAATCGTCCCTAAAGCTCAGCCTAGTTACCTGTGCGCATTGAAAACGAATAAACAAGTAGAAAACACGATTAAACCGCTCCATAGACTACATTTCACACAAAAACATGGTTAATTTAACTCACCTGAACACGTTTCAAGGATTTTTCCCTTTGGAATCTGAAAACGATTTCCTGTCCAGGTGTGGAAAGGGGGTAGGCCACGCCCATAATTTAACGTCGGTAGGTTAAGCTCATTAATATTAATCGAGTTTTAAAGCATGAACGAATTAGAAACGCGCCTCCTTGATCTTTTTTATGAACATTACATTTACAACACATTTAACAAAATAAAGAAAATTATAGAGAAAAAACAATGGTACACTTAACATGTTAAATAATACAAATACAATTTTATAGCATGTATTGTTTTTTTTCATATTTGTCACTTTAGGGAAAATTTAAATCGATCAAAAACACATTTAAGCAAGGCTTGGAATTAGATACTCTATATTTGTGAATGTGAAGTGTGTATTTTCCACAATGAGCAAAATAGAGCCAAACAGTGTCCTCAAAATACATACAAAGGAGTGTTGATCCAGCTTGATTATTCCTTTTTGGCTTATTTTGGAGCAGAATATTTTTATCTACCTTGTTCTTCATCCTGTATATACAGTATTATATTAAGAAGTGTTGTTATTTAATGTCTTGTAAACTGTAAAATCTAGAGTTACAGTTCCACTCTATATAAACTTAATTTAACACTGAGCCTTTCAACCTTAAATACGTTTAAACTTTAACTCATGATGTGAGAAATATATTGAACACATTTTGGTAGTTATACACGAAAAGCACAAAAAAAAAATTAAAGTTTGATGTTGTAATTAATAATACATTTGCAGATCTTAACAGAAAGTCACACTTTTTGAGACCTAAAAATAATCCAAGCCTGAAGGAATTAAAAGTGTGCACATTTATGTAATAAACAATACGACAAAGTCAGGATTTCACTTACTCAATATATGACTGGAAAGAAGGATGGAGGAAATAAAGATCCTATTTCATGATTAAGCCGCAGGTATTATGAAAGAGCTTATATTGTTTAATGATAAAGCTCAGATTGCTACAGGAATGGAAGTGACTAGCAATGTCAAATAGTTTTTTTGCAGTCCACAAGCCAAACTTGCCTGAACAATAACTAGCTTTTATTGTTGCTTAAGCTGTTATTACCCATAGTGACTCACTTTGTTGTGACTGTACGATATCTTACATCAGATCCAGCCAACAAGTGACTTATCTAGACTCGTTTAATCCTTACATAGCTGAGTATTTACAGTAAACGTACTGTATTTGACATTAAATCTGACTATGAGACAACGATACTGCATTATAAACGTTATCTAATTTAAAGACATGATTCTACACAAAAAAACAGAGTTTATATCTTGAACCTCTTGGTCAGTGTAAATATCAGAAGTAAATTTTATTTATATTTTTATATAATTATGTGATTTAATATATATTATAGATATTTTTTATTATTAGTATTTAAGTTGTGGTCCGTTTTAATGTTTCTATATTAAGTTATAAACTAACACAAGATTAAAAGTTAAGACATACGAAATTAATAACAACAACAAACAAGTTTCCTTTAACCCTTGTATGGTGTTCGGGTCTGTGGGACCCATTTTCAGTTTTCATCAAAAGAAAAATTAAACAAGCATTTATTATTTGAAGCTGAGATTCACTGGGCTTGGCTCATTTCCTGTGCAAAACATATATCAGAACAGATTTTTTATGACCCCACACGTACGCCCCCCTACACATTTATATTACACACAAGGTGTTCGGGTCTACTGGACCCGGAGCATGTTAAAGTGTGAAAATGGTAGATTCTTTACCTTAATTCTCTCTTCCCACACAAACATATATCACACATAAACATAACATTTTAGAATAAAATTGTGTGAATTAAAAGCGCCAAAATGCAATGGTTCCAGCAGACCCACCAACCCTGCCAAAGAAACAATAATGAGAACACCACACATGGTTCAAATTCTAAACGTGAGTAAATCAGGTTAAAGAACAATAAATAAAGTATATTTGCTGTTTATATCACTTGTTTCTTGGCTAAAGGAAATATTGTTTAAGTTATTAACATAAAATGTTTTGATTAGGTGAATTAAAATCTTCAAAAGGCAATGGGTCCACGAGACCCGCAAACACCGCCTGAGTATCAATAATATGAACACCGCACAAGGGTTAAGGACTTGCAACTCAACGTCGACGTTTGTATGAACCGAAGGTACACGTGTCTCGTTTAGCTCTCCGTCACTGCAGCTACGATTCTCCGCACATGCGCAGTTACTGGGGAACGGGAATTCCGAATCAAGGGGTAACCTCCTCCTTCCCGCGTGAAGCTCGAAAGGAAGTGACTGAACTGCAGTATCCCAAGTGGCCGCTTGAGGCTGACTCTAAAACAGAGCAAATTCTCTTTCACTCCAATGTCAAACCTTTGGGGTTAAAAAAACATGTTTCCACCTCTAGCTCCGTTAGGTTTATTGATTCAGATCGCTATTTGTGATATTAATGAACACTCTGAGGGGGTGAATGATTTAAAAATAGTTGTTTAAGGTATATAGAATAATATACAATTTAAACCTTATAGCCAATCAGACGCCTTCACTATGGCTATGTCCCGCCTCCGAGGAAACATTATTCCTTTAGGCTTCACCCATTCTGAGCTTAATTTTTTTAATTGGCAGTTTTGTTTACAATGGCATTGAAGAATTAGCATACACAGGAATTATCAAAATACAAAAGAGAAAGAATATAACAGAACACAAAGACCAAAGGAAACAAAAATTAAATAAAACTATTACATAACAAACGCCAGGGGATAAAAGAAAAAAAAATGTTTAATGAGAACAGTGAGAACAGAAGAATAGATGCCTTATACAAACATATTAAATTTGGAGCACAAAGATAAGGTTTTTCACAGTTTTTTTGTTTGACAATGTAGAAATATTTGACACATAAAATTCTACTTCTTTTTTTTAAAACACAGAATATAGGATTCACTTTTAACACTTTGCACTTGTGGAACTCTGAGCTTCATTTGACTTTGCCAGAATCCTATGGATGACGTCACGAACACTCATATTATATACAGTCAATGATTTGAAGAAAAAAAAAAACAGTCAGTGATTTGACTCCGCCCCACCACTCTCACGCCGGCGTTCTGTCTCGCGAGATCTACTGCGTCACCCGGGAGGTTGGTGTTGTCAGAAGCAGCTCTAAACCTTAATTTGACGTCGTTATGAATCCAACCGGTAAGTTGTTTTACTTTAGACATCAAGCAATATTGTTTGCCGTACGCAGTTTTGGCGGTTTCTGTTTACTTCAGTGGAGTAAAGTAAAGTAACGTTACAGAGTGACGAATGACACGTCTCACTGTTTCCCTGCTTCTGTTACAGACAGGTATGACGTGATCCAGTGAAGTTCAAAACTACAGCGTGTTCTTTCACTTAGATAAAAGCACATCCCACTGAATCCTAGTTGTTATAACAAGAATCTCCGAGTTTATTCACTATTCAGTGTCAAATATTATTCCTGGGGTTCCTTCTAAAGTTCTAAATAAAACACTAATTGAATAATACCTTTTGTTTTATAAAGTACATAGTTTTAAAATGTTTTTTACTGTTGTGGTAAGTTTGGTCTGGGGTTTGGTGAATATTTCACGATTACACACTTCCTCTTTGATTTCATAACACTGTAGAGATTACATTTGAAAAAGTGATCATGTGGGCTTTCAAAATTAGTTAAAGTACAAAACGTTTGACCTAGACTATGTTTCTGTTATAAAATACATTCATGTTGAATTTCCGTACATTTTGAAATATCATTGAATTAACACTTAGGTTGTCTGAGTTAGACTCATTTTCAGTGTATATGTTCTTTATTTAGAGAAGCTGCATTGGTTATTAGCCATTGCAACAGCTTTTGAGTAGGTTTGAGCTCCCAG
This sequence comes from Danionella dracula, assembly GCA_900490495.1. Classification (NCBI taxonomy): domain Eukaryota; kingdom Metazoa; phylum Chordata; class Actinopteri; order Cypriniformes; family Danionidae; genus Danionella; species Danionella dracula. Next base: position 21,238,087 of record UELW01000001.1, on the reverse strand, counting down.
AAATACGATTATGCAAACATGCTTGAAGCAAACTGAATATGACCTGAAGCGTGATGTTGATGAGGGAAAAATGCTAAAATATGGAAAAACGTTTACATGATATTGCACCTTTAAGCATTAATTAATCAATTCATAACCTAAATACTAATATACTATTCATTAAGGATTCAGTCTTTAATCTAACATTAGTTCATTGTAATTCATATATATTCAAGCTTTTACTAATGCTTATCTTACTCATAATTAAGATTCTAACACTATAATTAGGATTCAACTGGGGTTCCAACTACGTTTTTTTTGTTAACATAAATACAATTTGAAATAATTGTTAACTCGTTGATAATTAAGCAGTAGTTAATGGACACTTAACCAACACATGGTTGGTTTTGAAACATGATTTTGACACATTTAAGAATGTCTTTTACACGTTCATTTGATGCGTTTTGAGAGTAACATGTTACTAAGCGATTCTCGTAGGTCATTAACATAACAGTATATAAGCAACAAAAAAGCTCAGCATCACTAACAGGAACGACTTAAAAGCAACTGAACTGGTTGTGAAGGCATTTTAATGTTTATAATGTTTTATAATGCCATTTGTATTACTAATCTCAGTTCTTGTCGGATTGTACATTGATTGATAGGGTTAACATAATAAGTAAGAGTAAGACATTTATATATAGCTAATAATGGGAATTTGCTTATGTTTAATTCTTCGAAAGACTTTAACAAGAGACTAAATTTCAGTTACTTTATACATGTTGTTGAGACTATTTTTAAAATAGTGATCTATTTTAAAAATAGATTTAAATAGTGAATCTTTCAAGCTTTATGGAGTGGTGGGAATTATAATTTATTTTCTTTTTTCTTTAATCATTCAGCCCTATACCTCTGGGTCGGGAGCAAGGCTGAAATCCGAAACCATAAAGCACATTTTGTTTATTCAGGGGAAGATAGAGAAGTTTTCTATTTGTAAAAAAATTGAGCTTGCAATTAAGAATGCCTGCTAAAAAATATTCCCTTCCACACCCTCAAAATAAACATTTCTTGGCAACCAACAGCTGATGCGCAACTTGATCCGGAGGAGAAGAGGTTGGCAGCAGCCACCTGTGAGTCCAACCAACTCTCAGAGCTTTGTCTTGTCCTGCTGGGTTGGAGATGGCCAGGTAAAAGCCTAACAGGCAATACCATTCTGGGCCGTGAAGAGTTTCGTCTGGAACGTGCTGCAGAGTTCTGTGTCAAGCGGGAAACGGAAGTGGATTGCCGCAAAGTTACAGTAATAGACACCCCTGGTTGGTTCTCGGCCCAGACCACACCACTGGACTATCAACTAGAGATGGTTCGAAGTGTGAACATCTGTACACCCGGACCTCATGCATTCCTGCTGGTCATACCGGTGGGTATGTTCACCGAAATAGATCGTGCTCGAATAGAGGAGAATTTGGCTTTGTTTGGAGAGGATGTGTGGAAGCACACTTTGTTGGTGTTCACGTGGGCAGAGGTTTTGAAGGACAGATCCATAGAACGACATATACGTCGAGAAGGACGTGATCTGCAGTGGGTGGTGGACAAATGCAAGAATAGGTACCACGTCATCAACAATTACATATTTGGTGAACACCCGCAGCTGTCTCAGCTGATGGAAAAGGTTGAAAAGATTGTCGCTGAAGAAGGTGGTCACTTTGTCCTCAAGACTAATGAAATGCAAAGCAAATTTCAGAGTCTGAATGTCAACAGCCTTTCAGCGATCGATAACAGGGAGCTTGGCGCTAGACCAAAACAAAACGGGTCCTGTAACTCTCTGCGGTCCATGGAAGTGGATCATTCACAAAGTGAGTTCAAGTCATAGATTAAGTACACCACAAGCTTTCATCTTCACTAACCACACTGTTGGAAGATGGTTACCAAAAATGTTAATTTTTTTTTTACATATAATAAGTTATTATAGTTACTTGGTTAACTAACTGCTTCTTACTCGTTTATAACTTGCCACCAGATATCTTCTTTTTTCCTCTGGTTTTAATGATTAATTGTTAATTCATTGATCCATTCACAATATATTTGTCTGTGTATTGGGGTTCAGTCTCCTTGTGTTTACAGGTGGACTGCACACTAAATGCCCATACAAAGAGTTTTTTTCCTTATTGCATGGTAGATGTAACTCTTTGATTTGGCATTTAACCTAGTTTGACATGATTGTGCACTGATTGTAGTTTGTATCTCAGATTTGATTGGTTTTAATGTTATTATTTGTTTTATTGATTTTAGTTTTGAAGTTAGTAGTGTTTAAATGTGTACAACATTTGTGTTTAGATTTTACTGTGAAGCACTTTGGTCATACCTCCAGTATTAAAGTGCTCTACAATTAACGCTGACTTGACTTGACTCATGTACTCATTAAAATTAAATCAAATAAAAGCTTAACATGTATTACACTTAAAAAAAGAAAGGGCTACAGAAATTCAAGTCTGGTTTTTTTGGCTCATCGTTGGAACCTTTTTGGTGCCATCTCTTAATCACTCAAAATTTGATTTATTCCTAGGTCAGCCATTTTGGATGTCAGCCATCTTTAAACAACTAAAAAACAGGTCTAATTTTTAAACAGATTGAGTTAAAATTCCTAAACTTGATACGCATGTTCATCTCCTTGCTCTGGTGGTACTCAAAAAAATGTGTTGCAGCGCCTTCAGTTTAAGCTTTATCTCAAAAACTAAAATAATCTGCCTAAAACGTTGTCACCATGCAGTATGCTTTGGTGGTGCAGTGCCTGAGACGCAATGAATTCTTAACTTCAATTTACTAATATAACTTATTTTTCCTAATTTTAACTTAAATTTAACAAATTGAGTTTAAAAACATTTTGCAGTGCCACCATCTGGTCAAATGATATAACAATTGTTCTTTTATTTTGTATTAAAATAATCTACCTGAAAACTTTAAAACGTTAGAGTGTTTGTCCGTGACGCGGCCCCAAAGACACAGGACTTCAGAAACTAAAAACTTCAGGTTCAGACCCAAGTAGACCATGCTTTTAATGATTTAGTATGCTTCATGGCCCAGACACATGAATTCTTGATTTCAAAACACAGGAGTATTTTCTTGTCAATCTTTTATTGAAAATATGAAACACAGTCTTGAAATTGCCCCTTCTTAAATGCTTTTATTGATTCCATGATCAATTCTGCTTCTTCTTAAAGGTTTTTTATGCTTTTGTCCAATCGGAGGTTATAGGAGCGTTTAAATGATATAACACCAGTGTCGGTAACACCTTTTCTTCCCAAACCTGAGCATATTTTTAGCCCAAATTGTTAATTCAGGGCGAATTAGCATTTCCAGACACATATTCGCATGAGAGATACAGGTTCTTCGTGGAAGGAATAGCTTAAATGTGACACTTAGAAGTCACTCCCTTACTGTACTGCAGATGTGTTTTAGGGCAAACCTGCCCCTCACCTAACTTGCACCAGACCTTTATTTTCAGATCGTTTTGTGTGTTAAGGTTACATCTTCCAAAAAAAGAAAAACAATTATATAGAGCTTTTAAATTTAAACATACATTTAGAGAAATAAGCATGTAATTTATTTTGTCAAAATTAAAACGTAAAAAAATTAAAACATAAAAAGTAAAACGTATTGGAATTAACACACCTAAAAATATGCTACCATTATCATACACATATCACGCATAAAACTAAATTGTACATTTATACAGACTCTGCTTCTTTTACATCAAATTCACTAAATCAGCAATTTAGCCAACATTCTCGTCTGGTTTTGGCAGCAGCCACAATTTTACTATGGCACAAAATTTGTTTAAAATTGTATTTTCAAACTATAATCTCTTACTCCTCCTCCGTAAAGAAATAATAGGATCTCACTCTATCATGTTCATTGTAATTGGTAATTGGTTGTTGGTCTTTCATGTGCATGCGCCCGTGAACTAATAGAAGATTCAGGATCAAAGTCAAACCCGACAAATAAGGTTGATCTGCTTCATGCCCAAACGAGGCCTAATCAGCATAAAATAATACTCCATAGAACACAGGCAGGTGCAGTTTAAAGTCATTAAAAACAAATGCTATTATCGCCAACAATAGATTTTATTTATTACTTGTTGCAGCCCTTCTCTTTAATGGTTTTATAAATCAGATAGTCATGGATTCTACACATTTCAAACGGGCATATGCGGAAAATGTATTGCTAATAATAATATGACAAAGTTTTGCAATGGCCACCAGCTAAAGGTTTGTCTCTACTCTGCAGGCTCAGTAGAAGAAGCAAGAGACTGATTCTGGATGAACCTTTCCAGTGCTGCTTTTTTCAGAGCCTTTTTTTCACTGGACGTTTTTCAGTGCCTTAGTTTGTTAAATAGCCACTTATTGATCCAGCAGTCCTGGCAGCTTCAGATGGAAGGAAGAACATATCCTGGCTGTGTACAATCATCAACCACGAGGTAGATCTCAGAAAGATAGCATCAAATTATAATGTCTGTTTATAAGTTTAATAGGTCTAATAAGAACATTTTTAAGTGATCATTGTTTATGAGACTATTCCAAATGAAACTGTGATGAATATCTTTTGACACTATATTATTTATGAAGGAAACACTGAAGCAGTAAAAACCGAGCTACTGAAACCTTCTCAATCATAAATTATTTTCATGATTGAGTTAAAAGCATGTAAAGTGCCTCAGGTGATGTGCTACTAGAGAGAACAGAGGCTTTTACGGAAGAACAGGAGGATTTTGTTACTGTTGACTTTTAAGTAGTCAGAAACCACTAAGGAGTGGATTATTGTGGCTGGTTTAGGTGCTTTGAGCCGTTAAGGCCAAAGTCAGTTGATAATCTTTTAATTATATATAATAATGTAGTAATTTAAAAAATATATATATTTTAACCGCGTCAAGTATTTGTGTTATTTTTTACTTTGCTGATCCTTTTAGGGGTGATGCAATTTTTTCTGTTAAATCTGCTTTTAGTAACTACCAATGGTTTTTTTTACGGGTTAAGCATTGTCCATCTCTATTATTTTTGTCTTTGGAAATGTTACTGTGTATATATATATATATATATATATATATATATATATATATATATATATATATAATAAATTGTATGTGTTATGATGTACTGTTGATTATTGTATTGTTTTTTACGAATTTTGAAAAGATAAAGTTTCTTCCTGGACGTCTGTGAGACTCTTTTATCCACAGCGGCATTTGTCTTGTGGTTGATTTTAAAAATGGTCATTGACACCTAGTTAAGTAATAAATTGAGAACTGTCAATCAATCAGTTTTTATATAGCGCTTCTTTAGCAATTGCTTTCAAAGCAGCTTCACAAAGTCCCCATGAGGATCAGGTAGAGCAGACAGGAGTTCCCTCTGAGAGGGGACTCCCGCTGACCGAGGCAGGTGCCAATCACCTCCCCAGCATAAAGAACATACAAACCAAAAATCCATCGATGAACGGTTTGCCGGACAGCACCTGAAAAACAAAAAACAAACAAAACAAACAAAGACAAAACAGGAACTAAGAAATGGAGAAAACGGTTAGTAAACTGTAACATAGACAACAAACAAGTAATCAGCATCAGCTGCAGGAGAGATAAATAATGAGGATAGGTTAGAGAGGAACATTGAACTACATTGTTTTTTTTTTCAAACAGTTTGTATGTATATGGTGCTCAGGCACCATATCTGTTTAGACAAATACCAAGAGATAATTATTGGAATGCCAGTTTAAACAGATATGTTTTTAATTTAGTTTTGAAATCTGTGAGCGTAGTTGAGCTGCGGACAACATCCGGTAGTCAAGCTGTATAATCTAATGCATTGTTTATACACACCAATGATAAATGTTTGAACCTTTTTCAGTCATTCATTTTTTACTGTAACACTTTTAAGGGTTTATAAGAATATTAACATCCAGTGTGAGTAAAATGACAGGTCATTAAGTGGGTTAAACCTAATATTACCATTAGTAATTAACATGCTAATTTATTTGGCTGTGACCAACAATAATGGTAAAGATAAAACCTTTTTAAATCAATTATGGAGTCGGACATACGAATTTATGTGAATTATTAAAAATCCTTCAGCACTGTTTCAGGACAGGACACGTAAGACTTTAGTCCCGACTGGTATTCGTTTTTGGGCCAAGCACTGGGACCCCTACACAACCTTTCAGAAACATTTCCTCAATGCACCTGTGGTCCAAGATGGTCTGTTTGGTGTCGCCAAAGAGGACCTTGTGTCACGGGTCCATGTACAATCAGAAAGCAGGTAGAGGGTCTGGTAAAACTCATGATGCCGCATTGTCGCCTGGTGGATGATGGAGAAACCTCTTTGGATCATCAAACAGGACCGAAAGTGGGAACCATCATCAGGGGAAGAGGTCCCCACTGTAAGTGGCCCAAGGACAGACCACCCAGGGAGTCCAGGTGCCATGTGGGCTTTGCCACCAGCCCTCGCCTGAATGTCGAGGAAGGTCTCCACCTAAGCTCCCTTTGGATCCCGGCACAAAGTCCACTAGTCTGCGTCTTCGCTATTGGAACTATTTGCACAGTGAGTATGATGCCATTAGTGAAGACCAGGAAGCTTGGTGGGAGCTTCACATTATGTTTCCTTGGCTCTTACATACTTTTCAGCATGGCTAGTTAAGAAAGAGGTTAGAGGAGATCGATCCCCTATACATCTGTGTAATTGAGCAGGCCCCTCCTGCCGAAATGGAAAGAAGGTTTACAACCAATTAACCAATTAACATACTTCCTGAAGCATAAATTGCCTACAGCTATGTGCAGTTTTCTTTGTGGTCAGAATGGACAACACAGCGGCAGTAGCACATGTCAATCGACAAAGCGGGCTACACGATAGATGTCCCTAGTTGCAGTCCATACTTCAGCAGATTTAGCTGCACAAGCAGACACACTGTCAGGTAGACCTATTCGCCACCCCAGAGAATGCTCATTGCCAGCTGTTCTACACTCTCTCCCAGGCTCCTCTCAGGATAGATGTGCTGTGCTGATGTCTATATGTGTTTCCCCCAGTTAATCTCCTTGCACCCCTCCTGTGCAATATTAGGGAGGATGAGGCCTGAGGTCCTTCTGGTGGCCCCTTACTGGCCCAGTTGACTTTGGTTTGTAGAACTCTGCTCCCTTGTGACAGTTCCTTCCTAGAAAATTACCCTGTGGTTTTTTTTTTTTCAGATTAAATAAAATTTGGAAAATACTTGTTATTAGTTATATATTTTATGTTATAAATGCTCAAAACAGTGTCTAATAACAATTTTCATCAAGTTTCTCTTGACTTAATAGACTTTTGAGATTTTTACTATTTTTACATAAACGCAAACTGTTTTGTTTGAATAGGGCTTTTCAGTGTCCATTTCACAGGTTGTTTTTGTACGTATGTACAGGTGTTTATTTTAGTGTCCCTAATGCTTCAGCCTCTGTCACAGACATCATCTCCACCCCTCAGGAGGATTCCCTTTCATCAGAAGGATCTCTATAAATAAGATTATATAAGAATTGCCCAAAAGATAAAATTGACTTAGCCTCATCCTGGTGGTGTCTGTTCTCTTTTACAAATCTCCCAGAGGCTCTGCTAACTCTTGAAGATTGCTGTGACATCTTTCTTTACAATTTACAAGTGTTTTGTTACTGAAATCTAACACTTAAGTTTGCAAAAATGGCGGAAGAATGCAAGGAAAATACGAAGAAAGATGCGCTTCAGCATGAATGCGACAGAACCATGGATGCAGCAGAATCACGGACACAAACACAGTAAAAAAAAAACAGTACAATCTAAAGCTAATAAACCTATAACTACAACAATACCTATACTTTTATTTACAATATAAATAAAATATTTTAAATTAAATCGCCTCTAAAATACAGCTAAAGTATTGCTAAAGTAATTTACACGTAATCAATCACTCATTTGTCTGTACTCTCCTACACTCCACAAACTTCCAGCCCCTGGAACAAAAACAATGTTGTCATTATTGTAATGAATGTCATGTAGAAGTCGAAAGAGCCATTTCTCAGCTTTCAGAATGAGTTGAATTTTTTTCAATAGTGTGATAACCAGAGCTACGGTAGTTTGAAGTGCGCAAGTCACTATTCTGTCGCCGGCGACAGCTCCGGTGTTAAAGGGTTAATGCCATGGTTCAAGGCAACACTCTGAAACAAATTAATGTTTAGATTCCACAGAGGAGCCAGAGAACACTTTTTGGTGACACAGTCTGCAGAATTGTATTGTGTTTGATCCGTCTGGCGCATCGTCTAATGTCCATGTTATGTCCGTACCTGTTAATACAAGATTGAACGACATCTGGCGACAACAACAGTTTTTCTCTGCACAGTTCTTTTAAGAACTATAGAAACATTTCAGTTGGTATTGAGACCTGGCGCACAGCCTTCAAAATCAACAGCAAAGAATTTGGCTGCAGCTCCACGGAAACTAATTCGCTCACAACATGATGGTTATGCCTAGTAAAAATCCAGTTAGAGATATCTTTAATTATAATTTCCACTAGTCGAAATTCATTTAGAGATATTTGTAAATAAATGTTTACTTGTAAAAATAGAATTATAGATATCTTTATGATGAACAAGCCTCGTCACCATTGACTGTATATAACGTGGACAGAGAGTTTGTGACGTCAGCCATATGGTTTTTGGCAAAGTCAAATGAAGCCTAAAATGAAACGCGTCCTCAGAAGCGGGACATGACTGTCGTGAAGGCGTCTGATTGGCTGAAAGTTACATTTCTATCTATATATTTAAACAAACAAATTTAAAAAAATAATTCATTTTCATTCAGTGTTCATGCAGATCAAAATCAACATCTGAATCTGAATCAACAAACCTAATGGAGCCAGAGGTGGAAACATGTTTTTTTCAGCCCCAAAGTTGGTCAGTTTTAACATTGGAGTGAATGAGAACGTGCTCTGTTTTGGCGTCAGCCTCAAGCGGCCGCTAGGGGAACTGCAGTTCATTCACTTCCTATCGAGCTTTAAGAGAAAAAGGAGGAGGTTGTCCCTTCTCGACACCAGCCTTATCAGAGAGTTAGCAAGACAAAATTGCAGGAAAAAAAGCTGGATAAAAAGTCAAAAGCCCTCAATATGATATTCATGCTGTGACACGTGTTTCTACTAGTATGTTTATTAAGGAAGAATGTTGTATCCTTTATGTGTATATAACTAAATAAAGGCGTCATACACCCAATTTAGATTTATTAACACGACATCCATTCGACTTGGCAAATAATAGTAGTGGTTCTCTGATTTGTGACTCGTTTACAGCAGCGACAATGAATGAATCGAAGGAAGCTTCCGCCTTGATGTCCACGCAACTGCTGACTTGACACGAAGCAGAAAGCTAACGTTACGGTCCTCACGTGACAAGAGAAAAACTGAAAACGCTAGAAAACCCTTCATAGTTTGCGATAGTTCAACAGCGCTTTTCTCTTCTTGTTAGAAACTCGCTATCGGAGCGCCTCAGCCCAAAGAAGTCTTCTCGGAACCAGGAACAAGAACGAGCCTGCCTCCGCCGACAGATGACGAGCTCATCCGAAACAGCTCGATTCGCGGCATTTTATAGAATTAGAAACAAGAGAGTCCTATCAAGAGCACTTTGACAGAAATGCAAAAAGTTTTCCAACTTCGTCGTGATTTTTTGGAAACACGCGCATTTACAAAACTACTAAAGTTAAGTTTTTGGACAGTTGCCTTTTTATGAGCAGTAGTACGCTTTGTTTATCGTTGAACCACCTTCGACAGGGTTCAATAAGTTGGATTGATAAAGTTACACGTGTGTTCCAGTGCAAGGGTCTCTTCTCTGCTCCTCCTCAAGAGCTGGAATATCTCTCACTCTCCAGTGTGACATGAGAGACTGAAGAGGACCACGACACCTCGCCAGAACTGTTTATTTCAGTTCAGAGACTTTCTTTATATATAGTAACTAAATCTGTCATCTCTGTTCATTTTAAATAATTTTAAAACGCCTTTATCCAAAGATGTCCTGCCTGTTACGTGGAGTAATAAAGAGGTAAGTGGATTTCGTCTATAACAGACCCATATGTAAACCAAAATATTTAATTATTGCCGAATCTACATCAACAAACGTGTAAGAAGATAATTTACCTCAACATAGCAGCGCTAATTTTGGATTATTGTTTTGCTAATGAATTTTGATATATGATCATATCAGTAACATATTCTAGTGCCATTAAACATACTATGCTACATTAAAATTGTCATCTCAGATGCTCAGAATTTAAATAATCAATGTTATCAAGGCGTTTAGGTCATTCTTTTTAAAGTGCCAGTCTATTTAAATGAAACTGAAAAAAGTTAATTAAAAATCAGAAATATTTATTGTTGATTGTATGTAGCATTAAAGACAGTTTAAAAGTGTTTATATAGAATATAGCTACAGAATTGCTTTAATTGCTTTCAGTTTTCTTTGCAAACATCCTTGTTGTATTGTTAACATAGTTAAACAGACTAAGCTAAGCATTTATTACAGCAACTTATTAGATGCTACACTGGTTCAGTGGGTACCTAATTGAATAATTTTTTAAAGTGGAGTATAATCTTTGATATATGTGAAAATTAAAAATTTCTAAGTCTCTGTTGATGTGTAATCACATTATCTAATACATTTGCCATAAACTGCACCTCACGTTTTGCTGAGTCTGAAAAACAGGTTACGCATGAGCAAAACCTTTGTACCTTTGGCCACTCAAAGAAAAGTCAGCTCTAAGCTGTCGAACTGGAATATGTCGACTGAATAGATCTCTGTCAAACTGTACATAATTAAACTGTGCTAGAGATAGAATGTTAACAGATCACTGTTCTGTTTGTATTTACCATGCCTATCTCTCCACAGACTGAGTGATTACATCACCACAGGATCTCAAGTAAATACGCACTGTGTGAGAGTATCAAATAGTTAAAGTTTACCCCACAAGTGCATGATACCAGGAACATATTGTTTTCATCACGTAGAGTTGTGTGTGCGTTTAAGTCACGTAACTTGTCAAGCTGGTTGTTGCTATTAAACAACACTGATAAAAAGCTTCAATGTATGTGTATAAGCTTAGATATTTGGAGCCAGCATTGATTTTTCACACATTTCTGGAATTGTTGCATTGCATGCATGATGTGTGTTATAGCACGAACACAGTGTGCCTGTGGTGACCAAACCCTGTTCAACCAGTATCTGAGGGGAGGGAATGCACAGGAGGCTCTCTAATTGGTGGCTTCCAGTAGGGGTGTGTCTAAGTGCGGTGATAATAGATGGTGTAAAGCTCAGTGGTTCCTGGTGATAAAAGTGAGGGATCAAGAAGGTCAAAAAATTACTCAAGAGGGTTTTGCACACACTTTGTGGCTTTGGAAAGTTATCCAGAACATGTTAGGGACTAGGGAACATTAAAATTGGGCAGAACTAAATGAATGGGAACAGAGAACATCAAATATCTAAATTTTAATCATTAGGGTTGAGTCGCATGCTGCTTTCTCACTTGGTTACTAGTTTTAAACAGTATTTTATTGTGAACAATTCGTTTCAAAATCTGACCCGTGTCCCCTTGTTCCTCCTTCCGCCTGCTGGATTGTGCTATTTTGCACACAGAAAATCCACCCAATTCTGATGAATACACTCATCTTTTGCAGTACCAAAAACACTTTTGGTCTTGGGCATTGTGAGGAAGGTACAGGCGAGGAGCCAGATGCAGAGAATCAAACTTAAACTTTTATTTTCCAATTTGAATCCCAGATGAACAGTCAAACTCAGGTAGCCCCAAAGGGAGCAGAAGCCAACACAAATTTACCCCAAGGGGACAGAAAGAACAAAAAGATCAGAGTCCAAACTAGAGCAGCGGAGGGCAAACAATCACACCTCTGAGGAAAAACAGCAGTGAAGAACAGCTTTCCACAGACAAGGATGACAGATGCAGGGCAGGGGCGTTGCTAGACCTAAAGCTCTACTGAGGCACAGGCCCCCCACTCCTTGAAACCAAATTGCATATATACAAGAACACAGACATTTTATAAAATTATGAAAGAACAGATGAAAGAATACTATCCTCTCATTCAACATGCATCGATAGGAAGCCGATAGGAGCTGCACTTGCCCAATAGGTGTTTGTTGTTATAAATAATCACTCTGGTTACAATCTTAAATGCAATCAAAAATTGTATTTGTGTAAAATCTCTGCTTAAAATGTAACTAGTTGTATCTGTTAGAATGATTTTGCACCTAAATATAAATTAACCTAATCAATGAAAAAAAATCATAGTATAAGATATTGGTTGACTCAAAATAGAATATTTTGAATATAGAACACAAAATAACATCTGAATAATCTAAATTGCTTTGAAAATAGGTGTCATGCAACAACATAATAATAGCATGGAAAGAAAATAACTTTCTTCAGCAATCAGCAAAGTAGAAGTAACATTTCTTAATATATTTGTAAACAATCAATATCTTCCAGACAATTTACAATCCCGTTCACCATGTGTTTGGCAAAAGCTCTTCTCTAAAGAAAGAATCCTTTGCAATTTATAAGACTTAACAGTCTAAAATTATAATTTAAAATATCAATTCTTGTTACATTTAAATTCAGGAAAGAAAACAGAAAGAATTACACAAACACAACTAAAACCCAGATTAGAGAATCTACAAATTAAATTATTATAATATCTTTGTTCCCATGATTATATTAGAGTGCATGTCCCCACATCTGATGTGCCTCATGAAAAGCAAAAAAAAAAAAGCGTTAGTACAAGCCTTACCTCATTCTGTTCTGACACGTCTTCTTCATTGTCTCTGCCTCTAGATCTCACAAAAAAACTCTGATGTCCATCTACAGGCAGAAGCACAGTTAGCCAACATTGTTCATCATATTAATCATAAGAACAATGATAAATGTTTTATTTGTTCAGTATTTGAAGAGGAAACCCTTCAGAAAGGTTAAACGGTAGTGACACTTGACGAGTCTGGGGGGATTTTGGGAGGGCTCAAGGAGCAGAGGCTTGTATTAAGTGGAAATGTATTTTACATTATGGTGCACACCGTCGACTTCAAGCACTGGTTTCATTTCGTCAGTTTCATATCTCACCTCAAAAGCATTCAGACCCAGGCACCCAGCAATCTCGACCAGGCACCTCAAGTAGGCAACACATCTGAACTGCTGTCTCCTCTCACGTGAACTTGCTTGACTGTAGCTGGCAGCGGGCGTCCAGATGCATCGAACAGGCATATGAATTTAACTTTTGACTGTAGTTAACAGGCATTTCACATTAGGATTGTGTTTTTTCCGTTATTATTTTGTATTAGTCGATTACTATTAACTGCATTAATTACTTCATTAATGTTGACTTCTGGGAAAAAGAAGGAATTCCCATTTACCCTACCTAATCCAAACCAGGCCTTTGTGAAGCTGCTTTACAAAAAAACTGCAAAAAACTCGCTATGTAAAACATATCGATTGATTGATTGATTACAATCACAAATAAAACCTCACATACATGCAAAAATACTTTTCTTTTCATTGTTTATCTGCCGCAGTTCTCGTGTGGTTCACTTCTGGGTCAGTCACCGCGTGCATTCTTCATTGCGATGAGCTGCATTATCAATTCATCTGGTTGATTAGTGGGCCGTACTTCGGTCAGTGGGCGTGGCTATGGGCATCAAGTTCTTTGCGCTCCAAGTAAAATGTTTTTTTTTTTTATATAAGAGAACAATACTAAAACATTTAAGGAAAAGTCTGAGTTAACTTCTTTTTTTTAAGTATAACAGAATTGTTGAATATAATCAAAGTTGAAATGGCAGAGAATTCAATGAAGCCTAAAGCTGTAATTAGCCCTTTTAAGCCTGACATTAGTTAAGTGTTAATGTGGTTTTGAACATAACTCGGTTAGAAGTGAAATTACTATGTAGCCAAAACTTTTTGAAAGAGCTAGCTTATTTAGCAATTTTTATTATTTTCATAAATTAAATAATTAATTCAAACTCAGCAGGGACGTCTTTGCTTTAGTACAGAATTATCTCTAGCTTCACAAAAATATATATGTGTATATGGGAGAAGCAGAAAATGTAGAAGTAGAAAAAACTGAGGGATACTTATTTGAAGGAGAGCAGAAAGGAGACTGAAGCCATTCACCTTTTGTTTTGGTATACAATCTTTGCAGATTTTTTAGGGCAGATGATGGATTTTTTTCATTCACCACAGAGCGGTCTTAGCAGTTTATCTGCTTTTCGGTGTAAATAAAGCTTTTAGAGTAAAATTTGTATTTACTGTGTTGCTACTTAGGGTCACATATCTAAAACATTGTCAAGCAATTTTTATCTAAACAATGGCCATTTGAGATAAATAAAACGCATCTTTTAAAAGTGTGCATACCAGTAAGAAACCTTTGGAGCTTGTGTATGCTTCATTCTGTGGATATTTAGTGGACATCCAGTAGTAAACCTGTAACTGAAGTAATGCTGTCATAAAGCTGGAATGAACTTTAGAATTGGATGCTAATTTGAGTAACATCTCATGCACATACAACCATGTTGCTGTGTGAGGTTAATATTTGTTTGTATTCACCCTAGGCACAATGTCATCAATGTGGCTTCAGTGGGAGCGCGGTCACTGGCCTCCATCCCGTCTCTACCACCCTCAGTGGCAGAGTTTGTGTCCGGTGCAATGGCCGAGTGTAAACCTGATAAAGTACAAGTGGTCACAGGCACCTCAGAGGAGACAGCGGACATCCTGGCCAACCTGGAGAAAGATGGAATGGTGAAAAAACTCAGCAAATACGAAAACTGGTAAATACTGGTAAATTTGTGAACAAACAAGGATGAATACTGTCTGATTCCTAATTGTTTGGGACTGCAGCTGGCTGGCACGCACTGACCCTAAAGATGTGGCTCGTGTGGAGAGTAAGACTGTGATCGTCACTAAGGACCAAAGAGACACTATTCCCATCCCTGCCAGAGGAGCGAAGTCACAGTTGGGCAGCTGGATGAGTGAGGAAGACTTCCAGAAAGCTAGAGATGACCGCTTCCCTGGCTGTATGGCAGGTGTGTAATTAGAGATGTATTAGTGAGCAAGACTAAATAAAACCCTAGTCATAACTCTTGGTGCTCTTCTCAGAATAAAAATTAAATCTGGCTTGGCAACACTAAGTCTGAATGCAACAGAGAATCACACTCTGCATCACTGAACTTCCATTTTCAAATTACCAAGTTTTCTTGTGTGTTCCAGACAAAATTAGGCTAAAATACAACATGTTATGCACAACATGTAGGATTTAAGAAAACAAAACATAGTAAACAATGCTAGTGGCTTCTGTACACAGGTGCTGGGATAATTATGGGTTTTCAAACACCCTTGGATCTTTTACATTTGAAGCTGGCCATACACTGTGCAGTGTTTGTTTGGTTCCAGGGTTTTCAGGGGTCTTAAATCAGGTTCTTTTCCTTTTTGGTTTGTCCCTTCTTTGGACAGGTGCAAAGCAAGATTATTTGAGTCACGCAGTTGACTATAACTGCAATGCTGTATTTCAGTGTTCGTTTCCTTCTAGGTCGTACCATGTACGTGATCCCCTTCAGCATGGGTCCTGTCAACTCATCTCTTGCCAAGTTTGGTGTTCAGGTGACCGATTCTCCTTATGTGGTGGCCAGTATGGGAATCATGACCCGGATGGGGACTCCGGTGCTGGAGAAACTTGCAGAGGGAGCAGAATTTGTACGCTGCCAACATTCAGTGGGCCGACCTCTACCTCTCAAAGGTATATTAACTATCTGATTTAAATAGTAAACTACAAATTATTGTTATGTTTATTCTGGAAACCCTTAACAGCTCATGCAACCACTGAGCTTAAACCCAGGAAAACGTCACTGCTTCAGAAGTAGCCTAAAAGCAGTTAAAAGTCCTCTCCATCCAGTGTTAAACAGACCGTTTAGCTTAAATGCAATCACTTACATAATAAAGATTAAATCTAAAACTATGACTAGATTACAATATAAAAAATAATACTGTGTTAACATGGGCTTCCTTGAAGATAAGTTGAGAAATTTTTTAAGCAATCTATCCAAACATAATGGTTCCACAACAAATTTTAAATAATTCCTGAATAACTAAAATCTTAATTTATGCACATAACATGTTGTTTTCTACAAATTGTGGGGCATCAAGTATGTGTATGTGGGCCAATTATGGTGCAAATTTGGCAGAGCTTATAATGCATTTAATGTGGCCTGACATTAAATCATGATACCAGGTAATGGCCCATGTGTGGCCCTGGTCTTGAATCAAGATTTTGTCCAGACATTGATTGTGGAACTTCAGACAAGTAAAACAAGTTCAGTAAGCTAGAAGTGGGTTGAGAAAAATCGATATGTGGGCAAGACACCATCGTTGCAAGAGGTGCTTATACTACCCATAACAATTTTTTTTTAATCTCGGAAAAGAAAAGAAAAGCTTAAGTTAAAGTTGTATTCACCTTTTTGGGTGAAGTGTGAAGATTACAACAAATTGCATATCGTTTCTCCCGTATTGTAAGTCCCTTTGGAAAAAAGCATCTGCTAAATGCATGAATGTAAATCTCGAGGTATTGCACCAGGAAATAGAAATCCTTGAATCTGCAGTTAACTTTAACTAATTAAATAGTTATATATTTCTTTTGAAATTAAACTGGCCAGGTTAGGCACACCAATGTAACAATGGTTTCAATGATTTAGCAAAGTAATTACCCTTTTTCCTATAATTCATATAAGCTGCTCTTTAAACATTTTCACGCCCTTTTTACTGTTGTCTAATTTGTCCATTCTCTCCACACAGCGCCTTTGATAAAC
Organism: Danionella dracula; assembly: GCA_900490495.1. Taxonomy (NCBI): domain Eukaryota; kingdom Metazoa; phylum Chordata; class Actinopteri; order Cypriniformes; family Danionidae; genus Danionella; species Danionella dracula. Next base: position 21,221,232 of record UELW01000001.1, on the reverse strand, counting down.
AGCTGGCCGTGTAACCCAGAGAAGGTGTTGATCTCCCATCTTCCAGACAGCAGGCAGATCTTGTCTTTCGGCAGTGGTTACGGTGGCAACTCACTCCTGGGAAAGAAGTGCTTTGCTCTTCGTATTGCCTCACGAATAGCAAAGGATGAAGGATGGCTTGCTGAACATATGTTGGTATGCTGACAAAGTTGTATTATTATTATTACAATTATGGCGCTATTCCATTGCACTGCACCACAGTTCTGTATGGTTCTACACAGTATTTTGCACTTTTCCATTGTGTGCTGGCCATGGAAATGACATCGTTTTTAGTACTGACTTTGAGCTGGTTCTATACATACACTTAAACTGGAACAGACACCATTCTTTATGTTTACCAGAGCAAATGTGACGTGCTGCATCATGAAACCCCCTGAACTGGCTCAAGTTTCATGATGCAGCAGTTCAGATTCTCTTAGCACTATCAGTGATCTTGGAGGGCTTTGCACATCACGTTTGCTCTGAACGATCAGCAAGAATGGTGTCGGTTTCAGTTTTAGCGTCAATCATTTAACCAGCTTGACGAAGTTACTAAAAACAACGTTGTTTCCTCGGTCAGCAGACAAGTGCTAAAAAGGGCAAAATATTGTGTAGAACCGTAAAGAATTGTGCCGTCCAGTGTAATGAAAAAGTGCCAATTCTGGTTACTGAGAAAGCATACAAACTTAACATTAAGTGTATTCAAATAGAGTAATTTTATGGCTCCTGATAAGGTAACTTAGGGATTACTGTCACTGATTTGTGACTGGTTTGATTCTCTTCTGCAGATTCTGGGAATCACAAATCCTCAGGGCATAAAGCGGTATGTTGCAGCTGCGTTCCCAAGTGCTTGCGGGAAAACAAACCTGGCCATGATGAAGCCAGCTCTGCCTGGCTGGAAGGTGGAGTGTGTTGGTGATGACATCGCTTGGATGAAATTTGACAGTCAGGGTGAGAAAAAGCAAGACCTGAGCTACATGGTCTGGATTTATGGTCACTGTATCTTGAAGCATCTTTATTGGGAGACAAAGAGAGAACCAATTAAAAAAGTGAATGTTTCAGGAAAGAGTTACCTGGCAACCATTTTACTGCATTCATGTACCATATCAAATGCCTCAATATTTGACTCTCTTAACAAGGTAAACTTCGAGCTATTAATCCAGAGAACGGTTTCTTTGGAGTCGCCCCTGGGACATCCATGAAGACCAACCCTCATGCCATGACAACTATCTCCAGGAACACAGTGTTCACCAATGTGGGTGAAAGCAGTGATGGAGGAGTGTGGTGGGAGGGACTGGAGCCACCTGCAGCAGGAGTCACTCTCACAGACTGGCATGGCAAGACCTGGAAATATGGTAAGAGAACGATTGTCTAAATAATTGTTTTTCAATCAACATCAAAATAGTTTTTATGTGTCCAAGGATTTTGGCCTTTGACTGTGAAGGGTTAAAGGAGTAATATGCAGCTATGTAATTATATTTTCACTCAAGTCCCGGTATTGGGATATCACAACTCATATATCAAATAATTTGAATTTTACTGAAAATTACAAGACTGTTGAAATATGGTGTCGAAACAGCCACATTACAAATGCATGCAGGATTCTGAAAATGAACGATGTAGTTGCGCCCATTTCCAAAGAATCTTCTTTTTTTTGTCCGAGGTCCATAAATTGAACCCAATTAGTTTTGACATTACTTACAAATGACTTCAGTGTTAAAATAACTGAAACTGTGTCGTAAGCAATACACTGACAAATACATTAGATTGGAATATATTATACTAGACCATGAGCATTCAGCTTCTGTTGGAATTGACTGTGTAAACATTTCATCTTTTTGGAGTGTGTTGATGGTATTGTGCACAAGTCAGGTCAACAGTCTTCCTCAAGCTTTGTTTACACTGAAAAGCAGGAATGTTAGGTCAATGAAGAGATGCGAGTACGAGGTAGTAGCAGTCTAGCCATCTTTAGGCAGAAATCACTTTCCTCCAATCTATCAGCTTTCTCTAAACTAGTGACGCATTGTCCTGGAGGGAAGTTGAAACAGAAAAATTGTGAGCACATGCTGCTGTGTCTAAGCACGCAAGCCTTTTACAAACACAAGACTCAGTGCTTCAGTGAAGAGGAGGAGAATCTGCTGAGTTTTTAATTTTCTACTCGCATTGGGAATGTAATGATCTTTCATTAGCTGTAACCGCTAAGCTAGCTTTGTACTGCTGAGAAGCTGTTATATTTTTGTAGTTGAAGTATGGTGAAAGAAGAGGAAGATACTGAGGAAGACTTATTTGAAGAAGAGGAGAACGCATTTGGAGAAGAGGAGACTGAAGCCCCTCCTCCATGCAGTGTGTTTTGATGTGTGATTTGGGCAGATTTTTGGTTGCAGCTGAAAGCTAGATTTGAGTAACAACCTGATTTTGCTGTCTGAAGGGAAAGCTCATACATATTGCAATGCCTTTTCGTTAATTTATTTCCTTAGAAAAAATGTGTGTGATTCATGGCTAATAGTTTTAGTAATGCACGTAATAGAGCACATAAAACTGTTGTGCATGACATCTCTGGATGTAACCAATAGTAAAGATTGCTTTTATTTGAAAGTTAAGTAAAAGAAGTACAAGTTAGTTAGAACATTTTAGTAAATGTTTCCATTTTTAAAGAAAGTTTATAAAGACAGAAATCAACAATGCCATGTTTGAAACCAGCACAGATTAGTAAGCAGTCAGGAGTTAACCCATAAGGACCCATGGTGGCACAGGGGTTAAAGCCATCCACCTTTTCTAGAAATGTCTTTATATAGCTCCATTATTTTTTCCCATTCCTCATTCCTTGTGAAATACTGGATTGGTTTTTTCCCTCATAAAAAGGAAATAAATAAACACTTGAAATATTTCATGTTGTGTATAGTGAACTATTAAAACATACTAGTTTCTCATTATCAACTAAATTATTGAAATAAGCTTCTCAATATTATAATTTTTTTAGATGCATCTGAAGATACACATTGTCAAATAAAGTTAGATGTGATGCCAAAGTGATCCAGACCTTTTCCGGATGTAATCATGTGATTACAAATGCCTTTATATAGTTCCCCTTATGTTTTTCAGGTGATTCTACACTTTGTGCCCATCCAAACTCCAGGTTTTGTGCCCCAGCTGGACAGTGTCCCATCATAGATCCCCTCTGGGAGAGTGACGAGGGCGTCCCCATCGATGCCATTGTGTTTGGTGGCAGAAGACCAGAGGGTATGTTCTGCTGAATCTAAATTCTTATTGATATTTGATGTTTAGTCTCACTTTTGAATGAAACCTACTCTTAAAAAGAGAGATTGATCAATGCTCAATTTGTAAGTGAACATTAAAAATCAGCAGTTTCGATGTTTAACCCATTGATTGGAGACAAGTGTACTCTTCACTCGCAAACTGCAAGGAGGGCAGTTGTGGTCTGGTGGATAAGGAGATCGACTTATGATCAGAAGGTCACCAGTCTGAACCCCAGATCCACCGAGTTGAAGGTGGTGTGAGTGATGAAACACTTGCTCTCCCCTTTTCAACAACCACTCCCTGGGCCATGGCTGCCAACTGCTTTCTGTTGTGTGTTCACTGCTGTGTGTGTACACTGGATGGGTTAAATGCAGAGCACAAATTCCGGGTATGGGTCACTTTCACCAAATGACAACACAGTAGGTCACACTGACAGAAATTGGTATAATTGACTATTAGTCATTATTTTAAGGTTTTAAAATTCACTGTTTAAATATGAATATTGTTATTTTGTACACATAAATGAAACAGACAGACAGAGCAACAGGTTTTTTTTAGCAGAGTTTGTATTCTGTTCATAAGATTCCATACTTAAACATCAGTATTTTTAAATAATTGCTTCTCTTTCTTTTTGAGACACAATTTAGAACGATTATTTTAATGCCTTCTGAAGCATTGTGTGATGTTAGCTGCCCTGATCTAAGCATCTACTAACAATAATTAATATTTGACCGTGACGCTTTAATATTCTAATTTTTTTTCCTCAGGTGTGCCTTTAGTGTACGAGTCGTTTAACTGGCGTCATGGTGTTTTTGTGGGTGCAGCTATGAGATCTGAATCCACTGCTGCAGCTGAGCATAAAGGTACTGTCTTAATTTCTCCAAATGATCAGCAGCATTGTTTTCTGTTGAGACTGTTATTACGCTTACCTCATTCAATAGATGATTGGTCACAGGGTATCAGGACATTTGTTCAGATTAAGGGCAGTTGGGGTTTGGTGGATAAGGAGATCGACTTGTGATCAGAAGGTTGCTGGTTCGACCCCCAGATCCACCGAGTTGAAGGTGGAGTGAGTAATGAAACGCTTGCTCTCCTATCTTCAACAACCACAGCTGTGGTGCCCTTTAGCAAGGCACCAGTTTCCAGACTGCCAACTGCTTGTGTATGTTAACAATGTGTTTGTTCACTGCTGTGTGTGCACACTGAGGTGGGTTAAAAGCAGAGCACATATTCCAGGTATGGGTTACTCAATATCTGGCCAACTGGTCACTTTCATTAATATTGGCGTTTGAGTGCCTGCTTCAACTCATTACAAATGATTACCATCCTTGTGCCTCATACCTTTGAGCAACCTGCTAGATATTTAGCAATCTTTAATAATTTAATTTCAGCAGGTTGTTTAGTTTAGAATAAATCCTGTGTAAAAAAAGCAGGCGTTAACTAAAGTGAGAGGATAAAAGAGAGATTAATAGTCAATATTTGCCTTTTTCTGTTCACTTGCTTGTGTCTGCCTGCATAAAAGAGCAAATTTGTTCATTTGAACATGAAATAATGATGCAATAGAACATGGGTACCCAAATATTTTTAGCCCAGGGACAAATTGTACAAGACAAATCTGAAAGAGGGCTGAAGACCATGACCATTTAAACGGTCATCCACCAAGATCAGTTAACAACCTGCTCTATCAATGAAACTTCAAATAAACACAAAATCTTTACCTTTAAATGAATACTTTTTAATCTTTTATTGTCATTCAATTTTATGGTATGCACATGTTTTATGTATTAGACACACAGAGAAAAAGAGAGAGGAGTTATAGAGGAGATAGGTGAAAGGGAGACAGGAGAGAAATGTAGGGAAGATTAGAGAGAGAGAAAGAGGAGGGGGAGCGAAAGAGGGGAGAGAGATGGAGAGAATGTAGATAAGGAGAGAGAGAAGATTGAAAGAGAGACTGCGAGAGAAGGGGGAATAGACAACCCTTTTACTCCTATAATGATACTGTAATTAACAGTTTTGTTTGGATAGGCCTTTACGTGTCAGTTTCACAAGTTGTTTTATTTACATATGTACAGGCGTTTCTTTGTGTCCCTAATGCTTCGGCCTCTGCCTTTTGTTTCTACACAAAAATTAGCAAAAGATAAAATACAAAAAATATAATGATTAGATAAAATAAAAATAACGAATGAAGCAATCTGTTGTTGAATTCATGAGCATGAGCAGTAATAAAGCAATATTATATAATGGCAATTACAGTATATATTGGAAAACATCATTGTTATAAAGCTGTGAATAAACCCTGCGTATAAAAACTGTATTACTTACTGTGGTTGAGATGGTGACACTGTCCATCCTCTTTCACAAATCTCCCAGAGGCTCTCCTCACAAACTTTGAACGAAAACTCACGAACAAAAACAACTTTGATGTCAAGATTGTCTAAAACACTGCTTAAGTCATTCACATGTAATCAATCACTTATCTGTCACTGCTTTCCTACGCTCCACAAACCTCCAGCCCCTGGAACACAAAAAATGTTGTCGTTACCGTAATGAATGCCATATCAGTCGAAAGAAGTTTCTCAGCTTTCAAAATCTATTGAGATTTTTTGATAGTGGAAAATTGAAAAGCTTTGGTTTAAAAGGGATAATGGAAAAGGATTATAAACAAAAGGTGGAGGGATTATAAACATTAACTTTTAAAGTAATGTAAAGTAATTAAGACTATGTGTTTTCACTCAACATACTAAATATAAAACTAAAACAGTGTAATCAAATACTTAAGAGGTTTTTTTCTCTGTTAGTTTTCTCAACAATTAGTGTAATAGATAACAGTGATTTGAGCTTTTGAAAAGAAATCGCTATGGCTTTATCTTGCACTGTCACAGATGTGATTAATGCAGAAACATTCATTCATTCATTTATTCATCTTCATGTCGGCTTTATTCCCTTTCGGGGTCGCCACAGCGGAATGAACCGCCAACTCAATGGCATATGTTTTACGCAGCGGATGCCCTTCCTTGCCGCAACCCATCGCTGGGAAACATTCACACACACATTCACACTTTAACACTATGGGCAATCGTTCTTATTCAATTCACTTATTCCGCATGTCTTTGGACTTGTGGGGAAACCGGAGCACCCGGAGAAAACCCACGCGATCACGGGGAGAACATGCAAACTCCACACAGAAATGCCACCTGCCCCAGCCGAGCCTAGAACCAGCGACCTTCTTGCTGTGAGACGACCGTGCTACCCACTGCGCCACCGTGACCCCCTAATGCAGAAACAGACTATTTGTTTTTTTTGCCTGCGGATATCAGAGTTTAAAGGGCAAAAGGAATTAAAAATAGCAGCGTGTACATTAAATGGGGCTTCATATTGTCTGCTTTGCAGATAGCAGAGGCTTCGTGCAAATCAAGCATGTGGGCTAACAGCGTTCTTTGCCAAAATAAATTAAAACGTAACACTTCAATCAGCAGTTTTCAAGGTCAACTTTTGTTTTTTTAACTTTTTTGAGTTTGGGATCAAACTATACGCACTTGTAAAATCCTCCATTTGTGAGAAATTGCACAGAAATGGAATGTATAAAGCACCCAAAAATGTCTTCCTTCTGCTACTTCAACTCCACCATCTGTGGTCACATCAAATTTAAAGATTTACATATTTACATAAACAACAGTTATAACATTTTTTTTGTATTGGTGCACTGAAAAGACTTCTGGATTACCACCAAAACCTCTACGAGCATTTGCCTGACTTAGGCATGAATTAAGATTCTATTCTCTTCTTAGATTCTATCTTTACCTCTCTGGATTTCTGACAAATGGTCTTTTGTGCCTTACTTTCTTCAGGTAAAGTGATCATGCACGACCCGTTTGCCATGCGTCCTTTCTTCGGCTACAACTTTGGCGACTACCTGAGCCACTGGCTGAGCATGGAGACCCGCAAGGGCCCAACACAGTTACCTAAAATCTTCCATGTCAACTGGTTCCGGAAAGATCCGAAGACAGGATCTTTTCTCTGGCCAGGCTTTGGTGAGAACGCCCGCGTCCTGGAGTGGATCTTCAAACGCTGTGGCCGAACCAGTGAAGATGAGGCTGCCACAAAGAGCATGGTGGGCTGGATTCCACAGAATGGCGCGATTAGCACAGACGGCCTGTGTGAGAGTATCGACATGGGTGCCCTCTTTGACATCCCCAAACCCTTCTGGCAGAAGGAGACCCAGGAGCTGAGGAGCTATTTCAGCCAGCAGGTGGGGTCGGATTTGCCGGCGCAGGTTGAAGGAGAGCTGAGGGCTCTGGAGGAGCGGGTTCAGGACTGAACTAACACTACGACAGGCAGTGGAGGTGGAGGGAACTCTTTTAATGAGACTGTTGCACAGCAGGGAACGCTGCAAAACCAAATGGTTCACTAGATGCCTCCGGTGCATCCATGTCCTGGTGCCTTGTTTTTATTTTATATATATATATATATATATATATATATATATATATATATATATATATATATAAAATAGTAAAAAAATTTGACTTGAAGTTTACAAGCTGAAATGCCATTTTAGATTATTATTTGTTGAGTACTGCGTATGAATGTAATCGGTGGTATTTAAGCTACCGATATCACGTCACTTTGAGGAAAATGTCTTAATGTCATAATTTTTCTCATCACACGGTAACAGCTGAAGAGTGCTAGTGGTTTGCCTGTTTTTGGCTGATCTCGATCAGCTTGATGCAGGTCGGGGAAGATGGAGGATGTGAGCCAAAGAGAAGCTATGTGTCTCGGCCGCTGAATTTGTTTTTGTTTTGATCTGAGCTGACTGAATAAATAGTTGACGACCAAATTTTGCTTCCTACATTATTTGCAATAATCTGTTGTTCATTATTCATAAACAAAGATGTTAGGTAGAAGACCTCAACACACATGATCCATCAACAGTTGTGGTGCAACGTTTTATAAAGCTTATATTTTTTTTATTTACCTTTTAAACAAATCTAGTGAAATTTGTGTAAATATAATTCAACATAGATTCATTTAATAAATGAACCATTGATTGTATTTAATTAGTGAAAGGGTATACTGTAACAAAAAAAAGCTGCAAAAATGCAGGACAAACTGTTCGTTCATTTTATGGGTTAGGGTTAGGTTAAATGTTAATTTTAATCTGTTGTTATGATTTACAGGGTTTTGTTTGTATTTTAAAACATGCCTTGCATTCTGCTGGTTGAACTGGAGGCATACATCCAAACCAAACAATTGCTAACTATTGTTTTTTATTTTACTTGATTAGCAGAAGGTAAAGCTTGTGCTGATTTGGTCAAATAACAATTTTCTGTCTAAATGAGCTAAAATGACAAAAGGCTACATAAGTGGTTACCTAAAAATGTTAATCCCTCAGTTTTTTTTTTACCTCTTTTAGTTACTTAGCTAACATAGTCAACGAAGTGCTTCTTAATCATTTATAAATTGCCGCTAGATGACAATTGTTCTTCGTTCCTAATGGTTTCTGAGAATGCTTAAGCGTGAGCTCAGGTGTTTGATTGCCCAATTGGCCATGAGAGAGTAACGTATTTTACTGCCAACACGAGAACTTTGATCACTTTTTCAGAGTTCTCTGCAGAAACAAGCTCACAGGTCCAAATGCACGCATAGGAGTACATTTTCAGAATTTCTACTGGTGCTTATGTGCTGTTAAAATAAAGTGATTTTTGTGTGTCAGAAATCAAAACTGTAATGCAACCACAGCCACGAAAATTTTTGGTGACTACTATGAAAAACCCATTAAAAACTAAAACAGCTTTGTAGCTTGTTGCCTACATTATACAGAATAAAGGGAGATCTTATTTGTTTATTTGACGTGGTTAAATCTTATTAAATATTTGGACAAGAAAATACGAATCTGCAACTCTTGCCAGTTCTAATACATTTCTTCTGAAATGATCATTGACTACAGAAAAAAAATCATTCTGAGATAAAGCTCCAAATGCCCAGGCCATGCGACCTCACTGAATTGGAAAATTTAAAAATCACTAAACTCTTCTGGATGTTTAATGTTAATCTAATGTCCAAGGCATTTCTTTGTAATGTTTACAAAGAAATGTAATTAACAATTAAATAATGTTGAGTTAATGATGATGTGCCTCCAAAGTCACCACCAAATAACAATGAACTTATGACCTTATGACTTTAGAATTTGTTGTTTTCTAATTTATTTTTCACATTTTCACATTGAGAGGGGTACACTTCAGTATTAACGCTTTACATTTTTTTCTTTTATTCATTATTAGTCATATCTCCTTATTGTGCAATTTTTGGCACACGTCATTTAGAAAACATGAAAATTAAAAAAAAAAATCTTTCCACACAAACAATGAATTAAAGGATGGGCAAAAGGATATGCGCTATAGTTTCAAACCCAATTAAAGGGGTTATTTACTGTTGAATGCATTTCTGATTCTCTGCCAGCTCCCTGTTTTGACATCATGAGCATTTACTAGGTTTCCACTGTTGTGAAAACTAGTCCTGACTCATGACCACCTCTGGGCTGTGTATCTGAGCATATGCAGTCTCTAACTCCAAACTCTCATCTGTTGTGTTTTGGGTTTGCTGGTGGAAGTCCATTTTCCGGTTTTTGAGGTCAACGTATGTCTCCTCATCCAGCTCAAAAGCAGTGTTAGAGTGATTAGAGCTGATCTCTTCAATTGTTCCACCACCCTGCAAAAGCAGACAAGATAAATGATTAATGATCCAGCTTTGGATTTTGCTGTTCATCATCTGATTTTCATGATGCTCCCTGTTTGAAACAGCAGTGACCTAATCTGTTTAAGACCATGGTAGATACCTGACCAGATGTGTCGGTTTCCCTATTATGAAACACCCTCTGTCTTCTCACTCTGTGTTTGAGAGGACAAAAACGCAAAAGATTTACAGACTATAATAGTTTGATTAAGAGACAAAAGATTAAGAGTGTGCCTACCTTAGGTAAATTGTCATGAGGAGGAATAAACACAGAGACACTGAAGCTCCTGCTATAGTACCAATGATCAAAATCTGCGGTTCTGTGAGATTGGAATCAGATTAAGAAGAATATGAGTTTAAGCACCATAGACACCGCCCAGCCCATTTTCAAGAAACCTAAACCTCCTTTTCAAGAGACTCCCTCAAGCATCAATGCATGTTTTATTCAGTAATCAATACACACTCATTTACAGTAAAGATGTTGTTATATAGTTATTTCACTGTTCTGAAGCTTTGCCCTTCCGTTGAATCTTCACTGTAGCTCATAGCAGGTTAAAGGTTGCTACAGGCTGCAGGGAAGACTGAGTTATGCTAATCATGGATTTATCAAAATTGACAGTGCTGTGAAATTATGTCTGTCTCAATCACACCTGTTATTACTAACTGGATCTCCTCTGATGTCTCATCACCAAGTGAATTCTGTGCCTTGCAGAAGTAGAAGCCCATGCTTGTTCCATTTGCAGTGAAGCTTAGTTGTTCTCCAGAGTCCAAAACATTCTGCTGTCCACGTTTGAACCAGAGGAAGCTTGTGTTTGATGGATTCGCTTGGCACCGACAGGTTAAGGTCACATTCGTTCCAGCAAAGACTGAAGTAGATGGGATGATTGTGATGCAGGTTTCTTTGGGAGGAACTTTAAAACATGAGTCATAAGTGATTATTGCTCATTAAATTGAGGGAAAACCTTCAAAGAAAACGTACATAAAACTCTTAGTGCCACAGTAGACTCCACATAAGTCTCATTGGATGAATTTGTTGGATACACAGCAGTGCAAGAGATGTTTCGTCCATTATCCCTGTATGAGGCTTTAAAGGTAATGTTTGAAATCACTGTGTGGGTTTTGTCAGGTTTCTCCAGTATCTCTGTCGTGACATTTGCAGACTCTGGGACAAACACCCAGGATATGTTAGGGGGAAGTTTGGGACAGGGGGCTTCAGCAGAACAACTCAGATTGATGGTTCTTTCCTCCATTACTTCTTCCAGAGCACCGGGATAAAGGAGAGGCAGGGGTGGTGAATCTTCAGGGCAGGAGTAAAAAAAACAAAAAAAAAAAACAAATTACATAAAAAAATCTAACAACATTCGGCACATATGAACATATTATGATTCAATCTTTGGTGTTGAGACACGTGTTAACGTGTTAATGTCTACATTGACAATTGCTCATATTATATTTAGTTTACTTCTAATTGTTAAACATTTGGTAAAATTGCCAATGGTGTGGAAGGAATTGATTGTTTACAAATATATTCAGAAATATTAGTTCTACGTTGCTGATTGCTGAAAAAAAGCTCTTTTGTTTTCAAACTAATATTGTGTTATTACATGACACCTATTTTCAAAGCAATTTAGACTTTCTGAAACCAAAAAATATATTTGCCATCTGTCCGTGTACACCACATTTTTATGAAAAAAAAAAACAACAATCTTAATTTTACCTGTACTAATAATGTGTCGGTTGTAGCTAAAGTCAATTCTCTAGAGCAGTAGTTCTCAAACTGTGGTACGTGTACCACTGGTGGTACTTGAAAACCTCTTGGTGGTACTTGAAGCCAGCGGCTGCCATTACTGTGAGAGTGGATGTCAAAAAAAATATATATATCGGCCGTGTGCATCTGATACATTAATCGTGGCCCATTGGTTGATGTTTTTAAGGACACTGTGCTTGTTCAATTAAATCACAGGTCACTCCCTCCAGACTCTACGTAAATCTGCTGTTTGACCCTTGGAGTAGCAATAATGAGTTTGATAACGGAGCAATACTACTGCAGCCCCGGGATCATGATAGTGCTCTGTTCCTCGGTCCATCCTCTCGAGTTGCATTTTAAACAGGAGAAATTAGAGTAATTGCAGTTAAAATACAAAATTTCCAAGTCTATTGGCACTAATCCTGTGCAGGTAAATCATATACCGTTACTTTGAGCTTGTTTAAAAGTGACACTCTCACGAGCATTCTGCCCCTCTGTGGGGGCGCGCACTTGTAATCACAGCAGGAAGATGTTCACTTTAAAGTTGATAAAAACCTTAAAACTTTATTTAACGTTATTGTTTTATTCCAAAATCGTCTGATTTTAATGAAAGAAAATCCTAATTTAAATGACATTCACGCAATGATTACAGCACAAGCTTATTCTACGCTCTGCTAATATACAGGAACAGTGCTGCTGATCTGAAGAAACCAAATATCCGAGTCGAGTATCTGGAGGTAATTAAGATTTCAAATAAACACATCATCTCTCATTACAATATTTAAATGAGATTATATTTTAATGATTATATTGAGAGCACCTGAAAGCAGAACTAATACAAAAATATTTTTAAAAATTTTTGAATATGACTAGTTTACAGAGAAAGTGGGAGAGGGTTAGAGAAGGAGACAGAGAAAAAGAGAAATAGGAGAGAGAGAGAGATCAAGAAGAGGGAGAGGGTTAGACAGAGAGGAGACAGAAGAGAAAGAGTATTAAATTTGTACCATCGAACTTAATACTTTTAGAAATTTTAAGCATTATATTCCTAATGTTCAAGCTGCATGCTGCTGCTAAAATGAATACATTTTTTATTAGCAACAATATTGCCTCTTATTTGAACTGTACTGAACTATAGCTGAACATGAAGGCCTGTACGCTGTGGCTACACTGGAGTTGTATATTTTAATGTTGCTCATTATGGTGGTACTTGGAGTGCCACATTTTTCCTGAGGTGGTACTTGGTGAAAAAAAGTTTGAGAACCACTGCTCTAAACAATTTATCTTGTATTACTAATGCAATAGCCCCATCTTTGGTTTGAGGGGCAATCTCATTTCCAATAAATCTATTGAGGGGCAAAAATTGTACACCTAAATACAATTTTCAGGCTAAAAATTCTAGACAATAGTAATGTTTTAAAAGCAATCTCTATAATTAAATTATCAGAACTAGGTCTCTCAATTTCAATCCATAATCTGAATGCAACATTTTCATTAAATATACGTAAAAACTGCTTAAAAGAAACACTGAATTTTAATTTTTTTTTATTTTCAAAAAGTATGTTTCTCTGTATGTATTCATCAGCTAAGAAGCTTTTGGGACCAATTATTAACTAAAGTTAGACTCACCCAAGACAGACATGTTAACGGGACTGACAAACGTGTATTTCCAATAACTTGATTCACTTCCAGCATTCTGTTCCATCCTAAGAAAGTAGTTGTCCGAGTGATTGTTCATGACGTCAAAGAACACAGTGCTACACTCTCCCTGGCTGAGATTTCCACTAAGCTCTATGTGACTGAATCCATTGATGATGTTAGCACTTCCGTTATAAACCACCATGTTGGCTGGATTCTGAAGAGCCCGATCAGTCTTTATCCAGAAGGCAGAAAGGTTTCCCGTGTTAAACGATGTGTCATTTGACACATAAAATGTACAGGGAATCTCCACGCAAGAGCCTGAGACTGCCATTATTTTGTCTGGTAAATGGACTGTATATGTGGGTTCTAACAGAAAAGTAAGATAAATAAACACATAAAAAAAACATTTAACCAGCTGGTTTACCACTGGAATTGACTCACCTGAATAAACCAGAGAGAAGAGCAGAATAACGACAACAACGACAGGCATCTCTCGCTGTTGGCACAAACACCAGAGTGAACATTTCTTCACATGTACCAATACTAGCCTTCTCAACTTAAAACCATCAAGTTTTTGAATGGTCATGACATATGAGAACGGCAGCCTCACCTGCGGTACAATATGTCGTCTGGGGAAACAAGTTTATCAATGGTCCTCCAAAACAGTTCTGTGAAGCTAACAGATGCTTTTCAGGCAACAACTGATGCTGCTATTAACTCTTTCTAGGAATTCCCTCAGTGCAGAATGAACAGGAAGAACATTAACAACAATGTTTGTAAAACGATAAGCTCATGACGATATATTGTTTCATCCCTCTTTAGTTTGAACGCAATTCTTACACTTTTGCATATCTGCAGTCAATATGGATTTTCTTCTAGTGGAGATGAAATGATTGATTGGTGAAAGACTGCCGATTGATTGATCGAATGGGATCTTTGCTTAAACAACTTAAATCTGCTCAACATTTCTGCTCACAAACCAATTACAAAAAGAAAGGACACACGTAATAACTTCTTAGTTTTTATTAAAGAACGACATTGTGAACCAAATGTTACACTTAAAATTTCACGACTATCATAGAGTTAAAAGCTTTCATTTCCCCTTCTTGAATTTGCCTGGTGTAGTACCAGTCTTCTGTTTCTTTTTGGCAGAACCTTTTATTTCAGGCTCCTGTGTGAACAAAAATAACAGAAATGTAAAAACACATTGATATAATAAACAATGACATTTACATACTCATACCTTCCGCTTGGAAGAGATCGAGCCGGTTACACTAAAGAAAGAGTCCAGCCTGCCTTGGGTGCTCCCTTGTCTGCTCTTCATGATCTTCTTACAGCCATTTCGAATACGATCCTCACTGACACAACAAATCAGCTGAGTGTGGTTAAGTTGAACATTTACATTTAACACAAATGCAATGAAACCAATAACTATGATTTTGTAATTTATTTATTGATTATCTTAAGTTTTGTCACAAATCAAAAGGCTGATCTTCTCTGTATATACCTACTTCGCACACAAATTTTTAATTTTCCCACTACAGTTAAAAATCTTGCCATTATTATAGATAGTGAACTGACGTTTAAGAACCATATCTCTTATGTTACTAAGACCACCTTCTTTCACCTCAGGAACATTGCTAAAGTACGGAACATGTTGTCTATCGTAGATGCAGAAAAATTTGTGCATGCTTTCATGACCACCAGAATGGATTATTATAATGCTGTTAGCCGGCTTTTCAGCTGCCATGCTACAAAAATTACAGTTAGTACAGAACGCAGCAGCTAGAGTTCTCACAAAAACTTGATTGATTGATTGAAGTATGAGATCACATCACTGACACGCCGCATCTAAACATAAACATCCACAGCTTTTAAGTAGATTTTCATGACTAATATCAAGATGGGCAGCATGGACACACATATCCTCTTCAGGTTTACAATCCACACAGTGGATTGGCAAGGGTCACAACCCATGATCAGAATGGTATTCATTCATTCTTGTTTTAGTACTTGGT
This sequence comes from Danionella dracula, assembly GCA_900490495.1. Taxonomy (NCBI): domain Eukaryota; kingdom Metazoa; phylum Chordata; class Actinopteri; order Cypriniformes; family Danionidae; genus Danionella; species Danionella dracula. The sequence continues at coordinate 21,205,821 of UELW01000001.1, read as the reverse complement.
ATTGACAAGTACTCAGATGAAACTGTTTTATTTAAAAAAAACACAAATCAAAAGCAAGATAATTGTGAAAAAGGTCTGTAGTGCCTTGTTTGTTTGTTTATAGCTAAGACAACAGCACATGTTATTTCATGGCTATATGTAGGTCTAAAACTTACTTAGATATATTTATTTTCTCAAGTGTTACAAGTATGGTAAGTCAGTTTTTAAAATAATCCTCAATAGTCTGCTAGGAACTGAGATTATTTATTTTAAGTTGTCAGATTTCAGATGTTATTTCCTTCCTTATGAAATCATATACAGGGCATTCTATGAGAAGATGTTTGACCGATAGTTTGTATTTACATTTTGGGGCAGTTTCTCCTTTGAGTAAAAAAACTGTGTCAGTCATGTGTGACTAAAGATGACTTTTTCCCTTCTGATCTCAGGTTTACGGTGTTGTCCAACTTTAGGTTGAATTTCATTTAACATATTTCCTTGCCGTTTCTCCCATTCTGATTGCCATTCTGTCTGAGTAAGTAAAGTTATTGTTGGCTTCGGGTCTGGTGGTGGAATTGACTGTTGGAATATCTCTGTGATCTTTTTCTTGGTGGCCGAGTCTGCCCTCTTATTTCCCACTAGTCCAATATGACCAGGGACCCAGCAGAAGAAGATGTAGTAATGCCTTGTATCACATTTGAAACCCTCACCTCACACATGAATCTAATTAAGAACTCTAATGCCCTCAACGTAAAGAAATTAAAAACTTGATACTAGTTATTGGCAACCTTTCAGAGTTAAGTGGCCATTGAAATCACCTTACGAATCAAAATTGATGTGTACCTGAACTGTTTCTCAGCACACATAAACTGTATTAACCCATCCTCATCAGGCTCGTTCCACTTCAGATCCACTGTGAGACAGTCCACAACCTCGGGGGCTAGGAAGAGGCCCCGAGCCTCTTTATACAACCAGTCCTCGGGAGCTGGGTGCTTCTACGACACAAATAAAAAAACACATGTTTCAAGTCTTTAAGGCTATTTAGGCCTGTCAGATTATATGACGTCACTTATCAGATATCAAACTGAGAAAAACTATTTTTTTTAAAAGGTGAATTTTTTTTGGAGCTAATCAGCATCTTAGAAACAAACAAAATGTAATAAATATTCTTCTGGCTCACATTTTAACTTGTCAATCTTATGAAGAGTTGCTACAACTGACTGAATAGCCTTAAACATCTTCATCCATCCACTACCATCACTGGTCAACCACTAGACTGACTAAAATTCAACTTGCACAGTTGACGTCTCACTAACAACCAATACTAATGTTCGCTGATTTGTCTGGTATTTTTTCAGACTGGAAAAAAATGTAACTAAATGGTTCAGTTTAAATCCCTCTGTATGAAATGAAATGCAGTACGAGGGGGTGAAACAGTAACAGTCAATAGTAGAGAAGCCCCTTTTAAGCAATTCCTCACTAAATTCGTTTCTATGTAAATGTACCAATATTTCCATACTGTAGAGCACACTTCAATATAAGTCAAATAGAATAAATTTAGAAATATTTTTTTTTTCATAAATAGGCCACACCTATCTGCAGTCATGCATAAAATGTGTATGAGCATTGTATCTGTATGGAACCTGTTTAATTATAACTTGTAAAAGAAGTCCTAGCGCAAGCTCTCAGTCTCTCGTTGTCACTCAATTTCCTTAGTCTACAGAGAGATCAAAAGTGTTTTTTACACATGTTTTTCAATGATATCGAGAGTGCATGCTGTGTGTGTTGTATCTTCATCTGAGTTATATAAAATAAATCTGGGGGTTAGGCAGCCAATACCAGGGCACTACCTAGTGGGTGTTTACTATGAAACCACCAAAAAAATATTTTAATACTTTATCCACTCTAGAGATTTTAATATAATATAACTCTACACACTATTACAGAAAACATTTAAGATTGTGAGCAGTCCTCACTAGTACAAAAACAAACAGAATATCAGCTCACAGGGTCATATGGTTTGTGTGAAATTTTAGAGAAGAAGAAAATCTAGTTTTCCAATCTATGCTGGCATTCAGTGAAAATGTCACCTCTACATTTAAACTAATAATTTAGAACAAAAAAAATGTGTTACATTTCTCTATGGGATAATCCATACACTTTCTGCACTATAACATCCAGCTTGGCTTAATGTATTTGAAATAAACTTACATTTGGGTCAATATTTTCAAGGATTTCTTCAATGGAGCCATGCTGCTTAATGAGGTCAATGGCCCTCTTTGGTCCGACTCCTTTAATAGTTCCACAGTAATCACAGCCCAGCAAGATACACAGGTCAATAAACTGAGAAAGACATTCAAAACACACAAACATGATCAGAAAGCTGGCTAACTACAAAATTAAACAAAACTAGGTTGGCTGAAATGCACTACATTTTACCTGTTGATGTGATAAAGCCATATCCTGTAAAATTCGACTGAAGTGAAACTCCTGTATGGGAAGCTTTCTGTGGAGGAAAATTGTGTATATTTCTGAAATCTACCTAAAAGCTTAAGCCAAAAGTAATTAGGAATGTAAAAAGTGTTGAGGTATACTTTGCTTCACTGGCCGTTAGATGCCTTAGTAAGACTGTTGTTCCAAACGTCAAACCATCCATATCTTCTGTTGCTGTGGCATAAACCTTCCCTGACTTCACCAGAGCCGCACAGCTCGCCTCAGCCTCACACGGAGCCTAGACATACACATGAAGGGATGGAAATCATTTACATACATATTTTAATGGTGTTAAAGAATCACAAACAGACTTGATGTTTACCTCAATAAATGGGACCCCCATTAGCGTGAGCAGCTTCTTGCATTCCTCGTTGTGTTGTTTGGTGACCTTCACTAGTCGCTTACTGAACTTGTCAATGTTTTCCTGCTCACCTGTGAAAACGATTGCCATTAGGATCTTCAACGCATGTTTGTTGTTAAAAAAAACAACAACAACAATAGAGTGACCAGCTATACCTGCTTCCTGTGCCTGTGCTAGGAGTTTCTCAGCCTCCGCTCGTCTCTCACCTCTTTTCTCCAGCTTGGAGGTAATGGAAAAAAAAAGGTTCACAATTTTCATATTAAAGAACTTGGTCATGGACAGATAATTATGCTCTGATCAAAAAGAACACACTACATGCTGAATGTTTGTCATTGTGGTTTGTAAAAAAAAAAAAATTAACACCAAAAAAGTTGCCCTCAACAACAATACCTCAATCAACAAAGACTTCCATGAAAGGAGACAACTTGAAATGTTAAACAAAATGTTATTCAAGGTACTCTCTCAACTTGTCAAACTCTACTGGATGAAATGTCATTGAAAAATGACTAACTCGAGGCAACATTTTTTTTTTACACTCATCATGGCATTCACTGCTCACACAATGCTTGTTGAAGCTGGACGAGCAAGTGTTTTATCACTCACACCACCTTTAATTTAGGGGATTGAACCAGGGATAATCTGATCACCTAATCCACCAATAATAACCACAAAATGCAGTTTTTAAGTATTTTATTTTAACAACATGTCTTCTAAAAATAAATTCATATGCAACCCTCCTTAAAGAAGTAGCCATTTTAATAATTATAATCAAAACACAAAACAAGGTGAAATTTATAAAGTGTGTGACTCTCGCACCTCTCCTGACTTCAGCTGAGGAGGTTTCCCATCGAAAACATAAACCGGCTTAATACCATTCTCCAACATCCGAATGGTTCTGTAGAACATGCCCATGAGATGGCTGTGGAGATAGACATTCAATGAAAATATATCAAAGTTTTAAAGTGAAACAATTTTTCATGCATTTTAATTTGGTCACCTAGTAGTTTCTCCATCTTCATTCTGCAAAACATTTCCATCTTGTCTGACTGCAATCAAAAACTGGTAGATGCACATGGATGCATCAATAGCAATCTTCCTTCCTAAAGGCGGACACCATAAACACAAAGACTGTCACTTTGTGGTGCCAAAAGCATCTGTAAAACTTGTTCGCATGTAGACCACATATCGACTATTTCGAATGATGTTCTTTGCTGTACCACGTTAACGTGTGAAACAACTACAAATCAAGAGATCTCTTTTTTTTCTAGTATGAAATTTCCTTCATTGACAAATGTGTATGCAGGTATGAAATAATTTTATTTTTAAAGTCAACAGAGGCCTTGTTGGTCTCTCCAAAACACAGTTTCCTTAACAGAGGTCTTCTTGTAGAAGACTTAACGTCTCATGCTGCAATGTGGCCTTTAACCAATCATGTTAACATTAGGGCCTTGCCTTTCTCCAATTCATTAAAATACATCAAGTTTGGAATTGTCAAAGAATCATCTCTGATGATATCGATATCATTTTACCAGTTTAATATTTCATACACAAAAGTAGATATATCCAATACTCGGAGCGTCACATAACCCATTGGAATTGGGCAGATAAACAGTTTATTGTTTACATTATCATTTATTTCTTCTACAAATAATTAATTCAACAAATGTGTTGCATTTTCCATTCCTACCTATATTAGTTGCCATCAAAAGATATTAACGTTACCGTTAGTTTGGTTAAAATTGCAACAGCAGGACTCACCGAAGAAGCTTTTAATATCCTGTTCTTTGATGGCTGCAGGCGCGTGGTCTGCAATGAGCTTTGCAAGTCCGTGAATTCCCATGTTGATCTGCTTTAAGGATAAGAACCCAACGTTACACGTGTTCGCTAACAATACTACTACGCGCTAATGTTACTTTGAATTGTGCATTTACAATAGTGAAATAAAAATAATAATAATAAAACTTGGTTTAAAAAATAAATATTTTATTAAAAAATAAATATATTAAAAAAAAAAAAAAATATATATATATATATATATATATATATATATATATATATATATATATATATATATATATATATATATATATAGTTAGGCCAAATCTCACGTAAACGTCAACTGAAAAGCAAAACTCAACTTACTCCCTAACATTAAAATCAATAGATGTTAAAACAATGAATTGAATAAAATCATGATTGCATTTCCGCAACGACATAATCGCTGCCACAACCAAGTGAATAGACGAAACCTACCAACAATTGCTATAACGTTAACTAATAAAAGGCTCGTAAACTTACACGCAACAACACAGACAGACGAGGCAAATACGTGAGGTACAGTTCGCGCCACTTCTTCTTCTTCTTTAGGGTAAAGTGATGGTTGGCGAACCAACTTGCTTGTGTAATACCGCCGCATCATGGACTGCAAGCTTATTTGCCGACTGCAATTTGAAACCATCTCTTTCTAGCTCGTATTATTTTTTAGACATCTTCGGGACTTTTATAGAAAACAAGGCTTTTCTTCCTCTAGCTATTAAATAAACAAAGTGATTAGATCTCTATAATAAGCAGATACCATTTTCAGTCTATTGTGTTATCCTATATAATAGCATTACATTCAAGATCATCAATACAAACAGAGAAGTCTATTATTATAAATTACTCTCAAAGGTATATCCAGATAAATGCTCATTAAAGAACAAAAAAAGTGTGCTTTCTGTGACAGTAAACCAGAAACAACAGTGCACTTATTCTGGTTCTGTTACCCGTCAGCATACTTCTTCCTTTTGGTGTAATGTAAGGGAGTTTGTTAAGCTGTTTGTTCAAGATAACTTTATGAACGTTATTAAAATTTTGATAATTTAGGACAATTTGAACAAGAACACCAACTTATGAATCTTGTTTTGTTTACTCGCAAAGTTCCATATCCATAAATATACATTTTCAAAATGTAAACAATTGCATCCACAGATTTAGATCTGAACTTAAATCTTATATTGGTACAATGTTCACTCCCGTGAAGTCCAAAGACATGATGATCTAAAACTTTATTGAAATATTTTATTGCTTCAATGAATGGATTCTCTATATAGTATAAAAACGAACCCTTCTGTCTTCTCGTTGTTTTATTTAGTTTTATTGTCTCTGTATTTTCTTCTTCGCAAGTGTTCTTGAATTTGCTATAATGTGATTTTCTAATAAAGGAAATGCACATATCATTTTATGTTAAAACTGTCTCTGTTAAAAAAAGGTTTGATCGATTTCTCAGGATTGTTTAGTTTTGTCTTTCCAAGGACAACTAACAGACATTTTCTATCGATTAGTAATGACTTATAGGCATACAGTCAAAGCTTATGGGACGCCAAAGAAATGACAGCTATTATTTTCATCAATAAAATGAGGAAAATACTTGGTTAAATTCTACGATGTAAAAAAAAACCTTGTAGAATCGTCTGGCTAATGCTTCTCCTAAACGGTAGTCCCGCCCACCCCGGAAAATGCCAACAAGGGTGTTTTTATTTTTAAGGTGACGTGGATTCGTTTTGTGGCAGATTGCGACCTTTCGACTGTTTCATCAAATATAGTAATGTTTTTAATCACATGTAGAAATTACGTTTCACACGCGCTTGTGTTAATGATTGGATTATAAAACGCTAAGAGACGATTCCAGGGACTCTGAGAGCGGCATCTGGAACAGGTTCGCGTCACTTTCATGACGCGGAAGTAACTGAAATCATCCAACTATATTGTTTTTTATTTCACCTCTGTTCAGTAGTATTGTTAGCCCGTTTTTGACTTCAGTAATTAAGGTTAAGCAAGAACAACTTGACGTAAAATCAGTGTCATACCATATCGTTAACAGTTTTTAAGGTTATCAAGCGAAACCTAGATACCACAGAACTGTGAATTGGTAAATTATTATGAAACTAATCGTGTAATAGCATCTAATTATCTATATTTTTTCTATACACTTATGGCGGGGTGTATTTGAACTAATTTGCTTTGATAAACTCAGGCAATTTAAATTATAAAATGAATGGACTAAAATTGAATGGTCATCAAATACCCTATTCCTCAATGAAAATCTGCTATTTTTGTAGTCCCCAATTTGAATTAATTCATTATTTTATCATTATTATTTTTTTTTACAGATTCAGTTGGCCCATGGCAGGGGTTGTCATGACAGGACGACAAGGACGTCCAAGCCTGTGTGGGGCTGGTCCAACTCTCAGTGTGCTGCTTCTGTGCTTGTTGACTCACTTGAGCTGGGCCCTCAGTTATAAACCAGGCGATCCAGTGATCCTGTACGTTAACAAAGTGGGCCCATACCACAACCCTCAGGAAACCTATCATTATTACACACTTCCTGTCTGCAGACCGAAAGAGGTGAGCGTCCTCTGCAAACCTTGCTGAATGTCTTTGGGGTGTCAAAAATCCACAAGGTTTATGCGTTTTTACAGGTTCATCATAAAGCTTTAAGTCTGGGAGAGGTGCTGGATGGAGATCGCATGGCTGAATCTCTTTATAACATCCATTTCAAGGAAAATGTTGATCGACAGACGCTCTGCAAACTCACACTCTCAGAGAAAGAGGTAAAGTTTTAATGTTCTAAATCTACTACTTGGCTAAGAATACAGAATTGCATCACTAGTCATTGAGTTTTACCTGAGCTATGTTTCACATGTACTGTCGATTTTTAAATCTTATTTCTGTACAGGAATTGGTTAGAAGGGCATGTCATTGTCTAGGCTAAAGCAAAAAGTTAAGTGCTGGAATAGTAGCAAAACTGTTTGCTGTAAACAACAGCAATCAAAAATAGCAAACTTTAGAAAAAATTTTCTTGAAAAGAATGGTCAAATATTTATGTGATCCTTCAAAAGGGATTGTGAATTAATTATAATCAAATTAGAGTAGGATGAAGTCAGAGAGTACAACTTGTAAAACAACAGCACCTCAACCCAGCACAGAAGGATTCAAATTGAAATTTCACCGTAGCAGTAATGGTGGGTGTTTGTTGTAAATATTTTTTGAGTTTATTTATTGCTATATCTGTCTCAGAAATGTAAAAAAAAACATTTTGCCTATTTAGTACATGACTGCTTTGCTATAATGTTTCATTTAAAGAACATCACTTTGAAGGGTGTGTATTCCTAATAATGTATTGGAAATTGATTCATAGCTGCTAAAAGGAGAAAGCCTGGTCTAGAAGAGCAGATGAACCAGACTGTCAGGATTTTCCAGATAGTTTTAATATGCCGCATGAAGAAGGGTGATGCTAGCCAAACTTTACAGGTGCACATTATTTTGCAGAACTATTTAGCAGTTAATATATCATTTTTAAAGCATTTTATTAGGTGTTACAGCTGGAATAAAAAAAACTTGATTTTTAAGGATCATGATAAGTCTATCTCATCAACTCACAAATTGGATCTGGTCTATGATAGTATAAAAGAAAAAAATACAATGTTTTGGATAATTCAATATAAGATTCAGGCCTCATATGTGGATCTGAATCAGACATGTGAGAATGTGACTGTCATGAAAACAGGCGAATCAGATATTCTGATGCAAGCCGATGTCACTAAACCTTTGGCAGTAGCCCTGACAACTAATGAAAATCCACAATTCAGTATCTCAGAAAATGTGAATATTGTGAAAAGAGAGTGTGCTAGTGTGCTGTGCCTCAATCTCATACCGAGTTTCATTTTAAACAGGAGAAATTGTGCTGTTTGCTGTCAAAATACTAAATTTGACTTCTGTTGGCACTGTTTTTGCACAGGTAAAAAAACATCTTGCATTGCATTCTCTCCTCGGTCGGCCTGCTTGTCTCCTCGATGATAGCATGAAGATATTAGTTTTAAATTTAATAAAAAATTTACTTAAAACTTAATTAATTGTTAATGTCTGCAACTGGAATGAAGAAAGATGTTATGTTTCAAGATGTTAAGAGTTTCATCCCAAAATTGCCTGGTTTTAACCCAGAAATTCACAATTTAAATGAGATTATTCAATGATTACAGAATTAGTTAATTCTATGCTCTAACATAATGATGCTGCTAATCTGAAGAAACCAAACATCCGAGATGAATATCTGAAGGTAGGTCAGAGTTCATATAAACACAGCCTCACATTCATCATCTCTCATAACAATATTAAAGCTGTAAAAAGGTCTTATGATTGAGGGCATCCGAAAGTAGAGCTAATACAAACTTATAAAACAAATATTATAGCGTTTACATGTGCCTATTTTACAGAGAGAGGATTAAAAAAATCTGATAAACTTGATACTTTTTAAAATTTAAAACAGTATATTCTTAATGTTTAGGTTGTACAATTTAAAAAACGTGAAACTTTTTAAAATTTAAAACAGTATATTCTTAATGTTTAATGTCTACTGCAGCTAAAAACGAATACATATTTTTATTAGCAATAATATTGGCTGTTATGGGAACTGTACAAAATAATAGGATATTTACTCAGGGGCTATACTGGAGTCATGTATTTTAATGTTGCTCATTATAGTGCTACTTGCAGTGCCAATTTTTTCTGAGGTGGTTCTTGATGGTACTTGATTTTGAAGATGTGGATATATCTTTTAATTGATGCTGAAGGCCTCTATCCGAGCGACTCATAACACCTGAGCAATGCCACAGACTTATTGACTAGATGCCATGCCACATTGGTACAGTAATTTATGCAAATTACTAAATATTGAGTGCTACACTAAATCGTATTTTTAATTTTCATACGTTTCTGTTGTTCAACATTTCTAAAAATACTTTCTTTGTATTGTTCTTATATAAACATTTTCAGGGATGCCAATTTATTCATTAGTTGTCAATGAATTTCATAGAATTGAAAGGAATAAACATTCTAAATATTTCAGCCTGTGTATAATGAATGAATTCAATATACTTTATGAATGCAATTACTAAAATAACTCAAGTTTTTCATTCTATTGTAATTACATTACCAGCGTCTGTAATTGAATAGTAGACATTTTCTTGGGGGGCAGTTCCCAGTCTTAAAGCAATACACCCCCGCCCCCTTGTTAAACACTAAGGGATACTCTGAAACTGTCATCTACCTGTTTAATCAATGTGGATAAATTGAACTTGATTGTCTAGTTTATTTAATGGTTATTAGGGGCCAAAACATTGAAGCTGTGAAAGTACATATTGTATTTGTTAGTTTTCTTCAAAGGATTTTTGATTGCTGGTGAGTCTTTTTTGTCAGCAGTACATAAAAGCAACATTTTCAGCTTGCTTGCTAAACAATTGCAATTAGATTTTTGTTTCTCATTCATTAAAATGGAATAATAGTTTAGACCAAGTTGTTATAGTAAGCTTACTATAGTTTATGTAATTATTTAACATTTAAGTATATCAACTTACATTTACTAATTAAACTTGCAGGGTTTACCTGTGGGGCGAGATATAAAGAAAAAAATGACATACATTTTGCAATGCATGTTGCTAGTCTTAGAGTCGATAGTCGAGAGTCCATAGAGAGAGATCTTAACCTTTTTTTGTTAATTTCGAGGACATTGATCCAATTTTATTATAATCAGCTAAAAAACACAGTGAAACTCTGTCTATCTATAATTTCACCAAAATAAGAAATAGATCATCTTTAGAATGTGCTAATAAAGGTATTGTAAGATAAGTGGTTGTTTTACCATTTTTATATGACTCACTGACACATTTACTTGAAAAGCTCATACAAATGGTTGTAAGGCTTTATCTTTAAAATACTTTGATGTATCCAGATTGTATATGTTTTGATAATCTATCTGGGTTAGCCTGAATAGTTTCAATACAGTGGCCCCTAGTGGTCTGGAGATATTGTTGATGTTTATTTTGGCTTATATATCATAAGCCATTTGTCCAAAATAAAAGTTAAAAATGAATTTATTTGCCTCCAGATCCTCATATTGATTCTATTCACATGAGCACATTGAATTAGCAATCCAGAGTGACTAACAGTGCTTAGGTTTTTTTGGCCTAACCCTTGTCTCTGCGTCACTAATGGCAGTTATATTTTAATATTTGTTTTCTGAAAGTTGAATGCAATAATGTTTTTACTTCAAATGTGTGAGTATTGTTTTGGAGGGGGTTGTTTCCATTTTTTTGTTTGGCTTTCTACTTTTGTGAATTATAATTTTTTTGTATGGTCTGTTAATATATTGACATCGGCAGGTGGATCAGCTGCGCGAGGCGATTGAGGAGCTGTACTACTTTGAATTCGTCCTGGATGACATTCCCATCTGGGGTTTTGTGGGGTACATGGAGGAGAGCGGATTCCTGCCTCACAGCCACAAGGTTGTTCACTCTCAATCTCTTCTTCCAAACTTTAATGTTAACTTGTGATTATTATATTCTATGTACATCGCTCTTCTACACGGATACTGTGGATGAACGTAGAAATGGAGCACTCCTCCTTTTCATTTGTAACATATTTCTGCCTTATCTTAAGTATCATGATGCACAGTGTGCAACAGCATCTTTAAACGTATCTTGAATCAACCCATAGCTGTTAACGTTTCTGTTAGGTTTAAATTAGATTCAAACATTCCATGAGCCACTCCGTTGCCATGTTGTGATTTTCAGCGGGTGCTTAATCACATAACAAACTCCTCTTCATTCACTGCTTTACCCCAACAGGTGGGCCTGTGGACACACTTGGACTTCAACATAGAATACAATGGCGACTCTGTGATCTTCGCCAATGTGTCTGTGAAGGATGTGAAGCCGGAGCCTCTGGAGGAAGGAGGAGGAATGGTTGGACATGGAGCTGGTGTTGGGAGCTCCGGCCTGTCTATCACCCACACCTACAGCGTCCGCTGGTTTGAGACGCCGCTGCCACACTCGCGCCGAGCAGAGCGTCTCAGAGACTATTCCTTCTTTCCCAAGACTCTTGAAATCCACTGGCTGTCAATCATTAACTCGCTCGTGCTCGTGGTTCTGCTGCTGGGCTTCGTCATTATCATCCTCATGAGGGTACTGAAGAACGACTTTGCCAGGTCAGGACTGCTTTAATAAGATTATTCACTAAATGTGTTTACCAGTTAGTTGTGTTAATAATCTCAGATAGACTCAACTAAGGCAAAGATGCATTCAAAAGCACTCATCATTCATAACATATGAAGGAGACACCTGATGGGCCCTTTATGACGTTAACTTATCTTCTTAAAGGGGTCATGAACCTGATTTCTTTTGTATTTGCATTATACTTGCCATTGAGGTTCATATAATAGATAGCAATAACACTAAAACATTGTCTTTTTGGTTAGATTCATGTAAAATTACAGTGATTATCTCATGGTCTCTCTCATCAATATCTCACAGAACCAAATACTTTTCTGGTCAGGGAGCCAACTTTTAGCAGTGTAGAGAAGTAATGGGAATTTTCATTTTCATTGTTCTTTTCCAAAAAAGAAAAAAAAATTGAAAAAAGAATCACTTGAACAATTAATTTATATTGTTAAATGTACCGTATTTTCCACACTATAAGGTGCACTTGACATTCTTTCATTAACTCTCCTTCAGAAACCTTAAAAATATTGATTTGCACCAATTTTCAAACTCCTTGACCAGTATTCCAGCACATTTTGGCACCTCAGATCCCGATCAACTGGTTTCATACTACAATGACAACCTCACCAGATCTCTTCCCCTGTGTGCTCCAAGGAAAACCTGCACTGTTTCTTTTAAAGACTCAGATCCCTCGTTTACTAATGATCTGCTTAAAGCTGGGGGCCACCAACTCGAACGTCAGATGCACTTCATGCTGTCCTACAAAAGTGCTTTGACTCAAGCAAAACATGCTTTTTTGCCAATCTGATTGATTCTGGGTCTCGGAGCTCAAAATCTCTGTTTTCTGTTGTCAACTCATTATTAACCCCTTGTACCACTCTAAATGCACTTACTGCCTCTTCTGAGCTCTGTGAGAATTTTTGACATTTTAAACTACAAAGGTGGACTCAATTCACTCTCCGCTTAGTTCACTCAATAGCCTTAACTCATCTTCTGAAACCTCTGCTAACATTGATCTCACTGATTATGACAGTACTTCCTATGTAATAACAATCTTAATGAACAATTACAGTCAGGCTTTTCTTAGTAGAAACTCTGTTCTTTACTCATCATACTCAATCTCTTAGCTGCATTTGATAGTGTATCCCACCATGTTCTTCTATCTCAACTAGAAGGCATTGGCCTTTCTGGAACTGTTCTCCAGTGGTTTAGATCCTACCTTGCTCAGAAATCACAGTTCATCCAAATCAGCTGAGAGAAGTTTCTGGTCATGTTTTTTGGTAGTGCAGAGATGCAGACAGCACCCTATTGATCATAAACATTAAAGAACAGAAGGATATGCAGTAATTTTCACTGCAATGTTTTTTGTGATTGTTTTTATTTTCTTTTAGCTGTGGTGTAATGATAAAATGCAGCAGAGAAATGGCCAGCAGTAAAAACAAAAAAAGGCTTTAAGTGCACTGGTAGTTTGTGAAAAACATTTTCTTTGAGGGAAAGGGAGCTGATCACTCATCCCTGTGTCCTCAGGTATAATGTGGAAGACGACAGGGGGTGTGATGAGCTGGACCAGGGAGATAATGGATGGAAAATAATCCACACTGATGTATTTCGCTTCCCACCATACAAGAACCTTCTGTGTGCTGTATTGGGTGTCGGAGCACAGTTTCTGACTCTTGCCACAGGTAGGTGACACTGATTTAGGATTAACAGAGAAAGTGGATTAGAGAATAAAGCACTTTAAGGCACTCGCCCCTAGGTGTTTAATGTCACTGTTTTCTGCTTGTGCATTTAGCTTTGAAATTTAAGGGGAAAAGCACTACACAACCTCATGTGTAGCTGTTGTTTCATGTGTAACAGGATCGTTATTTTTAATCTTGATTTTATGTTTTTTGCTGTCTTATAAATATTAGTTGATATCTAGATCACTCTGATTTTACTTAATTGTAGGAACATTATTTAAGTCCACATTTATTGTGCCTTTCAACAACAAGTACAGGACTGTCACTCACTCACTCTCCATTGCTCTTTTTCCTAACACTCACATAACAATTACATTCATTTTGGGGCAATATTTCTTATAATGTATGTTAAGTTAAACTAATTTTATTTTTAATCTCCATTTAAAGTTTCAATGATCTGTACTAACCCATGCGTCATGATTTCAATGCCAACAGTCATCACATTTCATATTTAGTAATTTATTCTTTGCATTTGTGTTATTCTTTAATACTGCATGGGTTTAAAATTGTTTTTCATCAAGAGAGTATGCTTAGTAAAGTGATGTCTCTAGTTTGGGTTAACTGTCACAATTCTGTTTAACTTTTCTGTAAACTTATGAGCTGGTTGTGGAAGAAATCATTATTTAATTATTCCACTATTTCATTAGGTTAACTAGTTTTCTATGTAGTTCCTAGAGGTTAAATAATTAGTTCAGTAATTTGTGATTTACATGATGTTAAAGGGATGCATATGTATTCATTAATTGTAATCTTTACATGGCAATTACTTCCTTGTAGTGAAAGCTTACTGCTGTAATTTTACAGTGCAATTAGTTTAGACAGGAAACTGTGTGTTTTAGGATCTGTACTTTAGGGAAGTGTTTGTTGCAGAAAAGCAAGGGGGTTGAAGGAGCTGGAAACTGTGCGTTGCAATTTAACAGAAAAACCTGCTGAAAGATTTCTGGGGCTTCTTCTGATATTTTCTGCTAAAAGCCTGTATTCTAAGCAGCACGCTTCAAAGTGTGCTAGTCCATAATTTTAGTGTGTGCTGTATAGGATTTTGTGTTACTTTGTTTATGTTGTTATGTTGGTTGTAAACTGATGGCCTCTGCACAAACAAAGCACCTGGCTAATGAAAAACAACATGTTGCGCTGAGCCTTTCCTAGCTCCTAGCCTTTCCTTTCTGGTCTGTCCATGATGAAAAAGTAATAGCCCACAACTGATTCAAACAGATTCCAAAAGGTTGAATGGTTTGAATAGCTTAAGCCTAATACAGAAAACGTGGTTCTTTCAAAGGTTCCGGTATATGGAGCAGAGCAGAGAATTGAAATATTAATATACATTTTGCACAAAGTGTGCTAGTCCACAAAGTGTAGCTTTACCTCTGCTGCTTGTGGACATTTTTCCAGATATGTTTTCAAAAAAAGCAATCTTAATATAGGGGTATTTATATATATATATATATATATATATATATATATATATATATATATATATATATATATAAAGTATCTGGCTATTTTCCACTTTCATTTTGAATGTATATTTAAAAATGCTTTTTTTTTTTCATTTGTTTTAATTAGATTTTATAAGGTTATGTTGGAGACTGCTGAGATAAACTGAGAGGTGCATACAGCTGAATGACTTACTGCTCTTCCCTGTGTTCTAAAGCAATCATAATCATGGCTCTCCTGGAGATGTTTAATGTCCACCGTCATGGAGCCATAAACTCTGCAGCCATCGTTCTATACGCTCTGACCAGCTGCATCTCTGGTTACTGTTCCTGTAGCTTCTACACGCAGATCCAGGGTCAGCGCTGGGTCTGGAACATCATCCTTACCTCCTCTCTCTTCTCTGGTGAGGCACAACACTTAAAATATATTTAAAAAAAAAAGTGTTTTGTTTTCAATGTATGTTTTTTTGTTATGGTAAGCCAAGTTTAATTTGTTTGGATGTCACTGTAATGTGTATGGAGTCTTTTAATTATTTCCTCACAATATTAAAATAAGTAAAGATGCGTAAATTGAAAGCATGCATTTTATTTTATTTATCAAGTGTTTTTCCTTTAACTGGCGTGTGGGTAAGGTAGGGGGGATGCACACCGAAACCTTGACTGTTCAAGGAGTCACTTTCAAGCTTAATCTGGAGAAAAATCTGAAGAAAGTTTGAGAGGAGAGGTGAGCTCTCCGGACACAGAGATGCTGCACATGGTATTCTATAATAATATAGCATTTGTAGACTTACTATATGGTTTGTTTATTGATCTACAATTGGTTGTTGATTACCTTGTGTTGATTTGTATTATCTGTTTAAATGGCTAAATTTGCCTAGATATATTTTACCATGACAATTTTGATTTGTGAATTTGAAACAGCTGGATTTTTTTTTGCAATCTATGGGCCCCCAAATATTTACATAGTCTAGAAATGGCCCTGATTAAAATTATTTTTACCACATAGTACAAAAATAAAGTTTTGGGTACCATGGATGCATTGTAAGTGATATAATAATAGGCAAACAACATTCTATTCAAAGACAGGTGTCCTTAAACACTAGACTATAGAGCTAGTAGTGGCTGGTTTAGGCCCTGTCCCCATGTACCCAGTTATTTTGTATCATGCTTTATTTAATGCGGTTACGCTGTGCGTCCACATGTATGCAGAGAAACGTGTCACCTTTACTTTGGTTACAGGTGGAGTTTGAAGACATTGTTGGAGCTTTTTACTGATGCAGCAGCATTTACTCACAGACCTCCATTACTAATGAGGACAGAACGAAGGTTTGCGTTGCGGTTGTCTATGTTAAATTATGTAATCTTAAATCTACAAGACAACGCAAGCGCACAGCATATTTAATAATGTATTTAATCACACAACAGTGCCAAACCAAAAGGATACGCTGTTGTTGCTGCTGCTCATAAAAAAAGCACCAGTTTTGAGTTTTCAGCAACCGATGAGGCTCAGATAAATAAGGAAATTTTGAGCACAGAACAGTTGTTGGTAACGAGAGCATTTTTTATCATAAAAGACATCTTTGAGTGCGCTGTATTTCCCAGACCTTGAAGAGAAGCACTGAAGTGCCTTGGAGATGAGAGAAGCTTTCTGATTGGTCAGGGTTGAAAAGACTGCTCACTCTTTATAGCGTTTCAAAAGCGTTTTAACCTTTTTTTAGTGTGGACACAATTTTTTTTGTTAAAGGCATTAGAAAAACTCGGTTGGGTACATGTGGTCATGGCCTTGGAAAGTCTCTGTATACAAAATGCATTGAATACCTCTACCAGAGCTGTCTTAACATTTCTACAGACAAAACTCTTGCATTGCATTCTGTGATCATGAATCAGGAGACCTCCCTTCTCCAAAACTAAATACTAATGTAATTGGGGTTCTAGCTGTCTGAAACAGAGTACAGAAACAATTCGATCGAAACCTGAGTAACACAGCTGATGGGCTCACAGTGTTGTAACAAAGCCTGAACTTCGTCAATAGTTCAATAAGAAATTTGAATGCATTCTTCAATAAAAAAAAACAAACATTTTAACCATTGCCATTATAAAACATTGTGAGATTTATGTCCCCTTTAGGTTTTAGGAGAGAGCTTACGAGGCGCATAACTGGTGTCGGCAGTCGTTTCTATCACTAAGTGTGTGTCGAAAAGGGGCAAAAAGGTCTGTTTTTGGTGGAGCAAGCATTACGACACTGAACCCCACGGGTCCCTCCCTTAAACATGCACATATTTATTTTTATTTGAGCTAATCTAAAGAGTAATAATGAATATTTACCCCTTTACACAAGTTCAAAACTAGTGATGTGAATAAAAAACATGGGTGTCAATAGAAACCTGCTAACTACTGGACTCAGCTTCAGGTTTTACCAGAAAGAAACCAATGTATATGTGTAAATCTTTAGTAAACCTTCAATTGTCAGTTTCTGAGTTTGGTGCAGCTACACCGAACACAAAGATTCTGCTTTCACAGCTTTTACATGGTGTCTCATAGAGCAGAGACTTCAATTTCTAGCTCTTAACCCCCTGATTAGAGCTTTCTCATGAACTCCCTCTAACTAGCTTTCTTTTGTTTGGCCAGGCCCACTGTTTTTCACCTGGAGTGTGGTCAACTCTGTTCATTGGTGGAGCGGCTCAACTCAGGCGCTTCCTGCCACGACAGTGCTTTTGTTGCTTGGAGCCTGGGTCCTGGTGGGCTTCCCTCTCACAGTGATTGGTGGAATCGTTGGGAAGAACAGAGCAGGCAATTTCCAGGCACCTTGTCGCACACGTAATATACGCCGACAGATCCCCTCACAGCCCTGGTACAAGCACGCAGCCGTGCACATGGCCATTGGAGGGTTCCTGCCTTTCAGGTACAAGTCCTCAGAAACCTTAGCTTCATTTGCAACCTTAGCAATGTTTGAAATCAGTTCTTTAATACATCACACTCAAGCTATTTTATTGTTTTTAATGTACCTTTACTTAGTTTTGCAAAACGTATTCTTGCAAACAAATTTACCTGCTAACAAACCAAAAGAATAAACCAATATAAACTGTACAAACAAACACTTTTCCTAATCAAAGAAGAAAAGAAACATGCTCAAACCACAGAAACCTAACATAAAGTACACTTTTGTATACATGACTAGTTGCAGTCAAAATAAAATGTCACCTCAGGAGATTACCTTCTCCTGCAACCCCAAAGCAAAATCTCTCAAAAGCAAAAATTCTGAAGTTTATTCCTGCCAAAACAAATTGGGTCAAGCCAAATGAAGAGGAAATCTTTCTAAAATCATATGAAGTATATGATCAGATAAATATTTTGAACATGCACATAATGAACATAATTTGTAGAAAAAAAAGAATTTACAAAAGAATTAAACATAGGCAATCGTTACCCCTAAGGGGTCAGAAGTGGTACAATCTGCCACAACCTATCAAAACCCTAGATCAGGACTGTGGGCAGCACCTGATTACATCACCAGAACATGTGACACTCCATATTATAAACAAACACCAGACACTTAAAAAGGTTCACTTAAACCTACAGGGGATGATGAATTGTCCTCATCATCACATACCCCCCACCTTAACCTTGCAACCCACCAGAGTGGCATGATAGGTAGTCTGCAATCACATTAGTCTTTCCAGCACGGAACTGCACCCTAAACCAAAAAGGTTGCAGGGAAAGATACCAACAAGTAATCCTTGCATTACTGTCTCTCATTTGACTTATCCACTGCAAGGCACGATGGTCAGACTCTAACACAATGTCTTTACTAATCAGGTAATACAATACAATGCCCATTTGATGGCAAGTGTTTTCTTTTCTATAGTTGAATAGTTCATTTCACTTTCGACTGATGTACTGCACAGAATGACGCTCAGATTCCTCCCCTTGCAATAAAACAGTGCCTAGTCTGCACTCTGAAGCATCATTTTGTACCACAAACGGCAGTCCTCTGTTCCTCGGACTACTTAATTCACTAGACTAGTGGAGACTCCATTCAGTTTCAAGTAGTCAACACAAAATCTGAGCGATCCATCCTTCTTTATCACTAGCACGACTGGACTGCACCATTCACTCTTGGAAAGCTCAATTAATCATTGCAACAGGTCTGTCGTATAGGATCTGATTTTAGTAGCCCAATTTGATGTGCTAACAAATAGTTTTTTCCAGGTTTTTCACTGAATAGGCCCTCTGGAACACATAGTTGGAACTCAAGTGATCAATCTCAGGTTCTGTGTTTCTTACTTTGCTGGGAAATACTGTTCTTCTTCCTCCTTTTTATCCTCCACAGATCGGGCCAATAACGCATCCAACACAGAAGCCTCTTTTTCATGCCATGGGTGAAGAAGATTAATGTGATAAACTTGCTTTCTACTTCTCCTAGATAGTTTGTTTCACCCATTCATAATTAAGAGAAAATCTTCCATACTCATCGCCACAGAAGCTGCTCTTGCCTTGCCAGACAGTAGAGGGAGTAAATGCAAAACCCATTCCAACTTCGACCAGCTACATGCATGTGCTAAACGTTCAAATGTGGTCAGGTAATGACCTCTTCAACTGACCATGGTAACATTCTGGGTGATGTGTAACTTGACTGGGCTGGATATAAAGGCGATGCACTTGGCAGTGGTACTTGACTGGAAGGGTTGTATGGCAGCACAGTCGCTGCTGCTGAAACATTAGGTGCTGTAACCATAACTCCTTCCACTGATGGACGTTCTAGTTGCAACTTGACGATTCTAGCTGTAGCATCCTCCATTAGTTGATTTATTTGTAAAGACCAAATCATTTAATTTTTTGTAATTTTAAGATCACATTTGTAATTATAATTAACTGTAAAGTGTTTATTAAATAAATTATATTTTAGTTTTTTTAACTAAGGCGTTTTTAGAAATGGAATTTAAAAATTTTGAGCTCCTATTAATTTAATTGAATCTGCCTTCAATTTTTAGAATGGCTTAAAGATATTTCCTTTATCAATGTATGTGAACTGTAATTGCCGTAATCATTTGCTCACTCATCCAAATAAGGGGGTTTAGGTGTTCCAATCACTTGTTTTGTCACAGGTGAATAAAATCAAGGATCTAGGCTTGCAGACTGTATTTACAAGTATTTGTGAAAGAATACGTGTCTCTCAGAAACTCAGTGAATTCCAGCATGGAACTGTGATGGAATGGTAATCGTGCTACAAATCCAGTCATTACATTTCCTTCATTATTAATATTACAGTATAGGCTGGGGAGCACAGTGTCCACAGATTAACAACTTGCTCTATTGAAGCGTTTAACTCTACAGATTTGAGTTTGTGATCACTTAACTAGATAATCACCTTGACCACATTGACCAACCAGTCTGTTGGGCATCAAGTCAACCACTCACAGCATGCTCTACATTCCTTTCTGGATTGTGTCTTCCTCATCCACGTAACGACAATCGTTTCAACCATCTCGTCTCTCCAATGTCTTGAGGGCCTTTTGAGTGGTCTTCTCCACTCGCACGGGTACCACTTGAAAATTGCATGGGTCCACCAAATGTCATTCCACCGTTCTTTTTGTACTCAGTTATGACAATCTTCACGTCGAACCTTTCTCTGATCTCCTCACTTCGGATATGCTCTCTCAATAATACTCCCAGCATCAATCTTTCCATGGGCTCTTTGAGCTGTTACCATCCTGACCAGGCCTGCTGTTGGTCTCCTGTTGTTGAATACTCAGACCACTCAAACTTGATTTTCGTGCGGTTCATCTTGTGGCCTACCCCTGAGCTTCTGAGGTGCTGCTCTTTCAGAATGTTCTGCAACTGATCCGTGGTTTCAGTGATGACCACAATGTCATCGGCAAAAACATAGATGGAATAATAGGTCGCCTTTGATGTTAATGCTATCTTGTCAGTTAATGTGTCTGATGATGTGTTCCAGGCACACTGTGAAGAGCTTCAGACAGAAAGATGCTGTCTCCTTGTTTGACACCTTTCTTGACTGGTACTCGTACATGTGGCGATAGCAGAGCGTTGTCAGTGGCACAAGATGAGTTTGCCACCTGGATCAGTTCAATGTACTGCTCCTCAACTCCTTGCATCTATAAAGCCTTCAGCACTACATTAATCTCAACCCTGTCAAAGGCCTTTTCGTAATTCTCGAATGCACCTCACAGAGGCAGCCTGTGAATATGCGGTCCATTGTCCTATATTTCTTACTGAGGCCTGGTTGTTCTCTTGGTTGTTGTTTGTCCAGATGTTGAGACAACCTGTTTACGGTTATCCTCATGAAAAACTTATAAACATGAGACAAGAGGCATGTGGGTCAATAATTCTTCAGAACAAAGAACAATGTCAACCTGTCAAGTGTCAACACCATTAAAGTCTCTTATACCTGGTATGTTGGTGGTTTGACTCAGGCTTAATGCAAGCAGTGCAGATTCTCTCGACCCAATCTACGATCTGAGAGGGCTAGGCACAAAACAAGGTTTTTCTATGCCCAGAAAACCGCTCTGTATAGCAATTGACAACTGAGGGCAATTGAAAAGCGCTATTAGTTTCAAGCTCAGATATCACACCCATGGATTCATTTGGTACATTTAACTGGAAACCCAATTTCAAAATTGAGAGAAAATATCTATCGTCTTTACTGAAAATTGGAGATCATAAAGAATAACTAGACATTAGATCTGCAAAAGTCTTATTTATTGTTGTATGATTTTCCAAAGTGATCCCAATTGTTTTTGTTGTGTAGAAATTTCTGCTTTACTGACAATATGGTAACAACCCTCTCCTATAAACCATACTTCCCAGAATTCAAAACTGGCGACAGACTGCCCCAGTCATTTGCTCGTGTTAAGGTGTCAGGTCAAATAGAATTTTTAAACTACATCTCTGTTAATGAAATAGTGATTTGTTTTTCCACTTCTGACGTTTCTTTGTTTTACTCTACAGTGCCATTTCCGTTGAACTCTACTACATCTTTGCTACGGCATGGGGTCGTGAGCACTACACCCTCTACGGCATCCTCCTGTGTGTGTTTGCCATTCTCCTGTCTGTGGGTGCCTGCATCTCGGTGGCACTCACCTACTTCCTGCTCTCCGGCGAGGACTACCGCTGGTGGTGGCGCAGCATTCTGAGCACCGGTTCCATAGGGATTTTCATATTTGTTTACTCACTCTTCTACTACCATACACGCTCCAACATGAGTGGCCTTGTACAGAGCGTGGAGTTCTTTGGATACTCTTTCCTCACAGCGTTTGTGTTCTCGCTCATGCTGGGAACCGTCTCCTTCTGGGCCTCTCTGGCATTCATACGTTACATCTACCGTAGCCTTAAGATGGATTAAAATGACACGGTTCCATAGCCAATCTTTACATGGGGAACAGACTAATGATGCAGTCAGAGACACTCATAGATGAAGATTTGAGGATATCGAGCGCACCAATACAGAGGTGTTTGTGTTTCTTGTGCTGAACAGGACTGCTTTGCGTGCTTCGAGCTGTGCATCAAAGACTTGAAAGTTATTGATCAGTTTTTCAAAGAGCAGAGAGTAAGCACTTGCGTATACTGTATGTTAAGTCAGGGTTCTAGGGAAAATGTTGTCATATTTGAGTTTCAGAGAGGGGTCATTGTGCACAAATAGTGCAAAATTCTCGTTTGACCAAAAGAGTGGCTTTGGAGGGAAGGTGTACCAGGATTTGGAAGCAATACTGCTCACTTTAGTTGCCATCAACTGTGATATATGAAATGTAAATATACTGTTTTCAATAAAATCCCTTTTATTACTGTAAGAAAAATAAATGTAGAAGTTCATTGTTGGTGCACAATACGTGAAGTGCTGGTGTTATGTAATGTTCAACAAGGATATTCAGATTTTTTTCAAATGATATTTACACAATCATTTCCAACATCGTTTCCAAGCAAAATTACAGTAGTGTTAATTTATTTCTAAGTTACAAAAACCTTCATGTCTTTTATTGATACCATTCCTATTTGATTTCTCTCATTATAAAAAGTTTCTAGATGTGGTTATTTTTCATTATTTGAAATGTTTCACATTGGACCCTAAAACCATTGGTTTTTTTGAAACTCTCTTTGGTGTAACTTGAACGCAATGCTTTCTATTACTATGTTTGACTCCTTTTTTGACAGTAGCGTTCATCAATCTGTGAGGGGTTTTTAGATGGTCACATCCTCAGTTTAAATACAGATTAGATTATTCAGCTCAACTTTATTTATGTAGAGATTTAGTCGAACTGATTGACACAATTAAAATGTTCTTCAAATGCCTTAATAAAATTTGAATTCACAGGTAGCCAGTGGACTGATGCAGGAGTGGCGTTACATTTTCTAGAAGTTTTCTCTTTACTAGAAGGTGTGCAGCTGCATTCTGGATGAGTTGGAGAGGGAAGGTTGGTTAAAGCTGAAATAGACACCATTGCAGTATTTCAGCTGAGAGGTGATAAAAGCATGTATTATTATTTTAATGTTCGGTCAAGCAAGGAAATGTTTTGCTTTTGTTAGATTTCTGAGGTAAAAATCACTACATTTACATGATGCAACAATTTAAATCTACTGTCCTTAAAAACCAAAAATATGTAGTTCCAAGAACAACTGTGTGAGATACAGTACAGTTCAGTTAGCACTGATAACTGTAACATCAGTGTTTCCATCATTCAAATTGAACCTCTGTACGGTGCTGATATTGTTACACACACATAGCATTTTAAGGTTTTTAATTTAAACCAACAATTTATGTTAAAATGCTCAGTAGATATTTACTACAACACACCCATTACAAGTAAAAATTATTTATCAGTAATAAGACAGATAAGAATCTACTAATTTACAATGAAGCGAGGATGTTTATGAATTGATTTTTATTTCTGTAAAAGTTTCAGAAAAATTTCTTCTCATAGGAAGTATAAAAAATGTTTAAAACAATATCAAATTTTGAGAAATACAAATATTTTACTCTACAGCATTCTAAAACATGAACCGTAGGTCATCGTATAAGTTATGATTTGGAACATATGACAGGTCTGTGATCAAACTTTGTGTGTTAGAAATGGAGGGTAGATAATATGCATACACTCTATAATGTATTACACACACGCACATACAGAAAGCCTGCCCAATTAGAGGAGACAAAAAAAGGTACGCCACGTTCACAACTTTCACGCTTTTATCTGCCATGTTCCAGTAGACCCGAATACCTTGTATGTAAAATGTATGCTCATTAAAAATGGGTTCTTCACAGAAAAAAGCCAAAGCTAGAGACTCTCAGTTTGAAAGAAATTTGGTTGGTCCAGCACTCTGAACACATATCCAAGAGTTAAAAAGGGCCATTCAATCTTTAATATCTTGAAAGTTAAAATAAAGCTAATGAGTTACACTCTACAACAACGTTGCATGAATCATTATTAGTTAATGAGTTAATAATTAATGTATGATGAGCTTATGATGAGTTAACATACATATATGAATTTTGGACTCATTATACCCATACAAGAGTCTTATGAATTAATACAATACATTAGTGAATGCATTGATTAATGATTAATGTCTGATTGTTAATTAATCCATTACTTGCCTCTTGTAACAATTTTTTTTTTGACATTATTGTTTTTTTTTCTCCAACAGGCATACTCATGTATACAATTTGATTTTTGGGATGGAGTATCCCTTTATATCAGCATCGCATCATCCTTTACCATTTTCAAACTATCAGATCCCTCACACTCCATCGAGAATCTATGTATAATTATGGTTTAAAAACAGATAATGAACTGAAAAAAAATTCACTTGCCACTTTCGGCTGGTCTGAAAGAGATGCTTAAGTTAAAGCAAAAGCCTAAAGTGAGACTTGGTTTGCATAGGCTGTTTCACCGAAAAAGGACACTTGTTGGAAACTTGTGATCTTAATCATCCTGATTGAATTCACAGATGTTGAAAATGCTTCACAAGAGTTTGGATAAGAGAATGAAAGCTGTGGGAAAGACAAGGCGTTCTCTAAAGCATGATGGAAGAACGGGAAAAAAGGGAATTTGTATATGAAAGAAGGCTCCACAACTTTGCATACCATTGGAATTTTTGAGGTAATCCATCATCTATACATAAAGTGGTCAGAAGCCAGGAAATCTTTTCAGATGAGATTAAAAACCAACACTGAATCAGACAAGACCATGCCATTAAAAAACCTAAACCATTGTATAAACACAGCTCTATCTATTTAACAACGATCAACAAAAACTGGATCAACTCACAGAACTGGTAGAAACTATTTAGTTTGATTTTGACTCATTAGAAATTACTTAAAAATAGACATCTCAACAAAAACAAAGGTCAGAAAATGTCAGGTTTAAAATTACAGAGCTGAAACTGAAGTTATCTTGTACATTTTATGTGGATCAATCTTATTAGATGGGGGTGATTTACAATCAGTTGGTTAATGTACCATTTACAGTCACAGAGCGGTTGCACAAATTCCTTTACTTCGATTAACAGGATATTCCCCTTTATTGCACGTATTTATGTTTCTGTTAACATTTATTAAACCTTGTTGATCAATGTTTGGTTTGTTGGGTATGTTTGACACACTACTATTGTTACTAATAAAGAGAATTTTGTTTTGTTTCAAAAATCAAATAAGGTGAATGAAACTACATAAAAACACCACAACAGGTCACAATCTGCATTGAACGACAATTTAACCTCTATCTTACATACAGCTGCAGATTCAAGATACAATGTATTTGAACAACAGAAACGGAAAGATAACTTAATCTAACAATCTTTTATGGATGTCCAGGGCAACAAAAACAACCACACATTGATTTTAAATCTCATATCACATTTCATTTTTTAACTCCTTATTAATAGACTTTCACACATCATTAACCTCCTCATTACAGAAGCCAATGAGTGCTGGATAGATTAAAAGAATAACTGTGTTGAGTGAAAACATTTACCTTTTATTTTAAGTTTTAATATTGATCTTGCTGCAAACAATGGTTTCTGACTAAGACTTCACACGCATGCAGTTGCTCATTCAGAGAGAAAAAAAAGAGAAAAACATAGCATTTAATTGTTTTAGAGAAACATTTATTGTAAAATGTCAGATGAATCTATGCAGACTGAAGTAAAGCCCAAACCAACGTGTCAAACATACCAGATAAAAGTGACGGTTCAGCAAAAGAGTAACAAATCTATAGGAGCGTGTTTATGGAAGCAGCAAAAGATCCAGAACAGTGAAATACAAACAACATTTTCCTGTAGTGGTGCAGTGCCTTGCATTTATAAAAATTCATAAAATCTTGATTCAGGTCATAACAAAAAACATTATCAAGATATTAAATACTCTGAAAAGTACAAAAATAGAACTCCAGATTTAAAGCATGCATGTCTTTTTTTTCTATTAAAAAGCCAACGGAATAAAAATCTTGACACTCCTCACTCACCGGCAACTCAAAAAAAAAACTATATTACAATGACATGTTGCCAAAAAAACATGAGTATGTGCAAGTCTGGTGAAGAGCGTTGGCAGAGGCTAATTAATTATTTACACTGAGCAGCCAGACTCACAGCAGAGTCATTGCTTTGGTTGTCCACTGACCAGCAGCAGACAGGGAGGTTACGTGAGGGGGGCTGCTTTCTTTGGCGACTCCCTCCGCACCAACACCATCACGGGCCTGCATGTAGCTGATGGGGTTGGGAAAGTCGTAGTGCGTTACAGCTGGGGGCAGAGACCAGCTTCCCAGGGCTCTGGTGTTAGCTTGCGTTGGAGAGCAAGTCTGTGGATAACTGGGGTAAAACGGCATCTGTGGGGGACTTCTCTTGAAGGTAGACTGTGGGTTAGTGTGGAGGTCTTGGTTTACTTGGTTTTCCGTCTGAAACTGAAAGCGTTTGGGGTTTGATTATTTTTAAGTTTGCTTTGATTATCAAATATTGGCAACTTTCAACATACAAGTTTAGTTTACCTTCAATTTACATAAAGAAGCTGAGTGTAAAAATCATTTAACTACATAAAACCTTCATTTAGTGCACATTTAGAAACACTTTTGATATCTATTTGCAAAATTAAGTAAAAAAATGTAACAGAAAATCTGCTAAAAGAACACATCAGGTCAAACTTTCCCTTGTTTTACATTAAAACACAAGAATCAAGTGTCTCATCGTGCCTTTAAGAGCATTTCCAAACTAATGAAATGTCTCCTTTGTAGATGATCACTTTCTTTGTCCACACTGATAAGTTCTGCGATCATCAACACACAACTAACAACAGTGTAGACATTGATATAGATCTGTAATGTTTAGTTTGCGCTCTCTAATATTGCTCTTATAAGAGAAATTTCATTGTAAACATCCGAATATTTTACTTACAATAAACTGCTAGATTTAGACTTGAAATATCTAATTGTGAAACAACCATTTTGTCGTCCGTTGGCATGGACATTTAAATGTGTAAAACCAATCAAATTTCAGCTTTCCTGTCTGTGATTAGACATCACATGGATATCTTCTCAATAGTCTCTCAACAATTTTATCCCAACAGATAATTGTAATTTCATGTTTCCATTACAAGTTCCAAATAATTACAGTTGCGAATTGTGGAATTTTTTTTGATTAATAGCCACATTCACATTCTTGTTGTTCAATGTTTCAAATTAAAGTGCTCACCTGAGATTGTGGCGCTGGGGTGTTGGGTGCACCATTAACAACATATCTCTCGGTCATCCAGCTGCTGTCTCTCTGGTGCCTCTTGAGCTTCATTCTGCGGTTCTGAAACCATGTTTTGACCTGTGCGAAAAATGAGATGGTCATAATCGGTAATCTGCTGTTAAAAAGTCATTAAAACACTCTTGAGGACACTGACCTGTTTGTACGTCAGTCCTGTCGACACAGCGAGAGTCTTCATCTCAGCTGGTGTGAGGTAGCGCTGCACTGTAAAGCGGCTGACCAGAGCGCTCATCTGCTCCTCTGAAAAGGCAACCCGGGTCTTGCGAGACGGTGCTGGAATTCCTGCTGGAGATTTGTTTGGAATAGGCAAGGCTTCGAATCCCAGGCTGAGGCTGGCAGGCTCCTCTTTGATGAGGCAGTTTGAACCCTGCTCTCTGTTTCCTGGAGAACCAGCATCAGGCTCGTCTTCGTCTCTCCAGGACACCAGGTTGATGTTGGTCAATGCAACCCCTTCACGACTGCTACCTGAGCTCCACGAATCTAGAGGCACAAAGACATGGAGGTTTACACAAGGAAGGTTCAAAACAATAACATGGTTTATTAGAAACAATGCTGAAACGGTTTTGGCCAAACAGATTCAAGTCCATGAGCAATATAAACAAATAACGACCATCTTGCAAACTCGATTTTGAAGAATGAAACGCTAAAATAACCATATGGGTGATGACAGAAACAAACTAACCCACACATACCTCCATTATACAGGTGTGTGCCATTATGGTACACCAAATCAACAAAAAAAATCTAGAGAACTAATTAATTAATGCTCTATCTGAATGATTACCCAATGTCTTCACATACCCCAGCCTGCTTGCGTCACACTTGTTGAGAGCATCTTTAAAAGTGTTTTCTGTCCTACACTGTTTTCTGTGTTTTCTGTCCTCGAATATAAAAAGCAGAGGTGTATTTTATTATCGGCTGACTAGGTTCAGTTCAGATAGTATGAGAGGCTCGGTTACCTGGCGTGTGCGCCTCAGAGTCGCTGGGTGTGTCGCTGCTGGCCTGCTCCGCATCTCTGGCCTTCGCTTCGGGCTCGGTCTTATTGTAGGAGAGGAACAGTCGTCCATTCTGCGTGTGGCTCGGGTAGTATCCGTATGAGCTGGCGTTACCGTTTTCTGGAGTCCACGGCGGCGACTCCGAGGTTTGGGCGGAGAAGTAGCTGGAGGTAACCCCACCGGAGTGTGTGTACGCGGCCTCGGGCCAGCCCAGATTCGGGTGGCCGTGCTCGGACACTTGCGGGTACATGAGTCCGTATGCATACGCATGGTAAGATGGGTTAAAGTTGTAACTTACGGGCATCTTCCAGTCCGCCATCTGGTCAACTGATGAACTCAACGGGGTAAACGGCTTGTCGAAGTGAGAGAAAGATATCCAAAGTGCTCCACTAGCTTGTGAACCGGACGCCGGATAGACCTTCTGCGCTGATCCTCATCACCTCCACAAGCGAAACTTCTTCATTATCTTCTCTGTGAGAGGCGCTCGGGTCGAGACGCTCGTTTATAAAGACAGGTGAGCGGTGTGGGCGGGAACTATCGGCCCGGAGTTCTGAGGACCAATCGGATGCAGGTTGTGGGAGGTCGACACAGCCTTCACGGAAACTCTCGCCACTTACGATTCTTAACTTTCGCAAATGAAGGCTTAATGTAGTTAAATGCTATTTTACGCATAGCTTAGTTATGTAAATCGAAGGCGTTATATTGTTGCAGGATTTTAAGGTTAACTATGTTATTATGATTTGTGCACTTGTAACTCTGTTTCTTGATCTGCGTATTCTGATTTGCAATATTTTGATGGGTATTGATTTTAGAATAAATATACATATTAATACTGAGGAATGTGCGATATATATATATATATATATATATATATATATATATATATATATATATATATATATATATATATATATATATATATATATATATATATATATATATATCTGATATTAAAATCCTCCACGCACAATTTGCTAACTTATTGTCAGATTTACAACATGCACATTTGCTTGTTGTACATCTGTTCACTTGTAGAATGAGACCTGTAAATGAGAACATTTATTGGTTCTTACATCCATAAATTGAATTGTGTGTGTATATATATATATATATATACACACACACACACACACAATTCAATTTATGGATCACTTGATCATTTCAAGAGGCTTGGATGAAGCTGGAGTTCTTTCTGTTTACACTTTCTAAATACTGAACGCAGTATTTCTTATCGAGATCTTCCTCAGCCCTGTAATCTAAAGTTGTTTTTTTATTTCGCTACAGTTGTTCTCAGGGAGGCCACATTAGGCACACCCATCATTGCTTTAAATTAGCATGATTAATCCTATGCTGGCATAAAAGGAGACAAAGCCTGTGAAAATGGTTCTCTTCATGCTCAGTCCAGGGCTGTTCACCTTTTCAGTCTGAAATGTGTGTGGCATTTATGGGATGTGTTCACTGTTTGAATTTCTTCAGCAGGTTTGCCTGATAATTAGCACTTGAATAGCTGAGTTTGGGGTCCACCCAGCCGGCTGCTTTGCAATGGAAAACTCAGTGGAAGGTGAAAATATGAGATGATCACTGGCTGATGGTGGAGACCATCACAGGGTTGTTTGGATGGAGAGAGGTGTGAAAGGGCGTGGAGGTGCTGCGAGGGAGGAATGTCTTTTGAACAGATTCAGAGGATGCGAGTCTAATCAATGTTTACACAGCTCGATGTTATCAGTGTGCTTTAATTACTCTAATGCTGGTTAAAGAGGCTTCAATAAACAACTTGCATCATTACCAGTGCATGCTGATATGGGAATAATAGGACTGTATACGTATCATATTCAGGCATTTTAGAATTTACTTCATTCAACAAAACTAAATGTTTAAAAAAATACTGCTCACAAAGTGAAATGTAGGTTACACCCTGGATGTTTAGGGAGTAACTAAGTAAGTTTTATGAAATGATTATCTGAAGAAAACTTATTAAAGCACGGGAATAAAATGCCACAAAAGAATGCACAAATGCACAAAAGGGCCACCATGCTTTTGCAGTTAATATTTTGAAACTATTTCCTAAAGCTATTTTTCTTTTGTTTACATGACCTTTTATACATGACTGTACTGCTACTCAAGAATTGTTCTAAGACTTATGAGTGTAAGTGTATAATTTGAATTAGTTTTATTAGCCTAAAGCCTTTTAAACATTTTTACCTTCAATGCCAGAAAAAGTGCAATGGCGTATACGTAAACGTAGAGTTTTTTTTGTGTGTCCTTTTTTTTACTCATGCAAGGAATGCATACAGAATAAAATACAGAAAATGAAACGGAAAAAAGCCAGTGGGGGCTTGATACAGAGGATAACACTACAAAAAAGATAACATTGAATTACACTTTAGGCCTAGGAGTTACAAACAACAAATATTAAAAATGTTAAACAAATGGATAGTTTGCCTGGCTTGGAAACAGCACAAAACAGGACAGGAAAGCTCTCCAGAGGGTGGTGTGATCAGCTGAGGATACTGAAGGACCTCAACCATCCCAACAATGGACTCTTCTCTCTGTTGAGGTAAAAAAAAATGTTTCAGTTCCCTGAAGGCAAAATCAGAGAGGATGAGTAGGAGCTTCTTCCTGCAGGCCATCCGGACCCTCAACCAGTACACCTAGTACCTGGACTTCTGGACTCATCCCCGCACTTAGTTTCATACACTCCACAGCACATTGACACTTTTACACTCTGTCACTTTAACACTGACATTGCTACTGATTGTAAATATTTCTCTTACATCTCTAGCTTATATAATATTTATACTTTTTGTTTGACAGTCAAAAAAACATTTCACTGCATGTCATACCATGTATGTAAATGTATGTGACAAATAAAATTTGAACGTGAACTTAAGTGCTTTCTTGTTCATGCAAAGTTTTACAGTATGCCTATAGTTCTGAAGTTCTTTGGAGAAGGCAACAAAACATGGCTTTCCTTTAGAAAATTTACACTTGTGCAAATGACATTTCGCCAATAAAATTACTAAATTTATAACATATCCAGAAGTTCGGAGTGTTCCGTTTGAGACATGGCCAATGAGTATACATCGATGGCAAATTGTTCTTGCTGTCGTTACGATCCGTTGGAATTCCGTTCGCCATAACAGCTGGTGGCGCTGTGAGAATCTCAAACGTGAGGCTCTGTGCACATGTATTCAGCTGTCTCGTGTCGTCCCTTGAACATGAACTCATACGGCGCTCCTCTTCTCGCTCCCGCGTGGTCCGGAATCTGAGAGCAAAACAACATTTCTCTCCACAGTTTGTTTCTTCCCTGTAACTTGATAGCTCGTATATTTCTCAATCGTTGCGGTCAGTCGCATGTCATTTGCTTTTGAGGTCGGTGTCGTTAATTTTGATATAGCCCAATTTGGTAACGTAAACTCGTAATAAAGGTCAAGTTAACGGTTTAAATGATGTCGGAGGAGCTGGAGAGGTTGTTAGCGAGGCTGACGGAGCCAGACAACGCCATCATTCAGCAGGTAACCCGTTTAAATCTTAGCTAGTTAAGTTAACTTTCCTCAGGCTCTTCAAATCAGATCCATGCAGTTGTTAAGCGTCAGTCAAAAAGTTACAAAAAATAATTTATTCGTTTGGAATAACTTTAGCTCCCCAGAACGTGGTAATTTACTGGGAAATGGAGTAAGGTGTGTGCGTCTTAATAAGCAATTAACACTATTTGTAATAAACATGATTTATCCACTGAAATATGCAATGATTCATTATAATTCATGAGTTCTCCTGTTTATTTTTTTAATGTACGGGATGATTTTTCATGTGATGTTTTTGTGCTTCCAGGTCACAGCAGAGCTGAAACAGGCTTTTAAAGATCCAGCCATTATTCCTGCTCTGTGTGCAGTCATGACTGGATCTCAGAATCCACAGGTTACTCTGGCCATCACTGTCCATCACATTCACCACTTTCAGTTTAAATTCTTAAATGTGCATGTTCATTGTCTCCTAATGATATATCATTTACCTCTTTTGTGAATTGTTTGGTGGATGTTATACCCTGTATGTGTATTGCATGTCCAGCTTGGTTCTATTGTAGGCTCCAAAGGACATATGGTCCACAGGAATTGTGTGCTTGCACAATGAACAGGAAGCAATATGCAGTAAATAAGCTGAGCAGGCAGTTTGAATACAAGGAATGCTAATAGCAAGAACTTTCTGGGTGTTTTTTTTTTTTTCATTTGAGAATTTACATTTTTGATACAATCCATATTTTTAATCCCATGATGCAAGAGCTGTCCTAAATGAGAGAAGCGGTGTAATTGTTCCCTCAATACACAATACTGTAGAGCCAATTCATTTAGATATAGCTCAGCTGTCTAGAAAGTAAACTTAGAATAAAAAAAGAGAATGTGATCATGTTTACATAATACAATTAAAGTAAACAAGACAGTTTTTATGACAAATCCATGTATTTTCCATCACATACATAACCAGAAGTTTATTCATCTTAAACATACTAGTAAAAATATATTAAATATTACTTTTTTACTAATCAGAACACTGTTTATTAAAATAAAATAAAATAAAAAAACAACAAAAAACACAAACTTATGGCAACCACAAAAGTAAATTAACATTTTTTTTATCTTTGTTCCGTTGATCCTAATAATGAATGTATACTTTAAATATTGATTCAGAACAATTAAAATCCACATGTTCACAGATTCGTCAGTCAGCTGCTGTGATTCTCAGGACGAGAGTCAGAAAACACTGGAAGAAAATAACTCCAGAACACAGAGAAAGGTTCAGTACTTCTATGTTGACCCCAGCTGTAGGAGGTCCGAGAATGCTCTGTAGTTACATGTTTTCTGTGTTCCCTCAGTCTGAAGGCAGTGGTGCTGCAGGCTTTCCAGCAAGAAACAGAGTAAGTGTACTCAGTTGTGGTTTTACATGTGATTACCTCCCAGTCTAGACCCCCCTCCCCATTTTAAACATTTTATTTTGTAGATTAAAAGTTATTTAATTACTGTCAATTAAAAAAATACAATCAACAACTCAGCAAACACTAACATTCCCCCAATGTTTTGCTTTGTGCTTTATTACAGTTGTTTTTTGAGAACCTACAAAAAACTTTCCCAGAATGTTCCCTACTTTTTTGCAACCATTAAATAAAAAGTTAAATTTCAAAACATTTTCTGATGGCTGTTTTTGAAACCATAGTATAGCATATTATAATATAAGGTTATTGTACGTTCATTCTTGTTTTTTTTTTTTTTTTCAATTTTAAGTATGGATCAAATATTTGTTTTAATTATTCCAGTTTTATTTCCTGGCATTTCACCTCAAACTCCACTCTGTGTTTAATTCTGATGTGTTCTCATGTAGATTAGTTGTGGCGTTTCCTACTTAGAGCCTGATAACAGAATATTTTACTTATAAAACCTCAGTAAGAGACCACTTGGGTGGTTATATTTACTACAGTTTTCCTTGTGATTTTTACTCACCAGTCCAGGCTGTTTTGTACTCAGTTTTTTTTGTCCTGTCGATGTACTGGCACTTGCAATAGAGACTGTATGTCTTTATATTACACAGAAGTACCTGCGTGCGCACAAGAGATAGAGAACTGACTCCCGGGGAAATACTGACTGAACCAAGCTCAACTTTTAGAAATCGTCTTGGTTTAAACATATCACAACAATTTTCATTAATTTCCATTCTTCAGGCACTCAGTTCGTAATTCACTGTCTCAGCTGAGCGCCGTCCTGGTCAAACACGAGACCCCCGACCGATGGCCTGCACTTCTTGAGCTGTTAAACCAGTCAACTAAAAGCAACAACCCACACGATCGACAGGTAACCCTAGGAGCTCCACACTCATATACAGCTTTGTTTTGAAATAGATTTGCAATTAATAGCTGGGGTTTCACTGGTTAAATACTATTAATACACCGATCTACTATCTAACCATGTTTGAGGCTTCAAAGTAACATTTTCCAGACTTTGAAAATGTTAGAGCACAATTTAGAACCATAAAAACTACAATGTTCTAAGGCTAAGATTTACGCAGTAATAAGAAACGATGTTCTGTTTGAGTTTGTTAAATGAACAAAGTAAATGGAAAAGAAATTTGGAAATTGAGGTGGGCTCATCAACAGTTACTGTAATATGTTAACTAAACATATCTATCATCAGAGAAATTTTATTTAGGAATAAATAAATTCCTTTGTGTGTGTGTGTTCTGTTCTGAGTTCACCACGGTTTTTACAAAAAGACTTTTAATGCTACGGAAGTTTTCTGCTGTTGTTAATTCATCATTAATGCACAGACCTAAGACCGGTAACTACCGGTAAGACCGGTAATTTTGTACCAAAACACATGTTATTGACTCAACCACATAAAATATGTAATGATATGTATAACTGTTAAAATCTGTAGAATTTTCTTTGGGACCATTTCTTTTTCTGAATGTGGTGCTTTCACAACAAGATGAATACATTTATAATGTTTCCCCCAAGTGTTCAGTATCTTTAAAAAATTACTTCAAAAATAGAGAAAAATATAAACTTTATGTTCTATTAACTTGTTAACATAAACCTCCAACTCTTCTAAAAAAATATTTTATAAATAAATAAAAAATGTAAAGTTGTAAATAATTTATTTCTAAAGCATATTTAACTGGATACATTCTTAGTATTTTAAAGGAAACATCAGTGATTTGTTTCCCATCTCTGATTTGAGTGAGCTCCTCCCAACAATTATCTGATTGGTCATTCGCAAAGGTGCATAACGCCAGCATCAAATAGATGGCGTTAATGAGCATACTTCAGAGCCTAAAAATTACAAGTTGGACACCCTATGGACTTATAGGCACATGTGATTGAAGTCACAAGTGCATCATTTAGAGTAATTCGAAATAAATGGCTAACTAATTATTTGGGTTGCTGGGTGAATTCCCGTGGACCTTGGAGAAGTACTAAAAACATTAATTTATTCAGACATTTCTGTGATATATTAAAACACTTAATTGCTCAAGCATGCACCATTCAAGGTACAGTGCCCGCTCTGTTTTACATTTTTTGGTTGCTCTTGGTGGAATCTAGTTATCGCGAATGTAGTTCGAATGTAGCGTTTTTTGAGAGCCCCTGTGCCTTAATAAATGAGGGGAGAAACTGCTGTCTATCAATCACCACAACACCTGTGGCCTACCCACAGTCTCTGGCAATTAAATTTTCATTCTACATTCAACTCATCATACTTATTATAAATATTATAAATATCGCAACTTTATACAATTTAGGCTTAAGTGTCAAAGTCTTTTCATATATGGTTCAAGCAAGACAATGATAACAGAATATTATAGCCCTAATAAAACAGTTTTTTTGGATACTTAAGTAAATTTCAAGACAAATACTTTTGTACTTTAAGTCAAGTAAAATTCTGAAAGGAACACTTTTCTTTTACTTGAGAAATATCTGCCTTGTCTATCTCTACTTTTTTTTCAAGTACTTGGTTTGTGTATTATATTCACCACTGCTCCACACCAGTCCGCTTTGATGCTGTAATTATTGCTAAAGGAGGCCCAACAAAGTACAGAGTACTTAACGCAGTACATTATCATACTTTTCAGACGGCCAGCATGTGTATAAGATTCTTTTTAATGGATCTTATTTATTTTATTTACACATGAAATATTCTAATTGTGTGAAATACATTTTTTTATTCATTCTATTTGCAAATTATAACAAAGACTTCAAAGACTTAAAAGTTTTCACTCTGTGTTTTGAACTAAAATAACATTCAAATTTCCCTTTTTTTAAGCTTGAAAATGAAATAGTTTAAATCATTGTTTTAATTAAATTAATCTGCAATCCATCACTAATATAATGTGACTTAACACAAGGACTTTGAAATACCCAATAGTTGTCATAAGCGGATGTTTGCACGAAACTTCTGTTTTCTGTTTAGACATATTGTGTACGGTTTACAGATTGTGGAGCGATCAAAGACATTGGCAGAGACCTCCTTCACTGATCTTACTGTTTTTTTTATTTTATTTCTTTGTATTATTAATTGCCTGCAAGCACACCACCATCACAGGGGGCAGAGATGGGCTGCTGCTCCCACAGTCCTACAGACTGTTTTGGAATTTCAAATGATGCCCCCCCAAAATGAATTGAATTGCCTTGCAGTCAAAATTAAGTGCTTTGGCTTACCGATTTATTATCCTAGTTTAGGCCTAGTTTGTCTGTCTAAAAGCAGATCTGCTGAATGTCTGAAGCTTCAGCTTAAATGTACAGGATAACCCTCCAGGAAATTAGTCTGTACGTATGTCTGAAATAAAAACTTGGCTGAATTTTAAAGAAATTTAATTTGTTTCTTTTAATCTTCAGTTGTTAGAGCAATTAATTTTATCATAAGAAGCATAATTTTAAATTGTATTTTGCTAATGTTTCAAGTAATAATTTCTAAATGTACAATGTTTCCGTAAAACACGTTTGTTTTAAAGAGAACGTGCACATATTTTTACGTGTACAGGTTGGTCTTCTGCTGTTGAGTAAAGTGGTGGGCTCAAACCCGGAGCCATTTAAGTCTCACTACAAACAACTTCTTCAGCTTTTTGGAACAGTTCTCCAGGACCTAAACAATGCCACAGCTCTCTACTATTGCATCCTCACCCTGACCTCTATCACGGCTTACACCGGCACAGAGGAGATGGTCTGTTCTGTTCTTTACTTTGAGATAGCAGTGGGCATGTTCACAACGATGTTTTTCTGCTGCTGCTGTTTTCAGAACCTCATGCGATCGTTGATCCCAAGATTGCTGATTGCTCTGAAGCACCTCATTCAAACAGACCAGGTGTGGACACTTGACTTGGATAATCTCATGCTCTATTCCTATGTTAATGCCCTTATTATTGGTCTCTATATCCCTCAACGATCTGCTAAGTGCTGCTTGATCTGCATGCTTGCCTTTATGAGTTAGGTGACTGGCTTTCCTTTCCAAACTCAAATGTTGTTCTGTTTTGTGCTTGTAAGGATCAAGCCAGCGAGGCAATGGAGGTTTTCGATGAGCTCTTTGAAAGCGAGGTGGCCATCATTGTCCCTCATGTTGCTGAGATTGTAAAGTTCTGCCTTGAGGTTTGTTTTAAGATCATCTTTAATGTTTAGCTGATTTGATCCCAGTGAAGAGTAACAAGTTTTGCTCTCCTGTAGCTCAGTGCTGATGCTTCTCTGAGCGATTCTCTGCGTGTGAAGGCTCTGTCCTGCATTGCCGTTCTCATCAGGCTTAAAAGCAAGGTATCTCTTATTCCATGCCTCATTTTTCTAAAGCAGAGGTCTTCAAATATATACTTGATACATGACAAAATTACATACTTCAGGATGACAAGCCAAAGCATCTCCAGAATGCCTGATTTATGGCTCTTTTCCATTGTACAACATTGTATAGTATGCCACAGTTCAGTTCGGTACAGTACGGCCACCTTTGCTTTCCCATTGGTTATATGTGTTGGTATGTTAAATAGGCAACGTCACTCCATTTTAGCCCCACACCCACTTTGACATGATAGAGTGCTACAGCAATTCGAACACAAACAACAATGGATCCCGAACCCGCCGATCAATGCCAGGAAGGTGTGAACCTCTTCATTTGACCAAGCCTAAACGTAGCATTATGTTTATTGTTCGCAAGGAGCAATATTACACACATAATAAAAGCTATTTCCTCTCTCGTGAGCGATGAATCATTCCTCACATCTGTATATCTTCTGTATATCTACTTTGCGCAAGTTCATGACCCAGTCAATGACAACTCTCTTGAACCAATCAGCGTTGGAGTACGTCACAATTGACCGACCAATCAGCGAGAATGGGGTAGGTTACGGTTTTAGTGTCGGTTGTGGAACCAGCTCGAAGGAGGAACCAAAAACGGTATCAGTGCCACAGCCAACACACAATTGAAAATCGCAAAATACTGTGCAGAACCGTACAGAACTGTGATGTGCTGTGTAATGGAAAAGCGCCATTAGACTCTTGTAGTTCTGATTGCAATACAGAGCAGTTGAGATTGAGCTGCAGACGGAAAGACAAGAAGCCATGTCCATCAAGCACATTTATTTAACGAGCCATGGGGAGACCATGTATACACAAATACAGAACAAGATTCTTTTAGATAAATTTTTTTTAGGAATTAACTGCTTTTTGACTTAATGCAGTTTTTATTGAAATTTAGTTTTATTACTGATATTGATATTAATTTGGCTATTTTACTATTCAAATTAATTTAAGTTGCTTTCATTTTAGCATTTATATGATGCTAAAATTGTTTTGAGCTTTTTACCGGTTTTGTGTGTAATACATAGAATGGAAAAGAGGGATATAATAAACTAATTTTTATGCTGTTTTTAATACCACCTCTTAAATGTTGTACAGCAATATGTAACAGTGTGTTACATAACCCTTTTCTAAATTTTGTTTTCTAAATAATGTTTATTCCAAATCATTAATAACATCAGAAAACAAAATTCTGTGTTGCATCTATTGCAAAAACACACTTTTCCCCCAAACAATTGTCTATAATAACAATTATATATGGAAAGAGTTTTTCAAAGGATTTGGTCCTCCAGTGCCACCTCCAGTGCCACAGGAAATAACTAATAAAAAAACATATCAAAATTATGGAGACTAGAATAATGTCATATTTGACTTTCATTGGAAAGCACAAAGTACTGGTATTTTTTGTGATCTGTGGGTAAGTTTTTCCCTGAAGGCCCAGTGAAAGTGATAGTGACAAGTTGGCCAGATATGGAGTGACCCATACCTGGATTTTGTGCCCTTTATTTAACCAATTCTTGTGTACACACACAGCAGTGAACAAACACACTGAACACACACCCGGAGCAGTGGGCAGCCATGGCTGCGGCGCCCAGGGAGCAGTGTTCAGCTGTGGTTGTTGAAGATATGAGAATGAAGTGTTTCATCACTCACACCTCTTTCAAGACGGTGCATCTGGGGATCGAACCTGCGATCTTCAGATCACAAGTCGATCTCCTTATTCACCGGACCACAACTGCCCGGTGTGCAATGACCTCTCTGCTCTGCCCGGAGAGAGATAGATGTGCACTGGTTGATGTTGGTTAAGGTTGGAGCGGAGGATGGGATTGTTTACAGCTTCCAGAAAATGAAAATACTCAAAAAAGACATGAACGCTTGAGGTGTGCATTTGCTGAGATTTCTACCCTGTCTAAGTGTAATCATATTTTTATTAGTGCTCAATTGCTCAAAACAGTGACATCTTACATTTGTGAGAAATAGGAAAGCTGTAGAAGGACATCTTACGTTGCACATTTAAAAACATTTTTAACCTAATTCATTGATAAAGGCCACTCTTTAATCTGAGTTTTTTTTTTCTTGTTTTCATGGTAACAAAGAATTGATCTGTGCCTTGCCAAGTCATGCAACAATAGAACATTTTTTCAGGGACAAAATGAAGAAATAATTGTAGATTGTTCATGTTCGAAAGACATGATGGCAGATGAAATTCTCACCGGTGCATTCACATGTGATGCCTTCTTTTTGTTTTCCTCATCTCCAGATTGTGTTAAAGAATAAACTCCTACAGCCAATCCTGCAAGTAGTGTTTCCAATATTGAGCGCAGCACCCCCTCCTGGAGAGGAGGACCCAGAAGATGAGGAGAATGAGACTGAGGGGGACAGTGAGAACCCCAAACATTTTGCTGTTCAGGTTGGTCTCTCTTCACTGAATCTTCACATTTTATGGGGATAGGGAGCAAAACTGTATAACTGGTAAGCGTTAAAAAGTTATTTGGGTAATCGTTACTGTAATAGGATTTACTTTTTGTAACAAGCACAATATTCATGCGTTGGGAAAAAAAATTGTTTTGCTTATAGGTCAAATTCCAAGTAACTAAACATTACAGCTGGTTTACAGTGTGGCAGAAAGCAAGTGTTGATAATTTAGGTTATAAATTAAAGAAATAGGTTTTCAGTGTCAGTCTTTCTCGGATGCTTGGGTAAAAGTCATTCATGATTCATGATCACGTGTAATGCCATTTGTTTATAGGGATGGGAGATTTCTTAAGATTACAATACTGTCGAAAACATTAAAACTATTATCAAGAACCAAAGACGCTATTTATTTGAAATGTAAATTAAGCACTTGTACAAATGTACATGACGAATCGTTTCAGAATCAAATCGTGGATCACTGAATCAAAATCACACGTTGTCAGTTTATAGAGGAATGAAAATGTATTCAACTGGGAATAACTCCACATCCCATTTGTTAAGACTTCTTAAATGTCCCTAAATCATAATCACACTATTTGTTTCAAAATCACAGTCAGATTATTTTCCAAAATTGTTTAGCCCTAATTGACTGGTGACTAAAGTTTTAGCTCCTCTAATGTCTTCTGGAGGATGGTTCTAGCTGCGGGTAACATAGTATCTGAAAGCAAACTCTTCTTGTTTGGAGCTAGTTTACATTTGGAATTCACATCAATTCTATTCTTTTACAGGTCATAGACACGATGGCCCTTCACATGCCTCCTGAAAAACTTTTCAGTCAGCTGGTAAGGTAAAGTCGTCCATTAAGAACAATAATGGGAAGGTATTCTGAAAGAAAAGTGTTTGGTTCCTGCAGTCATCGTTCACTCAGGCATGCTTGAGCAGTGATGACCCCTATCAGAGGAAGGGAGGGCTCATGGTGATGGCTGTGCTGGCAGAAGGATGTGCGGATCACATTCGCTCCAAGTATGCTTTGATTTTCAGATTAATTTGAAAAACCTCCATTTCTGTTCGAACAGGCTCCTCTTATGAATCTCTTTTTAGGATGCTGTCGTCCATGCTTCAGACGGTATGTCGCAGCCTATCAGATGATAATCAGGTGGTCCGCAGTGCAGCACTCTTTGCACTTGGCCAGTTTTCTGAACACTTACAGGTCAGAGTCTTTTTTTCACTTACAGGTGTTTTTTATTTTAAAAAACTATGCAAGAATGTTAAATTTGTTTGTTTCTACAGCCGGATGTAAGTAAGTTTCATGCTGAGCTGATGCCATTGTTGCACGGATACTTGTCTGCGGTCAATCAGAGCAAAACGGGACACATGACGAAGGCTTTCTACGCTCTTGAGAACTTCCTGGAGAACCTTGGTTAGAGTGCAGAAATGCATTTTTTTTTTGTAAATGTTTTTTTTTATCATGAGGAATGCCAGACAGCAGGATCTTCTAACTATCTCATGTAAGAGCTTTGAATAGTATTGGCACCAAAAACTTTGAATATGTTATTAGTATTGCTAGATATATAGATCCACACCCTAGATGGATTTTCATTTTCAACAGAGTTCTACTTTAAAAACCACCAGAATCAGGAAATATCCCAAAATAATTTAATAAAAAAGGAAAGGAAAGATCTGTGAGCTCATCATAAAACCTACAGGATAGAATCTTACTGTTTCAGTTGAAAATCAACATATTTAATCCACCATTCAAATGACTTTGGTGGGGAGATGCCTATAGCTCTGGAAGAACATAGGGTAGGGTGACTCTGCCCAAATGTCCTCCAGTGAGTTGGGCTGAAATTCGAATTCAAATGCATTTGAAGACTACAGTTAAAAAAGTGAAGCCCCAGAGTATTGTTTTAAGATCTGAAAGTCATCATGGACAGAGGAACAATCGATCAGATATAGCCTCTGTGGTGGCCCTGTTCTAAACCTTGCTCTGTAAGTCTTGTTTTGAATATTTATAGGATGCTTGGAAAACATTTATAATTATTTTGCAGTGTTCAACAGCTTGTTCTATTCCCATGTCCCATAAATTCCTGCTACAGAAAGTCCAAGTTAATTAGTTTTTGATGTTTGAAAGTTATTCCATCATCAACAAGGGGTGGATCGCTCTTGGAGCCTGAAACCAAGATAACATGTTAGTCTTTTCCTCTACATTATTAGGCCAGGAAATTGAACCCTACA
Organism: Danionella dracula; assembly: GCA_900490495.1. NCBI lineage: Eukaryota > Metazoa > Chordata > Actinopteri > Cypriniformes > Danionidae > Danionella > Danionella dracula. The sequence continues at coordinate 21,163,064 of UELW01000001.1, read as the reverse complement.
TACCTACACTTATGGAAACCATGATATCAGCTCTTAACAGTGGAGAAAACCTTAAACTCAAAGAGCTTGCCGTCAGTGCAATCGGAGCTATAGGTAAACCAGATCTCGTCGATTTGTTAAACAAAACTGGATGTGGCAGTTACCCCAAATCTCGCTCTTCTACAGCTAATGCAGCCAAAGAGATGCTCATGCCATACTTTCCACCAATCCTCGAGAGTCTTAAAGGCTTCCTGACGGACACCAGAGAGGAGATGAGAGCTCTGCAAACACAAGCACTGGGTATGAAACCACAAGAGACTTTCATCTTTCAGGAACAGAGGATAATGCCTTGCTCCTCTCCCTCTCAGACACTCTCTCTGTGCTTGCCCGTACCGTTGGGAAGGATGTGTTCAGGCCACTGGCAGCAGAGTGTGTGCAGCTGGGACTGAACCTCACTGATGCTGTGGATGATCCAGACCTGAGGCGTTGCACGTAAGACCTCAAGATTCCACTCAGACAGGGAAGAAATCCAAGTGTACTTGAGTCTTTAGACCCAATCTTTTCCAAATAATGACTGCGGACAAAACTATTTGTGGGTGCTCTGAATTTACTCTCCATGAGTTTTCTAAACACCGTAGTGTAGAAAATAAACGAGAAACACTGTTGTACACATTTTTAGACTAAAAGATTTTGATTTTCTTCAACTAAAACATGACTAGCTAATTTTTGTGTTACGAATATCATATACTGTAACCTAATTCATTGGTTTGTATTCATTCATAAGAATGTCATGACCATTGCAGCCTAAATTATAGGTTTGTATTTAAAAAAAATGGTAAAATGCGATTAGTTGAATTAATTATTCGTCACACCATGTAACTAATTGGATCAAAAGTTTTATCGCTTGACAGCACTAGAAAACACATACCTGAAGTGAGTTCAGGGTTAAGCAGATTGTGAATTAAATTTGATCTCTGGAATATATCCCTGATGCTGCTACCAATTGTTTGTTTACCAGATTCACAATGCATTAAATGATGTATATGTAGCTTCCACTGTTTGTGGATGAAAGTGAGCATTTAAGGTCTTTGAGCTATGACTTTTTGTAGCTCCCTGGCGCTATCAAACAAACAGAAAGGAGTGCCACTATATCTATTATTAGCTTGACCTGGGGAAGCCCTGCGATGTTCAGGAATGTGAAGACTCTAGTGAATAATATTTTACCGAATGTGGCCAGACCTTAACATTGAGCCCATGCTGAAAAAGAGAGAGAAATTGTTTTAGTTCTGCTCCAATCTGCTTGGGCTCTATGAAGCTTTGATGTAAGGTTAGAGTTTCAGAGCCGTGCGGGAAGCTTCTCAACACGGTCAATGTGGGGTTATGTGAATGCGCTGCCTGAATGCTTGAATGCCGAATCCTTGACCCACAAGTGGAGGGTGCAGGGTAGAATAACAAAGGAATCACATTATTATTACTAAATAAATGGAGAAATAATGAAATAAAAACTAAATAGATGGAATGTCTTTAACACAAGAGCTTACTTGCACAGGGACCCATGAGCAATGTGGAAAAAGTTTTGAAATACCCATCAAATATGCTGAATATCTTTAAAACAAAGAGTGTAAATTATGCAGGTTGTTGACAACATTTCCCTTGTTATACTATCAATCATGGCTGTCAGAAAAAATATGTTGACTTGTCTAGTTTAAACAGTGTATCCAAATGAATTCCCAAATGAAGAGAGCCCACAGGGAGATCTAGAACAATGACAATAATTCACTTCGAACTTGGGCAAAATAATCAAATTTTGTCAATTTGACTAAGTTTTTTTTATGTTTCAAGCTGTGGATTGAAATGAGCAGTTGATATTCACAAAGCAGACTTTTAATTTAAAACCTTTTAATAACATTATTGTTTCCAAGTTAACTTTATGCCTATCTTTGTAAAATCCTCAATTGCTGTGGAGGTGTATAAGTAGTTTTCATTGCATTGTCTCATTATATTAGGGTTCCCCAAACCTGGTCCTGGATGTCCGCAGCCCAGCACATTTTAGTTGCAACCCTGCTGTAGTATGCATACTACTGTAGCTTCAGAGGTCCCTAATTAGACCTAATAATGTGCAGGGCTCCAGCCCTCCAGGACCAGGTTTGGAGAGACCCCCGCATTGCCAATGATCTAGTCACAAATGCTCCTGAAGATTCTCGCGCAGCAGCAGATAATGGCTAACTTGCAGACCTAGTTGTGCTACTAACTTGAAGTGGGGATCACCAGTTTAAAAGTTAATTTCAAGGCCTGTTAACAGTTTTAAGTAATTAAATAGTTAATTAGTGTCTCCCCTATAGAGAGCTCTAAGGGTTTGTGAATGCTAAACCAGCTGTTCGGAATATTAAGTTTCTTAACTTTGGACACATTCCTGCAGAATCGTTAAAGTGGGAGTTTTCCGTTACTGGTTTTAAAATCGCCATAGAAGCCTTGATATTTGCGAAGTCTATTTGATGGTAGAGAACAGCAGCATTGAGAGTCTCTCTCGATTTCTGTAGGTACAATCTATTCTCTGCAGTGTCTGAAGTTAGTCCTGATTGTGTGAGCCCTCACCTCATGTCCATTACCACAACTATGCTGCTGGCTCTCCGGTCCACTGAGGGTGTGACGGTTGGTCTTTTTTTCCTCTATGTGTGCCCCAAAATCAGTTCTTGTGTTCTGAGTGCTGGTTTATCCCTCATAGGCTCACCTAGATGAGGATAAGCAGTTGGTGCTCCTTGATGAGGATGATGATGATGTAGAAGAGGGCGATGTTGATCTGGATGAGGAGGGTTCCAGTGAGCTTGATGACCGAGATGTTTCTGGGTTTGTTTGACACTCTCTTTTATTTCCTCTTCGGTTTCTCATATCAAATCTGAATTATCTTTTTTTGTTCAGGTTCAGTGTGGAAAACGCTTACATTGATGAGAAAGAAGATGCTTGTGATGCCTTGGGTGAAATTGCTTTCAACACTGGGTAATCGAAACCACAAGTGATCTCATCTATTTGTGCCATTTAGTAAAAAATTATTGCAAGATTGAAAATCTGTCTTTTACTTTCCCTACAAAATATTTTGAGGCTAGGTAAGTGCAAATTCATTTTTTTGCAGTATTTTCGAAAATGCTGGTTTAACAAAGTCAAAATATTTCCAAAAACCATAACAGGGCTGCATTTGTATTGTGGAATTCGTGGTGTACTTTTGTATTCTACATGAATGTTTGCTCATATCTCGTGAAAGTACAGCTGTGCACGTCCAGATACACGGCACACAAAAATAACGAATAATAATGCCGCCAATTTATATAGGCAGTTTGTGAAATGGCAGCCACTTTCTGGTTGCATCAAACACACCCCACCAGTCACACACACAAACAGGGTAATGTGCGTGAAGTGGCTCAATGATAAATATAAATATTAATCAAGATTTCACCAATAGAGCTTTTTAAAGATTGATATATTTGTCAATGTTTGGAAAAATCCCATGCCCCCAAAGTTAGACTACGTGTGTTTTCAGCTTTAAAGAAGAAATATTTTAACACTGCTGAACCTAATTTTTTAAAAATACGTCTAGGTCAATTTAAGCAGCCTTGGCTTGCAAAAGAGAAATAATTTAAGTACTGCAACAGTCATCTTTTTACTACATTTACTCATCATAAATTAAAAATGCTGTGTGATGTTTTGTTTGAAATAGTTAAAGTAGTAGTTTTTTTAACAAGTTGTTTTATTTGTTTTCTTAAACACTTCAATGCCATTGGTAAAATATTAACAATACTAGGATAATAAAATAGTCTTTATGTATTTGTAAATGATGTTTCTGAATTAATTGTGTTTTTTTCAGTAGCTTTGTTTTTACTGATTGATCAGTTAATAAGTTAATTCAATCTGTTGTTTAAGATATTAATTATATGGATAGATTTTGTCACAAGTTGTTATGAATTGAATTTTATATATATATATATATATATATATATATATATACATACACACACACACACATATACACTCAATACCAAAAATATCTCTGTATATTTGTACATTAAGCCTAGTTAACAAATTTTTTTACATTTTAAAGCAGGTATGCAATTCCAAAATACCTTGGACAGTAATGATTTACTGAAAGAGCTTGTGATTCCATGTTTTCTTCTCTGTCAGAGTGGCTTTCCAGCCGTTCCTGGAGTCCAGCTTCCAGCAGGTGTACAATCTCCATGACGTAAGTGTCTGTTGCTGTGCAGAGCGGTGCCTGGCTGAAGTGCTGATGTCACTAATGTTGGTGCTCTTTTGTGATTGTGGATGTTAGTTTCCCCACGAGGATGTGAGGAGAGCTGCTTACACTGCCATGGGTCAGTTCTGCCGTGCTCAGCACAAAGTATGGAAGGAAAACCCAACGGAGGCCAACCACCAGGGTACTTGCACACAAGCGCACTGAAGCTCTGATGGTTTGATGCTGGTTCTCGAAGGTTGAGGCTGGGGGAGGAAGGAGTGTTTGGGTGTAGCAGGAAGTTTGTATTGTTAGGAAAATTTAACCTGTAGAGCAGATTTGAGTTTAACCTTTGAAACCTTGAGGATTCCTTCATCACTTCAACTTCGTTAAAACAATCTCCACTCAAATATGTGCATCTGTTTGTTTCTTTTTTAAATAAAAAGAGGTGCTTCAGTTTTCCTCCTTACAATCTTGTTGTAAAATAAACTTAAACACTGAAACTGCTTTAAAGCCTGCCCAGGTTGTTTTCAAATAATCTCTGTTTGTCATTCTGTACAATTTTGCACGGATTCTTGAAAGGACTGGTGATGGTAACCTGCTTTTTATTGACGAACACGTTTAAGGGTTTTCATTTTCAAATTAGGTCTTAATTTACATTATCATCGCCTAATTAGAGGGCTACATTTTCTCTTCCATCCAATCACTTCATCAGATCCAGAAAAAAATTCTGATTGTAAGTTTCAGAAGTTACTAATAGTTTTTTCAATTCTGTTCTGCCCCTTTTAAAGGAACACTTCACTCCAAACTCCTGTCGAGATAATTTTGAGTGTAATTACCATTTAGAAATTGGTTTAGCTGTTCTTTTATCGAATTCGATTGAAGGTTAGCATAGATCTCTGAATCAGCATGGACCATTTGCAAGAGTCAACAACAATAACAACAACAGTTCTTTAACGTTTAAAGGACTGACTCTCATGTGAGGATCTGAATATTTACTGTTTTTAAAGACTCTAGGAAAAGATCAGGGGTCTAAAAATTCCACAGCCCTTCTCTATCCACACTAGCATTTTGGAAGCTCATTACTCCTTCTGCATACAATTCTGCATACTCATAATAACGTAAAGATCTTGAATGTAATCACTAGCCTGAATAAACTCCATCGAATCAATGAAGAAAACCCTGCATCACTGTCAGACATTTGCTGGAGGACTTTCATCTGCTGGTGAACATTTACCGTCTGCATAATCTCAGGATCTGACTCCGATCTCCACTTGTAGTGCAAATCTGCATCTCTGATTTTTATATTCCGATCACTCTGTCTGCTTCCTTTTATCTCTTCTACATCTACTTCATTATTCATATCTCCGAGGGCCTTAGCCTGAGCTTTTTCTGAGTGCAAGGATTAATCTTTAAGTCTAGTTTCATTGATGCAAGGTGTCAAAGCCCAGTCACACATTCTTTTGCAAACTTCCAAAATGAGCTGGAGTCGGTGTGCCAGAGACTGAACTATAGGCTCATCTGAACAGCGTTTGGTTGGTGTTGTCTGTCTCTCAGGGCTGCAGAAGCTGCTGCAGGTGGTGTTTCCTTGTTTTCTGGAGGCGGTGAGAACGGATCGAGAGAGGCAGGTGGTGATGGCCGTGCTGGAATCTGTCAATGCTGTGGTAAAGTCATGTCAGGAGGAGGCGCTGCAGACTCCCGGGAGACTTGCTGAAATCAGTACCGTGATCAAAGATGTCCTGAAAAAAAAGGTTTGATTAATATTTTAAGGTTATTAGCAACTTGTTAACACTTATGTTAAATTTTTTTGCATCATTTTTTCAGATGTTTTTCAGAAGAGTTTGCTGTTTTCCTCTTCAAATCAGTTTTGTAAATTGAGATGAAATAGTGACTTTCTTTTGGAGCCATTTTAACTTGGCTTAAAGTGTATGAAAGTCATGCTGACAACATGAAGGAAGATATATTTATTCATGTTTGAGTATTTTCAGTATGATACATGTTCCAATAGCTACTTTTGATGTCATTTTCCTGGTAATTAAAATTAATTTAATTATTAAAAATATTAATAATAAACTTTGATGAACCGCTTTAAAGGCCATTCATAATTTAAAGCACTAGACAGAATCAAAATAAAACCAATAAATGGAGATTAAAAAATAGCAATACAGGAGGAATCAAAAAGACTTAATTGGAAAAAATGTTCCATTGTCTCAATATGCACTTTTAATATCTTAAAAATGCCTTCAATGAAAATACTGTGGTGTAAAAGTGTTTTTCTGTGCTAATGTGGCCCATCTCAACCATGTGCATGTAGACTTGTTAATATTACATTTTTCTATATTATTCTATGATGAGCTGGTAAACTGTATTATTATTTAAAAATGTCTTTTTTTGGTTGTGTAATAATCTTCTTTGAATTTACTTGAAATTCTTCCTGTAAATAACCGCTGCTATGCTTGTGAAGGGTAGAAAATAACCTTGATAAAGTTAATCTCTCTTATTTACTATGGTGTTGGCGGTCTTCTATTGATTAGTTACCCCTTTATAAGTGGTAGATTTCTGTGATTTGTTTATGTCTCTGTGGCCCAGACGGTGTGTCAGGATGCCGGTGGGGATGAAGGGGATGAAGACGAGCAGCAGGTACTGAGTTTTGGGGTGTTTTTGAATGGACTCACTGAAATGTGAGAGCACTGAAGAGTGCTATCTGTGACTCAGGCGGAGTTTGATGGGATGCTGCAGGAGTTTGCTGGGGAAGCAATTCCTGTGTTGGCCTCGGCAGTGCCTGCAGAGACCTTCTACCCACACCTCAATGACCTGCTGCCCCTCATCATGAGCAAAGCCGTGAGTCGCAGTCTCTTCCTTTCTTAACTGATAATCAACCTGTATCTACAGTCCCCGGGAATGTTCTAGTCTTTCATTTCTGGTGACCACAAGTGCAAGAGGAATGGTCCAGCCCAATCTAGGAGGGGTAGAAAAAATTAGATATCTTGATGCAGTGCAATGCAGTCTCCTTTGATTAGTTAAACATTGATTCATTTGGAATGTTTTGTCATTTACTGAAAGCACAAACAAACAAGCTCTACATCACAATCCGATACACTAAACACTAAATCTTACAAATGTTATGTTTGCTATAATTCGAAGGCCTCTTCTTGTTCTTGTTTTAGAAAGCCTCCTGCACAGAGGCAGACCGCTCCTTCTCTGTGGGCACGATCGGAGAAACGCTGCACTCTTTGGTGGGTGTGGCTGGAGGCAGGGGTGTGGCTGGCAAGCTGTCCAATCGTCTTCTGCCGCTGCTGGTAGTTGGAGTGAAGGACAGTGATGCAGAGGTGCGCAACAACAGCGTGTTTGCTCTGGGCTCGCTCGCAGAGGCCGCCGGGCCCGTTATTGCCTCGTATCCTTCACACTCAAGCATGTTCTCAGCTGTTCTTTTGTTAACTCTGGTGACCTTGACTATAGCACTACAGAGACTTCCCCATGATGCTTTCGCTCTTCTCAAACCTTCTTTCTAAAGAGACGGACCTGAGAGTGATTGACAACCTGTGTGCAGCCTTGTGCAGGATGATCTTGAGTCACATGGAGGGCGTCCCACTCGAGCAGGTTACTACAGTGTTTTCTATGAAGAGTATTTTCACGAGTATTAGCAGCTGTTCCCTGTCTAATGGCTCACTGTAGGAACAGCTTTAGTTTCAGTGTTGCAGGCTGGGTTTTCTGGGGAACATTTCCAGTGTGGCTCTGACACATTTTGCATCAGAACATATTGTCAGGATTTTTTTTTTCAAGTCTGTACTATTTTTATTCAACATGTGAAGAAGTGTTAGTGAGCAAACATTTTTGAAGTTGCTTAATTCAATCCCAGATCTCCAGCGTGCAAAAACGGTTTTCCTAAACCTTATTTAACATTGTTTGAACTTGAATAAGGTTAACTTTTTTCTTTTATTCTTTGTATACAATGTAACTAGAAAAGTCTGATTTTGAAAATGAAAAAAGTTCAATTAGATGCTTTTGTGATTTTTACATACTCAGAAACTCTACAAATTAGTTTATACTTGGGTGCGGTGCAGATATGCAAAATGGGACGTAGCACAGGATCCTTGTAGTGTGCCGCTTGCTCTGTGCATTGCATGCACTCTTCACTAAATAAGGCGAATTAATCGTTGACTGCAGTCAAATGCCTATTTATCCTTCGGCCTTCCCTCTGCTGCTTAGCGACAGAGATGATATATTGTTTGCGTGGGCATACTTTACCATGAATTCATGACTTACTGTTGAGATACATTAAGGAAGACTGGAATGGAGATAGAATAGCATTAAATCCATTATTAGCAGTGTTGAAGTGAGAATTTGTAATGGGAGCTTTTAAAAGAGCTGGCTCTTATCAGCCACTTAAGCAATCTAACTGGAGACAGGGCACATACTAGACTCGTTCAAATACTTTCTTATTCGTACTATGATTTTGTACACACTAATTCTCATCTCTCATAGACAAAAATGGATGTTGTGCCCCACACAAATAATATCAAGCAGAAACAAAAGAAGTATGAGAATTTGCATATGTTTCGATTGAAGTGAGTGGAACCAGCCGACTGCTACAGCGAGCGCTTCTTCCACAAGCAAACAGGCATTTATAAAACTTAAAAACTCTTCTAAAGTAAATGACAAATTTTATTGCATAATTTATTTATAAGGATTTGCTCCTGCACTCTGTGGTTGAGATTGTTATATTACATAGAAATTCAGTCTTATTTGGTAAAGAGCTCATTACAAGATAATATTAAGGGTACATTTTTTTATTAAATTGTTATGCTACATTTTCATGTATATTTGTAATTGATAATTAAGCATCATGCCTATTTCAGTGTAGGTAGTAGCTATAAATTAGCTATGAATCTCTTATTGTTTTCAGAGCCACTGTTGTTATAAACTAACTAGTGATTCATAAATTCCAGATGCTTTGTTAATCAATTATACATTAGTTCATGACCCTAATAATCATAATCGAGTCATTACGTACCAACTGATCTCAAGACCTACCGGATTGTACCGGTGTTACCTTTAATCAATAATTATTTTTGCCAGAAATCTCAGGGCACTATTTGGGATGCAACTTTTGCCCAGCGTTGTTCTACACTCCTGTTGAACCCACACTCCTTAAAACGGTCCAAAAACCTCTTAAGTCCACTGCGCTACAAATGCTGCTGAGTATGGCTGCTGAAGGATTTTTTTAAACTCCACCCCCTTTCTACTGTATATCACTTTTCCGCATATGCAGTCTCTGTCTGTCATGGCTGCGACTAAATCTCACTTACTGAGGCTTCAAACGGCTTAATGGCATTGTCCATATATTTTACAGTCATTGGTCCTGTTAAATTCTGACTGAATGCTCTCGAATTTTGAGGAGGCGTTGGACTTCCACAAGCATCCTTTCCCAACAATGATGACTTTTGTATAACGAACAAACGAGTTGAGCAGTTAAGTTACGTCGAGCACAGACAACGTCAATTTGAGCTCCATGTCCCTTCCATCCTTCGGGTAGACTCCTGGAACCATTCCCAAGGCTACCTCTGGTTTTGGTTATGGTTCAGAATGGTTCCTGGAAGCAGGAGGATTGCTTTCACACATGCCATTACCGGAGCCTACGTAGATTCTAATCTACATTTGTGCTTTTGCCTCAGGTTTTCCCTGCTCTGGTGGCCCGTCTCCCACTGAAGGAGGATATGGAGGAGAACAAGACCATCTACAGATGCCTGAACTTCCTCTACTTGCACAACCCTCAGCTGGTAAAGGCTGTTTCAGTCCCTGCATGCTTTGTTGTCTGTTGCTCTCCTGTGATCTGACTCTTGGTTCTTATGTTACTGAAGGTTGTGAGTGAGATCAGGCCCATAACGTGTGCAGCTGCTCATCTGCTGGGCTCTAAAGATGTGGATACTGGTGAGAAAGTGTATTTAGGCAACATTTGTCCTATAAACATGTTCTTAAAGGAGATTAATTTCAAACCATCTTTTATGAGCTTTATATATGGTCTTATCTCATTTTCAAACTGAGCTGCTTATTTTTGTGCTTTTTTATTGAGACAGCTCACCTGTGTTGTGCGGCTCAGCCCTGTAACCTCCTGCTGTCTGTGTCTGTACCATTGCCCTGTTGAGGAATGTGTAACAGCTGGAGTTTTAGTTATGTCTTGATAAAAAATTTGTTGTGCTGATAACCACAGCTAATGTCACTCTATTTAATTCCCCAAAGAGTGGATGTTTGAAAGAAAGATGGATGTGAACAGAGTGCTTAGCTTTAGCCTTTTATTCACCCCAGTGGCCATCACCCTCTCTGTTTGCTCCTCACTCCACTTTTTGCCACTTTGTGAGATTACTGCTCCTTTGACATCTGGGTATTGACATCATCATCAAAGCATGTCAAAGAATTTTGATCATTTTAGGGATTGCTTTTGGCTCAAACTAACAAACTTTCTGTCCAAACCCCCCAGAGATCAGGAACACAAACTTAAATACTGTAAAAACCTCAGTATTGATATTTCATTGGGCAGATTTGGAAAAAAAAACAGTAAAACAACGTAGTTTGAATCTCAAGTCCTTTTGAACCTCTTTGTGACATCATGAGTCATTTGGACCACGCTTACAGGAGTCATTATTTCTCCATCATGCCATTTCGTAGAGTTCAACTGGATAATAAAAACATTTGCAAAGTTACAGCCAGCAACATTATATGTAACTGTTTGTGGTGTCAATTGAATGGATTTTTACTGATTATTCTCAGTGTCTTTAAAAATGAATCGTGATTAATTATGGTTTTATGTAAAATTTATGAGGTTTATGTAAAATGTTTAGATTTCCAAAACTGGATTTGTAGACATTCAATGCAAATGGATGAAGGAAGAACATCAACTCAATGTTTATTATTCATACAAATATTTTAAAACTGTGAAATTTCTTCCACAGGATCCTTCTAAATAACTCACATTTTTGAAGACAAGTTATCCTTATCTATCATAACCAAATAGCACATGTTAAGGGTTGGGTGAAATTTGTTAAAATTCATATCACAATATTTTCCACTGTCCAGATGAAAAAATTGGATATCGTATTTCAGTAAAAATTTGAGGCATAAAATTTGCATTTTAGCCTTATTTAAAGTGACCGATTAGACAGAGAACTGAAAACTGTTTCTGCCACTGTTAAAAGGTGTAAATGGGTCCCCAAGATGTGGGTCCCTGTCCCATCTTGGACAAAAATCAAACTCACTCGAGTGCAGGAATCAATTGAGCGAGCGCTGATGCAATCGCTATAAGTTACCTGACTAGCTTCCTTCACTCACGTCACATCTGCTACTGCGGAGGGCGGGAGATGATACATCTCTTCATCTAAACATCAAATTAATTGAGTGTATGCAATCAAAACATCAAGCTGAATTAATTAAATATATGAAGGTGTAACGATATCCACGGTATTGCAAAATCCATATCATGACACGACTCAATACCTTTACTTTAATACTGGTTTAGCGCCCACCCCTAATATATCGTAAACAAACAACTTTTTAAATACTTCATGAAGGTCAAAACTGGCGATCTGAATTGCTTACCTGTATTTAGACTCAAGAGAAAAGAATCAAATGAAGATGTGTGAGAAGAACCTCTGATGTTTCCTCTAATGCAGTGTTAAATTATGTGTTCATTTTAGAAACTCAAGACTCCCTGCTCCTGCTGCTCCGAGGCCTTGCTCAGCAACACTCTCAGGAGTTTGAAAGTGCTGTATTGACCCTTCCTGACAATCAGAGAAGCAGAATGAGTCTAGCAGTTACTCAATCCTAGCGGCTGCTGTACTCTGTGATCAGCTGAGAGCTCATCTACTCTCTTGAGAGCCAGCCAATGGATTTCTCTGATGCATGAAATAAGTGGATTTGGTCAGTCGAGCCTCTGCTTTCTGGCAAGCTTTGGGACTGCAGCATTTTTGTCTAGGTTATTTTCTTTTTTCTTTTTCTAATCCCTTGTGCTTATCAGCAGTGGAAAACTCCTAAAAACTGGCCGGTTATTGGAGTTACAGTGGAAGAAATCTTTGGGTTTGAACTGTTAGTTGTTCCTCATGTGTGGTGTTCACGAGTTTTAAGCCTGTTTGTGACCGTTCACAGCTTCAGCATCTTTCTTAAAAAAGAGCAGCTTAATGTTATATCATTTATCTTTCTGCATTCCTGTTCTCTTGTGTTTTCACAGCACTCAATGGCATTAATGAGTCACTGATCAGAAGAGCGTAGTTCAGAAGTTTGGGTTTCATTGTTAGAGAAAAATGTGATATATATGGAAAGTACAATAAAATACATCTGTCTCTAAGGTTTAAGTGCAAATTATCCTCGTGGGAAGGCTGCATATTCACATCAGCTTAGTTATTGTACTCCGACTAGCTTTTTGAAGTTTTTCGATTGCTGATCTAACCCAAACCTCTGAGGGAAAGTTTGCACTTCAGTCATTCAGACAAATAGAAATTTGTCAACAACACAATGAGTATGACACTGTTTTTGCTTTTAGTTTCTTTGTTACATCAAAGAAACAACTATGATTTCTCTCTCTCTCTCTCTATCTATCTGTCTGTATATGTGTGTGTATATATCTCTCTATCTGTATGTGTGAGTGTGTGTGTGTATGTATGTATATATATATATATATATATATATATATATATATATATATATATGAAGCAGAAATGATTGATTTAAGCTATAACTTCGACTCTTTGGACCTAGGGTAATGTTCAATTACGAATTGATTACATGACCACGGAGGTGTATTTTGAATTTATTGGCATTTCTTATAAAAGGGTGTTGCAAGTTATATCACTTTTAATTTTTAATTAACATTAAATTATTTTTTTTTATGGTGGGTTCATACTTATGACTAGGTTCAGTGGGTGTAGAGAAAATAACATATATAGCGTTTTTGATTTAAGCTTTACTGTCCGCATTTGATGTACTGTTATGTCTCACCTGCAGTGTCAATGCAAGTGCGTCAGGAACTTCAACAAACTGCAGTGAATTAAGTGTTTTGGTTAAATGCTCACATGAGCCTACTGAGAGAGTGCACATGTTTTTTATATAAAATGTTCAGGTTCAGACAATCAGATGTTCTCTGATCAGTGAACTATATTTTACCTAGTCATAAAAAAGACGTTGGCTATTGGAATTGAATTAGTAGAAATGTGATTTGTAGATTTCTACATAGTTTACTGAAAGTATATACAGGATTGCTAATCAATATGACAGAGTTATATAAACAAGTGTGAATCTTTTCTTCAAGTGCATGAAATATAATGATTATTTAGAATGCTAGAGCGTTCTACAAGAGTCTTCTAGTAAACCCAACATTACATTGCTTCTCGATCAAATAGGATTCAGCAATGAGCTAAGCAGATGATGAACATCTTTCCTTAGGATCTTTGCTCATGCACAGATTTACTGACAAGAACATTTCCTTTTCTCCAGATCTTTAACAAAAGGAGTAGAAGCATGTGATTATGTCTTGTACATATAAGAGGGCGCAGGTGGGAGTCAAAGTTATTTGTAGTAAGGGGGATGGACACTAGGTGGTAGTGTTTTACCCTTTAAAGTACAGATAGAAGGATGTGGTCAGGGTTAAGGAGAACTTTTACCTCTTTCCTGCTCGCTCTGAAAGTCTATTGATGCTTCTCACTGCCACTGTTGCTACCTTTTAAAAATGAAGAAAATGGCAATTTGAAGCCAAAAAAACAAATAAACCAGGAAGAATGCTTTTTATTCACAAAAAGAGCATCAAAAATCTAGAGTTTAACCACCTGGCCTGTAGCTCTTAGAAATTAGAGGCTGTACAACCACTACAGCACCCATAACATCCATTGTGAGCAGAAGATTAATGTTTGTAGTAAAGGAAAGTAAAGTTGTTTAAATAAGAGCATGTGTTTAAAGAGTTTAAAGCCACTCTCAGACAGTTTATACAGCTGTGAGCCGGTTTAGGCTTCTCTATTTTAACTGTGACTCTGAGCTGTTCCTCATTCCTGCGCGGGTAACTGATGCTGCTCTTCTGACGTCGGGTGCTTGGGGTCAGACTCTGAGGCCATGTTCACTGACTGAGGCATCTCCACCGGCTGCAGCCCGTCCGCAGCTGAGAACAGAAATATATATGTTTATTTTTTCAGATTTGAAATGCACAAATAAAGGAGAAGTTTTATTCAAAGTAAATTGCATGCAAATTTAACCAACTGATTAAGATGTATTTAATTTAATATATAAGCTGTTTGTTAAGGCAATTGTAAAACCAAACCAACTTGGAACTATTTTCTTATAATGTGAGACTCATTTCTTAACATTCAAGTATGGCTCATTCTTGAAAAGTTTTCTTGATTTAGTCTAAAAGGTTTTAGCACAATGTTGGTATACTTATTTTAATCTTATTTCCTTTTAAATTCTCTTTCGAAATCCATGAAGTTGGTTAAATAGGGAAGTAATAAACAGGTGAAGACTCTGAGATTCAGAGTACGTGAATGGCAGCAGCAGGCACCATCAGGAACAGAGTGCTAAACAAATTGCTATTTCAGGTGTTGGTTTGACTAGGACATGTAATGGTTTCCATTAACAATTCAAAATAAATCTGTTCCCAATTATCTATGAATTTAACGTGTTTCTTCTTTCTGGATTGTTTTTAACAATCATGCGTGTCAGCAGGAACTAAATGGACTAAATATGCTTTTCAGGAAGGAAATGTAAGCGCTGGTGGCTGGCCAATGGCCATGCCTTTGGTTGTACAAACTATGGAATGATTGGCCGTATCACCACAGGTTAAAACAGGCGGGTTATCGCCAGCTTTTCCTCTTGTTGTGTAAAATGTTTTGGCTGAACTGAAGCTCATCATCTGACCACTTGAGAATGCTATTTTACAAACTTTACAGCTAAACATGTTTACTTCCCTGGCTCATTAGGTTTATTGACGCATATTGCTTTACATTACCTTATTGACTACTCTGGGACTCATTTTTTTTTAAATAAGTTAATTAAGTTTCAAGATTTTGTTTAGTTAAAGGTGGGGCTACTCAAGTTTTGTTATCCCCAATAGTTTGTCAAGGAGACTGATTTACCCAAACGTAGACAACTCATTTGTTTTCAGTTACAACCTATGTCTGGTATCACACTCACAATGGCCGTACTATGTACAATCAAAGATTCAAGCAGAGACAATTTTAGAATTTGATGTGGCAGGTATTTCTTTCTTGGCTGATTTTTATGGTCAAAAATCTGAATTTTGGTGGTCTAAAAAAGTGATTAGGTGTGATTTGCAGATGTTTATCATGTTAACTCAATTTGGGTGAGCAAAATCTAGCATTGAAGCAGAATAAGGAGAGGGTAGTTTCTGTGGAAAGAGGGAGCAGAACAATCCTATCAGAGGAGTGGCAGCTGAACTACAAAGAAATTTTTGCCAGCACAACTGTTATTCTGAGAATATTCCCAAAGTGGGATGTACAATAACATCATAGTTTGGCAATAATTTATAGACAATGTGTAAATGGCTGTGGAGAAACACATGGTTTAAAGAGCAGCTCCTCTCTGTAAAAGAGTATTTCTGTTATCGTTACATGGAAGAGATATAATGTGAAGGGGTCACTGTGTGCGTGTGAAATTATGCTTCAGTAATTGTGGGGGCTCTCATAGATGAGCACATAGCACTTCATTATTTGTTGTTCTGTTCTGAGATCCTAGGAGAGCTTGTATCTGTGTGACAAATGAGACAGCTGAGATGGTCAGAATCGGCACCTTATGTTCAGATGGAGTAGTTGCATTTCACTTCATTACAACTTCAGGTGAATGTTTAGATTCTAATCACCTTGCTTCCCTTCTCCACCATTGGTGTGTCTCCATGGAAGGACGTCCACGCCACTTCTGCAGAACGAGCGGTTGGTGTGCGACTCGGTGCTGTAAATGACCTCTTGACTCTGAGCTTCTCCAGGATGCTGTGCTTTTACTCGCACCTCCAGAACGTTTATTTCCTTCTCATTTCTCAGTTTTCCAGTCTTCCCCTTGACCTGTGTTCGTTTCGAATCCACCCAAACCACTCGTTCCTTCACTGCGGACCTGTGGTGACCACATTGATATGTGATAACTGATCTTATTCCATTTTATTAACACAAGCCTAAGATCTCTTGTATCGCCTCAGAAGAATGGTCAACTGGTGTATATAAGTAACAAATATCCAAACGCTACATTTGCAGGACTTGAGGATTGCCTTATGATCAATCAGCCTGTATATTCCACCATGTTTTCTCTTTTCAATAGTTTTAACAATCTTTCATGTATTGGGTCGTTCCTGGAAATGTCAAGGGATTATGGTTTAAAATGCAGTTTATATAAAATGGATATTATACACCGTACAAAAAAATAATGCCATTTTCTACCTTTGGATATTTTAAATACTCTCTTAGGAGGCAGGATTTTGTGCAGAAAAAGTCAACACGTTGAACACATTGGTAATTTGCAAACCACCAATTGTATTAGCCAACGTCAATCACACCTCATTTTGACTGCATTAAAAACCATGGATACAACTATAGTAAACTTTAGCCCACCACGGGAAGCCTGAAAATGAAAGCCAAAACTAAGTGCAATTGTGTAGATGTGCGGTTTTTATTTAGACATGGAGAGTGGGCTTTGTCTTTAGTCCCATATATTTTCAGAGGAAATGCAATAGAATGGCAGTCTCTCCTGACACAATACGTCAAGATTTAACTACATCAAATAGACAAATGATGGCTCTTTAATCTGCATAACACAGTTAACGAGATGCAAAGCTATAAGCATTTCATGCCTTTTTCGCTGTTTGCTAAATCCTTTTGTGGCTGTGATTGTTCAACTCTCTAATAAAGTAATACATCATGAGTTTTAAAGTTTGGTGCAAAGTGTCTAAAACAATCGCTTTTGGGAATAAAGTACCTGACGAATAATGGCGGTCAAACAAGCTCACGCTCAAGCGTTCTCAGAAACCATTGGGAATAAAGAACAATTGACATCTGTTGGCAATTTATAAACGATGGAGAAGCACTTTGTTAAATAGGTTAGCCAAGTAACTAAAAGGGAAACTTATCGTATGTATAAAAATCTACGTGTAGTCTTTCTCATTTCAGCTTTTGTTTAAAGACTGAAATTCATCAAATGATTCAATTGGCTGTACCGTGTAATATTAATTTCACTTATGTATTATTTCGTACACATTGTGAGCAACTAATGATTGTTGTGATTTAACTTCTAGCATATATAGCTCTGCTACAACTAAGAGTGGTGGGATCCTCTATAATGACTAGTGTAGGAACTTCACAATAAGGGCTCTGCGAGAGTAAGTGAGCTCTTTGAGGTTGGAGAACTCAGAGTAAGTCCATAACTCGGTTAAAAAGGAAAACGTTTTTTGACCGCTTCAGTCTAGCTGCAGAACGCATACTGTGCTACCTGCATAACATATTTTTTTACACATCAAACTGCAGTGTCTTCTGTGTCTTAGAGTTCTGGAAACAAAGAACAAGAACATGTAACCAACCCTCAAATCAAAAGATTGACCTACTCATCGATGCCGAGGTCAGCCAGTGTGGTGTTGAGGAAAGGAAAGGCCTGATCGTAGTTCAGAACTTCAATAGGCAGATTCACAAGCAGAGGAATCGCCCAGTCCAGCTCCACTCGTGCCGTCCATTCATTGGTGGAGGTGTTTGATGGGGCGTCGCTGTCCATCTGCTTTGAGGCCTTGTCGCTCTTTGCTTTTGTTTCTTTTGTCTATAACCATGGAGTTGCCTCCTCTGGTTCCTCGAGAGATGTTTTGAGGGGTAGAAGTGAGAGGCAGAGAGCAATTCTGTTTGGTTCAGATGATGAGATCCTGGGCTTATGCAGAAGGTCAGTGGAGATTTAAATGCTCGGTGTGAATCTGAGTAATGTGACGCAAGCGTGTGAGGTTTATTAGTCTGTCAGAAGCTGATGAATTACAGTATGCAGAGTTGTTTATATTGTTAAATCATCTTTTCCCTCCCCAGTGTATGAGTAGAATCTGTGACCCAGCTAACATCTAGCTATCTATGAGTCCTTCCTAAAGATATTCAATCACAAATTACTCTTTAACATGTTATATCATACTCACAGTTTGATAATTAGATATTTCTGGCCCTCTTATGAGGTCTCCATTAGTGTTGTTTCAAGATTCCAGAAAAGCTGTGGTCCTCACAATATTTTTTTTGTAATTTCATTTTTAATGTTTATAAGTGGTTTAAAAAAAATGTTACCATAAAAAAAAGGAAGGGAATGTTATGTCCAAACCGAGTGCTATACTTCCATGCTATTGATATGCTAGTACAGCGGTTATCTAATTCAAGGAAAGCAGTAGGTGAGAATGGGAATTACCTGAATGCTTTACTATTTCCTACTGCTGATGTGTGGAAATTCTGAACGAGACAGTGGGATTCAACTGAAGCAGATCGGTAAAATGATGCTGACAATAAAGCCAACATAGTATGTTCAGATTTCATCCTACCATTCCACTCCACTATAGCAGACAATTGGGGTTAGAATCTGAAACTAGTACAGAGTGTGCCATTTCAAACTGGTGTAGAAATGATTTAGAAAATTTGATTGTCATACATCATATCATGAATAAACAAGCACTCCAAAAATCCCTGGCTGGTTTAATATTCTGGAAATTTCTGGTTGTCTTTTGAAGAATCAAAATCGTGAAAATGACTGATGATCCTGGTTATCTGGCTATCTAGAGCTGCTTCAGTAAACAACATTTGACATTTTCATAAATTGTATTTAAAGTCTAAGCTGTTTTTCAGTTTGATTTTTTTTTACTGCTGATAGTGTGCTGTACAGTTGAAAAGAATGAACTCTGTTGGTAAGAAGAGAGCTTGATTGGAAGCATGCTGTTCCCCTTTCTGACAGCTGATTACTTCGGCTGATTTACTGTGAACTCGCAGCAATGTGCCACATTTTATAGGCATCAGAAAACATGTCTCCTCATAACTTTGTGTGTTTTCAGTTGTGTGGCCTTTGGACTCCAGGATCTCTGTCCTGGTGACTTCTAACATTCCAGTCTGATGTGCTCAGCTTAAATATTTCTTAAGATCCAAAAATCTTTTCAGAATTGAGGGAGGGTTCGCACTTCATTTGATTATTTTGGTTCAGAAGACAAAAGACACACTTCTAACAGCAAACCAAAATGCACAGAACATCTGTGACCACTAGTCTGTTTGCCAGTCTGTGACTTTCTGTTAACTCTGTAGGTTTTCCTGTCTGTCTGTAGATCTCCTTCTCTGCTGAATTGTAGGTTTACCAGTCTGTCTGTGTACCTGCATGTCTGTGTAAGTAGCAAGTGTCTTGTTAAGTTTTCCGACTGAATTTGGGAAATTGTTATATTTTACTAGTTGTGTGCCCCTTGTTTTGCTCTTGTAACATTGTTATCCCTCGTCTTTTGTGACTATCTATAGCTTTCTGCATTTTGGTGATGTGGTAATATTTCCATCCTCCATAAAGTATGCTATGCAATACACCATGGGATTGATTGTTTGACATGTAGTTGGGTCTTAGCCAAATAAATCTGCCATAAACCGACTAGCCATTCTGTAATGTAGCTCATCTTATGATTTTGTTTGTGCCAGTCAGTCATTTTTCTTATCTGTTTTGATTGTCTTTGATGAGTCTGTTTGTCTTTATTTTTGTCTGTGTCGGTATGTTTTCTGTCCAAGTGTCAGTTTATCTGTAAATGTGTTTGTATCCGTTTGTAAAAGCCCTTTGTAAAAGCTGTTTATCAGTAGTAGGATTGCTTCTTTCCATATCATTTTCCCCTCAGTTTCATCCATCCAACTAATAATTTTAAACTAGCTTCAAAGAATTAATGAAATGCTGTGTGTACATGTGTTGATCCGCTCAGTGTAAGTGCTATCTGTAAGCTGGCTCATGTGACTCGTCTAAGCGTTTGATTGGGATTCTCTTGTCCATCAGTGGTTGATTCCTCAGCATGCTTCTGAAATTCCCAGCAGCAGTGCTATGATGTGGATGGGCTTGTC
The DNA here is from genome assembly GCA_900490495.1 of Danionella dracula. Lineage (NCBI taxonomy): Eukaryota > Metazoa > Chordata > Actinopteri > Cypriniformes > Danionidae > Danionella > Danionella dracula. The sequence continues at coordinate 21,142,805 of UELW01000001.1, read as the reverse complement.
TGAAGGTAGTGTGAAGTTGTGGAACACTCATAGTTTAGCCATGACTCTTCATCTGGATGCTATTTCTTCACAATCTCTGTTCTGCATGGAAAATTCCCAGAGTTTTATCAGCACTTTGACGGGGTTAGGGGTTGTCCAGTATGAGGTCATTTATGTATGACTTCATGACCTGTGACCAGGCATGGACAACTAGGCGTTGCTGAAAGATGGATGAATGCCACGCTGGACCAACACCGCCTCCTATGGACTGTTATTCATAAAGGACAAGCAAGCACATATTTAATAGTGAAACACTACATTAACATTGAAGTAGAATGACTAAGTTTTTTTTATCTAGATGTGCTGTAATAATACTAGTGTATTACAGTATATAAGAAACGTATTGGTATAGGTGTGTGAAATTGAATATATGACAAAAAAAAAAAGAAATGTAAAAGGGAAGCAGATTTTTTCATCATTTGAAAAATCATCTTAGATAAATGACCAAACAGCTCTTATATCTACTCAAAAGCCATCTTTAAATTTCTTTTAACAATAGAATAACAACAAAAATAAAACGAAACTTTATTTTTAATCATTTGAGACAAAAACATCACATTCATTCAACGGTTTGAGAACAGGTTAAGAACATCTGTTTTAATTATTTAATAAAACCCAATAAACTGTTTAAAACACCATAAATAGGTAACTTGATTTACATTCTAAAACTGAATTTTAATATTAAATGTACAATTATGAAATGAACTAAACATGAACTAAATATTCATAATCCTTTAAAACTGCATGCTCACATTTTGTTTAGGGATAATATAATTTTTAAATGTAAAGTTCATTAAAGCTGCATTCATACGGACTTGAATGGATTCTGCAACGTTTCACCAGTAACAGTGTGTAACAATCCTAAAGTGTTAACTTTAAGCAGTTAAAGAGTGTTTGTGTGTTCATATGATCACGCTTAGGGTGATGGCTCCAAACGCTTCAGTCTGATGTGCACTCAGCCTCATAGATCCAAGAAGTTCTGCAGAACAAACAGACCACAAATCACCAGTCACATTTACATTTACTCCCAATACAATGTAGCTCTAGAACAACCCTGAATGTTCGAGAGCAGTGGTTCTCAAACTGTGGTACGTGTACCACTGGTGGTAATTGAAAATCTCTTGGTGGTACTTGAAGCCAGCGGCTGGCATTACTGTGTGAGTAGATGTCAAACAAAAAAAATTATCAGCCATGGGCATCTGATACATTAACCGTGGCCCATTAGTTGATTTTTTTTTGTGTTGATTGGCTCAATGATCTCTGAGGCACTTCTGATAACACGGGTTATTGTTAATTAAATGCCTGTATTTAAAAGCAAAGTAAAAACCCTCATCAATAAAATACATTTTATTTTTAATATCTGCCATTAAAATGATGCTGTAAAAGGGGACACTGTAGAGTGTCCCAACTTTTTTAGAATCCGGTTTCTACACACACACGCACGCACGCACATATATATATATATATATATATATATATATATATATATATATATATATATATATATATATATATATATATATATATATATATTCTGTTTATGTTCATGACTATAAAATTGAAAATGGTATAAAAACTATGAATTAACATGCGTGGAATTGTATACATAACAAAAAAGTGTGAAACAGCTGAAAATATGACATTCTAGCTTCTTCAAAGTAGCCACCTTTTGCTTTGATTATGTTTTGCACACTTTTGATGTTCTCTTGATGATCTTCAAGAGGTAGTCTCCTGAAATGGTCTTCACTTCAAACGATGTGCCCTGTCAGGTTTAATACGTGGGATTTCTTGCCTTATAAATGGGTTTGGGACCATCAGTTGTGTTGTGCAGAAGTCAGGTGGATACACAGCTGATAGTCCCTTGAAAAGATTGTTAGAATTTGTATTATGGCAAGAAAAACGCAGCTAGGTAAAAAGAAAGCCAAGTGGCCATCATTGCTTTAAGAAATGAAGGTCAGCCTGTCCGAAAAACTTTTTGAATGACAAACTTTTGGTCTGTACTGTGTGTGTGTGTGCGCGCGCGGGTATATATATATATATATATATATATATATATATATATATATATATATATAAATAAAAAGTATTAAAAAAAAACATATATGTATGTATGTATGTATGTATATATATATATATATATATATATATATATATATATATATATATATACACATATATATATATATATATATATATATATATATATATATATATATATATATATGTACACATACATACAAGTATCTATAAACCCATTAACTAGAAGCTCTGAGAGCATTATATTTGAGTTTTCATGTAAATAAATTATTTCTGTTTATGTGTACTACTGAAATTATTAATTGTTAATAACATCAGGTAACGGAAAGGTTTGCAGCTGAGTGTCAAGCAGCAGGGATGAGGATCAGCACCTCTAAATCCAAAGCCAAGGTTTATGGTTGTCTCAGAAGGGGTTAGTTTGCTCAGTCCAGGTAGGTGACCCGGCCCCAGATAAGTGGACGAAGATAGATGGATGGATGTAACAGGGTTGTCAAGTCTCACACTTTTAGCATGTGACACCCATTTTGTTGTTCTCATGCACAAAGCTGCCTTACTTTAACAGCATTTGAGAATGGAGACCTAGCAGTGCCTGAAATGGGGAGGAGTTTGATATTAATCACTTGTAGCGACTTGTGCTGGCGGTAGACTGCGCTGGAGCTCAAACAAGGTATTTGGACTCTGCAGCGTGTAGTACTCAAACACATGTTGCTCATACTTATGTAAGATATTCTGTCTCATATTGTCGTGTACTTGTGCAATAGATGCATTAGCTTCCGACATAAAACATTTAATCTGTAAATTCTCATTTAAAAAGCGGACATTAAATGAAAATATAAATGATTCATTTAACTCTACTACTCACTATGTCAGTGATATCTAACTAACCCTCAAAAAACAGTGAAGGTAAATGTTTCATATCAAGCAGTTGGTTGTTTTGAGACTGGAGGATAAGAATGTCATCTATCCGCATTTCACAAAATTTACATATACTTTCAAAAAGTTTATAATTTAAGTATAATATAAATGTGAAAAACTTACAACATAAATAATCCACAAAGCCTAAATCACATAAACTAAAATACAGATAAAAACAGGCACATTTCCAATTTACTGTTAAAATGATTGGTACTAAAATGAGGTACTAGGTTTTTTTTAACTGCAATTGAGCTTTTGTTCATGTGCCTGTCTGTGTTTTAGGGGAATTTAGGATTGCGATTCCAGACTATATCCTCACTTATTAATGACTAATTTTCATATATTTTGAATACAACCGTACTACTTAAACAACACACTGTGCTTTCTCAGAGAAGTCACTCATTTTGGATGGACCCTAGGGCTTACCCAATATTTGGTAGAAGAGACGAGCTGCAGTGCTGCGTTTGGCCTCGGCAGGCAGCAGAGAGTGAAAGCAGACCTTTCCAAGACGCCCAATTAAGCCACTGATCAGTCTGAATAACAGAATAACAGTTTGAAGAGGATCTGAGATCTAATCAGTTCATATTCAGCAAGGGAACAAAACCAAACCTGATCAAATCAGCAGAGGTAATTTCATCAATTCCTGACTCCAATTCTCCATGAGGCAGTTCAACTTGCTCCTCTAAAATCATCTCCATTGAAATAGGAGCCTCTTCCATAGGAGACCTAAAATATAAATGAGTGACTTATATCAGGAACATTACTAAAGCATGTAACATGCTGTCTAATTCATGTTTTTGTGTACATATATACAGACTTATCCATCAAATGGTATGGTGGAGGGTATGTGATAGTGTAAAAATTAGTTCAAGAAGTTCTAGAGGAAGCGTGAGGGAAGCAGGGTTATGCAAGCCTATCACAAAGATTAGCATACAAGAAGGGAAAAGTTTATACTTTATCTGTCTGCTAGAGACTGAATTTATTCTTTGTGTAAAAAGGAAATGGAACAATATTTTCACTTGGGACCCTGAATGCTGAACAGACACATTCAGGAGCATTAAACTTATGTAGATGTTAGGTTCATATATTTTACTTTAATGTAATACTACTTGAAGTCTCATCAGATACTTTTACTTTTCTTAACGCTTTACTAAGACAAAGTTATTGAATATTTTTTTTCCACAATAAAATTCATTTAGATTTTAGTTATTATGAGTAACTAATCAACTGTGAAAAATAAACATAAAACACTTGATTTTTTTAAATACATTTTTATTTTCTGTGTAACTTAACATTTTTAGGGTGGAAGCAATGGTAAACATGTCGAGTGAAAGTGTAAAGTTTTGTTTTCACATCAAACATAAACACTGCATGCTTTTTAGGCTAAGTCCTATTTAAACTTGTTTCTGTATTTCTCACCATCTGCTTGCTGGAGTGATGAGGTCACTCTGAGACTTGTCCCCCTTAGACACATCGAGGCGTATGTCTGAATTACCTGGAAAACACAGACAGCATATATACATCTTTTTAGATTTGACTAAAGCTAAAAGGATTTGGATAACGTTGCCAGATTTACTAAAAGCTTGTGGCTGTTGGTTGGCATTGCAACTCACTAGCATGCATGGAAGAAATGTTTAATGACAGGGTATAATGAGTTAGACATGTTGCTGATGCTGTTTTATCCATTAAACATTACAATAGTGTTACAATGAGTTGTAACATGAGTAGTGTTACAATAGTTGCCTTCACTCAGCAGAAATTTTCCCAATTTAAGACTGGGCGAGAAGCCTTTTTTAATTACACTCAGGTTGTCCATAGAAAAGTAAATTTTTGTCGTTTGAACAAACTGCTCAAAGTGGCTCAATGTAGCTGAGTTCTAGAATAGATTAAGTAGAACTTGTTGATAAATGAATGTCTGTTAACTTGGCAGCAACATCTGATCGTTCAATAAAAAGTCGTTTATCTTCATATTTGTTTTTAGCACTTAAATATTTAGATTGATCATAACCCTTGAATAGGGCTGGACGATATGGACAAAAAGTATATTGAAATAATTTATTTAATTAACACTTAAAAATTTAAAAAATAATTACAAAAATCATTTTAAGTGTGTGATTGTTACCTCACATGACTCTGGAGCAAATATAAACTTGAAAAAATTATCCCATGAACAAAACACAGAAGTGCCATTAGAAATGCGCTGGTTAGTCTGTTATCAATCTATCGATCGACCTACCTGTATCCTCTTGTCAAGAAAATTAGTTTGAAAGATAATTTTCTATACGGAATTATCATTCAGCCCTACCCTTGAGCTTTATTTAAATTCACAACGCATTTATTTCAGCAATGCATAAAAGTCACAAAAGATAAATGATATCTTGCTCACATGTACATTTTGAATTTAATTTTTAGTTTTTTTTTCTAAAATTGAGGACCATGTATAAATTTGGCAAGTTCCATTAACATATCTATAACAAGTTCTAAGCATTTTTTAAAATTGTCAAATTAAGATCAGTCGCCAAAATGCGTTAATTGCTGAAACACACAAAAGGCCAGTGGGGTGATGGAAAGGGAGATTTACAAACTTACAAAACAAAAATATATTGATCATTTGACAGATAAGAGTGGAAGGAATGTTTTTACGATACAAACAGTCATGGGACAAGTAAAATGGTCCAATGAACCAATGGATGGCAAACAGCCATTCACATATCAATATAAGAAATATTTCAATCTGCAGAGGTTTAGAGATATGGAGCTTCAAAGTTTTTGCATTTCATGTAGCAAAAAGTAAACATTAATAGTAAATATTGACAAAGTCAAAGGTGAAAAAAAGATTAAAAAAAAGATCTTATTTAAACTATTTGTTATAGAATAGATTTAATTGTTAACTTTGAAAAAACCAAAGAAACAACAAAACATTGCATAAACAACATAACACTTTATCAAATTTTTAAGTAATAATAATAATTACCTTTTTGTTTGGATAAAACGATCTTGGTGAATATTCCTGATTAAGTTTTGGGAGTAACACGTCACATAATTAACTAATGAATCCTCCTAGCTCATTAACGTGTATATACATTAACAGTATATAAGCAACTGATATGCTCAAGCATCACTGATAACTAAACGGCATTGCCTCCGCCTCCCTGCTCTTTACATGATTGTTACACGACTGTAGGAGAGGGGAATACCATCTGCTGATTGGTTCATCAAATATTACCCTACAGCTCCCAGTTTGAATTAGAAATTGCTTATAGAATTTTAGTAAAACGTCAAAACCTGTAAAGACCTTACACATACAAAAACACATTACATCATATAAATAAGATGTCAACAAATCAGAATATTTGAATAACTCAATTTTGACCAAAATGTTTAATAAAACTCACAATTCAAAGGGGGAAATAGGTCACTGTAGAACATTTGTACATCAATACAACACTGAACATCAATAATGGAAAATCACTAATAATTATTATTATTCATATCTGCAATATTTTTGCATTAAAAATCCCTACATTTCTATGACTCCCAGTAAACACTACACTGATTTAAAAAAATTCAGTTAATGACTTGTTCCTTTAACCATATAGAGACCCGGTAGAAATGTATTCACCTTTTTGCTAAAAGGAAGTCAAAAACTCACCCTTTATTTGGCAAGTATGGTTTGAGCTGGTGGTCTTGGTTTGACCATTTTTAACTATAGTGTACCAAAACACAGACACAGCTAGTTTTGCTGTATTGTTCTGAGGGTCATCTATGAATTAGGGTGGCTGTGTCTGATACAGATATATATGTAGATATATATATATATAGTGTGTCACGGTGGCGCAGTGGGTAGCACGGTCGTCTCACAGCAAGAAGGTCGCTGGTTCTAGGCAGGTGGCATTTCTGTGTGGAGTTTGCATGTTCTCCCCGTGATCGCGTGGATTTTCTCCGGGTGCTCCGGTTTTGAATTGAGTAAGAACAAAAGTGTGAATGTGTGTGTGAATGTTTCCCAGCGATGGGTAGCGGCTGGAAGGGCATCCGCTGCGTAAAACATATGCCATATGGCGACCCCGAAAGGGAAAAAGCCGACATGAAGATGAATGAATATATATATATATACACACAAACTATATAATCTATAGTATATAATTATATATGACTATATAATCTGAGTGTAGGGGAGGAGAGCAAAACCTGTTTGTTTTTGTACATTGGTTGTTAATGGCAGATACATTAATTGAACATATTGATTAGTGAGTTCCATAAATATGCTTTACTCCCTTCTTGGTAGAGGGTGTTGGTCATTATGGAAATGAGCAGCTGAGTCTGCATTCCTTCATTTGAGCATCGTCAGTAGAACATGAGACCTAGTCTTCCAGCTCTGCATCACAAGATTGTGACTGCATACTAATTTAACCTTTTCAGTGTTAATAGAGATTTCAAGTGGATAGTGTTCACCTGAGATCTCAGATAGAGCCAGAGCTGCATCTCCAGACTCCCGGATCACCTGTAGATTGATTAAACATAAGGAAAAGAAAACCATTAATAAAATCTATACTACAACGGTTTCATCATTTAATTCCTTTAAAAGGCAGTTCTCATTATCTCTATGTACATTATCCAATGATCTTTTGCATTAGAAATTGCATTACCCGTATATTTGCCCCACCATGAACCTTAGGTAATAAAAATATAAATAGCCTATGAGAGCGAGAGTAGGACTCATTTTCAACCATGGAGTTTCATGCCTCAGCCCGGCCCACTTTAGATCATAGCCTATTAATGTTAAGTTCCTGTAATTGAAACCTTATTCACACTTTTCTTTAAACCTTGTAATTCAGAGTATTTGCTTAAAATATTTCCAGAAAAGTTCAAGTAAGGTTGCGTCACAATTTCGTCATGAGCAACATATAATTTAATTCTATACAATATAATTTCACTATTTAGAGATGGCTCACAGGAATGTAATTGTATAAAGTATAATTATCTTTCATACTGCCACATTATATGTTGACTTTTAAATAACTTGAATCCCAGCTAACAGGGAAAAGTTTGCCAACGTTTTTTAAACGTCTAAATGTTAGCTCATGTTTCCAAAAGAACACTCTAGTAACATTCTAATAACGTTAAACTAAAAACATTACCTAAACAACATTCTCAGAACATTCCTAAAACATTTTTTTTAGATGAATGTTCTCACAGTGTTAAAGGAAAACATTCTGGGAACAATATTCTATGAACCTACCTATAACTTTTTTTGTGAGTGATGAATGTTCTAAAAACATTTTAATAACCTTGAGAAAACTTTCATCGAACATTAACATGTTATGTCTGAATTCTTCTGCAAAAAAAAAAAAAAAAGTCAAGTGCAGGTGTTCCTCAAAGGAATGTGGTAGCATGCCAGGCCTGGCCATTAACTCTAAGTACAGTATGGATAATATAATTAGACATGAAATCTCTAATTAAAGTACTTTTGTGTTACATGATGTATTTCTCGATTGTATTTTCTGTCTTTATCGATCCACTTATCTGTTGCAGATAAACAGTTGCAGATAAATCTTCCTAAAAACCGTAACAAATATAACCTACATGAAAAAAATACTTTCAATGGCTGATATAAACGAGTGAATCAAGTTTGGCTAGTGCAGATTGCAGACTTCACCTCTCTGCTAAATTCATGACTTTCCATTCCTCTTTCTTCCTCTCTCTCCATCAGCTCAATGTCCTCTAGTGCCTGGCGTTTCCTTGTGTGACGGTGGAGAGCAGAAGAAGTGCTGCAGTTTTTCCACAGTGTCTGGAGGTCGGGGTGCATGAGCACTAGAATGCATAGACACAAGTCGGTGAAGTTGTTTTAAAAATGTTGGGTTTCATGATGCTGGAGGTTTAGATATTTTAAGTAAATTAGTCTTGGAAATCTATTAAACACTTTGGAGATCCCTCTTTTGTATGTGGCTTTTGTTCCCACAATAGTAGTGCTAGGATGAAAGAAATCTGAGTTAACGGGTGGTTTTAAAACATCTAGAGGGACAATGACATGTAGGTCAATCTCAATAATATTTCAGACATTAGCATGTAATCATTGATCTCTCAATGTTAACATTTCATTTAAAATGTTTCTTTAAATATGCAAGAGTAAAACTGTGAGTTATCCAATCAGCAATGATTGGATCATGTGTTAAAACTGCAGAAATATTCACAATATAGGAGTTTACCAATGCCAGCAGTGAGATGGTGATCTCTCCTCTTTTGTGTGGTCTATTGTTACGAGACTAGGCTTGTATTTGGTAAAGCCTTACAAAATAATTGTTTCCCAATTAGTTTCCATGTGCTGTGATGTGGTCGTTGCTGTTTTAAAGTATTGTTTTTAATTGAGACTTATCACGTCATTTCTCACCCCAAGCCTTTAACACATGCTTGCTTGACAGTGTAAAAGTGGCTATTGATTCTGCTCCAGGTGACCCTCAAACAGGTTTGCTTTAGGAACAAGTATTTTAATCACTTTTATAATACATATTGGTGTAGAGAACTTTAGGACGTACGGTTACACGGGGTACTGAGCAAATTTTCAGCAGACGACATCGGAATGGCAACAGTGCTGAGCATCATGTCAGACTGGAATAGAAGAAAAACAGATAACATTAAACGTGAACAGATTCAACAATTAAATATCACTTTGATTGATGAAAAAGTCAATTGTAAAGTATGAAAATTATTTTAATATTTTATGCTGGTGAACTTGGAAAAAAACTTGGACTATTATAAATTAGGCTTTCATATCTAAACTCTTCCAATGCTTTAAAATAAGACGTAGTGTAAGCTATTGGACAAAATTACAATTTTGATCCCAAAGTAAAAAATCAACTGTCACCAGAAATGTAAATTCCATGTGCAGTCTCTTTGTTGTCCTGCACAAGTTCCAACGGTTTATCTGTATTGTAACTCTGACTGGCTGTTTAAAGAGGCCTTGGTTGCTAGTGCCTGAACATGTACCATGTATAAATATCACTGTTAATTATTTGCTGAACTAACCACTCCCTTTTAAATGTGACATAGAATTAAATGATCTGCATAAATGTTGCAATCACTGTGTGAAAATAAAATAAATATTCTTCCATTAATACAATCTCAGGTAACAACAAGAACTTTTGAACAGTTTTTTTGCCTCTCATGGTAAGACAGGTAAATAGGTGATAGTGTACAATGATAAATTTTTAATGTCAACAGAGATTTAGATTGCTTTTGCAACAGAGAAAAGATAAATTACAAGATTAGGTACTTTAAAAGGACATAAGCTCAGTTTCCCATCAGTTGGTCACTCCAATTTATGTCGGTGCCGAACATGGAAACTCTGTTAGGAGCGCTCTACTCTCTACACACTCTTTTTAAAATGCCAAAAAGGGGCTGCCCTGATGGTCACGTGACCATGCTCCACAAAGCGGCCTGCTCATTGGAGCCAATACTCTCAGACACAAGCGACTGGTGGAAGAGTTCACATTGGTGTTGGATTATATTCTCCCTTTGTGGATCAAGAGACCTGGTGTTTCGGCAACCGAGCACATCTTTATGAGAATGGAAGTAAACTCGTTGAACATGCCTTTGGCCTGCAGAAGACAGAACCACTACAGCTTGGCTCAAGTTCTGAGCATAGCATTAGGGCAACTGAAGGTAAACGTGGCGCCTCGTTGCCATCTCCGTCTTTGGAAGGACCATTCCTCAGTGCCTGGACCATTTTTTAACCATCCAGGTTGAACTATTTAGTAGATACACTGTCTTGGTTAATACCCCGGTCAGAAGAAAGGCGACTCCATCCACTGGCAGTCCAGCAGAACCGGGAGTGGTTTTTATAGCGGAGATAGACCTGTTCGCCACCCCAGAGAATGGGCATTGATGTCCCAGGAAAAAACGCTATATGCGTTTTCCCCAGTAAGCCTTCTTGCACCCCTCCTGTTCAAGAGCAGGGAGGATGAGGCAAAGATCCTAATGATTTGAGAAACTAAAGCTATTTTAAGTAAGAGCGAACTCCAAAAAGACCCCCAAAACATACTATGAGTTGTGTATGCTCCCTGAGTATGCGTATCCTTCCACTAGTGACTATAGATCTATCCAGGTCCCCCCACCAGAGATTGAGTTTCCGTCAGAGGGTTGTTGATTTGTTGTTGCATTGCTTCCTGGGAAATCTGTGTGCTCTGGTCAGCGAAGATCAGTTGCCTTTTACCACGCCGTCTCTTCGAAGGCACAGGTTTCTCAGGTGAGCGAGTCTGAAATAGAGAGAAAATAAGAAAGGAATTATTAAGACACCAGCACATGAGCTCTATAGATTCAGGCCATAAGATCTTCACGCTTCATAGCACATAAGCATTATGTAACTCTATAATGGGCAAATAATAAGGAATTTGTTGTACCTCACTGGAGTGCTCCATCACCACATCTCTCTCACTGACGTCTGTGGTTGGTTGCAGGGCAATCAGGGGAGGGGGGGTCATCTCCATGGCGACCCTATCTAAGGTGACCTCCGTAAGACGTCTATTTCCATCATCCAACATTAATCCACTGACTTTCAATCTGAAAACACATGTTCACATGACTTGAGCTCCTTCTCAGCACTAGCAGAGAGCATTTCACACTCCATTAAACCATGTAGTCAAGCAGTCCTTATTTAGGTCAAGATAATTTAATCTATTACATTTATTAAGCAATTTAATGTATTATATGCACTGTATTTGAAAACATTTTTAAAAGAACTTACATATGTACCCACTATTGTGGGGGATTTTTTTAAGTGCTGCAAAGCTCCTAATGTTCAATAGATTAAGTAATAACATGTTTTTAACATTTTCTTGAAAAACGAAGGCAGCAATAACTTGAGAGCAAGGGTTGTCAATGGGCTCATGTACTCTGGGCAGAGAACCTTACTGGATTGCTGTCAACATCCACTCTAACACAGCCTTTTGTTCAGAAGCAGGCACAGCCTTGCGGCTTCTTAGCAGCTGGGCAGTTTTGTAGCGTCTTTGCAGTACAAAGAGTGATTGGCTTCAGGAAACAGGAAAAAGGTATGCATACACTTCCACTTTAATCCTCGGTGTATGCAAAAATCATGGCCGAATGATTTTCACAATCTCTCTTTCAAGTGCATGTGGTGTTTGATGTAAGTTCGAGTTAACCTGAGACTATGAATTTGTTAGTCTTTAATTGTGGTATACACTGCATTTTAAGCAATGCTGAAAATAAACTACAAATTTCAGTGATTTATTTTATTAAGTGTCTAAAAGTCAAGTGTTCAAAATGTAATTTGATTGTTTTTGCTTTTTCCTTTTCAGTGTGACTTACTGTTCAATTGAGATAGCAGGATCAAGATTTCCTGATTTGTCTGCATCTGTTCCCCTCTCTCTTTCTCTTTCGTCTACATCTGTAGGGAAAGTCATACATTAAGGTGGGATCACTTAGTTACGCTACATGCAGTACTTCAAAACAGTGGATATTCAAAACTATAGACACTGAGAAAATATTTACAGTAAGTAATTATTTAGAATAGATATAACTATTATGGATTTTTGTAAATTACCTTTCATCTTCGCTTCACCCTCAGATAAAAAACACACATCACAGAAAAACAAGAAAAAAAACTTGAATTGGATAATTATAGATGCGTGAACTCTCATCTTCTTCATCTATATAAACGAACGTCACCCACAAAGTAAGGTGCTGCTGCGCCACTGTGTGGCCTGGGTTGACTTGCAGTTTGACAAAGTGCCATCTAGTGTTCAGGAAAGGGTCTGTGCACCCATTTTTGACCCCAAGAGAATTCACGCAGGCTGACGAATTTGGTTGCTCCTAGCCGCTGCAGTGCAGCTGGTGCATAGGTGTGAAAAGGTAAGACCAGATTGGGGTGAACTTTGCTGGAAATTTTCACCAGGAATGAGCAACATTTCATTTTTTTTGCCACTGCCTTATCGCTTTGTACTGACACCAGGCGAATCTCCACGCTCTGCCAATGGATCTGGATCTTTTGTTGACACGCGAGGAAGCGTGGATGTTACTTAAAAGCATAACTTGAGGGAGCTCTTCACTCATTCTCTCACTCTCTCGACGAGCTTCCTAGAAGCAGCAGCTTAGTAAGAAGAGCTAGGAAGAAAAAGATGACCCAGGAAGGAAGACACTTTTTATTATATTGTTTTACTCATCGTTCAACTCATTATTTTAATACTTTTTCTACATTGTGTCTGTTAATAAAATTTGTTACTGTTTTTACGCGCAATTAAACTTTATTGTTGCTTTTTTATCATACCTTTGCACATTCAGTGTCCATAAAACATTTTTTTACAGAAACATAATTTAGTTAGTTAATATCTTTGGCTGTTTGACAAAAAATAAATAGAACAATATAAGTTTATTACTATTACAATTCATCATGTACCCCAGACATGGAAAGGTGTGAAACATTCAATGTGTATGAAGTCATCTAACATTTTATGTGATAAAATGTCAGCAATGGAAATCTTTCACTATATATAATCAGATGGATCTCATCTTGTTGTAAGACAATTGATGGTGCTATTGATTCAATATAATTGTCTTATCATAAATACTAATTGCGTTTTTTTAAATAGATTTTTTTTCTAATTGTACAAAAGCAATTCAACAAGTTGCATGTTAAAATGGGTAATAGAATATTTAATCATTGTAATTAATGGTCTAGTAAGATTAAGTATCTTAGAAGATTAAGTAATATCAGAAATATCATATTCAGCAGATACTCAAACACAAATGATCTGATCAGGAACAAAAAAACCTGATCGGGACATCCCTAATATTAGGTATACAATATTTAGTGAAAACATAGCCACTTCAAGAATACACTTCAAGGTGAATGTTTGAAATGTATCATCAGTAAACTGCAATTAAAGAATGTTTAACATAGATTTTGGTCCTTTTAATACCAAGATTGTAATGAACTCTTGATTAGTAAACAAATAGATGTCTTTCACACAATGAAAGATTGTGAAAACGAGCTTCAGTAAAATACAAACAAACACACAGTGTGGGTGATGTTCTTGTTTAGTTGGAATCTGTAAGCTTTGGTGTAAAATGACTGTGTAAAGCTAATAATGACACATCAACTCTTAATTTTGATCAATATCTATTTAAGAGCCAGTCTGTAAATCCATCAGTTTCATTATCGATCTCACCTCCCAGATTAAACTGATCTTGCTGCTCCAAGAGCAAGTCAATCTCAATCGCTGTGGCTTCAGGCAACTCTGCTCCACCAAACTGAAATATAAGCAGTTACACAAGATTGGGGAAAGCACATTGTAAGGAATGAACTTCAACAGAAATCCACGAATACATTGATTTCAATGGGAGCAAGTGGCTTTATGCACTTTTGTCTTTTGAAAAGGCTGAAATATGAAATAATGACTGGCACCACTGCATTTTCTCATTTCACTTATATTTCCACAAGCTTTAGCCAGGTGACATGTGTTATTTCTTTGTGTCTGGGGGAGGTTGTTGGGTATGCCGTTGCATTGAATGTTGCCTTTGCTTTGTCTGGCTGCGGGTACTTTGTAATTGAATGGCTTTGTTTTTCCATACAATGTCATATTGTTGTATATGATTACATTTCAGGTGATTAAACAAACTGTGGAGTTTAAACAATTACTAAACATTCCTTGCAGTATATGGTATGCTAAGTATAATCATTTGGTTTGAACCCAAATAAACCCACACTTGCAGAATAAGAACTTTTTTAGGTACTAAAATATGGTGGTTGTTAAAAAACTAATGTGAACATTATGCTCACTGATTCTCTCATGTTTTTAATTTGACTGCTACCTGACTCACATCCACTGCTCTAGTGCAGGTAACAAGCACATGTGAGCGCTGCTGCATGAAAACGCATGTGACCATGTGTCAGCCATCATCATACCTGCTGTGACTGGCTGTGGGTTATCAAGAGATCAGAAGAGTTTAACTAAATCATATAAATGTTAAATTAAGATTGCGAATGGGGTAGAATCGAGATCGCGATCTTTTAACGATTAATTGTGCAGCTCTAGCAGACACCACACCTGAAGTCTGAAAACAATAAGCACAAGAGCGAATCATTATAAGTTGGAGGAGCAGAATAAGGTCAATAGATCTCGGTTTGTGTTTAATTCCTAGAAAGAGTGAGACTTACCTCTGCGGCGAGGACATGCCCCAGCTCTGTGTCTTTGAGAGTGATCGATTCATGAGAAGCATTGAGGCCTACAACATGAAAGATAAAGCTGGATGAAAACAAAAAAACAGAGAAATGAATAAACTCTATGACCTCACCTTTAGTTGGTGATATATCTGCTGTTTGCCCTGGAGAAGATGACACACCCGTAGATTGCTGTGGCAATAACAAACAACATATTGATGCAAGCTGTCATTACCATCTCATCATGTTGTCTCTTATAGTAGAATTTTAAAACTCATGAGACATGATTTATGAACACAATTGCAAACAGCAATTTATTAGTTGTTCCAAACATGAATTAAGCTCATACCTTGATATCAATGAAGAATGTGATCACATTGCAAGCACCATGGAGGGAGAAAGAAGAGGGAAAGAGAGGAAAAAAGAGAAAAAGGAGAGAGACGAGAGACGCAAAATACGTCCACTCGCTAGTGTAGGAGAGGGAGAGAGAGAGAGAGAGGGCCCCTAAAGCCTTGAGAGTCCCTTCAGTATAAATCCCGCCTCTCTACATCACTTCCTGTTTCCTCCCAAATATACATACGAATACAATCTTATTTGAGAATTACTTACAATGATTAAATATTCTATTACACTCTTGTTTGAATTCATATGTTTTAAATGATTGTCATAAAAACAAGAGTATTGTAAGTTTTGTAATCAGTCAGTCACAATGACTTATGTCGGTACCCACTATGGGAAGCTCCGCAAGGGGCGCCCAACTCTCTCCACATGTCTTTTGAAACAATCAGCAATCAGCGACCATACTGACGGTTACAGCCATCTGTAAGCCATCGCTCATAAGCGGATGCAATCCTGACTCTCTTCCTGGGTGTTCACTGGAGCACAATACTCTCAGACACATAAAAGACTGGTGTAAAACTCCTCTTTGTTAATAGAGCACTTGTTTGCTGAACGTTTATAGTGTGTTTCTAAACATGTCACGGCTGCACAAATCTGTGGATGCGGTGCATCGATTGCATTGATGTATAGTTCGACTACTTTATCTTCTGTTTTGAAGCGTAAACATACCGACACAGCGATTAAGGGTTCAGACTGTGTAGACAAGTGCACTTTTGTGTTCTGTAAACGCACTTGAACGAGGCTGATATATTTTCAGGCCTCCATCGTAGATATTGTGCCTCTGTGAGTTCGCGTCTCCAGCCTTTGTAGGCGTCAAGGCTGGGTTGCATGTGCCACTTCCCACTCAGCTGGTGCTTTTGATATCCACAACAGTGAGTTAACGTAACATAAGCTGCCTGCATCTTCTACCGACTCCTGTGTGTCTGATGATGCTATCTCTATTGCTGCATCCGAGAGAGACGGCACATCTCCCGAAGGAGTCATCGCCCACCCCCTGTGGAGGAGATGGCAGAGTTGTTTACCTGGGCTGCCGGAGAGAATGGGCTACGGGTGGCTCTGCCCCTCGCATCCCTGGATGGCATAGGGAGCTGACCAGAACTTGAAAGGCACCTCTTACTGCGAGGTTAGTCTCTCTCCCCTTGACGACATGGTAGCTACACCATTCGCACCAGCTAAGCCTGTCGTTAGACCTGATTCGAAAGCTCATGCTGCTGCAGCTATGGTAACTTTTTGGGTATTCCAAGCCCAGGCCCTGAAAGATATGTAGGAGGATAATTTTATCGCCCAGGTTGATCTAAGAGCTGCTAAGAACTTTTCAATAAGCGCGGCAAACGTTGAGGCAAGCTTGTTGGCTACATGATGTCTACATTGGTAGTTCACGGCCACCATCTTGGTTGACCTAGGCTAAGAGGTTGTCACACGATCAAAAACATTTCCTCAGCGCACATGTGGTCCCAGATGGCTTCTTCAGCATAGAACTTACATCATGGGTATCTACGATCAGGAGTCAGGTCTGGTAAACTGGACACAGCGTAGCTAGAGACGTTGCAGGTCCCCTTCTAAGTCAGCTACACACCGCATGCTCGACGCCGGAGAAACCTCCTTAGTCCTCTTTGGATAATTGCACCGCACCAGAGACAGCGACTGAGAGCAGCTATGAGTTGACGGGGGAACAGTCCTATCCAGGAGCCCCCCAACATCATCATAGGAAGAGGTCTGATCATAAGCGGCCCTAGGACAGGCCTCCCAGGGAGTCAAACTGCCGTGCGGGCTTCACACATCCACACAGCTGCTCCTTGAACTCATGCTAACCTTACATTAAGAGAGTTTTGAGTGAGGACAGTCTCCATCCACCCTGAAGGTTTACATCGCTGCAATTCTGCTGGTGACGAAATGAGTTAACGATCAGATTCCTCAGAAGGGCCAGAAGAGCTTCCTCTAGGCCGTCCTTTGTTCCCTCCTGAGACATTTCTATTGTCCTGAAAAGACGTCAATGTCATCCATTCAAGCTGCTTGACTCAGTAGACCTTTCTGTCAATTAAGATGATGCTCCTAATCGTGTTAGCCTCGATTAAGACAGTGGGGAATCTGCAGGTACTCTCTGTCAACAAGACCTGCTTATAATTTGGGCCTGGTGATACCCATTTATTTTTTAGCCCAGGCTTGGATGGTGCCCAAGGTTCCTACCATCCCCTTCAAAAACTCAAGTAGTGAACCTCCAAGCTCTGCCCAGAGATGAGGGAGCACCAACCACTGGTCAAATCAAAGGATTGGACATGCTGAAGACTGCATTGAAGCAGTTTAAATGCAAATTCTCAACAAGTATACACTGAAAAAAATGATTTGACCCCTGATATAGACTATAAGACCTTATTATTTGCATTTACATTAAATGTTAAATCTTTTATATTACAAACAAAGTATTTAAAGCCTATAATATATAATGCAGTGATCACCCAATGCTGGCTTGCAGGCCTGATCTGGCTTGCCAAGGGTTCTGACTGGCACCTTTAAAAAACTTTTATTTAAAGCAATCAGAGAGATAAGTTTATTTAATTTTGCCAGAGCATTTGAACGCTAAGCTCACATGCTTGATTTGCATGCAGACCCTTGCTTCCTGCAAAGTCCCATAAACTCAAGTCACAGTTATTTCTCACACTAAATGTTGAGCTAGGGCTGTAGTCAAGTCTGCCATTGTTGTTGAGCAAATTATGCTAAAAGAGAGAAAAAAACTCCTAAGTAGTCAATGACATTGTTTTACTTTGATATTTAGTATGTTGAATGAAAACACATGTTTACAATCCCTCCACCTTTGTCTCTTGTAATCTATACCCATATAGTAGATATTAATATCTCCACTAAATTTCTCTCTCTTTTTCCAATCTCCTCTCTTTCTTTCTCCTCTCTCTCTATGTGAATATGTAATAGTATAAAGCATGGGCATTGCATAAATGTGTTCCTTTTGTTCCAACAATCTGAGTTTAGTTCATGAACAGCTTTGTGCATGACTGGAGTGTTTCAAATTGTGATTAGATGGAGTCACATGGAGCTGCCGTAGGGTACAAATATTGTTTTTACTCTGTTGAAACAACTATAATACATTCCCCCTTTAATACATCTAATGCTCAAACCAAAGACTTTATAATATGCCTTAAAATGCCTTCATTTTCTAAAAACCGTTTAGCAATTAATTGTTAGCAACGCCATTGTTCACTTGTCTAAATATGACTGTTGTTGTTTACCTGAGATGAGAAGCAAGGACTAGGCAGCTGACAATCAACCCCCATCACCCCAAAAAATGGCTCCATTGCCCATTCTGCCTCCTCCATTTGGAGCAGAGAATCAGGGATGTTGAGGACCAACCTAAAATTAAGCACAATCACACAGCAATGATAAAGGGAGCTGTCATGACAGGATAAAAAGAATGTCTGTGTCATCACAAATTACGATGGTGACACTGCCTCTGAGGACGTTAAGTCTGACCTGTCAGGATCGGCCATGTCGATGTTTAATTGTCTCTTTGAGCGAAGCAAACGCTCAATGGTCTGCTGAACTTCCTCTGCGGGGAAATTAAACAGAGCTTACACTTTGAAAAATATCACATAAGATAACTAGATTTTTATTCTATAATATTTAATGTATGTACTTATTTCGGTAACGAATTTGGAAGCTCCGCTAGGGGCACTCAACTCTCTCCCAAAAAAAGCCAATCAGCCACCAAGCTGATGGTCATGTGATTACCCATTGCTGACAAAAGCGGATACAAGCGTGATGCTTTTCCTGTTTGTAAAGCCATAGCCATACTCACCCCCTTGGCAATCAGACATACTCACAACCTTACAGTTGACGGTGGGAGACACAAGTCTCCGTTTCCTATTCCTTCTGCTTCGGCTGACGGACAGTCCGGCACCCTAGCCTGAAGTATAGATTTAATTTTTAATAGGCAGTTGGTAAAAAAAATCTCTTATATTAAAACCCATACCAGAAGAAGGGGGCATCAATCCCTGAGGTAAAGGGAGATGTGCGCAGGCCATACTGGCCACCTTGAAGACTGGACTTAGAACTTCCGGCAATTAATAGACGTTTGGTTTCAGTAAGGGACCTACGGAAATGTTCCTTGAACCAAATGGGGCAAAGTCGTTAGTAGGAACTAGCTAAAACAAAAGTTTACAAGAGTTCCTGTGCCCGGGGTCATAAAAGATGCAATCGGTAGTCCCTCAAAGAGGGCACACATGTACATAGTACATTGAAATACTCCTCTTACTCTACTACATCTGTTTGGGTGAGAGGAGCCAAGAAGATGAAAAACACTGCAGTATCTCCAGGGGAAAAAATAGTGCCCATATCACTAAAGAATTGCGCAAGCCAAGCTGGACACCCTTTTGTACAGTACACACAATGCTGCCACTACCTAGCATGGCTGAAGAGATGGATTCAACACTCAGGTTATAGTGTCTGGTGAAGTTGTTGGGTGTCGACCAACCTGCAGAGCACCCAGGAGGCCGTAAAACCTCTGATAGAGTGGGCTCTCAACTGCAGAGGGCAACGGAAGTCGGACGTTGTGTATGCAGTAAAGATGGCCTCCACTAGCATGTGGGCCAACCTCTGTTTGGAGGAAAGCATTCCCTATCGTCTGCTGTTCTCCAAAGCATTAAAAGAGCTGATCACAGCTTAGGTTATGGGTCCTTTCTACTTTGATCCTCAGTGCTCAGACTAGGCAGTTGGTACCAGGGATTGGTGCTGCCTCCTCTCTGGGCAGAGTTTAGAGAACCTTTGGCACATTAAAAGGCCTGGGCTTGGTAATGTGACATGAGTAACATGAGTATCACCAGGGCCGAGCTGTAAGCAGAACTGTAATTGACAGAGCCAAATTTTCTTTCAAGACGAAGATTGAGGTGTCAACGGGATGTCAGGTTTTCCTTCAGTTACCCTAAAAGCCATGCTCGTGACATAACTCAGAACTGGAGCCAAGCTGAAGTGGTCTCATATGTGGAATAATCGCCACTACAGAACCCATGTGCCCAGGAGCTTCTGGAATTCTTCAGAGGGAACACCAATTTTATGCAGACTCTGCATGTTGCCTTCAGCAGGATCGTGGCACGCTCTCCAGTAAGGTGTGCTCGCATGATCAACGAGTTTAGCTCCATATCCAAAAAAGATATGCTTAGACTGGGGGTTAGATGGCTCGTTTCTGGGTTGATCTGAACCACCAACGGGTGAGGTGGCATAAGACCATGTCTCTGTGATGAATCAGCTGAGACCTCGACTGAGCCAGTATCAGCCATTCGTCCAGTACACAAGGATTCAAACCTCTTCCCAAATAACAGGACTAAAGCCACCTCAGTCATCTAGTGAAGGTGCAAGGGGACAGAGACTAGCCGAAGGGAAGGACGAAGTACTGATACACTCGACCTTCGATGACAACTGAAGCTTCTTGAACTTCACTAATGGCGCCATATGCAATTCGCAGATATTTCTCAAGAGGGGCCGCAAACCAGCGGACTTAGCAGTGTGGTCCAAAGGGAGCCTAGGTTGAGACATACCTGGATGTTCAGGCTCAACCAGCAGCAATCAGGTCCAGCCGAGGAAGACTCCAACTCGAAAGCTGGGAGACTTCCGGGATGCACTGCTTCTTCTTCTTCTTCTTCTGACCCAGGGATGTGGGCACAAGCACAAGCACCCGCACCCAGACCTCTGGAATCTCCATGTTTGGCACACCAAGCTGCGGAAGACCCCCTCTGAGTGCCACGCTCTGTGGTTCAAACACTTTGTCTATCCCGAGCTCCCTCTACTAGGGCCTGTTATGCCGGCAAGTGGCGTCGGTTCATTGACTGGTGTCAATCTCGCCAAGTAGACCCCGTTGAACTCATGTTAACCTTGAGGTGGCGAGTACAACCTCCAAGCGTCTCTCTCTTCAACTCAGGAATTGATGCTCCCTCCTCTGGTATGAATTGGTATGAGAGTGTTTTGACCGACTGCCCATTAAAAATTAAGTTTATACTTAGGGCCAGGGCAGAGGAGGGCCTGCTTGGTGGCGTACTATTGATGTGCCCCGTTTGCCTGGATCGAAGGACATAGGTTGTAGCTTTTGCACGGAGTTCCCAAAGTCACCACCGACATAAGTTGTAGTGACCGTAATAGTTAATTTCGTAACTACCGTTTCCCGTATGGGGGACAGAGACTTATGGCCCCCTCGCCACAACTGTAAGGTCGAGTATGGTGAGTATGTCTCCAGCTTCACAACAGGAAGAGTGATCTCGCTTGCATTTGCTTTGTACGCAACAGCGTGGTCATGTGACCATCAGCACACTCGCTGATTGGCATTTTGAAAAGAGTGTGGGAAGAATACAGCGCTCCTGGTGGAGCTTCCCATAATCGGCACCGACATAAGTCTCTGTCCCCTATTTGAAGGGACCTATGATGACTGGCAGGTGTCTTATCAAAAGATAAAAAACCTGAACAAAGTTGTTTAAAAAAAACCTTTGAATGCAGCTCTTGACATGCAGCTTTTTATTTAAATAAGTTATGTGATGCCAATGCTAATGCTAACATATGAAAACCTCAAAACAAACACATGACTAGAGCCATTGTGTCTCATCAATAGTTGAATGGCTCAAGCTGGTTGGCTAAAATGTTATACCAGTCAGATCAGTCTAAACAAGCTAAGGTTTTATAAATCACTTATGGCAACTTTGCTTGGACAAGTGGACTAATGGACATATTTATTTTGCCGATTCCTCACAAACAAGAACAAAGTGTGTAAAAACAATATTAATTCTGATTCCAGAGAAGTCCAGTAGCTGAACTTCACAAACCTGTACTGAGTATGATGACTGAAATATCTGCTTTGGTAGAAACATATAAGCATTAACATGCTATAAACTTTAATAAACTGTGTTTATCTGTCAAACTTTTAATGTGTTCCTTCAGTGAATCAGATTTGTGTTGTTTCAATTTTACGACTGTATAATTTCAGCACAGTAATTTAATTGTATCAAATAAAGACATTTTAAATGTATGTAGTATTTCCCCAGTAAAGGTTCTAACAAAAGTATTGATGAATTTTCATTGTAAATAAACATTTAATGTTGATTTAAAATCATTTAGAAATCCAGGACACACCACTATTTACACTTAATGTGGCAACAAATTTAAGCATTTTAACCTGATAATTCACTTTACAGAAAATGCTACAAATATTTTGTCATTGGCTACCTACATTTTCAACTAATTATATTGTATATTTTTAAATATGAACAAACAAAAACCTCTATTAAACCCCCCCTTTTCTCCTTTATTCTATATTATTAGTTTGAATAGGATGGTGAGTGGGTGGATTGTTGGTTGGTTAAATGGATGAATGGGTGGGTGGATGGTGAGTATATAATTCGATGAATGGATGGAAGGCTGCGTAGATGATGGATGGATGGATGGAAGGATGGATGGATGTATGCATTGATGGTTGGATGAATGAGTAGCTGGTGGATAAATGATGATTGGAAGGATGGATGAGTGTGTAGTGGATGAATAAAAGGATGGAGGTGGAGGTGGGGTGATATTTGATGGCTGGAAGGACGGATGGTTGGACCTTTCAAACGACGAATCACAAAATCTGTATTCAATTGAAGTTTTAATAGAAAATTTAAATATACATAATTATATTCTATAATGTAAATAGAACGTATGTTCACAATCTTTAGTATTTAAGTTATGTATTAATGTGATCACAGTTCAGCAGACAAATGTATAGTTTCTGACATTAAACGTTAGAATTATGAAGTTGATAAATGTAGTCACCCTATCCCTTTTAAAATTTGTCTTATTGTTAAACAGTCAAACGGGTATTTCTTACCCAGCAGGAAAGCACACTGGCGATGATAGACAATGACAACCCCATACTGGAGCTGTGAGGACAGGTAAAGAG
Organism: Danionella dracula; assembly: GCA_900490495.1. Lineage (NCBI taxonomy): Eukaryota > Metazoa > Chordata > Actinopteri > Cypriniformes > Danionidae > Danionella > Danionella dracula. Next base: position 21,119,319 of record UELW01000001.1, on the reverse strand, counting down.
AGAAACGAGGCCGCGGAAGATTCGGCTGGATAGGAGGAACCTGGACCGTCACGTAATCAACAATGTCCTCACTAAAACACACATCCATAATTCAGATATTCATAAATACTTGCCATTGTTCACTCTAAACAAGTTATTCTCTCACCATGTTCGCCCAACATCAACTTTGAGGTATTCTCTCCTGGATATCCGGATCCCTTTGGTGGCTGCCAACCTGGAAATAACACACACAAAAGACAACTCACTAAAAAACTTCACCACAACAATCGTTTGGTTTACGCAACAAATTACGTTAACGTTAGACCTTTTGATGAGTTTTGGGGCTGACTAAAAAAAGTTATATTTTCCTCAAAAGGCGTATGTTACTCTTCAACTTCGTGAGGTAACGCTACCGTTATTTCTGACCACTGAAATAATTTTATGATTGAAATTACGATTTTTACAAGTATAAAGTTGTGGGAACGCTACCTAACTTACCATATTGTAGAGAAGCAGCCAGTGTGACGCTGAAGAACGTTTGGATAATAAAACATTTGAACCTTGGTTTATTTTAACACCAGATTATATAGATTACAATTCCGTCCGTCACACTTTATCATTCAAAAAAAATATATTTATTTGGCGCCAATATAGATTCCTGTTAGAGGACTTTATGTCAGCAAAGGCCAAAGGGTCTGAGGAGAAATGATTGACTGACCTATCGTCATAGTGTAAAGACAAAATCTAGCGCAAACGTTCCCCGCTTGATTAACGATCCAATCAAAACATTGGAAATCCCCGGGAGAGTTAAGAAGGGGCGGGTCTACATGACGTCCTCCAGTTTCAATGGGAAGTCAGGAGTTTGACGCCACGCCTCTGCGTGAAATTTTTTTGAGTCCGATTAAAGCAAGTTGAATCTCGCTGTCAAGCGAACAAAGCGAACATATTTGGACATTAGCAGGCTGAGCCGAGGACATGGCATATCATAACCATTACAGACAGCCTCAGTACAACAGTGCTCCTCCGGACCAGGGCTTCTTATGGAACATATTTCAGAGGTGAGTGGGAGCACGAGCAGCGATTCCGCATTTGAACGCCTCTTGATTTGACAAGCGCAGCAAGAACCGGAGCGCGTTCTTGCGAGTCACGTAACGCTACTACTAGACACGAATCAGTAGAGAAAGGATTCGTTAGACTAGGGGAGAGGAGATTGGCGACAAAACTCTAGAAGGTATCAGTAAATTCTGTCCCGTTTTAAAACGTTTCTGGTACTAGCGTTAAAACGTCGACAGACCTTTCCTTTACTTCGAATCAATCGAATTGTCCAGTATAGCTAACTAACTAACTAGTTCATAGTAAAGCATTAATTCACAATAACAGCTCAGATCAGCTAGGAGAAAGATTCATGATATTTTATACAGTTAAGACCCAAGAGTAAAATGACAAAGTGAGTTGTTTGTATTTTACCAACTTGGTCGTCTCCGTAGTAGTGAATTATTATGTAACACTGCAGAGGATTGAATCTGAAGGGCCCTCACGAGACTTTTTGTCTAGTTCGTCGGTAATATAACGTTAAATATGTGGAACGGTAAGGTTAAGTATCTTAGTTATATGAGATACTTGCAGTTCTTAGTAAACGTCACTCCAATAACAATTTAAGTGCACTGTTGTTATTAACAGTTTCGTTTTAAATTACTGTAAAAAGCATTTTAATTTGTTTCCTGCAACTTTGCGTCTGATGGTATTCAACCTTCAGTTCACGCGCTCAATGACAGCTCAGTTTTGGTCGCCATAGCAACATTCGTGTCAAAATGTTTTGATTTCCATTCGATATAAGTGAGGGACAGTACCCTGGTCATATGACTTCTAGTCTCTACGTGTTCGTGAGTCATTTGTTTATCTCTGCAGTAACACTCATGAGTCAAATCTCAGCTGTGATAGCGCCACACGAGTTTCCATGGCGACGTTTGGCAAGGGACTCCCATTTTGGCAAGTTCAATCCAGGTTCAGAGATTTTTGTGGTTGTGTGTTACTGTTCCTGATGTTGCTAGTGCTGTCTTAATGCAGAAGTTATTAAAATAGTTGTTTCTTTTGTTGTCCTAAAATTACAACAATTGAAAGAACCAACCACTTAAGTTGGTGTTAGTTTAGATGATGATCTGTGCGTATTTAATTTATTGATAATGCTAAAAGCGTTTCACAATTTGAGTTAAGTTAGATAGGGTTTTATTTACGTCAGGAGACCTTTTTAAAGATCTAAAACAGATTTCTTCCATGACCTGTAAGCGCGAGTTGGTGCTTTGTTTTCAGCTCTTGTTTTCTTCTCACCACAGATGAGCTGTAACAAATAAAGTTGTGGTTCCAGACATGTGCCCTTGGAAGTTCTTAATGATCTGTTTTTGGCGCAACAGAAGAGTTTGCTGTGGTGATGGAGAAATCATCAGTGACTTCAGAGCAGCCTACTGTGGTTATTGAGCAGCCTATAGTGGCAATGTTAAAACTGGCAAATTTGCCCAGTCAATGCTATTCCAGTAAAAACAATCAAGAGGTGATCCATACGAGCTCTTTTCTGCACCGGATGAGTTAATACTGTATTTGTTATGTAACTATAGCATTAGCAATAGTGTTTAATTTCAAACACAGCTCTGAGGAGTTCTTGTCTAACTCAGGCTTGCTGTTGATCCTCAGACACCAAGGAAAAATGGATTCTAATAGCAAACAAAGCTCACACTCATATTCTACTTAAAAAAAAAAAACTTGTTTATCATCTTGTTTTTTTACCTTCTTGTTCAAACTCTGACTTTCAACCAAAATAACTTTTATGCTTTTATTGTTTATTTGTTACAAATAACTATATCCTGATAGTGCTGCCTTACATCCATGTGTTGGATCTCATAAATCTTTCGTTCACAAGGATTTTGCACAAAAGTCTGATAAAATCTTGCTTAAATTTGATTTCTTATCCTGGGATGTTAACATGTTACAATTAGAGCTGGGGCGATATGGACAGAAATTGTATCTACAATTTTTTAGAATTTTTTTTGTTTAGAAAAAATATTCACATTTTGATATAATTTATGCTATTGACACTTTTTTTAAATTTTTATTTAAACTTGAAAATTGCAAGATTTTATGTTATTCTAACATACAATGCTTCAGCAAACTTTAAACAGTATGTGCCGTTTTAAATGATGTGACATAATGGTAATTAAATCAACTGCATTGAATTACAAACAGCATGAATTTGGTTTCAACTGTTATAATATGACTTGCATATCAGTTATTATTAAGGGCTTTTTGCCTTGTTTTGGTAACATCTATCTTACAGTAAACAACTGAACTAAACAATTGAGGGGGTAAAATCAAATTTTTAACTATTTAGGCTTTTTGTCAATCTAGCATTTTTTTGTGCCTCCTCTTGCACTCTATACAGCTTCTTCCATTGTGCTCTTTTTGACTTTACTAATCATTCGAATTAGTAAACACTTCAGGTAAGAAAATTGTGGCAGTTTTGAGAGAGGATAAAAGTTCACACAAAAACAGATAGCTATCATTGTGCTGCTATATAAATAATGTTACCTTGCCTATAAGTTAATTCACTGGGACGATGCAATCTTGAATCTATGGAGAGAAAGTGGAGTGGATATTGTGGCTTTTGTTGTGCAAATAATGCAGTGTAGGGACATCAACCAATTATAAGCTTTTTTTAAAGTAGTGATGTGTTTAGCCCACAGAGAAAGTGAGTGAATTAAGATTTTTAAGCACTCCTAATAACTTTCAGTGCAATTACAAGTTTCTGGTTTGAACACCTTTGGAGATGTTACCAAGCCACAGCTGCCATTTAAGTCCATACCTAGTTAAAAAAAATTCAGAAGAATTACTAACTTGTAACTTTTTTTATTTCACCAGATTTTGTTCCATTATTTTTTATTGGTTTTGAATGAGAAAAGAGATTACAGTTCACTGTTACTTTACAGTTGGTGAAATGCATGGAAAAGAACAGGGGGTGCTTCATAACTTCTTACTCCACTTTCCTCATTGGAAAATACAATCATGACTCAACTCTTCCTGGGTCTCTCCTCATTTGGGAGCTTTGTTTTATTCACTGAAGCTCAGCTTTTAAAAAAGGTTCTCAGTTAAACCGTTAAACTTTGCTGAAGCCTACAGAGTGACAGTTGTTTCAGAATTTTTTGAGCACATAAGAGTCTTGAGCTCAAATATTGGCTTTTGGGGCTAGGTCCAGGATAAATAAACCAACAAGTGATTCCTTTCTCAGGGTGTTTGAGCTCCAGACTGAAAGCAAAGGTTTCCAGGGTCTGAATTTTTGCCTTTCTCTAACCAACCACTTATGTTTTTAATACCTTTTTGATAGTGACGTTTAGATATGTTGTGTCCAAATTCATATAGCTTTGTGGTGTTTATTCAAACTGGATAGTTCCAGGATGAAGCAAAACTTTTGACATAATCCTTTCATCACAAACACACAGTTTCCTCATGAAGCGAAACTCTGTTAAAATTGGCTCAGATGGCCTGTAATGGAAACAGTATGGCGGGTATGTGAGTAATGGAAAAGACACTCCCAGCAGCAGAAACAGTGGAGCTGCTCTGTGTGACAATATTTCTCTTTGTGAGCTAATTGCTGACATGACATGGTTGAGAAGAGTCCTCCAATTCTGTGACCTCATCTTCATGACTTTAGAGAGGAAAAGAAAAAACAGAAATACTACCTATTTAATGTTAATTATACATTGATATAAAAACTTATAGCTTTTGCTATCATTTTCCTTTGGTTAAAGACTCAAAACATTTGTTTGCTTGATTTGTGTGCAATTTTCCCTTTTCCTCAAAGTCAAGCTGCATGTGTTTCCTCATCTTATAATAATCTGCACTCAAAAGATCATATGATCTTGATTGATTCTTATTCCTCTTGATATTGATTTGTGTAAATTGGAATCCTCATCGTGTAAGGCTGTGTGATCTCTAGATATTTATATCTTTCTTAAAATTGAACAAATGTTTTATATTTTCAAGTTTAAATAAATCAAAGATAACGAAACCCTCTGATTTACTTTTAAATCGTGAGATAAAGAGATTGTCCTCTTTTAAAACAAACAACTGTTTCTACAGTTTTTAACAAACCATCATGGTACAAATACTCTATTTCTATTCCATATCATTGTAAGCAACCTTTTAAGCTTTTTTGTCTGATGTTGGCATCTACCTCTTGCACCATGTCTGCTGGAATTACAGTTACCAGTCTTATCGTGAGCATGAATTAATTTATATTTTTCAACTCTGCACACATTATCAGCACACAAAGATTACGAAAACGTTCTTAAAAGCACAGGGATTCATTCTGTTACTTTCTAAAACAGCACTGACCGAGGAGGCATTGAAACAAGTTTGTGATTTGTCCAACTTGTGATACCGGGTAAATTTTTTATTTTTCTCTGTAAAGCTGCCACTTCAATGTAATGTTCCCACAGTTTCTTGACCTTAATTTGGTACTGTTCCATTTTTTTAAAATATATCTTTTTTATAGATATTAAAGAGATTGCTTAATGATAAACACTTGGACTGATTTTTTTTTTCAGTCAAATGGGAAATGTAGTTGTGTTACCAGATATTTATGAGTGACTTTTTTCACTTTCCGGCAGTGTTTCTTTGTCAAGAAAGAAGTGGCCTCTGAGCCTAATTTGGTTTCTGCTGAAGTCTAAGGGTTACTACAAACTCGACGTTTTTATTATTATTGACCGTAAACAGTAGCTTCTCACTGCTTGTTCTAGACATCATTCTACACAGCTGGACATCAAGTCCTGATAGTCAGGTTCTAATGGCTTTAGTATATGTTACATTCATAAGACAATAAGCTTTTTATTATAAAATGTTACATTTAATTTGACAAAAATAGCATGATTTCTGACTTTAAGATAGTTGATTCTATATGAAAATAAGTTCAACATATAAAGATAAATTCTTTCTATAAATAAAGATAATGTAAACCATAGCATTTTGAGTCAAGCAAACCTACAATTATTAATAAATATATTCTGCTCAGAGTACAAAAGTATTGACTTGTTGTAATCCATTTCAAATACTCCAAAAGCAATGTAGCTATACATGTAGCTGTGACGGTCTGAGTGGGTGGCAGATTTTCCAGCTGAAAGTGTTGCCCCAGTCTGAGTCTAGTTTGAAGGGTGATGTTGTTCTGCTTTTAATAAACCTGATGAATACAACCGATGGTCGACCTGGTGGGCAGTAGTGCCTGACTTACCTCCACTAGTGCCTTTTAAGTCCTCACTCAAACACCTTTGTCGCAATAGCCGGGTCATCACATGGAGACCACTAGTCATGGATGTTTTGCTCCTTTAACCCCAGTACATCTGGTGACAGAGTGATGGCTGTGGCCTCTCCCTGCCTCCCCCTGCTGATGCCCTAGGTTTTGTCTGGTCCCCAACCCTTATGCGCCATCCTCAGTCTAAAGCTGCCCTTCTCTGCTTCCTCTGCCAGTTCTTTAATGGCTTGTCGGGACTGTTGACCCAACAAAACCCCTGCATCCAACTTCAATGGGCCTGTCTGCATACTTCGGACGCTTTCTCTCATTGGCAGCCCTTTAGTGGCTCTTATCCTGGCTTGGGGGGTCTTACCACAGATCAGGCCATGCCAGGTGCCTGTCTGTGACATCTTCCCATGTTGTCCTGTTTACCCTGGGACTCTTGGCTTGTCACTTTGGCCACATCCATTGCTCTATGTTCTTTCTTGGAGGCCTTGGACCAGATAAGTGGGCTGTTACTCCTGCCAAGGCCAGCTAGACCCTCCTGAGCTTCTTTACACTTTCTCACTGATCCTGGGCAAGCAGCTCTCACCAGTTTGTCAGTGGATTCCTTGATCTCCAGTATCCAAACCTTTTCTCCTCTTGTATTCCAGGCTGATGGATCGCAGAAGTTTTTGCAACTTGTTCCGACCAAAGAGGCCTAAGTCAAAAAGGCACGTTGGCATTTCTTGAAGGACAGACCGTGTGAATTGGCAGGTTTGATTTTAATTCTCCCTACACGCTTGTCAATTCTTTTCAGCAATTTCCTTGTGCATGTTGCTGTCTGGAGAATAGTGGTGATGTTGCCCAAATAGCCCCTCACTAGAGGTTTCCTTTGACCTTCACGCCTCCAACCATTTGCCTTGCCCCTGTGAGGATAATTTCGAAGGCTGCCACAAACAGGATGGGAGAAATTGAACACCCCATAGCACTGCTTGCTTCCATCTTCTGCCATCATGTTGTAAAGTCCTGATGTGTACAGCACAACTTGATGTCCTCAAAGTATTTGGTTACCAGGGCACAAATGCAGACAGGGATGTAGAAAAAGTCTAAGGCATACTCATTTAGTTGCTTTTCAATCTCTGGATTTGTTCCCATGTGACTGGAGACTGTTTCACGCACCCTGGCACACCTGCCTTCTGGCAGCTGAAATCTTTGTCCTGGTCTCATTCATTGAGTGAGTAACACAAATTTTGTTGTTTTGTTGCATACTAAGACTTACAGCTTCATATATACATTTGCAGTTAATAAACACTTGATAGTTTTTTTTGTGAGTTGTCATACCTTATTTTGTTTTGAACCCTTTGTATATTTTTACTCTGGATGCATTTCCTTTAAAAACAACTAATGTAATTTACAAAGCAGTCATGAAATTAAATTATTAATGGTTTAATATTTACACTTGTTGTTTTGAGACTGGGGATAAGAATGATGTCTGCTGTCTACATTTCACATAATTTAAATGATCAAAAAAGTGTAATTAAGTTTGAATAAGGTTGCAGATATGGGGACAAATCTATCGAGGAATGCTACTATTGCTGAGTAGTTTTTTTTGTTTTTACTCTGTGTATGAAAAGTGGAAGTATAAACATACATTTTTTTTACCAACCATATATGTATATCCTTTCTTCTTGCTGTATGTTGCCACATAGACTGGGAATTGAATCTGAACCATGTGGGTGTTTTACATATACTTTCTATATATATATGTATTTATATATATGTATTTATATATATATATATATATATATATATATATATATATATATATATATATATATATATATATATATATATATATATATATATATATATATTCTTTTTTAAGCAAACAGTTTTTATTTGACCAATGTTTTTTGTGTTTCTTGCAGGGTAGATAAAGACAGGAGTGGGGCTATTTCAGATACAGAGCTTCAGCAGGCATTATCAAACGGTATGTTACTTTGGTTTTATTTTGTATTGTTTAATTTTTTGTCAGGATTTAGCTGTGTGTTTATAAGGTGTGGTTTACTTATATAAGCTCTTATGTCACAGAATATATTTATAGGTCACATGATCAAAAAGCTGCATATGTATTTTGGCAGTGGAAGTATCATTGTTCTCCATTCTTAGACTCACCTGAGGGATAATGTTCTGATACGGGGTTGGTTTGGTTGTTAATTTCTCTCTGGTGTAGGTGTTCGTGTTCTCAGCTAGGGGGGAGGGGGAGATGTCTTTGCTAATGTAGATAATGTTCAAATGTAAGAGCATACTGACTCATAAAATAATCCTGTTTCTGTCAACACAGGTTTTCCAATGTTTTGTTGACTGTGTATTGTGTTTGTCTGTTATTGTATAATGAGTTTTGTTTACAATGTGAGATTTTGAGAATGAAATAACTGTTTTACCAAATGTGTGTTGTAGGTGAGTTGGTGCGTTAGAGTGTTGAAAACTTGTTAAATGTATTGAAAAAACAGTCTTGGCAATTGTAAAAAAAAAATAATAATAAAAAAAATGTATACAAACATTACAGAAAAAAAATCTCATAACATACTCTGCAACAAATGACTGAGGACTTAATTTATTTCTCATAATTTCTTAACATTCTGAGATGTAAGCAAAATCATGTTTAAAACGAAGAGAGTTTGAACAGTTCCCTAGGTGAGGCAGTCTGTCAATGCATTAAGTCATCTAGATGTGAGGAAGACCATTGGCTTACAAATGACATTGTTACCTTTTTGTTTGGGTTACTAACATCATTATTAATGGTGTTCTTTTTCTGATTTTATCTGACTTTGAATGAATTTGCCCTCTCAGCTTTGAGCTTCAGCTGGCTCAACATATTGCACACTTGCTTTTCTGTTGCAGTCTTCTGCCAATGCTCTGCTGTTCATAGATTTATTCCAGAGGTCGTTGCTGAAAGTAAAGCTGTGGCACTGGGGCAGCTGTGATTTATCATGTCACGACTGCTCAGTTCAATCTGCTAAAGATTGTCTGCTTTTTAATTTCCCTCCCTTTACCAGGGTGTAAGGAATTTCTCTTAGAAAGCAAACACAAAATAAAAAATTCAACTGGCTGTCAAAACTCTGAAGCCAAAATAAAGTTTAACCATCGTTTACTTGAACCACAGATGTGGCCTTGACACTCTTCTATTTCCTTAAACAGTAATAGATTTGGCCTTGGATATAAATCTGGATATTCTGGATATTTTCATCATATTCTCTTTTCCATGTTTGTAGTATCCATTCAAATTTCACTTCTCTGTTTCTCATTGAGTGTGCTGTAAAGTAGTTCCTTGTTCCAGTCTCTCTAATGGATGTTGTTTGTGCTTGTGGATTCCACAATTTCAGTATGGTTTCTTCACCACGTGTTTGCTTTTAAAAATCTTTTTTTTGTGGAATTTTGCCCCTTTGTCATTCATGACAACTATTTTATCTTTCACTAAGCAAAAAATATACATTGTATCTCGACAACTGCTATTAGTGTTTATTTAACTGTTTTAGAGTTTGAAATCTATGACCTTAAATGTCCTTTGTACTTAAGCCTGGAAAAAAAACACACACACACAAATTAAAATGTTAAAACCAACACTAAATTGTTTAGTACCATGGTCAACATATAAATCTTTCTAATTAGCCTTTATCCTTAGGTTTTTGTTATATTTATTGATCAGTTTGGATTGCTGAAAGGAATTATGTTTGTACCATATCTCATGCATTTTTCAGATGTTGAAGAAAAAATGAAGTCCTCGTGCTGGTGTACTCAGTGTTGTTGAATGCCACAATCTGCTGTGTTGCGTTATGTAAATGTGGCAGTATTTCCCTTAGCTGTAGGCAGTGCTATGTGACTGCAGCCAGTGTGCAGAACGTACAGGGCACTCGTTGTGCTTACTATTGGACCCTCCTTCTCTCTAAAGAACACCACTCACAGTTATTCCCTCACTCTGATGCACCACACACTTTTCCCTACATACTAGCTAAAGTGGTCTAGGTGTCCTTGGTATGGTGGTTCAGTATCACATGCAATATAGTCTTCAGGCTGCCCGGACCCCATCTATATCTACGGGAGAAATTTAATTCTGTGACACCGTAACAGCTTTGAGAGTGAAAGACAATCATGAAGAAGAAGAGTAGCTTTATCTTGCAGTGCTTTCTTCTAGTCTTGTGTTGTTAATCACAGCACCCTCGCTGCACAATATAGGTGTGCTGAGTATGATAAGCATCCAAGTGAATTCTTCCTACCAAACAGAAAGGGAAGGGATCACTGAGAAGAGGACCTATAGTGTCATTGAAAGTGACATGTTGGCCAGATATGGAATGACCCATATCCGGAACTTGTGCTTCGCATTTAACCCATTCCAGTGTACACACACAGCAGTGAACAAACAAACCGTTAACACACACCCGGAGCACCATGGCTGCAGTGCCTGGGGAGCAGTCGGCACAAGGGCACAAAAGCTGTGGTTGTTGAAGATGGGAAGGCAAGTGTTTCATCACTCACAACCTTCAACTCTGTGGATTGAACCAGCAACCTTCTCATCACAAGTCGAATTCCTTATCCACCTTACCTTATCCACAAGTGCTCCCTGTGTTGGAGTGCTCCTCATGGTCAGGAAATGCTGTTCCGTGAAGCAGACCTGAGATGGATTGTTGCCATTAACAGACTATATGTAATTGGAATACTATCATCCCTATAAGAATGAAGCTTAAAATAACCCATGGTTTTGGCCTGGCAATGCTTTTCATTCATGTATCTTTTTAATCACATGCACACCCCAATGCATGCGCGTCTGCCTGCACACACAATGACCGCAAACAGGCGCATAGTAACATTTGCTTTCTTAAATCAATACTATTTTTTCTTGACTGTGCTCTAAAAAAATGACATTAACAGAGATGGTTTGCTTTGCTTCCTGTCTTCACTGTCTCATTTTGATTTGACTGGGGCTCAACAGTGGTGAACTTGACTACTCTCTACTTCTACTTTTCTTGCTCAGGGGTCACTCAATCTCCCTCATCAATCCCCAAATATTTTTGTCAGCACTACTGGACAGTTTGGAAGTGCCTGTTAAACAGATCAAGTTTACAATTTTTTTTTACTTATTGAGCAAATTTGTTGAATTCAGTTTTTTACAATAATGGAGCGTAATATTTGCAATCAAATGATTCTGTTCACCAAGAGATTCTTTTTTTTTTCATCTACAGGCACGTGGACTCCTTTCAACCCTGTGACTGTCAGATCAATAATATGTGAGTATCTTATATTTCCATACATAGCATATTGTCTCGCAATGCTGTTTGTTTGTCTGTCAGCGCCCCGACGATCTACATTGCTCTCAGTTTGTGCATTAGCTTAGAAAAGGTGGAATTGTTCCAGCTCAAACTGGAATCATGTTGTTTCTATTACACTTGAAACTTGCTTGGAATTCTTTTTTTTTCTGAAGTAGCAGAAAGCAACAGAGCTTTTATTGTATAACTTGGTCAATAATAATGGGCTTTCAGTATTGAGCGCTGTCTCCAGAATAAGGTTATCACTGACTCATTTAGAGGGAACCCATGTGGGAATATAAGACCTTGCCCTTCGTTTGTTTGTGAATGGCCTGGTGGTTTTGTTTTTCTGGAAGAGACCATCTTTTGGCAAACCCTCAAAATAATAATGGCCGGTATTATTATTATCCTAGCCATAAACATCTACTGAAAACTGGCCATTAATTGTTGGTCTCTCCACCATCACTGATGTTAGAGTTTTTCTGTAAATGAAGTCTTTGATTAGATTATTAAACTCAAGTATTATCCCATGCCTGATTTTTAGCAACAAAACTCTTGAGTAAGGTTTAGTCATCGTTCACACAGTGCATGCTGTTGCTCTTGCAACTGCCTTTACTCGAATTGGTGTAATTTCAGCTAATTTAATAGTTTAATGTTTTAGTTTAGAAGCGCAACAAAAGTATGGATACTCAAACGTTATGTTTATTTGTTTGAATTCCTTACTGTGTTATAGAAGGATGTAAATAATCAGAAGAAAAAGGCTAAAAAAATAAATAAAAGTCTTGAGTGTTAATGGAAGAAAAGAGTCTTTAGTTGTTTCTTGAGTGCTGTTAGTGTTGCTGGTTTCCTGTCTAGATCAGAGAGATTAGGGGTAAGGGACCACAATGTTGACGGATGAATGATTTTCCCCAATAAATGCACTACTGCAATGCAAACTGTTTTTGTAATAATTTTGCTAAAGAGAAAACCTTGCCTTAGACATTTAGCAGCATTTATCATTTCCTCTGAGGCTTAACATCACAATTAACCTATTTTCTACATTATAGTTAGCTGATCTGACTTAAAAATCCATTGACATGACTCATAAATTTAGCTAGTAGGCAAAACCAACGTGTTAGTTCTCTCTAAAACACAGTGAGATTGTGTTTTTTGACTTCCCAACTTTTTGCTAATTGTCTGGGTTTGTCCTGAGAAGGGATTAGTTAAGAACCAATGGACTAAAAGCAAAAATATTTTTTCACTGGTTCTATAACTCAAAGTTATAACTCAAAGGTATAAAGCTATAAGTCTATAACTCGCTTTCAAATGTGATTTATATCATCTTCAGAATGCATTTATAAAGAGCTGTAAAAAGTGTTTGTTGTTGCTGCCATCTGTTGGACACTACCAGAACAGTCTTGGTTTGGAATTTAAAATGAAAAGCTAGTTACATGATATATTTCTTTAATAGGTTGTAATCAGATTCAAATTGATAAAAAGTGGCATTTCTTTTGAAAATATTAGTTCTGAGGGATTCTTCCAATACCACATTTGCAGCAGTAATGTGTGTATTGTTTACTGTTATCTGTTTAATACCTATAACATTTAGAAAAACAAAGCTATAAAAGTCCGTTTTTTAATAAGGAACTGAAAATGACAAAATTCTCCCCAATTTCTGTCAGATGCTATAAGAAAGCCAAGAAATGAACCTGAATTTGTTGGAAAAAGAACAATTTAGTCGCTTTATTTCCTTAGACATAGTATCAAGGTATACAGTAAAATAGGACGTTCATAAAACTTCTTCAAACGCCCCTGTTGTGATGCTTACAACAGCCCTTTTCATATCATCTTTCTGTTTCCTTTAGCTATGTTTGATCGAGAGAACAAAGGAGGCGTGAACTTCAACGAATTTGCTGGCGTCTGGAAGTACATCACAGATTGGCAGAACATCTTCCGCACCTACGACAGAGACAACTCGGGCTTCATCGACAAGAACGAGCTCAAACAGGCCCTCACCGGCTTCGGTCTGTTCTGAGTCTGCCCTGAGGTTATGATGAGAGCCATGCAGGGTTTTGTTAGAGCTCTTCTGCGAGCATATTGCTGTGGCCTGACAGATTTTCTGACTAGCTGCTCCTCACTTAGTTAAAAACTTTGGCCTTGTCCACAAATACACAGGTTTTTTTTTAAAGCATGGGTTTAAATAAATGCCCTTTCAGAGGCTGTGAAGAGTTCGTAAAGCCATCATTAGGAGACAGTCTATTTGATTGGAGGGAGATGGATTTATGTACCTGTATTCAGGGAGAGGTTTCAAAGAATTATTCGAAATGTCAGAATAAATAGATGTAGAAATGGAAAACGTTTAATTACCCCTTCAACACCAACTTCTTTATTTCTTACAAAGCTTTTCTCTTTCAGGTTATCGTCTTTCAGATCAGTTCTATAACACGCTGATAGAGAAATTCGACCGCCAGAAGAGGGCCCAAGTGGCTTTTGATGACTTCATTCAGTGCTGTATAGTACTACAGGCAAGTGAGGTTTGACTGCTTTTGATGTGAACGTTAGTAATTGGAGCTGAATTTTGGTACACATTTTGATTCTGAAAATGCTTTTAAACCAGAGATATGAGTATAAATGTATAACTTCTACAATCACTCTAAAAACAACAGCCCATCCACTCACATTTCCGTGCATCAAACCAAAATTAACAGAGTTGTTTAGTTAAAGTTAAAAAGATGTTTAGTTGCACACAACAAGAAGCATAAATGTAATGTTAAGGAAAAATATAAGAAATAATGTGTGTGAGAGAATATATATATATATATATATATATATATATATATATATATATATATATATATATAAATTTATATATATATATATATATATATATATATATATATATATATATATATATATATATATATATATATATAGTTTTTTACATTATAGCCAAAATGCATCAGTAACCTTAAAAACCCCAAATGTGTCCCTTCAAACAGGGGTTGCTCTGTATAATCAATGTATGTGAGGTTATTTGTAAAATGTTGGTTGCAAACAGGGTTTAAAAACACAAAATAACTTCTTTTTTTTATCTGAGCTGTTTCAGCTTCACTCTGCTTCTGCAGCTTTGTCAATTCCTTCTTGCATTCTCTTACACAAAACCTTGCACTGTGGAATATTATCTAACAGGAAGTGTTTCAATCATGCTTTATTGAACACACATGAAGCAGGACCTCATTTTTGGTCCTTGCTGATGGCAGTGTATTTGACTTTTCAAGGGGCTGACATGATAAAAGATGCATGAAAACATTTTACTTAGCTTATTAGTATGTATCTGCCCTGCACATTTAAATTGCAACCATGTTCTAGCATGCATACTACTCTAGCTTAAGGACAAGCCAAGAAGAGCTCAGTAGTGCAACTGGTGTTTCATGATTGTTGGATCAAATTTGTGCAGGCAGTAGTCTTCCAGTATGAAGGGTATGAAAGTTCTGTAACAAACCAATGTTTCACCCAAAATATGGAGAAGTGATGACTCTTGAAGGGAGGGTTAATATTAATTATGATTAATAGATGATAAAAGTAAAAATGGGAATTTATATTTTGATTATAATATTTGTATTGGCTTGTTTCGTTAAAATCCCATGATTGAAGATTGGATCATTTACGGAGGTATGCACACGCTAATAAGTCGTATTCCTGTTTGAAGTCCCTTTTAACTTGCTCTTTCTGTTTTTCTGTGATCAGAGGTTAACCGATGTGTTTCGGCGCTACGATACTGATCAGGACGGGTGGATCCAGGTTTCATATGAGCAGTACTTGTCAATGGTCTTCAACGTGGTATAGCACAACACAAGCAGGTCTTCACTTGGCCCTGTGCCAAACAGCCCATCCCCATCTCAGCGCGCCTTGAGAAGAGGCCAGGAACTCTACGTTCCAGAGGGCCATAGTGGGATCGAGCCAAGCAGTCTTCATTCTGCCTCTTCATCTGTTAATAGTCATCTCATATTTGGTTCGGATGTTAACCCTTATTTTTATTGGTTATACAATCTAAGGAATGCTGACATTGTGAAAGTCACTTAAAAGCTCAGTCGCATGCTTTCTAATAAATGTTCTTAACTTCATAGCATGATCCAACTTTTTATTCATTGATGATTTTTTTTACAATGAGAACAGTTTGAGATGGAATTGCCAAATTAAGATCCTTTGATTTGAAAAGACTGTCAGCGCCGTCATATATTTTTAAAGAACTCTATTTTTAATCTCCTCAATAATGTCACTTAGCTTTTTATTTTATGAGGGAGTACATGTGCTTTTGTATGACTTTTCTTGCATGATACCTTACAACAAACAACAAGAAAAAAAAACTAAAAAGAGAGAATGAAAAATATTGTTTTATTAAAATCTAAAACCTGTTTAAAAGGAACATGTGTTTTTGTGTCTCAATGATTTCATATCAACACGACCATCAAGAAAATGATAGCTACATGAAAATTAGTGTTCTTTATTCTGTGTGTGAAGACTTTTCTCCTGTGAAGCTCAAACTTTTTGTAACTTTTCTACATCCATCCGGAAATTTACTTCATCATTTGTTGCTATTTAAAAGGATACTACTTGTCTTATTGAACCTCTCACGCTCAATTATACTTGTTAGTGTTCAATTTCCTTCATCTATAGCCAGATCGATTGCCTTTAAGTGAAAAATTCCTTTACATGAAACTGTTACTTTTGAGACATTAAATGAGGTGTACTTACCTGTGAGGAAAGTGGTTAAAGCTGCTGTGTTATGTAAACTCTACTTGTCAGATATTTCTAACAAGTTTTAGTGGTGTTCCCTCATCAACAATCACCTTAAGTTGTATTCAGATTGGTTCATGCATGTTTGTGTAATCCTGTTTTCTTTTTCAGATAGCACCTTTTTCCTTCCACTCAACTTTCACATAGCTTTGTAGTTTTATTTTTGTTATTTTAAACAAAGTCATCCAAAAGTGATAAATACAATTTTTTAAAATTGTACTCATTATTCTTTCTTGTGATGTGTTTTCACATGATACTAATTTCACAGGGCCATTTCTATTTGTGAGATCACCAGCAGAGGGAGCCATTGTAAGGTTGGTAGGACCTGCACTACTGTCCCAGTTGAAGAATGCTCTAAATTGCTGGTTACAGTAATTATGCAATTTACACTCTCTGAAGATTTGGTTTAGATACATCATTTTCCTAAACTATTTTCCAGCTAAAATGAAACTATCAAAATTACAACTTTGCAGAACACATCATGGATTAACGTAAAGGTTGTCATTTGTTTTTCAATTACTGCATCTTTGGTATGGGAAAATTGCATGTGTTTGGTAGTAGTGATTGAGTCCAAATACTGCTCAAATGCTCCCGTTCAAATTCATTTGACATTCCCTGACCACAATTTTTGTTGCGCTCTGTTGTTTACAGATGCTCTACTAAAAGTAGTTGTATTAAACATGCTCTGGAATCCACATAATTAGTATGTGTAAAATGTATGATTATGCTCATTTTAAATCACAAATCCTTTTAGGACATCAGAAAACTGTTGAGTAGTTTTGATTGCACAATGTTATATAGATTTGTTATATTTGGAGTATAGTTTTTTTTTTTTTTTTTTACAAAAATTCTGTTTTGTGAATGGTCTCATAGTGGCATTATCATCATGCAGAGACAGTTGTGTACCAGCCTTGCTGTCTTCAGGGCATTCACGAAATTAACCCAAACCGTTATGGAAGGCTCCACCTATAGATGATTTCACCATCCTTCCATTTCTGACATGTTTTTGTGAAACTTAGAAATAACAACCTTTATTGAGACACATATTGAGCTCTTAGTCACACAATTGCTCACATGAATCTTACCACCCATTCATGTGAGCAGTGAGCAAGGGTCCAATCTATCCCCAGTTTGAGAGCATCTCTCTTTTCTAGTATGCAATGTGCTATTGTATTAATTTAATTACTATTTAAGCAATAAAAATAGAACATCCTTTGCCTGAAACAGTCACCTTGAAGCATCCTATGATGCTGAGCATATGAGTTGCTGTTTATTATTTTATGATTACATTATACTGTTACATTGATGAGCTGGGAGGATCCAACAGATTCAGAATCAAAAAGATCTTTATTACCAAGTATGCATGTGCACATACACAAGGAATTTGTTGTGGTACAAAAAAACAACAACACAACAATGTTGCAGAGTAACACAGGTACCGTGACACCCGTTATACAGTAACACATGTTAAATGAGTACATTGCAAATGAGTACAAAACTAAATAGAAAATAGCAATATTCTAAAAATACAGGTAGTAAATACAAAAGGTAGTAAAAATACAAAGTAAATAGAACTATAACTATAGAAGTCCAAGGTGCTTAAGAGATGTGCTTTGGAGATAATGTGTGGACCAAAGCGTAAAGTAAAAATAAATTGCAGCAACAGAACAGCAGAATGTGGAGGGACTGAAAATGTTCAGAGACCACATCAGCGTCCTGTTGCTTAGTGCAATATTTAGATGAAATATATGTGGAGTGTTGGTTGGGAGATTATGGGTTCAGCAGCTGAATGGTCTGAGGGAAGAAACTGTGTTTGTGCCTGGCTGTCTCACCCTTAAGAAATTATTATAAAAGGACAAATAAAATGTGAAAAAAATAATTTTCAAAAACAAATTTAAATATTTTTTATATTTTCTCTTTAATGCTACAGTAAACTATTCTGATACCAGGTGATAATATAGACCAAATGGTACTCTGATAGCTGTAATTAAAAATTATAACGCACCCATAAGAAATTATTATAAAATGATGAATAAAAACGTGAAAAAATTATTTTCGAAAATAAAATAAAAATGACACACGTAACTGTCTTTCATTCTTGCACCCATTCACTTGGACAAGCAGCTTCACAAAGTCCTAGTGAGGATCAGACAGAGTAAATAGACGTGAAGAACAAAGCAGCAGAGCTTGAAAAGTCCTTGCTTGTATGAGTCAGCAGATGTATTTCGTTGGTTTTGTTGAGTAGAGAGCCTAGGTTTGCCAGTTGGAAACTCGGTAGTGGTGTTCTGAGACCACGCTGCCGGAGTTTGACCAGAACTTCAGCCCGTTTCCCCCTTCTCCGTCTCGGAAGCACGGCAGCTCCACCAACCAAAACAGTCGACAAAACATCAGAGAACTCGAAAATGAACGAGAAATTGTTCTGAGAGTGCTGTCTGATGTTTTTAAAATTTCCTAAACCGTAAGTAAAACTGATGAGCTTGGCGTACAGAAAATTAGACCATAACACAAAAACAACAAAAATGCTGAAGACCAACCAACAATGGCTGCCATGCTCGGCGCCATCTTGTCCATTAGATAATTTTATGATTAATTATATGAGTTAATTATATGATTAACGATTAAGCTTGATCAGGAATAATCTTTTGTGTCATTACAGATGCTTTTTTCCATACCTAAAATACAAAGTAAAATGATGAGTATTATATTATATTAAATAATGAAGAAAAATATACATATTTACATTCTCTAATATGCTTTACTTGTTTAAGATTGCAAACGTCGATTCTGTCATAAAGAATATAAACTTCTTTTAAAACAGCTGCCATTATCGGAAACATGGAGCAACTCGAGTATGTCTGCACAGAATTTCAAGGTCTTGTAATTCTTGACTTGATTAATAGTCACGCTAAACCCCTGCAATCTGAATTCGGAGAAATAGTTACTTATTTGAGACAATATTTGAGTTTTTCATCCATAAGAACAAAATCAATCGAATACATAAATCTGGATATTTTATTTGTATTTTCATAAACACAATAGAAATGACAGGTTATGTACAAAACTTATATTATTCTCACATACAAAACAATTATAAACAATTTTAGAATGCACAGTTTTCCACATAAAACATAGATTTGTAGTTTCAAAAGGTTAATGTACATATAAGCGTTCGCTAGATAGGATCTGTGAAATGTGTTTAAACAGTAAAGTTGTGTTCTCTGTGTAAAACTCTCTCACACACACTCTGGAGTCCTAGAGTCTTTGGAATGCGTGCTTGGTGATAGGTTTCCCTGCTGAGGGAATCTGGTGGAAGTGAATCAGTGGGGGTGAATGAAGGTGCTAGATGGCTCGTCCCTGGGCCCGCTGGAATCCAGCACAGGTCAGAATGCCCCAGAATCTTGCATTCTTCTCCACAGGACTGCAGACCTTCAGAAGAAGTAGTAGAGGAGTAAAACTACCCATAGAAAAAACATGTGAAGCTGAAAAGCATTCTACATTAATATTTGAAGGCATGAAACGAACAGAATTAGTTTGAAACAGTGGATGCTGTCTCAATAAACATATTTGACATAAAATAATAAATCGCTGTCCATTGATTCCTAAACCCACCATTCTTGAGGTACTGATGCTTGTTTTCTCTTGAGCCATCACTACCCAGATCTGAATCTGTGTCATCACCACTGTCTCCGTTCCTGCTGGCATCACCGTTAAACTGCGGGTCTTGTGCTGATATAGCCATATATGAACCTCTTCCATACTCTGTCTGGGAGTAATAGCCCTGTTTGAAACAGAGAATATTCATAGTACTTGATACTAATTTCAAACCAGAAATCACAGTTCACAAAAGACTGTAACTTACCACAGATTTGAGAGAGTGGTTTTTATCATCTAGCTCATAGATGCAGGTGGTGTCTTCAGTGCTGCAGGAAATCTCACTTGCTGTCTGCGTCAGGCCAGAAAATGTCCCATTGATTGCGTAAGGATGAATTTCAATTTCACTTTGAACAGATCTAAACGAGTCACTGTGGGCATCTACTGCAGGAACTTTGTCCTTCTTTCCAATTTGATCTTCCACGATTGGTTTATTACAAGTTGTTGCTATTAGAATAATGGCTAAGAGTAGCAGAGAGCAGCTTCCTGCTAGTATAATGATGATAATGATCGAATGATCGGTTCCCCTTGAGTCTTCATCAGTTATGAGCCTAAATACATTGATTCCACTGTTTAGCGATTCAGCAACAATGTTGAAGTGGAGAGTGATTGTAGTGGAAAGGGAAGGTCTCCCATTGTCACTCACAATTACTGTTACTTTCAAGTTCTCATGAACCTCGTTTCCAAGGTCACGATTCAGGTAAATTTCACCTGTGGTGCTGTTGATGGAGAATAAATCAGGTAGCCCTTCTAAAATTCGGAAAGACAGTTCTGCATTGACACCATCGTCGGCATCCCTAGCATGTACCCGAGTTATAATGTGACCTGAAGGTGTATCTTTTGGCAGTAAAACAGTAGCAGAACTCTTATTTATCACAGGCTGTGTGACAAATGGAGCGTTGTCGTTCTGATCACCGATTTTTAGATTAATCATTGCTCTGCTGTGGAGTTGTGGTGAGCCACCATCAGTCACTTGAACATGGAGCTGGACATGTTTGAGGACTTCATAGTTGAAAGTTCTTAGAGCATACAGTACACCTGATGCAGGATCCAAAGAGACATATTTAGTCACTGGAGAGCCACTGATGACGGTTTCCACTAACTTATAGGAGATTTCGCTGTTTTGGCCAAGGTCAGCATCTTCAGCAGTGACGGTGGTGATGTATGCTCCAGGAACGTTGTTCTCCATAATATACGCGTCGTATACTGGTTTACTGAACAGCGGAGCATGGTCATTCTCGTCACTGACCTTGATAACAAATTGTTTAACTGTTCTAAACGAAGGTGACCCTAAATCGTTTGCTACAACTGTTAAGTTATACTCATCCACCTTTTCTCTGTCGAGCGAAGAAGTTGTTACAATCATAAAGCTGTCCCCGTATGCTTGCTGAAGTTTGAAGTGGTTGTCCCCATAAAGGCTACAGTGTATCTGTCCGTTTGTGTCAGAGTCTTTGTCCATTATACTGATCAGAGCTACAAAGCTTTCAGGAGCTGCAGCCTCTGAGATGTATGCTACTCCGGCTGTGACAGAGGTCAAGGGTGTGATGGTTATTTCTGGTGCATTATCATTCACGTCCCGCACCTGAACGATGACTTTACATGTGGATGGGGTAGGATTAGGACCCAAATCTGATGCTTGAACATCAAACTCAAAGACTTTCTTTCTCTCAAAATCAACTGGGCTCTTGAGGCTCACCTGGCCAGATTTACGGTCAACACTAAAGTGATGCAAAATCTCAGGGGGGACTTGATTTCCAAAGCCATACACAATTTCCCCATTTAACCCATCATCTGGATCAATTGCATTTAAATCCAAGAACAGAAGTCCTACTGGTGCATCCTCCAAAATTTCCACAGTGATGCTGCTTTGGTCGAACACGGGACTGTTGTCATTAAAGTCTTTTACATTGATGTTGATTTTTGTGGTGCTAGATTTTGGTGGGTTTCCTCCGTCAGAAGCCACGAGCTCCAAAACATGAGACGATTGCACTTCTCTGTCAAGTTCTTTTATAAGCACCAATTCAGCATATTTAACCCCATCAGCTCTGCTCAACATTTCAATGGTGAAGTGACTGTTGGCAGAAACCTGGTAGCTTTGAATGTAGTTCAAACCAACATCCTTATCAGTAGCAACATCTAAAGGAATTCTAGTCCCAACTGCTGCGACTTCTGAAATTTCCAACGTAGATTCCTTTCTTGGAAATTCAGGAGAATGATCATTGATGTCTTTCACTTCCACCTCAACGTGAATTAGTTTAAATTGATCTTGAGATACAGTCATGATGTCAAATGTGATGAGGCACTGGACTAGATACCTGCAAATGTTTTCTCTGTCTATACGTTCTCCAATAGTCAACAGTCCATCTTTTTCTCTGAGTCTGATAAAAGATGCATTGTACTGCTTCATCATTTTGAAGTGGGTCTTACTTCCAATGAGTTGCATGTCCTTGGCGAGGTGTCCGACTACAGTGGATATAGCATCTTCTTCATAAGTCTCATACTTCATGGTCCTTCCCATGGCCATTGTAGAAGTAATAGGCATTGAAAGAAATGTAAAAACCATACACCAATAACACCACAAACCACGAGGCATTTGGATGTCTTCCATTAGATTATTTTGTGAATGTGTAAATCCAAAAAAAGTAAAAAATGTAGAGCAAGTTTCTCCAATGCACCTCTCTCTGTGTGCCGACTGTTGTGAATGCAAGGTTTGGCATGCAGCTTCAGGGGTCTGCAGTGGCAGGGGAGTTTATAGACATTGTTATGCTAATTAGAGCAAGTGTGACCAAATGCTAAACCAACCAGAACAAACATTATGAGCTTTTATGGCCAAACTGTTCTTGTAGCTTGAGCGTTTTTCAATTCTATCTAATACATTTAGTCTAAAATAAATTCAATACCAATTCACCAAAATGTAAATGCAACATAAACATTTTCAGATTATATTGATATTTTGAATCTAAGTAGATGTGTTTACTCAAATCTAGACACAATGCAACTATATATAAATATAATAGCTGTTTTTTTTAAACAGAAGGGTATCAGAGAGCTATGTACATGTCTATTGAAGGAAATCAACTTCAAACACTTCTAAGATCTGTTTGTTTCTAAACTCTTTATATTCTGTTGATATCCCTCTAATTTCCCCCACACTGATGATTTTCTAGTCAAGGTTTATTTTGAGGAGATTTTCACAGGCAAAGCTTTCTCCCTCCAGAATCTTTCCTGTTGCACCCGGGGTGGACACCCCTTTCAAACTGAATTTATTTGAAGTGTCAGGCTATAGAGAAACCTTCCATAGTTAGATTATAATGAATGATAATGAAGCGCTCATTAGCACATGCATATAATAGCTTGGTAGGGACTCTCAATGAGGATGTCAGGGTCTGTATTATTCTGCAGTTGCAGTCGGGGTGATGCCTTCAATGGTATTCTTAAGCTGAACATAATAAGGGAGCACATATGTACCCTTGTGTGCCTCTCCCCCAGACACACGGCCGTAACTCCTTTGACTAAATTAAGCTCACCAATGAATTACCCCTGCAGACTGGAAAGCCCTATTAAAAGACATTTAGTGAATAACCAGGATCGTCACAGATATTTAAGAGATTTTCTCATTTGTTCACTAGGCAACACTTGCTATTGACTGGAGCCACAAAGAATCATTTAAGAGCCATCTGTCACTGGTTCACCCAAGATCTAGTCAAATCAAGATGGGATACTTTCTCTTTTTTATCTACTGAAAATATCAAGACTGGGGTGTTTGTTCAGTACATGTGATTGCATTTGGTCTGAAAGTGTCCCTCGCATAGATATGAAACCAGAACAATTCACAATAAAAGCAATTAAATCAAATGAATGGATCATCATTTTAAACACTTAGGTATTTACAAACCAAAACTTTTATTGCAATACAACCTTTTAAATTGTAACCCAAGCAGACCAAATTTGAGCCCGAATTTGGAATTTGACTAGCACATATGGTATTCATCTGGCACTGGGTTATAGTTACTAAGCCAAACAGAACCTGTCAGATGTTATAATGTGGCACAAAAGCAATAGGCCAGAGATCAAATTTAATCTCAACTTGGATGGTCCTTAGGCAGGTCATGGACCATCTGTACACATGGGCTGGGTTTGGAATCAAAGCTAGGTCCACTTCTGTATTTTTGTAGTACCTGGGCCAAGAAAGATTTGAGATACAGGCTGACAAGATAGAATTAAAATTCTGTGTATTGGACAAAAAAATGCATATAAAGTAGATTGGTGACAACAATCCAGAAGGCTGTTCACAGTGGGAACAGCTTCCAACAAACATGTGACCTTAAAAGATGGTAATATATTATATAAAACATTTCTATGATGTATTTTGATACAAAGGTAGTTCAATTGATGTGAATTGATGCTCAGTGCAATAAAGTTTTAGACTGTACATTAAAATAATGGTGTATTAAAATACATATGTGTTAAAAAAAAGCAAAGTTGACATGGCCAGCTGTGTCTCTCTTGACAACAAGTATTTGAGCTTCTGTATGAGTTTCCAAGGTTTTGTGTGTCTGGAAACAAGGTTTAGTAGAGCACTTAATCGAAATGACAAAAATAGTCATTCAAAATAGCAAAAAAAAAAAATATTTAAGACAGCAAACAAAGCACAACAAGTCAACAACACCAGCTATTGAACTAAACGGTCATAACATTTTAATTATTTAAATCATCCTCTTTTGCCAGTCTTTGCCCCTTTTAAGCAGATTGATTATTGGAGATATCTCTCATCCTGTGTCTAAGAGAGTTAATGTTGATGATTATGGATTGTAATATATTACTGCCACATACTCATTATGGGGCAATGCAGTAGTGGAACTTATTACTCCTCTTTTTTTCTTTAATAAGTAACTATAGCATCATAGCCATAGCACCACCAACTATTCAATCAGAAGAAGCACTAATGCAGCACACGCTGACTGACATTTGGATGTCCCTGGTCATAAGTGTTGTGTTGGTTTACCAAATGATGTATGTTTTCATCAGAAAAGGAACCATGGCAGTCGGAGGAACTGGGAGTACACAGCTCGTTTTGAGAAGCACAACCATTTTATTAAAAAAAACTGATTGATAAATTAGAAATACAAGTTACTTGTACATGAAAATACATTTAAAAAGTTATGAGTTCTTCAGCAGGTATACATGAATGGCTGTTTATTGAGTATTTTTTTAAGAGCGACAAATTTACAAAGGGGGTTCATTCACTACTTTACATGACCAGACTTTCATTTCTTCTGTGTTTGCCTATCAGGAGATTTAATAAACATTTACAAGAATATTTGTAATATGTTTCTTAATGAGGCTAGTTAGGCATGTTAACTCTGTGGGGGTATTGCGTCTGGACTGATAGAGCAGAGAGCACTTGTCCTCGGGCAGATTCAGAGGAGACTCCATGGGGATCCGAGCATGTTTACAACCTGAGCAGCTGCTGGTGCTAACGTGACCAGGTCAAGAGTTAATTAATAAAGATATATGACTTTTACCTCACAGATCAGCCCATGTACCTCAAATCATACCTGAGGCATAGAGAGTTTGAGATTAAAATATGGGTTTACTGTTTTATAAAATAGATCAAATCTGTGTGCTAAAGTTTGATAGTTTTAAAATTTCAGTGGTTTTATTCAAAAGGTGAGTAAAAAGTGCGAAAACATGAAAATCTTCTCTGGGGAACAGTGGACCCCTGAGAGAGGCTGTTAGGATGTTACACTCTGAGCGGAGGTGATTCATAAACATCTTACATCCCTCTTTAGTTAAAAAGTGATGTATGTTCCCCTGCTTATGGAGTTTAAAAAATAATTCATTACATACTGCTAATAATAAGTAACACCGCAAGCTTACGTTAGTGTTAGTGTTGCTGCTTTGCTGACTGGATCAGGGTGTTTGTTCCACCAGCCAGGGACAGTGAGAGAGAAGGTTCTGCTGAGAGATTATCTGTCTTTGAAGGAAGAAACCACAAGACGATGTTCCTTCTCTGAGCGCAGGCTTCTGGAGGGCATGTAGGAGTGTATGAGCTTGTGAAGATAAACAGGGGCTGATCTGGAGATGGTTTTATTTACCTCATCATGATACTGGTTAGAGTCGAGGTGTCCTAAAAAATAAGTTTGTAAAGTGGAATGTGTTTTGTTTCTGCAATGCAAGTTAGAAGAGAAATCCCTCTGAAAAAAAGTTTTTTTTTCATCTCAGTTACACCATGGATTTATTATTAATATCTGGGCAGAAATAAATAAACGGTACAGCTGAATATTTTTTCAGTCAGTCTACATCTTGTTTTGACTACACAGACAAAAGTAGTATGGAAGTTTAACATTGTCATGTCTTAATGTTTAGCGTAGATAATGCCATTTATACCATTATCTATGGCCACCATTAACATATACAAAATTTGATTCATATTTGCGATGCAGTATTTAACATTACAACATCTCACGACACTCTTCTCAAAGTAAAGTTAGGTACTCACTGTAATAAGGGATTTCCCCATTTCAGCGTGTGAGAAATATACGGCTATGCAGCTAACCTTGTAAAAGCGCTAACACCTACGTTACCTTTTAAAAGGAAAGCTGACAAAGCCATACTTCACAAAAATCTCTTCAATGTAATGTTAAGGTATTAACCTGAATGAAAACAAGCAAACATGCTCCATATTTTCTGAATGACAGTCATCTCTCTTCTACAACTTACATAATACAGTTGTTAAAAGCATCCAAGGTGAGCAAACTCGTGAGTGATTACTTAACTTAAATCTAGAATTAGTCCTCACACTGAGTGAACGGCAAGTGTTGCTAACATTACACAAGAATACATAGAGTGAACAAAACCACCTGGACTAACCTGCCAGCCAATCGGAATTCAGTATTCAGACAGACCATGTAATAAAATGAATTAATAGAGGCTTCGATCTTCGATTTTGTCTTGATCATTTTTTGTAATTGAGTTATTAAGGGAATTATTTCAGCCTTAAACTATTTGATAAAATATATTTATGTAACAAATTTCTTTTCATACAGATTTTTTTTAAACTCTTTAAGGGAAACTTTGGTCTTGGAACATCCAGGGAAAATTAGGAGAATATTCAGGTTAAAGCTTAAATTTGCTAAATTTTAAGAGTATAAAAATATATATAAATATATAAAAAAATATATAAAAAATATATATTTATGTAACAAATTTCTTTTCATACAGATTTTTTTAAAACTCTTTAAGGGAAACTTTGGTCTTGGAACAGGGAAAATTAGTGGAATTTTCAGGTTAAAGCTTAAATTTGCTAAATTTTAATAGTATAAATTGTGTGCAGGTCAAAATCGTTTACTTGAATTTTCAGAATAAAAGCATACTTTTGGTGCATTTAAGGAGTAAAAATAGAAACCCCCAAAGAAGAATTTTGTGAACTATCACTTTAAACATTAAAATTTCAAGTCTTTTAATTTTATTTAATTTTTATTGCCTGTATGTGGTACATATGTGGTAGAATTGATAAAGCATATTTTACAGAACTAAAGAATGAAAAAAAAAAGGTTTTATTAATGTAGTGCTATTTTATATTTCAAGGCAACCCGTCATAGCCCTTTTATATTTCATGCCCAAAGACGTATGTTTTTTACACATTTTCCTAGCTTCCATGCTTCATTTCAGTGATAACCTATCTCGTGACCAAGACGAGCACGTTGACCTGCGTCAAGAGTGACGTAGACGTATAATCAGGTAATTTTTCAAAATAATTCATAGTTCAGATTCCAAAATAAATTAAACGGAAGCAATAAAATATATTTATTCTTTCTGTGCAACACCATACCAAATGACCCACGAACTGGTATCGTTCTGCGGCCAGGCTGTTGGGAACCGCTGGCTTAGAGCACTAACCTGGAGAGAAAGCCTCCAAAAAGTGTTAGCATCACACCTGTGTGTGCTCTAGCTGAACACTGCAATGGTGTTCAAAAGACATCTTAAAGCACAGCTTCCAGAGAAAGAATGTTCAATTCAAGCAAATTCAAGACTCCAACCCATTTTAGGTCAGATCTAAGGCTGGGTACTATATTTTCAAGTTATACCTGGTGCACCTCTGCTTCTTGTACCTCTGTAGCTGAAAACCAAAAGCCTGACCCCTCTCAGCACCTGATGATGCTCAATGAAACACCAAACATGAATGAGACAATGTGCTCTTGTAGGGAGTCTCACTGTGATCATAGGGAGTAGTCACAGAATTTGCAGATTTAAATGTTGAAAAGTGATGTTTTTATCCCAATAATTAAACAATATCCAAACAGTTGGACGATAATCAACACTAAAAAAGTAAAAACAATTAGCAAAGTAGATGTTAAAAGTGTATATTTTACCTCAATTGGTGTAAAAATATAATACATCCGAAATACAACTCTTTTTTTATTATTACAACTTTGCCTCAAGAAACATTGGTCTAAATTTTTTATAAATTTTTTTATAACAAAAACATGTTTTCTCTAACAAGTCCTAGGTTTTTCATCCAATCGGAACAAAACAAATAGAGAGAGCGGAGAGAGTGTAGATGGAGAGAGAGGAGAGATATGAGTAAGAGGGTCGAGAGAGGAGAGAGAATGAAAGAGTGTAAATAAGGAGAGGAGGATGGGGTATATATTATGGGAGTCAAAGTTGGAGGAATTGTAACCATTGACTTTATAGGATGTGTTTTCACAAAATGTAAAAGTAAAACAATGTCATGTTTTACCTAAGAGCTTTTTTCTCTGTTAACATAGTTTCCACCCACGTGAGGGGTTGTTAGGGTTGTCTTTTTCCATTCTCTTGGTGTGTTTTTTTCTTTGTCTTCAGTTGCCTATTGGCTCATTACACTCTGAACGTGATCAGCTGCTGTGTGACACTGATTACTCTACACATGTGGCCTATCTTGTTTAATTGCTCTTGTGTGTATATATGGCTGTGTTTTCTCTACCTTAGTTACTGAATTATTGCTCACTTACCCTGTTGTTTAATCCGAGTCCTAGAAAGTATAGTCCTGTCTATTGTTATGTTTATTTACTTAAATGTTATTTTTGCATGTGGCTCACCTTTGGATGTCTGCAGACCAGCTCTGGAGCCTGTGCTGTGTGGTGCTGTCCTTACCAAGACCAGTTCCCTCAATTTACGACCCTAAGAGGGGTGAATTAAGTTCTATTTTTGAAGATTCCCTGGAGGGACTTTTTGTTTGCCATACTACCTTGGAGCTGGAGGAGAGCAACCTTATTTAATTGTGATAGACTTTGTTTTGGCTCCGCTGTTCCCAATAAATCCTGGTCCAATCTCTACCTGCGCCTGGGTCCTTGTCTTCCCAAAACCCTAACAGGGGTTCAGTCAGAACCTCTAAGGAGGACATTTTTTAACTATTTGTTTTGTCGTACTTATTTGTTTGTAATATTTTATACAGCCTCTTATATCTGGTTCTTCCTAACAAGTTCATATTCTTAAAAATAAAAAAAAACACCAATTTTTTGGGATGTGTATTTAGTTGGTGGCTTAATGGGCAAAACATTGCTATCTAAATCCTTAAGTTAACATTGGGGTTGATGTTTTTTCATTATTTTCTTGACCACTAGATAACCTTTATTGCTTGAACTCCCAATGATTGCTGCTGGTAGCTATATTTAAAATTAGATTGGCTTTAAAATAAAAAAAGCCGACTTTTAATTTAGCATAAAAACACTCAAGTACTCCAACACTAAAAAGCAATTACAATTATTTCACCAAGTACCCTTTAATACATAATAATATATGTTATTCTATAAATGCTAGCCTCAGTCCTTCTGTCTCGTGATCTGTGTTTCATTCAAAGTGTCTGGTCTCGAGACTCAATACTAAGACTAATCTGATCTTCAAGATTTGATTTGCATTTTTTTCAAGTGAAGAATAAAGACCAAGCCACTGTGACGGCATTTGTTCCCCTTCATTCATGACTGTTGTTGTCTAATGTTCTTTCTTTCTTTTTAGCAACACTTAAGTCCCCTTTTCATATGATAATTAGAAGATTAGGGCCCTTTGTCAAGCATAAAAGCAATGCACAAGAGTAATGGTTGTGAGTGGGGGTGGTCAGAAACCTGAATACACATCCCAGTTTAAGCACTTTAGGGTCATGGATATGCAGGGCAAAGCCGTCTGCACGCACATGCACTGACAGATGTGATGAAAAGAGACTCTTTATTTAGGTATAACAGATTTTTAAAAGCTTCACACTGGAAAGAGAAATTTCACACACGCAGATTTGACAAAGTGATAAAGAAGTACATTTATTTTTCAAAGTGATTTATTTTAGATAATAATCCAGGCAGCTGCTAATGGCAGACAGCGTTCAATCCACCTAAGAAAAAAACTGTTCTGTTAGTAAAGAAGATTTGATGAAGGAGACCTTTTGTAGACAGAACTCAAATGTTTGAGGGGATCGACAAGACTTCATGAGGTATCAACATTTTGAACCCACATCTTTTCAGAATGTTCTCAAGGATGAGATTATATCATTTTCTACAAGTTCAGAAGCTGCTCTGCTTTCAAAAAAGTTTTTGACATAAAACTAAATGACACATCACAAACAAATAAAGAATGAAAGTTATCACAGTATTTAATTATGAAACACCCGTTATAAACTTATTCATCCACTTCAGCTTTTCTTTCAGCTATCGTTCCACTAATCCCCAAGTATATTAGAATATTTCTTATTAGAATCTGCATATTCAAGTCTGCCAACCCAATAAGCAGCTAAATAAAATCAGCTTGAAATCCCTGTTTCCCCTCATCACATACATACTTAATGAATTGTTATGGGATATGCTGGCCTTACACCACATATACATTTATTGTAAATAAATTAAAATGCAATAAAATGTAATGATCAGCTGATTCAATCATGTAACTTCTCAAGATTATTTTGGGTAATACTGGATTTAAGTGCTCAGGAATGGACATACCTAGGATTTTATTGGTCTATTATTTTACAATTGTATATGAACAGGACTTGACTTGAGTGCTTTCTTTGATTTTGAAACAGTGTTTAAAATTGATCACATTTTTAATTGCAATTTAAAAAACCCAACTTCAATTATTAATTTTAAGCAACAAAAAACATCTGCCCCTTTACATTTTTTGCAGTCTCTATTAACTAGCGCTAACTGATACTTAAGATACTTTTAACACACACTCACACCTACAAAACATAAAAAAAAAAAGTTTATTATGTTAACTATGCACCAACTCTACTTTTCAAAATAGAACAGATGTTTCTCTGGACACACTGACATCAAAGAATAAAACATTTTCACTTGACAACTTACATGCAGTCACGGTGGCGCAGTGGGTAGCACGGTCATCTCACAGCAAGAAGGTTGCTGGTTCTAGGCTCGGCTGGGGCAGGTGGCAGGTGGTTTTCTCCAGGTGCTCCGGTTTCCCCACAAGTTAATTAAGAACGATTGCCCATAGTGTTAAAGAGTGAATTTGTGTGTGAATGTTTCCCTGGCTGGAATGGCTGGAAGGGCATCCACCGTGTAAAACATATGCCAGAGAGTTGGCGGTTCATTCCGCTGTGGCGACCCCGAAAGGGAAGCCGACATGAAGATGAATGAATGAATGAACTTACATGCAGTCAAAGTACATCAGATTAAAAAAAAACTGTAAAAAAACTACAAAAACTGCATAGACTTTCATGTTTCTTGGTTGGGAATTGTATGTTTACCTTTGTGAAGTGGAATTTGCATCTCTAATTGTCAATGAGTATAGTTAAAAAAACATTATTGCTTGTCAGAATTGCTTTCTTTTTGTTTTTAAAATATGTTTATGACCAGTCAGATTACGAGTTTACATGTAAAAACTCTATACATTTTTTCCCCAACTTATTCCCTTTGTCTCGGTTCCTGGCTCTAACAGGGCTGCATTTCATTGAAGCATATTAAGCTTAACTTATTCTTAAAAACGATTGTGTGACTGATCTTAATATTCCGCTGTTTTCCAAAAGCATTGTAACTTAAGTAGCATGTAAAAATGTCTTTGATTTATGAACTTTTGGAGTGACAAAAATGATACAGAGTCCATCTTAAAAACAAAGAGTAAATATGCACACCTACAGGACAAACTTCGCATCAGACATTTCATAAAGCGCACTGAGAAGTTAAAATAAGATTTTATTGTTTTTTATCATAAAGAAAAATCAATGAAAGAAATGAAAAATATTTGTTGAAACATTTTTTGAAAAAGGAATAAAATTGTAACGTAAGTTGAAATCATAATAAATCATTTTGACACATTTTTGTTAACTACTTAAAGTGAAGAATTAAACATTTATTGTATTGTGACGGTCAAGTACACGGAATGATATAGATATGTTCCAGGCTTGAAGGTATTTAATAGATTTTTGTATGGTTTCATGTTATAGTATAGTGTCACTGATCTTATTCAGGTTATTCACTTATACTCTAAAAAGGCCAAAGTCAGATTTATTACATTTTTATCTTTTAATATCACATCAACGTTTGTATTTTGCATAACAAAATATTTCAAAGCACACAAAAATCAGTCATAAATAGATGGACAATGCTGTCATCCTAATTTTTCATCTACTAATCACCTGTGAAACAAATATATTCCTTTTTCTCAAGCAGTTAACCTGTTTATCTCTGTTTGTTATACAAAATGCTCAAACGGGAGTGTTAATGGGGGAAAGTTTTGTTACTAGATTAAGGTCTATGATAAAAGAGCCTGTTTTTAAAATAGGAGAGACTGGTGGGAATCGTATTAATATTAAAGGTAAAACTTAGAGGAAATTCAATGACCTTTTCAAAACTAATATTAGGGATATAGTACCAATGTTTTCAGTCTTTTGACTGAAAATAGTTTTGTATACAGTGCTATCAAATACTTTTTTCCCAAATAAATCTACATATGCGCTTTTAATTAGCTCAATAATAATGAGTTTTCGGTTGTCAATGTTCATTGGAATGTAGACTAATCTAGACAAGCATTCAGGTTGTGATAACAAGTCCCTTCCTTTTAAAGACAAGGTATGACACAAATTACATTTCTTTTGATTTAATTATTAATCTAAGTGTAATTGTTAAGCTTTACATTAACTCTTTCATCCTTCATTTACAACCTGTTATATATAGTCAATGTTAACAATACACCGATGTGCTTTATTTCAAAACTCTGACAAAGATTTATTTCAAGCATCCATTTATACTCACACGAATGAGCGCCCGATTAAGTCACATGATCACTTCAAGAGCACAATCAAAGAAAACAAATACATTCTAAAAGCACATATCCCAATTAATAAATTAATTAATAATTTAGTGCCCCTATAAAATAGGTCCAGCGACACCCATGAACTGTTCTTAAACAGCTGTCTTGCTGTCAAGATCCGCAGCGCGAGTTCATCGTTGAGAAAAGTAACAAGATCCACGTGACGTGGTCTCTGATTGTGTTGTTAGGGGGTAACATGAAAATGAAAAGAGGATTTTAACAATAACACATTAAATGTGAGGTAAGGTCGGCTATTTTCTCAAGACTAATGTGTGAAATCTTATATCTGAGTAATTAAATCCCAAAAAAGTTTACCTCACAGCTTCCTGTACTGTTTTATATAGCACACGAGAAAAAGCAGGCCCAAACTAACAAGATTTTCCATATTTTATTTTTTGTGCATCTGTCTTGAATGTTATGTTTTTCTATGATGCAGTTACATTTATAATATTTAGATTTAATTGTCTATTGTTTCTTTCACCAAATAAACATATTATCTATTAAACCAATGAATGAAGTTAACTAGTTATTGTATCTTTCGATATTGGTCCACCCATACGTGTTAAATGTTCCATATGACATAATCACATTGAATCTTAATACGTTATTTTGTAATATTTTTATTAAAGTATGGAAGCATTAAACAAAGCAAAGGTCTTAGCAACCCCTTGTGGCCAAAAGCTGGAACTTGATTTTTGAGTAAATATAGACTTGAATTGAGTAAAATTAATGAATTATTCAAGTGCATCCATTTTACCTTGTAAATCGCAAAAGATAAAATTAAAATTGAAGCATAAAATTTGCACACAAAATCTGAAATTCCTTTATGAGTTCTGCACAAAGTCAATGCTGTAGGTATCTAAAAAAAATCCCAATGAACTACAATCTTGTTTATGTTTATCTCATTGATGAAGATACATATCTTTATACACAGAGCACGCATATATATGTCCATTATTCTGCAGTTAAGAGGTTATACATCCACATGTGAGCCAGTGAGGCTGCTGTGTAGATAACAGACTAAATAAATCTCTGTAAAGAACTAAACTACTATAGTGCACATCATTTTAATGAATTACACACAATACTTTCGCAACTTTATTTAAATTGCCGGAATAATATTCTTAGACTTTTAGTCTGAGTCTTTGGTAGCGGCACATTTTTTGATAATGGTTAGACTTCATTGGTCTTTGTAAACGATTGGCTAATTTGTATGTGCTACCAGAGCTTTAAAGTGCATAACTGCTGTGTTGCCTTGTTTGTTCAGTGAAATATTATTGAACATGCTCTCCTGAGAAACTAGTGAAATGTTTGTTTTTGCTGAAACTCACCTAAAGCTGAAGGATCTTTCATTCTTTTTTTCTGTGGGATATTTTTGTGTGCAGCCTCTCCGATTCCTTTAGGTGGCAGGAGTCATCAACAAGCAGGCAGATTTGCTTTGAATCCAATATTTCAGAATGTTTAAAAGATTAAAATTCTGGAGAACAATATTTATTTTTAGGATTTGTTAAAAAATATATAACACATTATATTAGTGTTAAACAAGGTGTGGATGACTTTTGCATTTTTTTTGCAAGCGTTAACAGTTGATTTTAAATTACACTCAGAATTTAATGAGTGAAAGCAGTCCTGTAAAACTAAGGAGAGTGTCCAACCCTTTTCTCAAATTAGCCAAATAAAAAGTGGATGGATGGACTTTTAACAGAAACACTACTCCCATAAATTGTAGAAATTAAAAAGGTGACTTTAAATTCAATTGAATATGACAGCCCTGTTTCAAACTAAGAAGTTGATAAATGGAATATGTAACAGAAACAGTGCTCCCATGAATTATAGAATTGTTCATAATTTACTTTGCTGAAGTTTGCAATTACTAGACAATATTGCTAGAAATTAAAAAAATAAAAATAAAAAATTACATTTGCACGTGTCACTTGGGCATTTCTTTTACTTGTTGGGTACTCCAGTGGTGCCCAAACTCAGTCCTGGGGTGCTGGTGTCTTGTAGAGTTCAGCTACAACCCCAAACCTGAACCAGCTAACGTTAAAGTTAAAGGTGCCATGTGATAAAAACAGGACTTTTCTGACATTCCTGGCATCTTGTAGTGTTGTTCCCTCATCAAAAACATGCATCATGTAGTATTCAGATTACCTCATTGCATTTTTGAGCAATCCTTTAATTCTTTTTTTTTGTGTGCTGAAAACGGCTCATTTTCCTTAACACCACCCTTTTCTCTTATCCCTGCCCAAGCCCCACCCATTTTTCAGTCATATGAATTGCAGGTACAGCCCCTCACTACGAGGAGCAGGAAACACAGTTTGACCCTGAAGTGTGAGAGCAGCAAACCCGGCTGGTAAACAATTCCAAAAAAGTGAGTTTTCAGAAGTCTGAAATGTTTTGCTTGGATTACCCAAGAATGAGTTTATTTGTCAGAAATTACTTGATTTTGTGCCCATCAGAAAAAACTTGTAAAGAGCACTTTTGTTTTAAGCAGCACTTCACATGGTTCATCAACAAGAACAGTTTTATTTATGACGAGGCTGGCACTTTTCCAACGGTCCCATGTTCATTGATTTGGAGGTCTACACAGTAAGTGATTTTACTACTAGGCTAAAACATGAATGAAGTACGCAATTTTAACTCTTCGTACATCAAGTCGAGCGCACACTACACTTATAATCCTAAAAGGAAATCTGGTTTCAGCACCCACAGACTTTTTTTTTTTAGAAAGTTGTATCTTCCCTCAAATCATAAACATGCAAACGCTACTGAATTTAACAATCGTGTGGAACGCACACTAGAGGATGCTACTAATGTTATTGTGTCAGACTCTCGCGTCAAAAAGTAAAGATTGTGACCAAATCTTCTATTGGCATTTTACTGCATTTGTCACAAGTGCACCTATAACTAAATAAACAATTCATAAAGCAGTACGCCTAAATTAGAAATCATACAGTTTAAGAGTAAGTGCATCTGATTTACCTTGTAAACACGTAGCTGAGGATCCTTTTTTTTCTGTGGTTTCTGGTTCATTCCGTGGACTCAAACTCTGGGTCACACATATAAGGTGCTGTTACATCACGCATAGCCGTTTTTCTGTTGATTATAATGTTTTAAAACAAAAACAAGAGAGATAAAGAGATAAATATGAGGTGATTCAAAGATGGTTTTTATAAAAAATAATGTTTGAAATTTATTAACAGTGCAGCACTAGTATTGAGGGATCAAATATTGTTTCTAAGTTCTATAACAATGGCATCATATGGGACCTTTAAATCAATCTCTTACAAGGTTTACTAGAAGCTTCCGTGAGACTTCTTTCAATTAAATATTAAAACATGTCCGTTTGTGTCAATGCTTAAAATATACTTCAATAGTTCAACATGAACAATTTTAATTTAGCGCACAACAGATGAATTAATGTTACTGCCATTTAATTTGTCAAAGTTAGATCAATAGCGTCTGTGGCTGTGCAGCTTTCACCTGAAGGCTGACAGCTTTCAACTTACTTTCTATGTAACTTTACATGTAATAGACTACTTTGAACCTCAACCAACCATTATTTAGTTTTCAGATTTGTGGATGCTACAAGTAAATTGGAAACCAAGTGAGTTTCTGAAGGTATACGGAAATATTGATAATCAGAAGTTGTGAAACCCAAACAACCCAGAGAAAAAGGTAGGTATATGGAGTATATGTGCGTATAGCCCCAACGACACTGGTCTGTGGTGAGTTGCCAGCGTGCTTCCGGCTGCGGGTCGGCCAGACGCTGCACACTGGGGCTCCGAACAAGTATAATGTTATCCTCGCATTCACCATTTAAAAAAGAAACAGGAGAGCATTATTTGAACAATAACAGATGCTTAACGTTAAACTCAAGAGGGTGAAAAACACCCCAAAATTACTTTATTACTCTCGTATTCGCATCCTTACTGGACCGCATGCTGGTTTCGCACCCTGCCTGGCTGTAGGCTCATGCCTCGGACACTTCATGACCTCCTGCCCCCTCACCATGGGCCATACTAGGAGACAGAATGTGAATTAACAACTTAACTCACATGAAATGCCCATATTTTTAAGGAAGTGTTACCAAAGAAGGTTTGAGTTAACGTCACTGTTACCCAAATAAGTTAGCATTTAGCTACAATATGGGCTACAACGAAACAGAAAACTGTTAATAAAGTAAAAAAATATATATAACCACTTGATTTAGCATCATGCAGTTTTTTTAGAGAAAACAAACAATATTATCTACTTTTTTCCTTTCAAACACGGTTCATTCCAAAGCGTTAATTTTTAGAGCCAGCCTTGTTTACAAGTCCTTTGTGGACCTCTTCTTCATTGACAAACCACTTGAAAGTGCTGCTCAAAAAACAAAAGTGGTCTTTCCAAGTTTTCGCTGATGGCAAACACAAAATCAAGCCATTTCTGACAAATAAGCCAATTCTTTGGTAATTCAAACAATAGGTTAGGCTACTGACCTCTGAAAGTGCCCTCATCAGACATTGTTTATTCAGCGCTGGTCTGCAGCTCTCACACTTCCGGATTAAACTGTGTTTCCCACTTTTTAGAGAGGAGCTGTACTAGCTATACATATGATTGACCAGTAGGCGGGACTAAGAACTTTGGGCAGTTTTAAGTACAACGAGCTGTTTTCAGCTAAAAAAATGAATAAAGTTCAAATATTGAAATTACCCAAACATGCATGAACTGATCTGAATATGACAAAAGTCACGTTATCATCATATGGCTCCATTAAGCAGCATGCAAACAGGATGAAGATGGATTGAAGTCTGTGGGGGATCACTGCAGCTTGCAAAAATACAATACAGTAATGTTTTCATTTAACAAATAAATACTGCAAAGTGATGTTACATTTTCTTTACGCCTTTTCACTAAAACAAAAACTGCAATTTGGTAAATACACATAACGTTGATCTTAAATGCAGTTCGCTATGTAACGTTACGCATTTGAATTAAATCAATCACAAATACAGTTTGTGTGTATGTAATGCACCACAAATGAACTTTTTTAACTGAACGACGAAATGAAAGTTAAAAAGCGCCAATACAGTTTTTTTACTTTATTTACTCAACAACATAACATTTTTATTACATACAGTACAAGAATATTGACAATCATATACAAGAATAAGTAAATAATGTAAAACAACATTTTGAACAAAAAACTAGGCAATAACAAAGTTACAGTGATACATATTATATATATATATATATATATATATATATATATATATATATATATATATATATAATATATATTTATATATATTTATATATATATTATATGAAGTATATTTACAAGTCCTCAGATCTTTCTTGTTCAGGGTTTGTTCGATTCAGGAGCTTTATATATATATTAAAATCATTGATAAAATGTGTAAATTTTGCTTTACTTTGAGTTCTTTTCTTTTTGTGCTTGTGGTGCTTTGCCAAAAGGATGAATACATTTACAACATGTTTTTCAACGTTATTATTCCGCCATTGAGAGGTGTTCAGTGGCGCTGATGGATGGGTGTGGCTGCACGTGCAGCCCCGCCTTAGATTCAGCCCCACCTCAGTCTGCAGGCAGCAGAGAGGAGCATCTCGCACCGCTAGCTGCTAGTCCGTCCGCGGCGCGGCGCGCAGAGCGTGAAGAGAATACTGCAGCAGGGGTAACTGCTCTCCACCGCAGCACAGGCTTTATCCCCCTGACAAAGTTCACTGCTGACACCCAAGCACCCCTCATGGATACGGATTAAACCCTGTTCACCGGCGGTTTCTCCATGAAACCCGCGTTTATCTGCGCTGTCAAACTCGAGGTAAGAGCGAACGCACTTTACAGCTAACGTTAGTGTCATGAGCATTTGTTCCCAGCTTTGCTTGGCTGAGCTTCTTTCACAAGGAGGATTTCAGAGATTTGGGCGAGAAGCTTATGTCCGTGGAGTCATTATGTGTTATTGTCTCATCTCTCTCTGGTTTATCTGGTGTGAAGCGGTTTAATTCTCCGCGTGTCTCTGCCATCGATCCTGAGCCTGCAGGGATTCTGGACCACGCTCAAGTGACCAGAAGGAACTGTTGACTGTCAGTCTGTTTCCCTCCTGATCTTTTTGGACTCGCATATGTGGAATTCTCGAGTGAACAAACAAATATGAAAGAAAAGGGCTTTATGTACCCCTTTTGGAGCTCAACACAGCAAAGGACGAGGAGCTTGATAGCGTAACGTGGTTGATGTTAAACACGAATGAGATAAATCGAGTCTGCGAGCTTGGTAACGCACGCTACAGTAAAAAAACCTTTTATTCAGAAAGAACCATCCATGTGAGAGAGACCCAGGATATCGTGAAGTCACCATCGATCATTGCTTTAGAAATCTTGACTGCAGGAGTCTGAGAGCGCAGCCGAGTGACACTAATATTAAAACACGAAGAAGACACGATAACTAAAAGCAAGTCAACAGAACGCGGTTAGGAGTCGCTGTGATTCATTCCGAATTCTTTTGGAAACACTAAAAGCATTATTTTTAAACAGGCACGAATACGTTTTTGTTAAGCCGCATTTCTGAAAAAAATAAAAAAATAATAAAACAAAACGCGCAACGATATTTGCATGGATAAACGAGCTTTCAGGTCCCATCTAGTTAGAATTAAAATATTTTTTTTACTACACAAAAGACACTATGTTGCATGTAAACTATATTTGTTTTTGCATACAAGGTCCCCCCTTCTCTGAGTAACAAAAACACATGCTCGTATATACAGAGGCAAACACTCCAAGTCCAAAATGTAACAAAGCTTGAAATAAATCTTTAGAAATAAACCAAATTAGATATAGTTGTTGTATGTGTGTATTGTGACTACCAACAACTTGCTTGGCTTTTAAAGTAGTCATTTATCGCAATTTATTGTTTACATTTTCAGCGAAGGTCTGTGAGTTTTGTTTGCTTTTTTGGTCAAGACCTGCCAATGACAAATAAACCAATCCCATGTCGTTTCTCATAGACTGATTGATTTGAAACAAGTTAGTCATGGAAGTCAACAAGACGAGAGATTATGCAAAGTTACAAGAATAGCAATCTTCTATAATCTAATTGAGGGGGCACAAAGCTTGCAAAATCATCTATTCTCGATCGTACAACTGAAGTTAGTTTCTGGGCGGAATGAAAATTCTCCCTTGAGTCCCTTCTCCTGGAAGTCTGGGCAAATTCAACCAATCAGATCACAACTTCAGGATTCTTGATGTGCTGCCATAAAAAAAGCTGAAGCTAGAGGAAATCATAATAAATAGAAAAAACGACAACAATTCCCTCCTTCACTACCAAAACAGTTTTCAAATGCTTCGTATCAGTTTTTGTAGATGATTTGGAATAATCTGTTTATGCTGTTGCCTCTCAGTCACTAGCTTGTTTTTGGTATAAGACGCTGTTCGTTATCTGAACAGAAGATTTGGGCCATTTGGTAAAAACAAAAGTCTCTAAATTATTATGATTTTTGCAAGAATGGTTTGGACATCAGTGAACAGTACAAAACAGTAAGATACCCTATTAATGTAAAGTGTTGTCTCATAAACAAGCATAGAAGTCAGCTGACATGATGAATGTTAACTAGGGTTGATTCTGGATTGTAATTGAAAATGGGGGTGAAAGAATGGGGGCATCAATGAATAAGATATGTAACTCAGTGGTGCCTATATGGATATTTAACAGATTTCCTGTAGTTGTTGTGGACTTTTTCCAAGACTGCTTGTTTAATGAAATGAATAACATATCAGCACCTTGGGAATGTGGTCTTGCTGGAAGAGATAAATCGGTTGTTAGATCTAAAGAGAAAATAGCATAAGTGACTTGTTTGAAGATGCATAGGGGAAAATGGATCTTTAAAGGGCTAGATTTTTTTTTAAATTAAAGCTCATCATGTTAACATCTGGATGGTGGAAACATCAGAAAAATAGAATCCAAATATCAACATGATGTACAAGTGATTGTCCTGATGGGAAGGCTGCAGTTAACTGAACATCCATTGGCAATTTTGTATACAGCAGCGTGAGATTTCATAAATGTCTCTTGCCGTGCTAATAGAGGAAGAAAATGAACTCGATACACACTGTTCCATTTTAATCTCTAACATTACGATTAGATCTGTTTTCCAACTGATACGAGAAAAAGATTCACTGTAAGATATGCCAGAGGACAGCCAGATTTTGTTCACATTTTGTTTTTCATGAAAAATTCAACATATCACTATATATATATATATATATATATATATATATATATATATATATATATATATATATATATATATATATGTTACTTTTTCAAAAAACTAGTCTGGAATAGTTCATTAGTACTTAACTTAGTCATTTAATTGACCAAAATTTAACAAAACAACCATGTTAGAGTATTGAGGAACTTGG
This sequence comes from Danionella dracula, assembly GCA_900490495.1. Classification (NCBI taxonomy): domain Eukaryota; kingdom Metazoa; phylum Chordata; class Actinopteri; order Cypriniformes; family Danionidae; genus Danionella; species Danionella dracula. Next base: position 21,077,649 of record UELW01000001.1, on the reverse strand, counting down.
TGTAAAGCTGTGGTAACATTATAGCAACAAATCCAGATTACTAGCGTGTGTGGCTGGTGCTGCCGCGGTGCTGCCATTTCAGCAACCGGTTGAACGTTAGCTCAGGTAGTTTCAGGTTATCGCTCTGTTTCTTGGTTTAAGCAAGGTTGCTTTGCACATCATAATCATATTCAAAATATGAAAAGTATTTCAAAACATCAAGGATGTGGGAGCTCACTAATCTCTGGTTTATGTTTATTAGGATGAATAACATATTCTTTGTCTTTGCATTGGACACACATTCTTGGCATCACTGAATATAGAGGGCTGTCAAAATGATAGTGGTTAACACAGAATAATGTGGTCATTTATTTTAACACAATTAGTGCAAATGTATCGTTTACACTTCTTGTGCATAAAGGCCAGCTATAATTGAATAAAGAGTCTGCACAATTCCCACGCTGCCCTCTTCGCATTTACCCTGTGCTGTGCTGACTACAAGGCTTGGCATGCAAATCCTCTAAGACTTTGCGGAGCAGCAGACAGAACCACCCTGACACAGACCAACATCACAGTGTTGGTGATTGAAGAAGCATGGAAATGTATCCATCTGCAGTGGTGGACAAAGTACACAAACCAAGTACTTGAATAAAAGTAGAGATTCAGAGGGTAAAATATTACTCAAGTCAAAGTAAAAGTACTTGAGTAAAAATACAAAAGTATTTGCCTTAAAATGTACTTCCCATGGCCCCATGTTATGCCCTTGTTATATCAATTAGAATCAATATCTGTGCCCTCTATAGTAGAGCTGCATTAAAAATGTAATTTTTTTCATAAACAACATCTTTGAATCACCTCATATTTTTGGCACAGCAAAAATGTGCTGATTACATCGGCCACTCCCACAGACGATGTTTTGGCACGTCCCTGCTGACCGGCGCTCTCAAGCTAGTCCGGTTTGAGCAAATACAGCAACAATTAGTGACGCATTAAACACGTGTTATTGTTTTTTTAAACATTGTAATAGACAGGTAATGGCTATGTGGGATGTAAAAGCAAGAGTTTGACAGGGAGTTTGAGTCCACAGAATGAAACAGAAACCGGAGGAAAAAGACTCCTCAGCGGTGTGTTTACAGGTAAATCAGATGAGCTTACTCTACACTGAATGATTTGTAATGTAGTCGAACTGTTTAATGAATTATTTATTTTGTTATAGGTATATTTGTGTAAAATGCCAATACAAGATCTGTTTGCGAACTTTACTCTCTGATGCGTGAGATTTGCACAATAGCGTGTAACGTTAGTAACATCCCTGTAGTGTGCGTTCCACACGATTGACTGTTGTATTGTGTGCATGTTTAGGATTTTAGGGAAGATAAAATGCAAAGAGTCTCTGTGGGTGCTGAAACCAGATTTACTTATAGGGTTATAAAAGTCATGTAGTGTGCGCTCAGCTTGATATATGAAAAGTAAAAATTTTGTATTTAATTAATGTATTTAAGTCTAGTGTATTAAATATATAATGTATTAAAACTTACTGTGTGGACCTCCAAATCAATGAACACGGGAAAGGTGAAAAAGTACCCAGTGACAGAGCCTGCCTCGTCATAAATCCTTTATCAAACTCTTTTTTTTTTTTTGATGAACCAGGTGAATGTGAAGTGCTGCTCACAGGCAAAAGTAATCTTTCCAAGATTTCTCTGATGGGCAATCACAAAAGTTGAGCCATTTTTATCGAGAAAAAACCAAACAAAAACCAAACAAAAGGTTAGGCTCCGGACATCCGAAAACACACTTCTCTGGCATTGTTTATCCAGTGGCATCAGTGGGAAACATTCACACACACATTCACTCTTTAACACTATGGACAATCGTTCTTACTCAATCACTTATACCGCATGTGTTGAATCACAATCAGAAAGTTCATAATTATTACTATTTCTTCAATCGATCAACAACATCCAGGTAATACAATCCAATACCATTAATGATATTGGCATTGATGGCATCATTGCCTCGATCCCTTCTCCATAATTAATATATGGTCCATGGTGGATTTAAAAGGATTAAATCTTACTAAAGAAACCATTGAGTGTATATAACATGGAGTGTTCGTGAGTCAAATGAAGCTCAAAATGGGCATAGCCAGTACTCGAAAACGCATCCACTGAGGCAAAACATGGCTGTAACCAAGACATTTGATTGGCTGCATTTTTCCTTTTAATATATATTTAATACATAAAAAAATAATTCACCTCTGTCAGAGTGTTCATGAAGGTAAAATCTAGAGATGTGAATTAAAAAACATAATTGATTAAAAAAACTTGTTTTTTTTTAGCTTCAAAGTTTGCCAATTTTAACATCGGAATGAATGAGAAATTTCTCCCTTTAGAAGTCAGCTTCAAGCGAAGTTCAAACATTGCCCAAAAGCATTAAATTAACCCATTCTTGTTGAAAATAAATGTAACAATTAAAAATACAGTCTTCTGCAGACAGAGAATGATGTATACTTGTTAAAATCTCAAAAAAGTATTCTAGTGTGTTGTGACACTTTAAGAACTAGTAACTGAATTAGACAGCATAAAAGGATTACGTCTATTATAATTGTATTTATAGTGTTTATTTGTAGTGAAAAAGTGACCTTGTCTTTTTTGATTGTGACTTTGATGGTGAATTGAGAACTCACAAATGCTTAAAAACATGTTAAACATTCAACAAGAACTTTAACAGGGGTCTAATTTATCATTAACAAAAAGTATTTATTTATACACGCATTTTCAAGAGATCTTCTTGAGACAGGAGCTTAGATTTTTTTTGTTTTTGTACTTTAAGCTGTTGTCGCGCTCCATGAATCCCGCGCACACAGGTTAAGATTGAGAGCGAGCAAGGAAGAGAAATTTGAGTACGGAAGGAAGAGAGGAATTATGGGGCGAGCAAGTTGGTCCCTCCCCTCCCTCTCGAGAGAGTAATTTTCTATTAGGGGCTGTGATGTGCGCGCAGGTGAGTTGAAAAAAAGATTGCTTGCGTAAATCGCAAAAATCCCAATTATCAAAAATACAAGGTAAATTTATAGCACGGATTTGCTGCCATATATCTTTTTTACCGTCTAAGTGCCTGTGGCTATGCTATACTTTCTTTTTCTGTAGGTTTAGCCTCTGAGTCAGGGCAGCTGTCTTACCATCATTTCTACAATACTCTTTTATTCTCCGTTTCTTTGTCAAGCCTATAGGGCAAAATCTGGGTACTATTTATCTTATTAGAGCCATTTGTACAGCTGTGACAGAGCCAGAAATCTCTCTCTGTGTTCCAACAGTTTTTTTTTTCTTCAGGGCATTTTTCCAAGCTGCTTCGGCTTCTGAAGCAAGATTTGTGCCCAAGGGAGGCCATCTGAGCAGGCATCAGTCTCTTATTTCAGAATAATGGAAGAGAATTTGGAAAAGGTGAAATAAAGGGCAAGTAAGTGAATGCTGAATCTAACGCTAAATAATGTGAATTTGAATTGCTGGTTTTGGACTTTTCTTAGAAAAAAAATTAAAAGTTTAAAGGTGACAAGAAATTAGTGAGAAAGAAATATATATGAAAGAAGGGATGTATGCTTTACAGCGGGAGAACTGAGAAAGCTTTGTAGAATAATTGTCATGGCCTGTGGATTTCTTTAAAGTGCCCCTATTGTCAGTTTGAAAGGTTTATTAGTTGGTTTTGGGAGCTTCCAACAACAGGTTTACATGCATGTAAGGTCAAAAACTATTTTGTTTTCTTATAAAATATATTTAATTGATTTCATTAATTATTTCATCTCAGGATCGTATAGAATGTCGAACCGGTTCTGGGTGGGGAGCTGAGGGAGGAGTGAAGGTCCTTTGGGGACGGTTACTCCTTCTCCTCTTCTGTTCACAAAACGAGAAAGCAAGACTGCGATGGTCCAGTACTGGTGAACAGTTTACTGCAGCAGCATGTGTCCTTAGCGCAGACGGTGAAGTAAGTTTAGAATTGTTATGAGCAGAGATTGACTCACATCGTTACTTGAGCTTGGATCTTTTGGCCTGTAAGAGGCTGATCTGAAGCTCAATATCTGCTCATTCGGATTTATGACACGGAGAACGAATGACTCCTGATCTTTGCAATTTGGTGAGGAACAGTGTGGTGAGTCCATATTAATATGTAGAGTAATATATATATATATATATATATATATATATATATATATATATATATATATATATATTTATTAATATATATATATATATATATTTATTAATATTGTTTAGGTATTGTTATTATTTTGAATTAAACAGGAGTTAAATTTTGTAGCTGCACTGAGCTGAACATATAGAGCTGTGGATCTGGTTCCCAGAAAACGAGTGCCACTGTATTTGCGCAGCTTTTTGGGTCGAGGCTGTGCTAATTCTCACAATCTGTGGAGGTGTTTCTTTTTGCAGGAAGTTGGAAAGCACAGCTCATGTGAGATTTATGAAACAGAATCATTAAATAATTGATAAGGCGGAGGTGCTCTTCCCTCTCTCGTTCTTCTGTAGCTTTGCATGAAATGCTAGCTTTTAAAGCACTTATCTCTTGGAAAGAAGCGTAACAACAGGTGTTCAGCACAGAAATGGTCATCTTCGAATGTCATAATGTGATGGAAAATTTGCTCTGGCTACATTAGCCACCTGGCTACAAGTTAAAGACAATGGCAAAGGATTCAACTTTGACTTAAAATGAAATCAAAGGGGTGCCCTTGAGTAGTTCTGTGGGTTGTCTGAGTTCCACACATCATGTGGACCACATATACCAGGGGTGTCAGCAGATTAACTTCAACGTTAACTGAAAACACCTAGTCATGCTGATTTTTACACACCTATCCAATTATTTGGTCTAACGTTTCGTGCGTGAACATAAAAACATAAAAAAAGTTTGGTTATGCGATACTGGCTTGGTATTTCGAAACAACCAATGAAAGCTGGTTCTTGAGCGGGACATACAAGAGTAGCTGGGTTAAGCTTGATACTCACTCTTGCATCGATCTGACAACACATTGTTTTTATTATTATTATTATTATTATTATTAGTAGTAGTAGTAGTAGTAGTAGTATTGTTCAACCAAGAGTTGTTCAGCAAAGCCCACAAAAATTGTAAAACATGTGGCTGTTGTCCCCTGAGTAGTGATGGGAAGTTGAATTCATTATAGTCATTTGTTCTTTTGACACTTGTTCGTTTAAAAGAATTATTCATTTGAACGATTCATTTCCATCATACAAAATGCTTGAATCTGAGTAATACCTCAAATTGGTGTGGGACTCCTCAACCCTAACCAATCAGAAATGATCGTTGGTGCTTCTCTTCAGTGAGTGAGTGAGAAAAACGTCTTTTATAAATGAACATTCTCTCGTCAGTCGTTACCAACAACTGTTTTTGCTCTTACTAAATCCTCATTTATCTGAGGCTCAATTGGTTCTAATTCAAAACTGCCACTTTTTAGTAAAATGTTCTCCTAAAATCTTTATTAGTAGTTTTTAGAGATTTACATACTTTATTGAAATATCTATTATGTGTATAATAAGCATGTTCATGTTATCAAACTATTTATAAATTATTAAAAGTAGTTTGTGCCAGTCTTTAAGATCAGCATATAGTAACGCGTCATACATCTGGTAAGGAATTATATACACTTTTTACTTCTTTGTATGGTAAAATATCAGAAGACAAAACTAAGAGCTTTTCCGACTAATCGACAGATTACAGTGATGGATTAATCGATTATCAAAATAATCGATTGCTGCAACCCTAATAACATTGATGAGCCAAAGACGCATGCTATATTGCATGCTATAATTTATATAGCCAAATTTAGCACATTTTACATTTTAATTGTTCATTTTTTGCTGCAATTTGATTCGGTGATGATGGTAAATGATACCTCGTGCCAAACACAGACTAATCACTGTTCCATTCATGCCCCTCCTCTTCTGTTTCCTGTGTTGTGTGCCTTGTGTGTGATGAAGGTGCTACTGGCAAATGTAACTCAAGTAACTACTTTGGGAAAACTAATAATATTACCATTTTCAGACGAGTAATGCCTTACACTACTAGTTACCGGTAAAAGCAATTAGAAGTCGACTTAATCCATGCTTGAAGCATAGTAGGCACAACAAATTGACACTATAATCATGTTTTCTTGTACTATTCTTTATTTACTGTTGATAAGAGGTTAAATGTGTTATTTTTACGGTTGATCATCAGTTTTCAGTTGATCTTTTATATGTCTGAGCAAAAAAAAATCACTGGAGTTTTATGGAGTCTAACAGTGAGTGAGTGAGAGTAAGGTGATTTGTGAATTTATGGCTTTCAGTATTAATTTTATACATGCTATAGCAGTTTAATTAATATTTAAATAGAGAATTGTAAATGGTGCAACCGTTTAAAACGTCTTAGTGGTAGAATGTAGTATCAGCTTTCAACAAAAAATATGCCCTTGCACATGTGAAAAATATAAGTAAAGTTTAAAATCACATGTAATAAAATATATAATTTTTATGCTAATTACATAGTACAATGTACACTTACCAGGATATTTTACTTTAGTTTATACCATTAGCTTTCATTCAAGGTTATTTTGTCTATGGCTCTTACAGCAACAATTTTTTGGACAAAAGTCATCTGAAATGCTTGCTATAAACATTGACTATTGTGGTGTGTGTACCAATATTACATACCTCAATTTTTTTTAATTCGGTCTAATAAAACTTTTAGAATGCATTTCTTTGAGAGGTGAATCCTGATGCATCTTTGTTTTTTTTTCTTCCACCTCTAAATACAAATGCGTAATACTGTGGCTTCAAAGTATCTGTTAAACAGGATTTGATTTGACTTTATATTTGGCTTTCTTTCACTTTGTCATTGTCGATGAACTTGTGTAATGTGTTATTTCTGCTTGATTTGCTCATTGGAATTACACAAAATTATTGTTGTTGAAGGTGTTCTTTAAAATGTGATGCGAGGATTCACAAATAGTTTCAGTGTAGTTCCTGGCTTGTGGAAAACAGTTGCACCTTAGTCTTATAAGTGTGTTGTTACATGCTTAAAGATATCTGTCTGTTCTTTATTGTTGGATTCTTTTCAACCTTTTTATACCTTTCTGAATTCTCTTTAGTCTGGGGAAAATTGCTTCCATACTTTGTTACTGATGGAATTGGACTGCTGGTCAGAGAGAAAGAGTGAAAGTGAGACTGATGAAAGAAAGACAGCATTAAACAAAGAACAAGCACATAAAATGTAACTCTTATATCAACACAAGTTTTCTTTCAATTTTTATCCGTCTCTTCAATGAGCCCAAGGCTAAGACTAAAACTGTAGTCATCCTGTACCAAAGAAAACTACTGTTTTATTTGAATTGTGGACAAGCTATAATCATTATATTAAGTTAAAGGCCCCGTGTTATGCCCTTTTTATAGCACTTAGAACTAATATTTGAACCCTCTATACTAGAGCTGCACTGTTAATAACTTAAAAATATTTTTCATAAACAACGTCTTTGAATCACCTCATATTTTAAATATAATCACCTCGTCGGGTTTGAGCAAACACAGCAACAATTAGCGATGCATTAAACACATGTTATTGTTTTAAAACATTATAATCGGGAGGAAACGGCTATGCGGGATGTAAAAGCACCTTATATGTGGGAACCAGAGTCTGACATGGAGTTTGAGTCCACAGAATGAAACAGAAACCGGAGGAATAAGACTCCTCAGCGGTGTGTTTACAGGTAAATCAGAGGGACTTACTCAACACTGAATGATTTCTAAAGTAGTCGTACTATTTTATGGATTATTTATTTTGTTAGAGGTGCACTTTTTGATGCGCAAGCTTTGCACAATAGTGTGTAACGTTAGTAATATCCCTGTAGTGTGCGTTCCATACGATTGACTCTTGTATTATGTGTGCATGTTTAGGATTTTAGAAAAGATAAAATGCAAAGAGTCTCTGTGTGTGCTGAAACCAGATATACTTATAGGGTTATAAAAGCCATGTATTGTGCGCTTGGCTTTATGTATGAAAAGTTAAAATTGGGTATTTGATTAATGTGTTTAAGCCTAATGTATTAAACATATAATGTATTAAAATATACTGTGTGGACCTCCAAATCAATGAACACGGGAAAGGTGAAAAAGTACCCAGTGACAGAGCCTGCCTCGTCATAAATCCTTTATCAAACTCTTCTTTGTTGATGAACCAGGTGAATGTGAAGTGCTGCTCACAGGCAAAAGTGATCTTTCCAAGATTTCTCTGATGACTATTATCAGGAAGATCTAGCAACACAATAAACTAACAAAATGAACATTGTCTACAATTTGTATTTGTACCTTACTCAATTAAATTATTTTGCTGTTTTGCAGCTTAAACAATTCACTTTATTTTGTTTGATCTCTAGCTTTGTTTTCTTGTAGCAACCTTATCTTGATGTAGATACAGGGTTATAATGTTACGTAATTAACTAATACAAATATGGAAAATCATTAATTGAATAAAGACACCAAAAGCACATGTTTCCTTTTTCCTGCAAACCAAGGCTTTACAAAAACAATTGTAAATATATAAAATGACCAAAAACTCAGTGAATAACAAAATGTTAATTAGTGTCTGATAGGGCTGGGAGAGATGAGCAAAAAATATATCACAATAATTTTTTCATATGAAGCTATTGCGCTAATTATCCCACTATTGTCACATTTTTATTTCTGGTACAAATATAAGCAAGTTTTTGCTCTGGAATGACAGTTGTACAAACCTCATAATAAGTTTGTCAATGATAATTATTGCTATGGAATTATCGTCCAGCCCTAGTAGCAGATATAAAAAAGTGTCATCAGAAGCATTAATAAATCAGAACCCTGGCACACATTTCTGTGTTTGAATGGAGTTTTTTTTTAATATAATGACTAATTATAGCTAACTAATTGAGAATGGCCATTTGCTGACTGTATGATGCATACACAAAAGAAACAAGAAAACATTCATGCTCCTTGTTTTTCAGTCTCTGACTCAGCTGGGAAGGATATTTTTGGAGAGATGTTTGTCACTTTCTATACATGTCTTAACAGAAACAAAGCTATCCTGATGACAAATCTGATGGCATTATTATGACAGGAAGCTGCTTTTTTATTAGTTAAAAAAAGAGGTCTCACGATTGCATTCAGAATTTGATGCCTCTCAAAATAAGTCCTTGATGTACTAAAAACAGAAACTGACAAACCCTATTACAGTTGTTGTTTCAATGTTCAGGTGAAGGAGAATATGGTGACTTTGAAACTTAGAGATAAAGCCACGAAACCTGTTTTTCTTTGTGTGAGCTTAATAACTAGAGATGAAGTAGAAATAATAAAAGTTTTTTTTTCAGTACTGCTTTGCAGCTGAAGCAAATCCATCTATAGAATAAGTAAAATGTTAAGAGGAATAACTTGTATAAACAATGCACAAATGTCATTAATTGTGTTTTTTTCCCCCCCAATGAGTTACTGTCATCATCTTGTGTTACTTAGGGCTGTAGCTAGTGAATATTTTAATAATTGGATATTCTGCTGAAAATTGAATCGATTAACCGGATATCAGATAAAACATGTGACGTCATGCCCTGCTTCCCAATTCTGTCCCTCCACTCGCCCATAGACGTTCAATGTTAGAAGGCGCTGAACTTTGATTATTATTATTTTTTATTTTAGGTTACCCTTAACATGCCGTAATAAATATTAAGTCAAGTTGTACTAAAAATAAGTTTATGAAGTGGAATGTGCTTTTCTGGAATGCAAGTTAGAGGAGAATCCCTGTCTTTAACTTTTGTTTCTGAACAGCCGTTTCCACTTAATAAATGTAGTTTTTGTCCCGTTTACGCAATGGTCTTTTACCAACACTTGCATAACTAAGTTGTTATTAATATTGGGGCTGCAATAAATGAGTGGAAAAATACAGCTGAAGGTTTTTCCAGTCAGTCTAATTCTTGCTTTGACTATGCCTACAAAAGTACTACGGAAGTTTATTGTTGTGATGTATTAATGTTTGGCATGGATTATTATTATACCATTACCTTTGACCAACATTAACATATTAAATATATTATTCATATAATGGAGCATTTAACATTTCTTCTATCTGGCAACACCCTTCACCTAGTAAGCACTCTCTGTAATACTATGATTTTTTGCTAACGAAAGCTAACAAAGTCTATCTTTTAACTCCTTTAATATTCTTTTAATGTGAAAATATAGAAGAAAAGGTCACTTCATGCTCTGCGTTTTCTGAATGACACCGCCGCCCAAATCACTCTCTTCGGGATCGAATGTCCAGGGGAGCTTCACAAACAACGGTTGGTGTAAAAAATAATTGTACAACTTAGATAATATGGTCGCTAAAAGAGTCCAATTTGAGGAAATCCGTGAACAATTACTGAACTGTGATCTAGTGATCCGTGATCCGCTAATGTTTGTGGCTAGCGTCGCTCAAGGATATAAACCAACCTGGATTAACAGCCAATCAGAATTCAGTTTTCAGACAGGCCATTGGAAAAAAGGAATTAATAGAGGCTTTGAGGCAGTCTTAATAACATATTAACATTTACATTTATGCAATTAGCATATGCTTTTGTCCAAAACGACTTACAGTTGGGGAGAGACCCTATGCAATTGGTTACACAGTCAAATTTTGACTCAGGTCGCTCATGCTAGAAGTTGTATCAACTGATCAATCAATGATAGCTGGAAGGAAAAAAGAAAAAGGAGGAAATTATAATTTTTTTTCATAACAAGTGTTCCCTGAAGAGAAGAGTTTTCAGTTGCTTTTTTGAAAGCTGTTAGCCTTGCCGCTTTCCTGACTGGATCAGGAAGTTTGTTCCACCAGCCAGGGACAGTGAGAGAGAAGGTTCGGTAGAGAGATTTTCTGCCTTTGTGAGACAGTACCACAATATGCTGTTCCTTTCCTGAGCACAGACTTTTGGAGGGCATGTTTGAGTGTATGAGCTTGTGAAAGTAAACGGCTGATCTGAAGATGGTTTTGTAAGCCAACAACAATGATTTGAATTTAACACAAACTGAGATGGAGAGCCAGTGAAGAGTAATGATGTGCGGAGTAACATGAACTAAGCTTTGGTTCCAATCAATATGATGTGCTGCATTTCTGGATCATCTTTAGTGGTTTGAGCGCTTTTGCTGGAAGTCCTGCTAGCAGAGCATTGCAATAGTCCAGAGGTGAGAGGAACCAGAAGTTGATTTGCGTTCTCAGCTAAGAATGGCCTGATCTTTCGAATGTTGTGCAGTGCAAACCTACATGCTCAAGTTGTCTTGGTGATTTGTTTTTGAAAGACTACTGATCATCCAAAATTACTCTTGAGATTCCTGACTGAAGAAGAAGGGGTGATTGTTGAGGATATAAAGCTGAATGAGGGAAGTTCTGTCTTGGCCATGTTGAGCTGTAGGTAATGGTTCTTCATCCATGTAGAGATGGCATTCAGGTAGTCTGTTATGCGTGTAGTTCCTGATAGGGCCGAGTGTCATTAGCATAGCAGTGGTATGAGAATCCTTGTCTGTGGATGATAGGGCTCAGGGAGTTGGTGTAGATGGAGATGAAAATGGGACTAAGGACAGAACCCCTTAGCCTCCCTCCACAACCTGTACATCATCAGAGTGAAAAAGAGGGCAAACAAAATCACTCTGGACCACACCCCACCCTATCACCACCTTTTAAGCTCTTGCCCTCTGGCCAGCGCTTCGGAGCCACAAACAGCAGGACGCACACACACACACACACACACATACGCACGCACACGCATGCACACGCATGCACACGCACACACGGAAATAAAGCTGATTCTGACTCTGAACTGATGTGCCAAAAGGCAATTAAGAAACTGCAACGCAATCAAAAAAGGATTTTTTTAGCATTAAGAACAACCATCGTTGAAGATTAAATCTGTGGATGTAATTGAATTAAACAAGCATTGGAGAATACAGATCTTTTTGAGTGGGTGATAAAAAAATACTAGCAGTTAATTAATTTTTTCATGCCATCAGATTTTGAAGCTGGATGATGATGAACGATTAAAATCTTGACATAAATGAAGAAAGATTAAAAAACACTATGTTGAAAACCATTGATGGAGATGCTTGAATTTTTTTTCAAGAAAAGCCAGTCATTTCCGCTCAGAAGGCATCTCTTTACCTCAATGGCCTTTTTGCCACCTCTTCCAGTTCAAAGTAAAGTTATTAATTGTACATGTGTGTTAATTCCATCACAGCTCGCTATGGCTTGTAGTGAGGTGGGAACAGGTTTAGCCAATCAGCAGACTGTTTTCTGTCAGTGCTAGCCAGAGCACAGGGGGAACTGGTGTCTGACAGATGGCTGTGTGTGTCTGTGTGTCCATCTTCACAATTTGCCTGTGTTTTGTAAGCTTGTGTGTTATTTGTTTGAATGCACATGCATGTCTTTGTGCTGGATCTTTAATTTTTTAAGCAGCCATATAGTGTGTTTGCTTTGGCTCTTAGAACACCAGCTGGTATGTGAGTAAAGACAGTATGCCAGTGTGCTTATTGGCATCCGCTGTGCATTCACAGACTTCTGTCAGTCAGAGCCTCTGCTCTCTGCTCCTGGCTGAGAGGTCAAGGTCTTTTTGAGCCACTGAATAAATAAGATCAGCTTTACACAGGTATGTATGAAGCGGTAATACGGTAATGTCAATCCTTATAGATATGGGGAAGGATTAACTTACAAAGTCAACAATTATATCATATTGTTTCTTAGCATCTGCTTGGCTTCACACCACATTCAAGCTCTACAGGGAGTTTTTGCTTTTTCCTCTGACTGACTGACTAACTGGCCGGACAATGCTTCTCCTCAAGTCATCCCTGCTTTTGCTGGTCCTCACTGGGCTGTGCCTTTTCCAAGTACATTGTGTGAAGCCCCTTTTACTATAATTCCTCGTGAAGTATACATTAACAGTAAACAAGCAGTAAATTGCTCCAGATATTTTTGATGAGTTGGCAGTCCGGCAATTGACTTTGTCCATAGTCTGCTTGCAATAGCTTCTCTTTTGACATTTGGACTGTTTTATAGGCTGTGTCTGTTTGCTTTATTGATAAAATGTGCAAGTCCACAGACTATAATAATCTTTGAATTGCAATATTCCATTATTTTCAGTGTTCGGTAATCTAGAAAATGAATTAGTTTTTTTTAAGTTTCATGTACAATTAAACAGTTTATGTCTCGTGGTTAGCATTACTTACTACTGGGGGAGTGTGGCTGTGTGCTTGTGTCATAACAGTGGATTTGAAATCAATTCGCATGAGTCCTGACTTAATCTGTTCTTGGGTGGCCTTCGTATGCTGAATATTTTGTTTATCGAAGCAAATTTTACATGTCCAAGCCACACAGAAACAACACTAAACATTGAAAATAACATAGAAAACCATAGCAAAAAAACTTTAAATCCTTAAAAGTACACATTATAAACCTAATAATTGATAATAAAACAATTAAGTAACCTTTCAAGTGAGGCGATGTGATGAAGTGTTGGAGGAGGTAGTAGGGGAGCAGAACGGATAGTAGCGGAGGAGAGCCATGGTCATAAAATAAACTTCCAAAAAAAGCAACATGAAAATATTCACAAATTTAAGACCCCAACACGAAACCAAAACTGTGCATGAAAACGCAGAGCTCTTCCTAGATGAAATCATGGGGTGTCAGACGACCAAGAGCAGAATACTATGCCCGAACACACAGCATCAGGGCTGGAACTGATCAATAGGAGAGCAGAACTTTTGGTTGAATAAAGTCACATGATGCCCAGCGTTATCTTCCGCCAGAATGTCGAATCTGTATTTCTCATGCACATTTTCGTATCTTGAAATTGTTTTTGAATCATTTTTGTACCACTGTATTTTATAAAGTTCATGATCAAGTAAACACTAATATAATAAAACATAAATAAAATAAATCCTTATCAAACTGAACACAGCAATTTTATTAACATCAAACTGAGTACAATAATAGAAAAAAAGTATTTATTGGGGGATATTTTGAATAATTTGTTTTTGGGATGCAATAGCCTCAAACATGTGTAAAAATGCAGTTTCTCTTTAATGTAATTCATCTAATGAAGGGTTTCTGTATTTCTGTCACTTGATTTAAAATTTTATGTATGCATTTGATGTGACCAGTGTTCACATACTCAACTAAGAGTTGAATGATGGCAAACTGTGAATACATGGTAAATTTGCTTGGCTTTTGAAATTAAACAAATATATTTCACTTATGTCTTTACACCAACAGTGACACTATGGCATAAGATCTCTTGTCAGCATAAACTAGGTATAATGCAAATTTTAAACATGCAAAGTTTGCAATGAAATCATAATGTGTTTAAACGTCTTCTATGCAAATATACATATACTGAATTTCTAGTTTTACTGTGGTACATTTGGGTCTGCTGTGTGTGAGAAATCCTATGAGTGAGTGATTAACCAGCATTGACAAGATTCAGTGCCGGAGGATCATGGTCTGATTTCACACACACTCAGAGACAAATCGGATATGGCTGTCATCCCACTGTGCTGTGAGATTGCTTTGATGCATGTGTTCATCACAGGCAAGATAAGATCAAGCATTTGTGTTTTTGTCCTGAACCCGCTGCAGTGAGTGGAATACATTAGAAATGCATCTAGGTTATGAACAAAGTCAACCTTTTCAAGAGTGACTCAGGTTGCTCTTTGTTGTTTGGGCCCATGACGAAAATATTTCTGTACACACATGTTTGTGTACAGTATGTGTGCTTGGAGGGTCATATTCATATTGCATGCTAATCATATGCAAATCCCTGCAGACAGAGTGGCTTTCGAAACACATTTATCTTTATCTCTGCTTCTCTTTTTGGAAACTCAAGCTTAAAACTGATTTACTGTGTACAATAAATAATGAAATTAAAAAGATCATTCTCCTTTCATAGACAGAGATATTCTAAACGTTGATTTTGTCAAGAGAACCTCATAGTCTTATCTCTTGCAGATTAAGCATGTTAGTTGGAAAAAAGGCATTCTTTTTAAATCTTGAAAAATTGAGAAATTGTTCAAAATCCAAAAATCAATTTCAGGATGTTCCTTTGAACTGGCAGATTTTGCTTTAACTCTGCAGACTGCAGGGAGAGTATTAGTTGTGTGGTGTTACCTTCCTGCATTGTTAGAAAGTGTACTTCAAGCGCAACCGTCCTTGTAGCACTGACACACTTTATTGGATTAAGGAACAGCAGTTAATTAATTTTGTAATCTTGTTTATGAAAAAAAGTGTTGGCTGCTGCTTGCAGAGATGGAAACCAGCAGGAGACTCTTAGGTCAGCCTCTTCTGCTGGGAGCCAAATTTTCACGGTTCACCTTCACAGTTCACAAGCTCAGGAGATTTCAATATCCTCTCTCACATGAGCTATGAAATATTCAAAAATCTTTTGAACTCATTCTCCAAAATATTCCTCAACAAATAATTATAGGCAAATCATTTGTCAAACTCGCACTTATAAAGGTAATAGACAAAACATTGCATAATGTGCCAGGTTGTATGCCAGAAATAGTATGTTCTATTCCTTTCTAAATGCTGCCTAAAGAGGTTTAAACATCAACAATAACAGTCTATTATTTCTATATTATTCCATATATTCATAGTCTACAATAATATAGAGGGGAGATCTAATTTTTCAGTTAAATTCTCTATAGAGATATCCCAATCAGTTTTTCTGTGTCAGCTTCATTTGATTTTTGAGGATCTGCCAATACTGAGTCCAGATCCGATACTTCAAATTAATAAAGAAAGAATAAAGAACACTGAAGAAACAGACATGATTTATTTAATGTTTGGCTAGAACTGGTAATTTCAGAACTGGTAAGTTTTTTTTTTAGCTTAATGAGAGATTACAGATGAAATGTGTTTTGTTTGAAGCAAATGCGTCTTTAGAACAAGATAGAAAACATGTGAACTGTAATAATGTAGATAAACAAACTTCTGCATATTATCAGCTTTTTTTGGATATCCTAGCAGATCTCCCTGCATGCATTTGTGGATGTTTGAGCATTAGAGCTTTTTTGATTGGCTACTGTGATGTCAAATGCGCATTTTTATGCTAAGCACTCTCTTCATTAACCTGAAAAATATGCATGCACAGATTCCTTTGTCATAATAGAGTGTTTGTGTGAGAAGTAGGGCTGTAGCTTTTCGAATATTTTAGTAATCGGGTATTCTACTGAATTTTATCGATTACCCAAGTAATGTGATGTCATGAGCCACTGCCGGATTCTGTTGCTCCACTCACCTATAGAGATTCAATTCTAGAACTTGCTGAAACTTTGATTATTGTTACATCAAAAACACTTTAAATGCGTTTTAAATAATCACGTGCCATAAAACAGATTAGAGTCAAGGTCTCCTAAAACAATAAGTTTATAAAATGGAATGTGCTGTTCTGGAGCGCAAGTTAGAGGGGAAACCCCTGTGTGGAACTATCTTTACCTTTAACTTTCGTTTCATAACAGCCGTTTCCACTTTATGAACGTAGTTTTTTTCTCCCGTTTATTCCGTTTCACTACGCCTAAAAAGTAGTTTGATTTTATGGTTTGTGTCAAGAAATTAATATCCAAAAAAGTATTTTTATATTTTAAAAGGTTTGGTTACTTTGTATTATATGTGATGAGGATGATGACGATGACGATGATGATTGATGTTGGGTAAGGGATGAAAACTGGCGTAGGTTTCTATTCTTGTGCAAATATGTAAACAAAACATTTTATAGTACACTTTTCTTGTAATAAAGACACACAATCTCGAAACCTTGTGCCGGGAAAACTGTGATAATTGTGAAGTAGAGGAAACAATAGAACATGTAATACATAAATGTAAAACATATAAAATGGAAATAAAATATATGATGAAAGAGATTAAGGAAATAATAACAGAGCCTAAAAAATTATCAAAATCCTAAAGGAAACAAAAACTAGTAAGGCAATCCTTTTTTTTCCTAAAAAGACTAAGAATAATTTTACAATATAAAAATAATAATAAAAATAGGAAAGGTTCATTTTCTAAGCTATGAATTAACACGTGTGGAATTGTAAACGTAACACAAAAAAAGTATGAAACAGCTGAAAATCTGTCATTCTAGCTTCTTCAATTAGTAGCCACATTTTGATTCAGTCCCACTGAATAGGTAATTTGTTTTATGGCAAGAAAATTGTAGCTTTTTGAATGAGAATGAAAACTTTTTGAATGAGGAATATATGTTAAGGGTTGGGATCGTTGACGTTGAATGCCTTTGTTTTACATGGAGGTCTGGGAGATAGTGACTGTGGAGAATGGGGAAGCAAAAGCGAGTTTGTGGGAAAATTGTAGGCCGCTTAGGTATCCTTTTATGGATCCTAACTTTATGTTTATTACATGATGTACATGAGAAATATAAGACATGATTTAAAGTAATGACATGTCTGAGAAAGGGAGGCCACAGTGGTATGAACAGTTTTAAATTGTTTCCAGGCGAATTTTTAGATTGCAGGGTTCTGGTAACACTGCTTGGATTATCCCTTCCAATGAGGCGTTCAAGAGGGGTTTTAGGGGGTGATTTATGGAAATATTAGTTCCGAATAAGGAGGCACTGGAGTCGGGACCGGATCTGCTTCTGGAGCCAATGTCCTGAATTTCTGCTAATATCTGAGCCTTGATAGTCTGGGACACCAGAGGGGGCTCGGTGGCTAAGGCATTCAGAGGTGGGGCATTGGAGTTGCTAGGAGCAACGAATAGACACAAAAATAATCGAGACTGAACTGAGATTGTCAGCTGGTAAAACCTATAAAGCCAGGCTGTGGAAAAAATGGGATGCTGTTCAATGCCTGGGGTGGACCTTAAACCCAGGGAGGCTAATGGGGATGAAAAGCCGAGAAGCTGCTGCGGATTGGTTGGTGGCTGAGGATGAGGCCCAACCGAGGTAAGCCCCCTCTGGCTGGCTGAAGAAGCTGAGGTTTTATGGGGACGGCTTGCGGTGGGCTGGGCGATCTTCGAGCCGAGCCAGGCCCCAGTCGAACCTGTGGTGGATCTAGTGGAGCTGTACGAGGATGCGGTGGAGGTTGACTTTTCTGGTGGATTAGAGGGCTGTAATGTGTTTTTATTACATTTTAAATAATTTTAAGGGGTAAACATGGCACCATTCACACATTTGCACGTCTAAAAAAGTAAAAAGAAACACTTGACCCCCCTTTAAAATGAATACCCTTGCCAGTAATATTTACACAAGTTCTTGAATAACTCAGATTGCCAGGTGACTAATAAATGTTGCATATGGAACCACACACACTGACTCTGACCTTTCCTCTGGTGATCTTTAGTTAACAGCTTGCTTAAGGTCAGGTAAAAGGTCACAGAGATGTTTTCTCCAGCTGCACAACTCTTTTACAGGATCACCTGATATAACGCCAAATGTTTTTCAGGAATACCCAATTCAATCTCAAAACAATTTTAAACCCCAAAAGTTACAGATTGTTGAAAACCATGTTTAGTCAGAAGTCAGATTAGTGTGCTATAATGATAAAATTCCTCAAAAATATTGGCATTGGTTTTTGGGTGGCCTCGTCTGGCCATGCACAGAACAGAAACAATGTAAGGGTAATGACAGGGTTCGTTTTCAGAGAACATCAGGCAGTGAATCATGGACAGTAGGTCGAACATTAATGTCTGTGTATTAAACCAAATGTGAACAGAATACAATAAACACCTGCGCAGAGATGCAGTGATTTGTTTGTTGGTTCATGGGTTTGGGAGGAAGCAGCTGATTTGTTTTTTTTTTTTTTGCATATGTGTCCTTCGGCATGATTTTATTCTGAGGGGCAAGGCCTCTGGCTGAACAGATGCCTCTCTTTCACATATTTTTCTGTTGGAGCATTTACATTTGTAAATATGTTATATGTAATATGTAATAGTCGGGATACTTGAGTGACAGTCAATCAACAGAACTGAAGAGAGATTCTGAGGTTTCAATCTCATCCTCTCTGCTTCCAGACCTTCCTTTTCAAAAGGGAAAGCAAGCAAACACTTGAAGCCCCGAACCAGAAGGGGGCCACCGAGGGCTGACCAACTTTGAATATTATTTTTTTATTCTATTTTATTAATTGAATATTATTTTTTATTCTATTTTATTGATGTATATTGTAATGGTTAAATGTAATGCTTGAGTGTTATAATGCAGGCTTCAACTCAGTTCAGTGTTCTGCTTTTTAACAAATAAATTAAATAAAAATGCACATTTAGATACCTCAACTTGAGATAAAGATATGTTGAACGCTTTCTTTTTAATGGTTAATGAATACCAACCTCTTAAAAACTGTTAGTCAAATACTCAGTTCAAGGGCCAAGAACATATTTGGGATTAATGCGGTAATTAAAAAAAATACAATACTATATTATTGAAACCTTTAAAACATGGGATCAATTTATCAGTAAAATAGAGTAAATTCCCTTGAAATTAGAAACCATCCATCATAACTCTAATCTTTACATTTACATTTACATTTATGCATTTGGCAGACGCTTTTGTCCAAAGCGACTTACATTAGGGGAGAGACAATATGCAATTTGTTACACCATCAAAGTCTATCTCAGCTTCTTATAATAGAATTGTATCAACTGATCAATAAACCAAAGCAGTGAGGAAGTAGAGGAAGAAGATAAAGACAGAGGAGGAAAAAAATAAGGTAGTAGTTTTTTTTTTATATATATAGTAGGTGTTCTCTGAAGTTTTCAGTTGTTTTTTGAAAGCTGTTAGTGTTGCTGCTTTCCTGACTGGATCAGGGAGTTTGTTCCACCATCCAGGGACAGTGAAAGAGAAGGTTCTGCTGAGACATCTTCTGCCCTTGTGTCTTTAAAAGTAGAATTACAGGCTGATTTCCATATCCAAAATGCTTGAATGGTCTGAAGAACTCATTGATTTTCTTGAAAATAATAGTTTACTTCACTCTAAACAGTTGGGTTTCAGGCAGAAATCCTCAGCAGAAATGGTAAACTTTCACCTAACAGAATATATTAAGGGAGCTTTAGACAAAGGTAACAGGGTCAGTGTAGTCTAGTCCTCAAAAAGGCTTTCTGCCTGTCCTTAAATCAATCAAAAGGAAATGAGTTGGGGATTTTACTGTTACCATTGATGGTCCTCTGAAAATGCTGTCAACTGTCAAGAGAAACCTTTTAGTATGATCCGACCATACCTGTCTGTGAAAGTAGCTATGGGTTTTCTCACGCTTATCTTACTGTGTAACTGTCTGGAGTCAGGCTTCTCGGACTTTTAAACCGCCTCAGATATTATACAAACAAACAATAAAAAATCATGCCTAAGAGACCAATAATATCTGTAATCTCTTCAAAACATACTGCTCTGTTTAAACATTTTCTTAAGCTCTTTGTTCTTGTAAATGTTTAAACAATAGCTCCTAACATCGTGTGCCAGTTAATGTTACAACATGCGGCTTAGCCAATAACACCTGCTTGGTACCAAAAAGAAGAATCACATTTACACAGTCAACTGAGAAGGTTCTCTTCTCTGGAACAGTTTACTAACAGAGTTAATATGCTTACAAGAGTCAGACTTTCAGGTGAGGGGTTCTGTAATGGCTCCTAGAGCAGCAGGTCTGTGATTACTGAAGATGTCAGAAATCTGAAGGACTTTATCTCTTGTAATTTATATTTTAAATTCATGTTCCATCTGTATTCATTCATTCTGTTTTATTCTGCCAGACAAGCTTGTATGTACATTAAATCATCTAAAATGTTTTTCTGCATTGTCTGTACTGCAGATGAATTATTAATGTATTGCGTTGTATATAATTTATAAACTTTCCATTTATAATATGATTTTCTGTATAATGAGAGATAAATGCTGGTTGTTGGGCCCCTGTGAATTTTTGTTCAGAGTGTGTAGAATCCCCTCTGTGAGATGCCAAGAACACTAAAGCTGACCAAGACAGCTTTAAACACTCGTGCCAGAAATCTTTAACATAAAGAGTAGTTTAGTTTAATCGTTTTATTTTAAACTATATTAAACATTGGCGCATTTAAGAGATGTTTTAAAGTAGCTCATTATAGCAGACATTTGTATTTTAATAATGATTTTGTTCTGCCAGACCCTGGACTGATTTAAAGTTTGTGCTAAATTACTATGTTTAGAGCACTGATCTATGTACTGATATGAAGACAATACTAGGCATAATCAAGTCAAACAATCAAATACAAAGCACAGACTCTTAGTCTAGCAAATAGCAGTCCCAATAAAGCAAGGCTCAGTAATTGTAATCATAGTAAACTCTGTGCTTGCTAATGGACCTGGCAACTTATGGCATGAGCGTGCAATCTCATAAAAAGCACAGATTTGACTGTTTGCAAGTGACCTACTGGCATTGAGCAAATTAGAGAACACAGATGCTGCAGCTCAGTGCCTACTGCAGTAACATCTAATATACATAAACACAGCCAGTGATGATATGGAGCATGCAATCTTCTTAGTACAGAAGCACAAAATGATTGAGATGTGCTCTTTTGTGGCTTTAAATGATGAAAAAAAAGTGGATCTCTTATTTTTATGTTTTAAAGTAAGGTCAGCTGGACACATTTGAAGAGCAAATGATTTACTGTGTGCTTTGGTAAATCCTGACAACATATTTTTGCCAAAAAGGATTTGTGGATGTGCAAGCTGTTTGCGAATCTGCTCATTTGTTGGTGCATGCACATGCTTGTTATTATTGCAGTATTCTTTACAGTTGTATCACATTTCATTAGAATCTGGGAATTTATAAAGTTACAATCTCTAAGCATGTAATTTAATTAGCTTGCAGTGAAGTACAGCTATCTTCTTGAGAGGAAATGAAAACCATCCAGATACTGTTACTTTTTCTGCTGTTGTTTATCCTTTTTCTTGGCATTTATGACTATGAGCCAATTGAAATGTATACATCTACAACTTTGATTTATAAACAAAACCAAATCGCATATGAAATATTTTGCCTAATTCATACCAACTTTATAAGTCCTAAATGCTGTTAAGATAAACAATTTATTGAAAGAGCAGGAATTACTGACTATTTGGGATAACCGTAGTTATAAAAAGTTCTGCCTTCATTCAAAAACTGCACTAAAACTGTATCAATGTCACTGAAAGTCGTTCTTCTCGAGCAACTTGTACCAGGAAGGAAACGTGTATGAATAGTGCTCAATACTGTTACAAAAATCTAAATAAGCATATGGACACATTACAAACCAAATACATTTCAGATTTTGGATCACAATCTGATAAATAATTATAATTATTTTAATTAATTTTACAAATGGAATTGAGTTGTTCATACTAAACAAATGTCAGATATAGGTCATTCTGATTTGTGTCTCATTGGATTGAATTTCCAAACAAATCCACCTCTGTGTGCAGAGAAAATTTGAATTACAAATTTGTCTAGAGACCACTTTCAACAGTGAGCTGAGCCTTTTTCAGTGTGCCAGAGAGTCCAGAACTCTTCCAATCCTCTCAAAGACTCTTGGAATAGCTCACATCCTAGATTGCGGTATATTTAACCTTAGATGTCAGAATAAATTCAAGATGAGCACTGTGGGGTCTTCCACATGAGTGCACCTCTGACCAGCTGCAGTTATTGCCCGAAGACTGGAAATATTAGAGAGGAAGATAGCAATGGCATCTGAAGAGCTTTGTCCTTAAAGACCTGATGGATATGGGATTGTTTTTCCTCCTGCGCCTCTGAGTGTATTTTTACCTCAATTAAATACAGCCTTAGATCCATCAGTAAGCAGTCAATGAGTGCTGTAACTGAGCTCATCACGCAAACCTTTGGAAACAGAAAATAATAATCCCAGCATTTTTGAGCAAAAGTTTTTGGTGACCTTTCTCTCTCCCTCTTTCCTGCTTAGGCTCAGCTGCTTTGAAATCCAAATCCATTCCCAGTTTGTCAATAATTCAAGACCTTTTCACGCCATATAATCCTCTTTGGAAGGACGTGGCATAGACAATCAACAAATCCTGATTGGATGTGTGTACTGGATTAGCATTCATAATTTCCATGGAAGTGTACAACTGCAGATAATGGTTATTTTGACACCGTTATGATGTCAGCTTCTTATTTCTGCTTGCTTTTCTAACCATACTGCTTGCAAATTTATTTACTTGTATTGTTGCTTGTCTGCATTAAAGAAACAATATATGTTCTGGAGTAAACTACACCTAACTCTCCCCAAAATATAAAGTAGTTTTTAACCATTTTGGAATCTGCTCAACCCTTCTCCTGATCTGGCAATTTTTAGCATAGTATATAGAATTGGGTTAGACATCAAGAAACTATAAGCATCACTTAAACAGTATACTTAATGGTACGGATTTCCCAATCTGATCATGTGATCGGTAACTCAGACTCATTCGGAATCAAAAATTGCCTCCCGAAAAAGGACTCGGTTTTCTTTTTTTAAATTTTAAAATCTTGTGTATAAATGTATATCTATATAATTAGTTCATGTTTAAAATGTCTATACAAAAACAGCAACACGTGCGGCACGCCATTACTGTTGCAGAGATGCTATTGGTCAAAGCAAAGCTCAAGCTGCAGGAGAGTGTGAAGAAGAAAAGGACAGAAAAATAGGATGCAGGATATTACTGAACATCGAACCCCAATTTGAAATTACATCTCGTCACTGTTTTACAGAAAAAGCTCTACCTGTCGTTTTTAAGATTTCCTCATCAGATGTACCCCATCTTTCATTTACCACAGACATCTGGAGCACTTTCTTGTCTCTGCTGAGCCTACTGCACAATGGATTGCCTCCAGTTTTTGTCTACGCCGTGCGGTTCTAATGTTACATGTCCAGGATTTGACGGCCCATCTCACATTATTTTTCAACTCCGTCGAACTAATTAAAACATTTATTGAAAATGTACTGGAATTACGAAGATTAAGGTCAGCAAAAATTATGCCCATGTGAACTAGCCAACATAATTACAGCACAAGAATGCCCCTGGAAGATAAGCACATTTGCTATTATTGTACTGTAGTCTGTTTTTGATTGTTTAAACATTGTGAGAAAAAGGACAAAGCAGAAAAAACACAAACCAATTCAATTTGCTGCTTGTTTATTGTTTGCTGCTTGACTTTTTATATCGTAAGAATAATGTTATTTCTTGTTTGTCAATATTCATGTAAGAAGCAACAGTATGAGTACAAGTAGTGGATTGATGAATGGGACGAAAAAAACTAAAAACATCTGAGGACTAGAAATGTGTCTCATCAATGTGTCTCAAGTATATTGTACTTTTAAGTACAGATTTCTTCTTTTTAAATGAGGAACACATTCATAACTTTATACAACGAAATGAGCAGGTTCCCATTGACAGCCATGTTAAAATGGGCCAGCTAAAAAACCTAATTTACAGCTCAGACTATATTTGCCTTTGACATCATGGCAACTCTGAGGTTGAATTTATAAAAATGAATTTAGGTTTTGCATAATTAAGTGTAGGGAGGTATTCTCCAAGCACTGTACTTTATTTCTTGTAATTTTCTATTGACCAAATCACATGCTGTAGTGGATATTCTGCTGTTCTAACCTTCCTTTCTTTACTTGTTTTAGTCTATCTAGTAACTCTCAGAAGAGCTGTTTTTGCTCTTTTACACCCTAAACAGTAAACTGGCTTCTCAAATATCAACATTTACATGAGATACAAGCTTCTCAGGCACAGCCAAGACATCAGCAAAGGACCACCCTGCTTGGAACTTTAATCAAAGTATATTTATTGAGCACCTTAACACAACAAAGTTGACAAAAGTTGACACACAGAGATGGCTGCAAAACAACAACAAACAGCACCTCCCCATTAGAGAATCATCTCCTCCCAAACACAACAATTCTCAAAGGGGCCATTAATTCCTTTTGCACTTTCAAAAAGACTATGTCTTGAGTGCAACCTTGTCCATCTTCTCACTCACACATTTAAATTAGTTCCTCACAGACTTAGTTCTCCATCATTTTTGCAAAAGTCATTTAGTCATTTAGAGCATTTTTATATGGTATTTAAAAACTGTTGAGTTTGCTTTGGAGAGATGATAAGTAGCTTAAACACAACCAGCACTTGCTCTTGCATCATACAATTTAACTGTATGTTAATGAATCTACTCTGATCCCTGGCTTTCAGCACTCAGGACAATATGCCCCCCCCCAACCCCCCCAATGCGTCACTCACAAAATCCTGAGGTGGATTTCTTTTTTTTAGAAACCATCCATCATAAAGCAAAAAAACAGCAAAGCCGGTAGCCAAGGATCTCATACTGCACATACTACTTACTCTACTGCATTCACCCTCATCAGAGCTTCACTTCTCTGGTCTGGGGTCCAGATCATTATGCAAATGTGCAAGGAAGCCACTGGATGAGTGGCAATGTTAAGGTGTTAAGTTCCAAGCCATTTCCTCCTACAACTTACTCTTCTCCACGGAAGTAAAGCCGGTTTGAGACTGGATTGGAGACCTTGAGATGAAAAAACAGGGTTTCCCCAATACAGTGAGAGGAGTCATTCTCACTGTGCAGCTTGGATACTCAGCCATCACACATTCTCATTCAGTTTGAGGTCTTGAAGTTATTCTGGATGAACAGCTGACCTTAAAAGCTCAAGCTTTATGATTTGCACTGTACTTCTTAACTCCTGAACTCCTGAGTCAAGATTTGGTCCTAAAGCTCACTGACCCTTTCACAAAAAAGCAATATTAACCACTTTTAAAAAGCAGCAAAAATCTCTTCTCTTCTGGTAGCACTTAAAATGATAAACAAAAATGCGACCCTTGTGATTATTCGTACACTTATTTGTTTGTTTTATCAGCTGTGATGACCTGTTGCTAACTACTTGAATTAGATTTTGCCTTTATAATAAATTACATCTTCTCTCCCTATTGTAGGTTACTTTGGCTAAATGCTTGAATGTAAATGTAAAGGGCTTTTTGATAAACTACTTGCATAGTATAATATCCTCTCTCTAAATCACATATTCTTTCATTGAGAGCATTTAGTATATGTGGTTACCATATTTTGCATGTTTAATAAACATGCGTGTTTACAGAGGAGGTGATCTTTTCATGCATAGCTTCTTCTGCTGCTGATCTTGATTAGAGTAGTTGGTGAAGGCACAGCAAGGTATAAGGCTACAGCAGGTGACACATTCCAGCTGAGCGTGAAATTGAAATTCGCCTAGACAGCAGAGGAAGAAAGAGACAGATAAAGAAAGACAGACAGACATAGACAGGTAGACAGATGCAAAATTACTTACTGGCTTGTGCCACAGCTTTACATGTTTTTCATTACTTCGTATAATACATACAATATCAAACATTAGAACAATAAACAAATGAACTATTTAACTAAAACTGGAGTAGATATTTCATCTATTTATTCTCAAATAGTAGCTAAAATCCCAAGCAGGTGTGTATGCGTCTTTAACCTGGACCTTTTAAGCATCCAAAGTTGGAATCAGGCTAATCTCTATAACTCTAACATTAGTTTCTTCAATGTTTCTACTAATGAAAATTTGCTTTCCAGGGTGTGAGCCGTCTTTACCCCATTCAGACTAGGTCATGCACTAGCAGACATCACCAACAGTGATATTAAATTGGATTCATCTTTCATTAGAGGATGCAAGTAATGCACAAATTGTAGTCTGTAAAGAATTAACTGATCCGAATAGTGACTCATCAATAAAAGCATATTGCACGATACATCTTTTTTGCACTGCTGGCCTTGATGCTGAATTGTGAGGTCCACTCGTATGTGGGTATTTTTAAAAACAGACTCTGTCTTACTCTATTTAAAAATAAACTGATCAAGCATAGTTTTGGAAAAAAAACGAAAGACTGAAATGCTCCTTAATCTTTGTGAAAAATTCACCAATCCAATAGACTCCTCAGGCCTGAAGTTATAACAGCCAATCAGAAGCTTCCAATCTGATTTCACTTTTGACTCGTATCAAGTTCTTTCCTTCAATGTCTTGGCAAAGCAGTGCAGACAAACAAAGTTAGGATCTTTGATTAGTGAAAAATCTGCTTTTTTTCAAAAATTCAAAGAGTACTTTATTTACCTTTCTTGGTAATGTCAGTAAAGTTTTTGTTTCGAAATTCTTTGTCAGCTCTAACCAATCCCTCTCTTAATTGCTTCCTTTCCAAACTATATTTTGGACATTCCATTACCATATGAATTATCTAATTTTTACATGTTCTTAATTCACACCCTCCAACTGTTCCTGGTTCTGGTGTATTTGCTTTCAGTTTTGAATGCCCTATTCATATTCTGTTGTTAGCTCCTCACTTCTTGTTCTTCCTATGTTTCTATATATTGTTTTAACATATTTATTAAACTGATAAAATAATCTACCCTTTGTGTCAGCGTCCCACTGCATTTGCCACTGTTCCACTGTTTCTCCAAATTGTGTATTAGATTAGAATAACAGAGCTTACCTTTCATGTTATTTACTTCATTCCATTGTCATTGTTTTTATTATTATTTAATTTAATTTATCTTTACATGTTTTTTATAACGTCATATGTGTTAATTTAATAATGACATGAAATGTGTACCTGCAATACATTTTTGTTAGCATTGATTAAAAAAAGCCATTGGGGCGGGGAATGTATGTCACGCACGTCACATGATATTTATGCAAATTAGATGGTGACATCATCTAGCGACTTTTAGTGGCTTTTTAGCCAGCCAGTAGCAACTTTCTTACTGAGGAGTTGGCAACAGTGCAAAAGACCCACATTCATTGGCGGAACGTGGAACTTCGCCTGGCTTCAGACCAGGGCGACAAGGCAGCAGCAAACTTTTTTGCTTTTCGCCGTTGATCTTTGCAGGCCCGTCAGCGGCCATTGATTGGAAATTAAAAGCGAATGGTTGGGCATGCCCATCGCATTTTCGTGGCGAAATTTTGCCCTGATGTGGCCTTACCTTAAGTTTCACTACACAAAAGATCAGAAGCACATGACACAAATGTCCTCTCTCTACTCATCTCAAATGTGAACTGTTTTGGAGAACGCAATGTGAGTCTTCGATCCCAAGAAGACTGCTAAAGAGAGTTGAGAAAATCCCTTTATTTATGGCATTTGCGAATCATTGCAATCGTTTGCGAGGCTCAGTGCCAGCCAATTTGGAAGGAGCCTCGCTTCCACCAATTAAATTGTATGGCGACAGCAGGTGACAGCACTGACTACAAAAAACAGAATAGCTTAAAACAGCAACTAAATTATACAAACATACAAAAGATTATGGAATAGCAAAAATAAAACAAAGAACATAGCATGCTCCTTGCTTTTGTATGGCA
Organism: Danionella dracula; assembly: GCA_900490495.1. Taxonomy (NCBI): domain Eukaryota; kingdom Metazoa; phylum Chordata; class Actinopteri; order Cypriniformes; family Danionidae; genus Danionella; species Danionella dracula. The sequence continues at coordinate 21,049,269 of UELW01000001.1, read as the reverse complement.
ATAAACGTTCAACCATCAACCACCAATTCCAGTGATGCCATGCTGTACTGCCTCCTTTTTGTTCTTGTTTTTGCAATCCTTGTGAACTTATTTAAACAACTCTGGACACTTGGACACCAGCATGATGAGCTTTTCAATATCCACATCTTCTGAAAACTACTTCTGCTCTATTTCCTGTTGTGAGTTGATATGAGAGTGGGTATTGAGTGCCCCCAGCTGCTTTTTATGTCTCAAAAAAGAGCCAGTGTGATTAAAAGAGCCTGTGTGAGCCTGTGTGAGCCTGTATCCATGCCCGATATTTATGACTTGAGGCGCATACATTGTCACTTTTTATGCGATGTGATGTTTTCCTGAGGTTTATGTTCTGCTACTTACCTTGGTCTCTCCTCTTGTGTGTTTACTAGTAGGTTTGGTCAACATGAACAGTCATGCCATCTTTTACAAGAACTAAAATAAGCTGTTGTGTTGTCTTTGATGTTTGCAAGCATAATAAATTATTTGAGAGGATGTTTGTGAAGATGTTTTTGTTGTTGCTGCAGAGAAACCAGTAATTATTCCAACAGCTCAGAGTACTCTGAAATGTAAGCCCTCAGTTGCTGCCTATATAGTACATTTACTAAATAAAAAAAGTACATTTAAAAAGTTAAGTACAACATTGACAAAAGCACTGCTCTCTGTACTGAAAATATACACTGCTCAAGTAATTTAAACAGTTTACTGGTTAAAAACACCTTTTAAAGGGTTCAGAAGGATGTAAAACATATCACCATTTATTTCTTCTGCCTCAACTAATTTATCTTACTTACTCACTCTCTAATAATTTACCTTCACTTTTCTCCTTAGTGAGAGTGTTCAGAAGCAGTCAGTTGCTTTGATTTTCTCAGTTAACAGACCTATACCACATATAGCCCTCCGCTGTACCCTCGAGAATAAACAAAGCTCAATTGTTCAGCTATGTGTATTTTCTCAAGGTCGGCTAAGCCGTGAGAACAGTCAATCAAACATCGCTTTTTTTCAAGCCTCAAAGTAGAGCATGTGAAGATTCATGTACTCTACATCAGAATCAGCTCTCTATTGTCTCACAGTTGATATGCAGTTCATGGTAAAGCCTGTAATTACTTTTTTGTATTTTTGATCTTATGATTTATTGTCTATTCATACTATATAAATGATACAATTAGGTGTCACACACAAGAAACTTGGACACATTTTCAAATATTTAAATGGTTGTATAATCTCTTAAACTTTAATGTTGGTTAAACAATTGTAAACTGTATTCATTTGGTTTTTACAGAGAGTTTCACACATTCATGTTTTTTTAATTTTAGTGAGTCTGGCATCATGCATGGAGAACAAGAGGAAAGAATTGAACACAGAGAGGAACAAGATGAGTGAAAGGGGACCATAAAACAGGTGAGTGTGTTTACTGAAGAATTGTTCATTTACAAAGTCAAAGATTTTGAGTTCTAGTTAAAAACTTCTCTGTTCAAAAGCTCCTGATATTGGTACATTGTACAAAGGAACCTTTGTACAAAATGTACCTTGGTGTTAAAAGGTGCCTTTTGTGAAAGTCAACTTTTGGATGGTTTGCTATACTAGCACTGGACATTTTTAGCTTAAAACTGTGCCATTTGTTCAAGCCCCCAAAAGGACATTTTTTAATGACCTGAATTTGAATACAATGAATTGAAACGTCACCTGCCATGTTCAGGAGAGCGAATCATGTCAAACTGGTGTTTAAGTAATGTTTAAAGCAATTCCAGGACACCTAAACTGTGCTTTTTGCGTATCACTGTTGTGTGTTTTTTGTATTTTGCAAGAACAGAATTCTAAGTTCTGAGGCTACGTTTACATGTGAATGCTTGGCTTTTTTTTTTTCATTTTTTAATGTCGATTAATCTCTAGAGACAATTGTTGCTTTGTTGATGAAGATATCTAATAAGAGCCAACTTTATCTGTAGTACATAGTATAAAGAGAAGGACTGAAATGGAAAATATCATGCAATATTGGCAGAAGTTAAGTTCTGCAAAAACAGAATTCATTCAAAGTTTTAAATACGACTCTAAGTGCCTTCCTGTAAGAATTTCAGTCAATGATAGTCTGAAACCTCCATGAAAAACCACACTTAGGTTTGCCAAATATGTGTATTAGATTCAGAACTGCATATGAAAGCGGCCTGGGTTGAATAAAAAAATGCAGACTTAAAACAAAACCAAACAAAAATGTATTCCAAGGATCGTGTCCTGTTCATTTACTTTTTTAATCTAAAAAGTCGAGTAATATATGAGGCAAGAAGGAATTTGAGTCACATTTACCTGGAGTACAAACATATCCCAGTGCTTCTTAATCATTACATATGATTGAGTCAATCACCCCTGGGACTTTGAGCCATTAAACCTGTATAAATGGCTTCAGAGAACCCCTAAAGCAACCTAAGAAACACAAATGATAGGATTTGAAACTTTGAAGTGAAGGTGAAGAGAGTAGAATGCTTCACAAGCAGCAAAACTGAGAAAAGAATAAAAACACAACATGACACAAACACAAAACACAAACATGATATATGCCAAACATTTTATATACAGCTTTATTTATATGAAGAGACTAAATTACCTATGTTAACCCACAAGATACTCAAGGACAAAAGGGAGGTGTATAAGCTTCTTGAAGTCCAAGCGTGGTTTCTTAAATTTCCCCCAAGCTTACCAAATGCACTTGCTCTCAGTATGCACCTAAGGTTCTCACATTGTGGTTCGAAATGCAATATGTGAAGTGTTTATTGCAGTTGGAAGAGTTATATTGAGCACAAATCAGTTGTTCGATCTTTCACGAATCGGTTGTTGGAACTTTCTGGACACATTCTCTATTGGTTCAGGTCACAGGGTTCTCCGGCTCACTTGAAAGTCCACACGGCTTATATCACCATTCTATTTTATGTCTTTATTCCCTTGCAGCTTCTCTCACATGCACTGCTGAGCATAATTAAGAGTCTTCACTTCACCTGAACACCAGCCCCCCCTACTGACAAACTAGCGACTTTCTACCTGAAAGTCAGGACCCCACTGTCCCACATGCTTTAGTATAGAAAAAGTTGCAGTTTTCTTGTGTTTACTGAAACTTAAAGCAAAGCTTTGAATCTTTTGATTCAAATTTTGAAATCCACCTTTATTTTAAAATAAAGCAAGATCAGGGAAAACAAGAACAAAAACACACATTGGGGAATACTAACTGATTCAAAGAAATGTCTACTAAACTAAACACCATATACCTTGCTAAACAGGAGCAATGCAGGAGTCATCAAAACAAAAGAAACATAATAGAGGATCAAACAAATCTAAACACAACAAACAAGAGAGAAATGATCAGGTCTTTGAAAACACAGATTCCAACATTTCAAGGCAGTTGTGGTCTGGTGGATAAGGAGATCAACTTGTGGTCTGAAAGTCACCGGTTCAAGCCCTAGATCCACCGAGTTCATGGTGAGTGTTGAAGCACTTGCTCTCCCATCTTCAACAACCACAGCTGTGGTGGCCTTGAGCAAGGCACTAGTTTTACGACTGCTTCCCTGGTGTCCGGGTTGTCTGCCCACTGCTCCGGGTGTGTGTTCACAGTGTGTTTGTTCACTGCTGTGTGTGTACACTGGAATTGGTTAAATGCAGAGCACAAATTACGTGTATGGGTCACTCCATATCTGTCCAACTGGTTACTTTCTATTTTATTTTTCATGTAAATTGTTCATTTTTTTACATGTAGTTATTCAAAATGGTCTATTCACCTCTACTCTTCATTTGAATTGGGATACTCCAATTAACTAAGGTTGAGTAATTAATCACTTACCTCATTTCGTTCCAGACACAGATGCTTTGTTCCACCTCTGAACAATTTTTGAGATATTTTGGGTATAGTCAAGGAGGCTGTGACTGCCCCATTGACACTCATGTTCCGCAGATTTTCACACCTTAAAGCATAATTTTTAACACCCTCAAATGTCTCTTTCTGTTATTGGGAGTTTATCACTAAGACCACATAAGGAACACATACTGATTGTAAAATAAAGTAATGAAAGACTAAAATGCCTTCTCTGTCTTCTTTGTCAAAAAAACTTGTTTTCACTAATGCGCTTAAAGCCAAGACATGAACACACTCTGTAGTGACCATGAGCTTTCTGACAGACAATACGAAGAGATGAAAATGTGGATTTAAGTCAATTAATGAGGAATTTTTGGGCACAAAGTTTCAACATTTTGTATAGCCACCGTTATTTACCAGCAGTTGTTTAAACCCTCTTGGACATGGAGACCACTAGAGCTTCATAGGTTGCCACTGGAATTCTCTTTTACTCTTCGGCGACAACATCAAAGAGCTGATGGGTGTCTGAGACCTTGCTGCCCTAAATCTTTTAATTGAGGATTCAATCTTATCACCTTCAACCTATCTTGTTAAATCCTACAGTGGTGTTAGCCATTCTGCTGCAATTTATTTTCAGGGGTTTGGCTATCACGGGACAACACGTTTGGGATCCTAAGAGAGCTCTTTGCCATGTTGAATTTCCATAGAGCAGTAAGAGAGCGTGAGGGAAATAATTCCAACTTGGTTCTCATTCACTCCAGACACCACTCAACACTAACAAATACCTTGTACCTTGGAGAAATGGCTACTTATAGCCATATCAAAAGCGCCTTAGTCAAACTACCAAACGTTAAATAAAAATCACCCAAACGGTAATTTAATTTTCCTGCAAAGTGCATTCTAGAATCAGATACCTAAGTCTCCGCTTTTGCATCGTCACTTGGTGTGCCATTCAAGTCATATGAGTTTGTTTCATGGTGTGACTCAGTAGAGATGGTAGTCAATTTTGTTGGGAGTGGCTGTGGGTTGAGGTTTTAGTTTTTTTGACAGATCATTTACACTGCTGCTCATACTCTACATTAACTACTCTACACTTTAGTTTAATTTCTTTTTTCTAAAATATATAATGGATGTTTACAAATAATGTTAGAGTAAAAGTATAAACAGATTGTATAACAATATGTGGAAATGTAATTCCATAAAAGGATCTAATCAGAATCTTAAGGCATTTTCACCATTCAAAGCTCAATTAAGAGCAAAAAGCACACAAGTTTACAAGCAAACTTTTAAAAACCTTAAATAAAAGTTATACCATATTACCCCCCCTAACCCTCACATGTACACATTAGGATTAATTAGTCTCAGAAGCATCTACACTATTCTTTAAACATTTCAACTGAAAAGAGAAAACCCCTTTTAACAATAATGCCTTCAATTTATATAGCACTTTTCTAGACACTCGAAAACACTTTACAATGTTTATTCAAAGCATTATTCATTCACTCCACATTCACACACTGGTGGTGATGAGCAATGTTCCCTCTTATTTTTCAAGCATATGAGCAAACTCACACACACACACAAACACACACATATATATATATATATATATATATATATATATATATATATATATATATATATATATATACCAAACCCGCTCATCAATGTTTTTTTAATTGGGCAGTTCTATAGTCAAGCTTGATGGAGATCAACACTCAAGTATACGTCAGATTCAGGTATGAGTCCTTGAAAAACATCTCAATTAGACGTGGAGGAACTATGTGCGCATCTGTGGTTTTGAGACTAGTGTGCAAATGCATGCGTGCGCAGCTTAGAGGGAACACTGGTGATAAGCTACCTTGGTAGCCCTCAGCTAACCGAACAAATGGCCTCCTGGCCACCACCAAATACACACCACCCATCACACACAATCGCCAAAGACACCTCACCAGTCGCACACCAGCACTAAACACACCCTACCAGTTACACACATCCACCAAACACCCCCTTCTTCCCCACCAGTTTCACACATCAACCAAACACAACTCACCAGTCACACACCACCAAACAAACCCACTAGTCACACACCACCACCACCACCACCAAACACACCCTGGCAGTCAGTTTTCCCATGTAAATCCATCTTATTGGCTAGAGAGTAAGAAAAGCTGTAACATAATGTTGGTGGGAAAAAGCACAGAGAAATTATTGAAAACATTTTGGAAATACTTGTATTTATTTATTCAGATTTGTAAAATTGCAGATTTTCTTTGAGTTCACCTGTAGAAAAAGAGTTCTCTCCTCGTGCTGTATAAACAGCTCCAGTGCTCCACAGAAGCTGTGGATCTATGTCCACTCACAGACCCTGCAGATACAAGTCAAGCTACTTTCTTTACATGAATAAAGGATCCAATAACATCGATTTTATGTAGTACATGCGAATTCAGAAATGAAATGGCTGCTTTATTGAAAAGTAACGCATTGATGTTCCGTGTTTAGAATTCTGCGAGAATAGGTCACATTAGTTCTCTTTGTTATGTTAAGATGAAGCAAATGCATAGCTATGTACAAGCTTCAAAGTTACCAGGTTGGTATAAATGCAGCTTTTATTGCAAATTATTGATAGATAATATATATAACACAATCCAATAATATTAACAATGCCTTTCCGGTTCTTGAAATTGAACTGCCCTGGAATGGAAGGCACATATGACTGTGTGTGAGCTGTTCAGCCAGTGCATTAGATCAGAGCTTGTTCTTTGCACCGATAACTTCATTTTGGGATACATTTTGTTAATTATTTTTTCCTTGCATTATTGAGAACTAAATGTATGCATAGGCAGAAACAGGACATCCATTTATGCATGAACTTGGATCTTTTTCCGTTTGTCCATCGGCAGGTGAATAGATAATTAAATATGCTGAGCAGACCAAAGGGTTTGAAAACTGTTTCAAGAAGCTTTTAATTTGGCTACTAATTAATGCCACACTAATCTAATATGGGTAGAGCCTCTGTATTTGCACACAGAGTTTGACGTTAAAATTTAATCTGTTGGCTGAGGCTCAAAGCTTCAACCTATCTGTCTGTTTAAAAGGACTGGAGACTTGGACTAGCAGGAGGAGGCTTTGAGAGCAGATAATTAGACGATAAACAAACACACACACACGCATGCATGCCCACACTCACACACATCACAAACACACACACAGACACATCACAAACACAGTGTGAGGTCAGCTTCACTCCATCACACTCACCTTTGTGCTGGCCACTCTCTGCTCTCACAGTCTCTATGGTAGCTGCTCTGACTGCAGTGCCAGATGTGTTTGTGAGCAGGAATGAAAGATGCAAGAGCTTTTATCAAGCCTCTTTGTTACTGTTATGTAGCACATCAAAAATGATAAATAAATCATTTAACAAACACAAGTCTCTTTTGTCTTACCTAATTGTTTAATGTTTAACTTGCCTACTGTAATTTTTAAGAATTAGTTCTTACATGAAACTGTGTAGTTGTAGTTACAAACCAACATTTTGATTTTCTTGTCATGGTTTGTAAAATTTGAGAGCTCCTCAAGGAATGCAGGCTTTTAAATTTAAAGTATAGCAGTATTAATAATTTCAGGACACAGGTCAGTGAAAGGAAATTCTTCCTTCTTAAATCATTCATCATTCTTATTTTTTGCCATACCCTATATAACTTTTTAGCTGCTTTGCTAACTTGATTACCTCTCTGCTTATTTCTCACTTATCAATTGCTACCAAAACTAAACTTTTTTATTCACAGTGAATTATTGAGCATGCTTTTGTGGTCCTTGCGTTTGCAGAGCTTGTCAAACGCTCTGACACAGGTTAAGATCAACCAACAGAGTGTCTGGATCTCATTTGTTTATGCTTTTCCAACAGTAATCGGTTAAAACAATGATTGTAGATTTGAGCTTAACGTCTATGTTAAGACCTGCAGAATAAACACAGACATATGAAGGTGAGGTTTTATGCTCAGTATGTGTTGGCCCCATCTGTAGACTTCTGTAATAGACACAATTTCACGAATTCACGCTTGCTCATAATTTCCTAGTATTGCAAGAGTGGTTGGCGAGATATTGAGACGCGTACTAGGTGAGCTGTCTAAGTTTTAGTCTGGGAACGTTTAGCAACCAGGGCCCGGAGAATAGCCCCTTTAGATTTCAAACTATTACCGCATTTTAAACGAGGAGTAGACTGTCTTATGCAAAGTGAGAAGTGAAACGTGCATGGTGAGTGGCGAAAGGAGGAAGGAGGGATAGCTTGAACAATCTAGATGTTAGCTCTTTAGTCATGTTTTATATACTGGAGATGATATGGGTTATATGATTAGATGATGATTAGTTAATTATCAGCCAAACTCCTACCGAACCTATGTTAATCAGATGATTAACCTCATGTAGTCATAAACTGAGATCAAATTAGAAAAGTTGTTCTGAAAGCGTGTCCTTCCCTAGTAGAGCAAAAATATTGTCACATTTGTCTTTGATGTTGACCCTGTAAATGTCTACTAACAAAACCAATAACTGAAAATTAACTGGAGGCTTGGAAGCTGACCTGTGGGGATTAAGCAGTTTAGAGCTCACAATATTGCCCGGAGTGTTTCTTCTATAGTGTGATCAATAAAGAGAGAGTGCTGTTCTCCTGCCAGAAAGTGGATTTTTTGTGTTAGCTTGTTGATAACCATTACCACCAAGCAAAAGTCTTCTAAAGTGTTCAGAATAGAGCGCAGGGAGAAACTTTAAAGATCACCCTGTGATCAACAAGGGTTTTTAGAACAGACTGATGCAAAAGTTTGAGAGGAAAACATTGGTTCCATGCAGAAAGGCCTTTAGAATATCAATCGCTCTTAAAGGGCTAATGCTTAGTACAGCACGGCCAAGGAAAGTCTGTTGCTTTAAGAAAATGGAGGATGTTTGAAAGGACACAGAAGGAAGATTTCAAAGAGCATTGGTTCAGTAGTGTCTCCACAGAAATAGTGAATGCAGCAAGTGGCAAAACGCTCATTTAGAGGTAATATTTTCAGAGAAGTATTTCAATGGCTACAGTACACGGATAAAGAGAAAAACAAGAAAAGTTCCCATCACTAATACATATAGTAAACAAACTGACCTGGGTTAACCTGCCAGCCAATTAAAATCACGGTATTTAGACAGACCACAGGATAAAAGGAATTTATAAAGGCTTCGAGGCTGAGGATTTTGCCTTAATGAATTTTTGTTATTGAGCAACTCAGGGAATTGTTTCTGCCCTATTAGGAAATCGCGTTTTTGAATCTGCTGTAGCTGATGATTACCGAGTCAGATTAACTGTTACTCTAATGAAAACTCTGTGGTGAACCTAACGTATCTCTTAAAATTGAATAAAATCATTGCAGTTAAGGACTGCCCTTTCTGTCTGTTTTCTGGGGTATTGCTTTAGCCTCAAGATTGTTGATTCAACTGGGCTACTCAATGAGTCTTTTTAGGACATGTTCCAATCAAGATTATGTGAATCATCTCCTCCTGAACAGTGAAGTCTGTGTGTGTTCAGAGCTGGCACTAACAATTAGCACTCACCTATACCAGCTTGTTTCAAATTGGTACTCACCTGGTCTTGTGATGCTTTAGTCCCAGTTCTTCTCAACTTCTCATACCCTTCTGCACCTGCAACCTGTACCTGTGGAAGAAAGAAAAAGTGCATCCACTTGAAACAGCTAGCCCTGTCTGACTCCTTGATACCTTGTTCTTGACAGAGAATGCCTCCCTGGAACTTTTCACAAGGCTTGTACAGCTCATGATAATTAAACATAACAAGATCAATGAAAGTGAACGTTAAAATAAAAATTATAATCTAACAGTGGAAAGAAGTTAATATTAATTACTTACTTCTTTCAGATACAGTCAGTACAACACCATTAATTAAATTGTGTGGGTTTTAAATTTCAATGTCAAAATTTGCCAATTATTTTTTGTGAAATGACGAGAACAAACAAAGAGTATACATATGTAGGTCAGAGGTTCACTAGCATTGAGGTCCCATCACTAGACACACCTCAAGTCAAAGCACACAACAATCAAACCCCACTCCACCTTATCGCCATCAAGAACACATTGAACATTACCCACACAGTCAAAATACCAGACTACCGAGCATAGTAACGCCCTATATATGCCACAACTCTTCCTCTGCTGTCATTCATTTTTTGGGTTGTCTTCCCAAATGTTTATTAGCAAGTCTAGCAAAACTCAACTCCCCTGACCCTTTTGTCTTCTTCCTGTTGATCTACTCCTTGACGCTGGATCTTCCTCAGCAGACCTTCATTACGTTATGCAGCATTATTCATAAATCATAAATGGAAGCAATCCGTGTCTTCTAAACAGGCGGTAGTCCAATCAGGTTTGTATTATTCATCTTACATTAATTTTAAACTGATCTCTAAAGTCAATTTTTCAAAATCTACCAACAGCATTCATCAGTTTGAAATCTGAACAGAGCCTTTCCAATCAGCTTTTTCTAGATACCACAGCATGAAGACGGCACTTCTTAGGGTTTTGAATGATGTATATATATGAGGGAAAATGTGCAGTATTATTTTTCCTATATCTTATTGTAGCATTTTGACAGTAAATACATGATATACTGTAATATGTCCTATTCTGGAGACTGGAGCGCCTGTTTGGTGAAGGCACGATGGCCTCAGATGGCTAAGGTTTTATCTACATGGTCATTCATTTTCTGTTGAGTTGTGGATGCATTCTTCATCAACTATACACCACTGATATCTGACATTCCCCAAAGTTCTTTTTTAGGCCATTTTCTTTTAAACATGTATACAAGACCTTAAGAGAACATTATTCAACATCATGATATTGAGACAAAACCTTAGGTCATAGTATTTGGCTCGCTGAAAGCATGAGGGTGGGTCAACTGCCATCATCATCATTTTTCAGTGTCATCATAAGTTTTCCTTGACCAAAATTTCAATGAAAGATTCACCTAGCTCCTAACATTTGTGTTTTTAAAAATATAGTAAAGCAGGCATTTTAAGAGTTGCTGTTTGTTTGTAATATTATGCTGTTTAATTTGTTTCTGTCCAAAGTGTAAGTGCGTCTATGTTTGATGTTTTTGTGTATTTCTTGCATGGTTCTTGTTATCACTTGGTTTCTTTAAAGTACATGTTCCATGTTCCATTCCAGTGACAGAAGTTTTTTTTCATTACCTTTAATGGATGGGAATTTTACACTTGTATCCTTATTTCGAAGTAAAGTATTGGTGTAACCACTGAACTAAAATGCGATGAACTATCACACAATGGAACGAAGCATTATTGCAACACACCTTTCACGATGGAGGAACTTACAACTACATGAACTACTAAAATAATAATATCAAAGATAAAATATGAAAATAAAATAGTAATACTACAAATCTGACTGAACTAAAACCTACCTGTGAAAAACAAACTCATGCTATTAACACAAAACACTGAAAGATCTGCAAAGAGCTGTTATTTGGGTTAAAAATATGCGAAGCATGGCTTTTTATTGCAAACTATTCAAACATTTGCAGCCTTCAGAAAATACTAATCACTGTTTTTCCCTCCCTCATTAAACAACAGGAGCACGGGGGAGTGTGTTTCAATTCATGCCTTTGAGTTCATGGGGCATTTGGTAACCAGGATGAAAGCGTAGCCGCGGGTAGAGACTGAGAGGTGTACAGAACACACCACAGTGATCTCATTAGGAACTCAAGTGCCACTAGAAATAACAGACAATTATACGCTACCATCCTTCCATTTCTATCCTCTAATATTTCTCTTTCTTCTCTCTGTTTTCCCTGTCTCTCTGTATTTTTTCTCGGCATGTGTCTGTTTTCATCATACGCGGGGCACAGCGGCTTTCCGGAGTGTCACAACATGTTAACTGCTCTGCCATTCATGCAACTCTGGCAAAGCAAAGAAGTAGAGAGCAAGAGCTTGGATTATTTCTCTGCAACACAGGGATCTAATTGAAGACTTTTAGGCTCTGCTGGAAAAACCATTCTCAAATGGTTTTTATCTTTTTTGCACTCTGATACCTCAAAGTTTCTTCATGACGTCACATCCATTATTACTTTTATTGCTCTTTCCTGCAGTCTGATGGCAAAACGTCCATGTAATGTTCAGGAAAGGAGCACCAACTGGACAGACCAAATAAGAAAAGGCTAAATAAATGTCATAATTATAAAAAGGACAATTTAGGCTAAATACAGAGATAGCAAGATCAGGTGAGTTATTTTGCTTGTTTTCCTGGTTATTGGTCTAATTGTGTTGCTCTTGTTCTTTCTCCAGCAAAGTAATATTACAGTAAGTATGGTAAATCAGTGTATGGTTCATACTCACATTTACCCTGTTGATAACCATGGTACTGAACCACTCTCTGATCTGATCTTTTTGGTGTACAGACAAATACAAAATATTTCACTCTGGGTCTTTTGAGTCAAAAAGGAATCCAAAAACAGATATACTTAATTAGGTTTGGGCAGCAGATTGAGATTTACCTTTGGTAGTTAAGCTATGTTCAAAATTTCAAAATATAAATAAAGTTTTAATTTGCTGACAGAGAATAATCTCTCAAACACACAACATCGTTTTAGCAATTATTGAAAAATAATGAAATACATTTTAAAGTGAGAGTTGCAAAGGATTTTTATACTTACTGCTGCAATCGTTGAGGCAAGCTCGTTGGCCACACAATGGCTACATCGGTAGTCCACAGGTGTCATCTTGGTTGGCCCAGGCTGAAGTGTTGTCACACGATCGGGAAGATTTCTTCAACATACCTGTGGTCCCAGATGGCCTCTTCACCGTCTTCATAGAGGACCTTATATCGGCGATCTCAATGATCAGGAAGCAGGTGGAGGGTATGTGAGAACTCATGACGCTGCGTTGGTGGACATGTGGCAGCTCCCCTGCTAAGTTGGCTCCCCCCACCGGTTCAACGGCAGACAAATCTCCTCAATCCTCCTTCGATCATCAACCCCGTGCTAGAGACAACCTAGAGCAGTTACGAGGAGTTGACTTAGAAGCAGTCCTGTCCAGGGCCCTCCCCCAACATCATCATGGGAAGAGGTCCATCCCAAGCAGCCCTAGGACAGGCCACAAAGGGAGTCCAGCTGCCGTGTGGGATTTGCCACCAAAATTAGGAAGCGTGGCCACAGGTCAGATTTCAATTTCAGTTAAAATTTTACTTCCTGGTGCAGCCAGGAGGCTTGCATTTCAGATCCAAAGTGGCTCTCGTTTCAGAGACACATTCCATGGCATGGCGTCTGTTGCAGTGCAGCCCAAATGGCTCTCAGCTTATGTGTCGGAGTCAGCCTCAAGTGATATAACTGGATGCTTGGATGGAACTGGATGCTGCTCCGAGGTCTAGCCTGAACGTCCAGGTAGGTCTCTACCTAGGCTCCCTGTAGAACCTTACGCAGCATCCCCTTGTGCAGGGTGCAATCAAGCCGGTTCCTCCTACTGACATGGAAAGAGGATTACAGCCCATACTTTCTAGTTTCCTAACGCACAGGCAGGTTACGTCCAATCCTCATTTGCGTTTTCAGAATGATTGTCTACTGAGACTCCTTCAGGATGATGTTTCCAGACACCCAGTCCATTCAGTTCGTCCTAAGAATTGGTTCGCCACAAGGGATCTGAGGGATGCGTACTTCACGTGAGTATACTCCCTTGGCATAAACCCCTTAGTTTGGTCTTGAAGGTCGAGTGTATCAGTACTGTGTCCTCCCTTTCAGCTTGTCTTTGTCCCCTCGCATTCACGAAGGTGTTTGAGATGCCTTTGTCCCATTATTAGGGAAAGGCTTCGAAACCTGGTGTACTGGACAACTCGCTGATACTGGCTCAGTCAAGGTGTTACTTCAGCCGATGGGGATTCGGATCAACCCAAAAAGGAGCCCTCTGACCCCCTGCCTGAGCATATGCTTCTGGGTATGGAGCTAAACTTATTGAACATGCAAGCACGCCTCCCCGGAGGCAGTGTCCTGAGCCTATTAAAGACAGAACACGGAGTCTGTACAAATTGCTCTAAAAAGGTTCCTGCGCATATGCTTTTGCAGTAGTGGTTATTCTACATATGAGACCACTTCAGCTTGGCTCAAGTTCCGTCGTGAGCATGGCATTAGGGCAGCTGAAAGTGAACGTGATGCCTCTTTGCTGCCTCCATGTCCCTCTTTGGAAGGACATTCGGTTCCTACGTGCCGATATCCCTGTGGTGGACCTGCCAGGCGCATAGTAGTGACTACCAATGCTTCAAAGACAGGGTAGAGTGATGTATGCTGGAAGCACAATCTCAGGTTTGAACCGAAAAGTATGTTGTATGGAAAGCGTAGATGGGAGTGGATTGGGTCAGAAATTGTGCATGGGTTTGTAACATACATATAGCTTCTACACTAAAGAGATTTAGGGCTTTTTTTCTAGACCTTATTTCAATCACACTCAATTAACGGAGAGTGATTGGCTTTATTATGAGTGTAATTACCTGTGATTAACTTGGTCTTTGCTCTAGTAAGAGCAAGTAATGGGGATGAGATGGCATTATGGGTAAAATATTACATTTTTAAATAAAATTAAATAAAAAAAAAAAGTCACTGTTGCATTCTTTGTTTGTTCACAATCTGATGTTGACAGTGTTATTGGTTCTATTTTACAATCGTTTTTCTTTCACATTTTATGTTTAAACTTTTTTAATATACCACCATTGAGAATAGAATAGATATAATCCTGCAACATACATCCTGCATCCTGCAACATCTGGATAAGCCAGGGATCTATGTGAGGATCCTCTTTGTGGACTTCAGCTCAGCATTTAATATCATCATCCATGGAGCAGCTATCTCTCTGGTGTAGTCTAAACAACCTTGAGTTCAACTCCCTCAAAACAGTGGAGATGGTAGTGGACATCAGGAGAAGCCCCCCTGCACACCCTCCCCTTACCATCATGAACAGCACTGTGACATCAGTGGAGTCATTCAGTTTCTTGGGCACCATCATCTCTCTGGACCTGAAGTGGAGCACACAGATCGACTCCATTGTGAAGAAGGCCCAGCAAAGACTGTACTTCCTGCGACAGCTGAAGAAGTTCAATCTTCCACAGACACTGCTAACCCAGTTTTACTCTGCGGTCATCCAGTCTGTTCTCTGCTCCTCCATCATTGTCTGGTTTTGCTCCGCCTCTAAAGCAGAAATCCATAGACTTCAGAGGACTATTCATACGGCTGAGAAGATCATCGGTGCTCCCCTGCCCTCCCTCCAGGACCTGTGCACCACCAGAGTGAGAAAGAGGGCTAACAAAATCATTCTATACCCCACTCACCCCAGACACCACCTTTTTGAGCTCTTGCCCTCTGGCTGCCGCTTCAGAGCCACCAACACCAGGACTGTACGGCACAAACAGAGCTTCTTTCCCCAAGCTATCTGTCTGCGGAACTCTTAGCTCTCATCTTCCCGTCATCTGTTACCTGCTCCTGGACACTCTCGCACAATTCATCTCCCTGCAGTTTGCACTTAAGCACACCACACTTTATAGACTTTGTTCAACTGTTTACATTTCATAAAGCCTTAATTCTACCTCATAGCCTTTTGTTAACTGCTTGTTGTGTTGCACTTTATTGTACTTATGTGGTTTGTATTGTGGTTTGTATTCTACTTTGTTGTTTGCACTGACGGCTCCTTTGTACCAAAGGAAATTCCTTGTGTGTGCACACACACACATGGCAATAAAGCTGATTCTGATTCAGATTCTAATTCTGATTCTGATTTGAATGCGTGTCATCGCTTGGCTAAAGGTGAACACAGCCTTTCAGAAGTTTGTTGGGCTTACCTGCTTTGGCGTCACAAAGAATCACGCGATATGATCCTTTGTGTTTCATTTCACTTCTTCACCTTTGGCTTTTGCAATCACGTGTCCAGTGATACGATCACTCTACATGCTACAAATACACGCACGCACTTACACACACACACACACACGTGCGCACACACACAAACACACACACACAAACACACGCACGCACACACACACACACAGAAATTACCTCTGAGCACTCTCTTTAGTACCATTTTTCCTGTTTACGCTTGGTTACCTCTATTCCCATATATTGTTTTGTAGTGTATGAACTGGTATGTTTGTGAACAAAACAAGTTTATTCCTTCTTGCCACTTTATCTTCTCCCTAATTGTGACAACAACACTATCAAATGAAGGTTCTGTGTATTTTAGCTGAACACAAACCATCTGTAAAATCTAAATTGCAGAAAGGCTTTTTAGTAAATCTTAAGATCTTTAACTGTTCATTTTTGTATTATATTTTATCTGCTTGTACACAACTACTTCGTTTTTAAAATACTTCCTATTTTTGGCTTCTTTGAATGATCTAGAGATGTAATGTTTCCTTACACGTCTCCTGTTAAAAGAGCACTGAGAGCTCCCTGACCTGACCGTGAGCTGTTAAAAGTTCAACTGACATGCACATCAGGGCTAACCATACGAGACAGGGGAGACGCTGCTCTGTCAAGAGATAGACACAGAGAGAGCGACACTTGTGTCTGTCCGATAAGATTATTCACCTCTTGACCCCACATGCTAAGCTTTTGCTAATGCTAAGTCCACGCAATTGGATTTGCATTGGGTAGGAAGCGGTTTTGTGTTGCTTTGTTCCTTCACTTACAATGATGTGTGTTTATTTTTGGCTAACCACTTTCCTCTTCACTATACAAATATTGAAATGCAATGTTTCAATTGTGATCTAACCAGGGATTATTTAACTGCTTCCTTTTTATATGTTAATGTAATTTAAAACAGTTTATAGCAGGGTTCTCGAACTCAAATTCTCAGCCAGGGCGCAATGGCTGTGGACTGTTTTTTTGGGTACTCCCTAAAAGAAAACAATCTACATTTATTGCTGTTTTTTTTGCTGACATTTCCGGAGGAGCTGAAACAGTTTAGTTCATGATGTCCCAGCGCTGATGCAGGCTTAGGAGAGTGCTGCTGATTGACAGCTGAGTCGTCAAATAAAGTAGCAAACGTTGAGCCCACTCCCTGAATCTCCGAACAAAAGATTCACTCACCTGAGTAACACACTATGCTGAAAAGACAGTTATCAGAAATAAACTGAATGAAAAGAGCAACTAAAGAGTTGAAGAACAGCTCAAAAAAGTTCCTCTTAACTGGTTCAGCATGTGTTGATCCTTGCATACTATAGAGCAATTACTTGAACAAGTTGATTTGCAAAAATTAACAAACACATCAGCCTAGTTCATTTCAACCTCCGGTGATGCTGGTGAGGGCGGGAGCATGGCGAAATGCAGAGTCTGTATGCACCAAAGATATATTGAGTAACTCCAAAAAAAAAGAGTTGCTACGCAAGAGTCATTTTAAGGATTTATTGTTTTAGAATGGATTGGAACACAGCACTTCTGGACTACTGTAACAGTATTGTTTACTTCCTCTCAAATGCTATGTCTACAGAGGGCAGTTTCTTTTCTCCACTTTGGGTGGAGTTACAGAAAAAAGAAATGTAAAAGCCACTCCCCAAAATCCTAACCTTCAGCAAAGTTAAACTGCGTTTTTATGAGATTTTATACACAATTTGGATGTAAGTACTGCATCATTATTATAGTTGCACCTCATGAAACCTAAAACAAAACACTCCACCACCCCCCTTCTGACTACAGACAGGTAGTCATAAAAATAAAAATCAATTTATTACATTTGGAACTGATTAATATGTATTAGCTGTACAAGTTTATTTTGGGTTTCATTTGCTTTCTTGAAACTCATAGAGAAATAAAATCTTAACTTCTAGATGAAAGGTGAATATAAGGTAAATTATTATTATTAAGGTATTCTGGGTAATGAAGTTTTTATTGTGGTAGGTTGTGATATGGATTAATACTTAAGTGAAAGGCTGCGAGGACACTGCTCAATGAGAACCCTTGAGCTGTTGAGGTAGTACTAAATCAATCTTTTTTTTAGTTAAACATAATTAAATGTAAATAATTTACATCTGATTAAAATGAAGGTTAAATCATGTGATATATCCCAAGATGTATTTTAATAAATCCAATCCAAAAACATCATGACTGTTTTGTATATTCTACTGGGTAAAGTTTGTGTTGCATCGTTCCTTTCGGCTATATCTCTGCTTCACTAGTCTGTTTGATCCTGATGCTTTCCGTCAGCCCCATCAGCAGCCTGTTATTGCACTCTCAGCCAACTGTACATATCACCCACAAGACATTTCCAACACACATAACCCCAGCACGCAAACAGAACACTCTCTCACAGCGAGATACACACTTGTTCACCAAACTGTGACCAAACTTCCTCGTTTATGTCTTTGGGGTACTTTCTGAAAAATAGCAATGATAAAAGTCCTTGTTTTCTGGTTGCATCCGCTGTGATTGCCTGTTAACCACGTTGGTAAAATAGCAACTTCTATTTTCACACCAACAACCACTTTCTTCTAGCAATACACTTGTTGGATGAGGTGATGGAGGCTGGTTACCATGGAGAAAATAAGAAAAAAACAATCTCATTCAATTTCCTCCAAGTTTATTTATAGTTGTCTTGATAGTGCTTTATTGAAAGGGGGAAATGAAAGGGAAAGAAAATTGCTATCTGGCTGGAACAATATGTTGTTATAGTCCAAACGAATGAGAGGTCACATAATTGGAAATGGAAGGTGCTTTTATTTAGTCACAGCACCAATTACAGAGCAACAAACTGTTTTGTTTGGGATTAATGTAGCTTACACCTCTACCTGTTTATGTGCTGGCAGTTTTTGTTGGTTTGGCGTCTTTTTGTAAATCTGTTCAGTGTGATCTGTATCATGACAGCCATTTAGCTCAGTTTCTCAATCTACCCAAAAGTATTCCCACAAAAAAATTAGTGAGCAAGCTTGTTTGAGCAACAATGATCATTCTTCTGATGAATATATAGTTCAACAATAATTCACTCGTTCAACTAAGGAGCACATCCAGATCAGAAAGATCTGTGCTCTCTTCATTTGCTTCCTGTAAAATATCGCATTGACTATAAGATACTGATACTTGCCTTTAAGGCGCTGAATGGCTTGGCTCTGGCCTACCTGAGCAGTCTCCCATCATGATATAACCACCTCGCTCTCTTCGATCACAAGAAGCAGGACTATTGATTGTGCCGATTATTGGTTTTGATTTTGGCCATTACTGATACTGATTAGGGGAAGAGTGTTCTCATATAGAGCACCGAAGCTCTGGAATAAACTCCTGGATATTGTCCGGAGCTCAGCAACACTCAGAGTTCAAATCTAAATTATAACATATCTGTTTAATCTAGCATTCAACTAATTGGCTCCTGGGATTTGTCCAAATGGATCTGGTGTCTGAGCACTTTACACATACAAACTGTTGAAAAAATGTGATTCAATGTGCCTCTCTAACCTCTCCTCACCATTTATCACTCATTCTGCAGTTGATGCTGATCACCTGTTTGTTGTCTGTTACATTTTTCTAACCATTGTTTTTCGTTTGTAAGTTTCTGTTTTGTTTTTGTTTGTTTTTTGTTTTTTCTGGGTGCAGTCTGGCAAACTTTTCATCAATGAATTTAAGTGTATATTCTTTATGCTGGTGAGGTGACTAGCACCTGCCTCAGTCAAAAGTGCTATAAAGCGATATATAAATAAAAAGCATTATTATTGTTTTTTTCTACATTAGGCCTTGGTTTGTGTTTCTGCTTTGAGCAATTGAAAAAAGTGGCACATAAACACATTTTGATTTATTAATTGGTTTATTGATTAATGTCACCCCAATTTCATTTCATGTTAAACTTTGGGGTGTCACGGTGGCACAGTGTATTGTCTCACAGTATAAAGGTTGCTGAGTCGAACCTCGGCTGGGTCAGTTTAAATTTCTGTGTGGAGTTTCCATGTTCTCCCTGTGTTCGAGTGGGTTTACTCCGCTTTCCCCCCAAGTCCAAAGACGTGCTTTACAAGTGAATTGGGTAAACACAATTTTCCATAGAGTATGAGTGGGAATGTATGTGTGTGTTTCCCAGCGATGGGTTGCGGCTGGAAGGGCATCCGTTGCGTAAAAACATACGAAGAGTTGGTGATTCATTATGCTGTGGCGACCCTAAAGGGACAAAATCTAAGGATGGATGGATGGATGTTCAGCTTTGATTTCAAATCATTATTATTCATATGTGTTGTTGAGTAAGGGGGTACCCATCTATTGGCTATTCAGCCAGACTGATATATGGGATTTGAGACCCCAGAACTATATATGCGCCTTTTGTCTTTAATTGAATCAGACAAAGCACATTGTCACATTAGCACTTTAGTAAAGGAGACACCTACACCTGGCTTTTACTTGAACCGACTCAGCATCCTAGTCAAACAGTAACAGTCACAGATAAACTATACAGCAGGACCTCAGGAATCAAAATATAAAGGTGTTTATCCTTCACACAGATAGAAAACTAAGCCACATGAAAGGTGGTGAAATGAATGTGATTAATGAACTTGTTTTTCTTCTGGCATAGAATGTTAAGCTCTGCATAACCCCACGTGAATGAGCTCAATCAGCTTCCTTCTAACTGGCGATAAGAAATGACTAATACTGCCCAGACACACAGAGCTCACCAAAACAAGCAGCCTAATTGTTTCATCTTTTCAAATTGTTCCTTTATTTTCTCTTACTTGTTAGGCACTATGGTGAAAATTGCTTGCTAATTGTAAAATCTGCTTAGCTGCACCTCCTGGAAAAAGAAGTGATGACTCAAATAGTAACACGCTTCTGTTCTCACCAATGACTCAGAGTAATTTATTTTAGAGAGAAATGTATTTGTTGTCATTGGTCTACAAGTTAGATAAGATATATGCATAGTTTGATTTGGCTTCTTCTTTATAGTTGTATTTCTAAGTATGTATATACAGTAACTAGATTTTTTTGTGTAATTGTAATAATTTGAGGATGTATCTAACAATAGTTAGTACAAAATACATGCGTGCAGTTGTAGTATAACCAAAAGGAACTTTTGTTCAGCAGAGTATGGTTGCAGCTCTTTCACCAAAGCAGTACAGAGAGGAGGACTTGACTCTATGTGGACATGATTGACAGCTGGTGTACCCTCTATGGACTGTAAGCTACCTGCTCTGAGCGAATAGAGCCAGACAGCAAAATGTTTACCATACTATTTGTCACAGAAATGTACTGTGGCATTTGTGTCCATTGTTTACATGCAAGCTGGTGCCAGTCCTAACTTTGTACTTCATGAAACTATTTAGCTTTATCAAATGCAGTCTTAAACTGAGATAGAAATGTTTAGAATTGTAAAGGCCAGAAAATAGATAAATTATTGTTATTGTCAAGCCATTGACGTTCAATTATAAATAGGAAATTTAGTTTTGAGGCAGTTGTTGAACACACCAATGACAATTGGTCAAAATCACCAAAAACTGTCAATAGAGTTCCTATGAAGGTGAAGACAACTGTGCCTGTAGAGAAGAAAATACATTTTAAAGACATTAAAAGGCTTTTGCATGAACTAATTGATTGTGAAACAAGTCTTGATATTTACAAATCATCGATAAAGATGCCATCAGTGATCATTACTATACTTTACCGAAGCAGTTCCTGCTGATGGTATGACACACAATAACATGACACACCCACAAAAAAGGGTTTAGAGTCACAAAAAAACTCAAATCAAATATAGATTATTTTAAACATAAATTATATTTAACATTATAAAGCTAACAAATGTTCAGTACTCATAAACATGCACCTAATGGATACGTAACGAACAGTAGCAAGTATTTGAGAGAAGCTGCACCGACATCAATAGACATTTTTAGGATCTCTCTAGTGACTAAGGCCCTATCTCAAATGCAACACTTCGGACTTGTGGACTTCACTCAAGTCTACACTTTGGTGACGTCATGAAGGCCAGTTGTGATACAAGTCCTTAAGGGTGCTCTGAGGTCGAATTTTGGGACAGACATTGCGCCGAAAGCTGGAAAGCTCCGCTGGTGTTTATACTACAGCTGTGATTAAGCTTGAATAAAAAAATTATCTGCTTTGAATTCACCATGGTTTCTGCAAAAAGTCCTATAGCTGTTAACAA
The DNA here is from genome assembly GCA_900490495.1 of Danionella dracula. NCBI lineage: Eukaryota > Metazoa > Chordata > Actinopteri > Cypriniformes > Danionidae > Danionella > Danionella dracula. Next base: position 21,027,267 of record UELW01000001.1, on the reverse strand, counting down.
AATAAATGTTGCTCAACGTTTGTGCGATACACGTGTTTTGGTACATGATCTGTTTAGGACTGTATAATCACATGTTGTCAACATGACTGTTTAAATAGTTAAATAATATCAGTAGGTTATTTTTCTGATGAATGTTTACAAGTCACTTCAGGACTTTCTTCTTCTCATATCTCCGATCTGTGTGAGCTCGTCCCGACAATCGTCTGATTGGTCATTTGCAAAGAATTCTGGGTTGTAAGGGCACATATGAAGCCTGCATCAATGTGGACTTTGCCGAAGACCTCATAAAGGACGCATAGAGGGCACTAATGTGCACACTTCAGAGCCTAAAAATGACAGGTGGGACCATGAATAGTTTTAAGCCATTTTTAGGGGGCTAAACATCTTCTGTTTATTTTAATAACAGCAGTTCATTCTGTACTTGCAGTCGATACAGGTTTTAAAGGGCTTTTAGATCTTGTCTGGCAGAGAATATTTAAAAAAAAAATTTATATATAAATATTTATTCATTATTGTTATTGTTATTTTAAATACACCTCCCAATCCTGTGCTTTAGAACAGAAACCCACAACATAGTGGTTTAATTCAACAGCGATTAAAAATAGCACCATTCATAGTATTGCTATGAAAAATCCAAGCAGTTCATCACCCTTTTAAGCTGTCATGGGTTTAAAGCACTCTGTTTTTTACGATTTAAAAAAACAGAGTGGTTTTGGTTGCTATGGTTGTTTCCAGGCATATTCTGCAGTGATTTGAGCATTGTTGCATGATTACAGGGTTGCCTGCATACTTACTTGAATGTTGTAAGCAGGTATGGTTTATCCAACTATTTTTTCTAAGCAGCAGGTGGAGATTCCATAAATTAAATGATAATCACTACTTAATTGGCAGCCTGACCTTCACTTTTTGTTCATGTTGCAAGCTGTATTTACCACTGTATTCAGCTGTAAAAATTGCTATGCTAGATCTGTAAGGCAGGTATAACATATCAAATCATTGTTTAGCACTCATAAAAGTATTTTAAAATCAAGGTACCTATTTCAAATGTTAAGTGATAATTGTTCTTCTTTAAAATGACATGATCTTCTCAAGTCAAGTCAATTTGAGGTAAACTGTACATAAACATGCATACAAACAGTTTAGCGCTTAACTCTACCAACCATATAAATAACAGACTATTAAAGTGCCATAAAATTAAGAAAAAACACATTTCGCCTAGTAACTCTAAAATCAAACATTGGTCCTTTCCTTAATGTAATTCACATTTTCTGCGCTGTCATTCAGCAAGTGGAGCTCTTGATTTTAATGATTTATAGTTAAAATAGTACACCTTTTCTCAGTAAGCCCTCTGATGTATGGTCTCTTTCTTATTCATGAGGCAAATATGCTGGAAAAAAATCTACTTTAATACTTAATGCCAAAACCTCTTGCAACCTCTGCCCTCATCTCAACAAACTCAAGTCACCTGGTGGGCGCTGAATAGAGATGAATGTAGTCTAGATGAGAGGATGAGAAAATGAGTTGGGGGAGTTTAAAGCTCCACTGAGAGCAGAAAGTACAGGGTGTGCATCTTTATTTATGGATTTCCACCCTGTCTAATTTAGAGCAGGTTCCTCCAGGAAACATCTGAATGGCTTCAGGGAGCAATGAATGAGCTCAGCCATGCATAACTCATATATGAGCCATCATGAGGATGTATCGCACACATTTACTCATGCACTGTGTAGTGTCCTTTCACAATCACATTCACAAAGACTAATGTAATAATGTCTGAATACCACATAGACTTGATCATTGAGCACATTTTAGTGATAAAAGTTCATTTTATGTCCCTTACAGGATTGTGTCACAGTTTTTACAGTTGTTACAGTCTGAATTTGTTACAGACTCTGAATCATCCATATTAACTCCTGAAAGATAACTTGGATAGAAAATCATAGACAAAAAGTCATTGATTAATGAATTAACATTTTAAAATATGGCTTTTCATATTTCTCATTTTTTACATAGGAAATAAAAAATATAGACATATTTTCATTATAGACCTTGTACATTTTTTCATTTTTTTTAATATCAAACTTTGTCGTCATGGAGCATAACTTTTATCAAAACAACAAGTTGATTGCTTTACAAGATGACAAAATCAAAGACCACCAGTAAACATGATATTACAAATATGTGTGTCCTGTTGTAATGACGATGGTAAAATGGTAAAAGTACATTTATTAGTAAAAGAGGAAAATGTTTACTTGCAGAAGAGAATCAGCTGGCTGCTGGAAAAACAGCGTCAGTCGAGCCAGATGCTATTGATCTGAGTGCGCTCATTGATCTTTTGGGTAAATGCTCTTAATGAAGTCACTACCTCACAAATGACTTAGCGCACGAACCACCGATTTCTCATTTTAACACACTTAACAGGATACATTTAAATAAACAGCTTTAGTCTTGGCTAGTCTATTTGGGGCTTTATTTCATGCCCTCCAGCTCATTGGTCAACAATGGTTTTGCCAAATTTTGAATATTAATAGTCAATAATAGTCAGAGGATCAATGCCTCTGAATGAACATTGATTATTTTAGTTTGCACAAGGAAGTCATACTGAGGACACTGGATTGGCATACTTTTTTACTTGAACTAATGTTACTAAACATTAGTTCATGTAAATAATACATTTTAATGGCTTTGAAGGTTTTATTCATTAAAGATTAAAATTATTACTATACACTGAATTTACTATAGACAAAAACTCTTCTACCAAATACACCAAAAAGTAACTCTATGAGGTTTTTTTACATTTATTTACTTAGCACCTTATCAATCACAGAACTCTGAGGCCAAATGCACTACAATATAAATGTAATCGAAAAATTTAATACTGATGATTATATGGGATAAGAGAGAGAGAGAGAGGGGGGGGGTCCAACCCAATAACAGTCTTTTATTAAGGATTGAGGGGAGGGGATTACTTTTCCTTCTTCCACTCTCATGAGCACCTCGCGTGCATGTTCGCGTGACTGATATCTGCAATGTATGTATAATATTTAAATAGCTTTTTCTTTATATTTAGCAGGGTTGTTCCCTGACAACGTTTCATTATAAGTACTACAGTACCCAGACTGCTTAAGCCTTTGCTAGCTGTTAGTATTTTTACCAAACCAGTATTGATCAGAACATCGACAGCACACAACTATTAATGCTGTTGACAAATGGGTGCGAGCGGAGCTTACTTGTTTCTTTTCATGGAGTTTGTATTATTTTCCACGAGTGGTATCCTGTACTCAAACCACTTCCACACCACTAAAGTTGATTAATATTTGGGATTTAAAACTTCCTCTGAACTTAATAAATCCCTGCTATTTCTCCAACGCTGTTCTTTATCGTCCTCCTTTGAGTTTTGGTTGGTGCGTACATGAGCTGCATGAATTACGCAAAATGCATGACTTCATTACGTCAACACGTCAGAGTACCTCGATATGAAGATTTTTGCCCGTATTAATATTTGTAATGGTATTATCATGGACGATACAATATGGCCCACCCCTAATGTTTACTTTAAATTGGGTTTCTTTAATATACAACCTGTGACTATGTTCTGTACTTCTGTCTCCGGAGTAATAATTTCCTCAACAGAAATCAAATGTATTATTGTCTATTTAGATATCTCAAATCGTCATTATAAATGTTAAATACACAGATGTTTTATGAAGCTTAGCGGAAAGTTGCTGTTGATGTGGAGTTTCTCTGGGGTTAGCAATTAGCAGCAAACTATCTCAGCCTGACTTCCTTAATCAGGTCATATGCAATGCAACCAGTCATTCACCTTGCTGGAGATGGTTCATAATCTTCTCAAAGGCAGTTGTGGTCTGGTGGATAAAGAGGCTGATTTGTGATCGGAAGATCACAGGTTTGATCCCCAGATCCACCGAGTTGAAGGTGGTGTGAGTGATGAAACACTTGCTCTCCTATCTTCAACAACCACAGCTGTGGTGCCCTCGAGCAAGGCACCAGTTCCCCTACTGGCTACCATGGCTGCCCACTTCTCCAGGTGTGTGTTCACGGTGTGTTTGTTCACTGCTGTGTGTGTACACTGGGATGGGTTAAATCAGAGCACAAGTTCCAGGTGTGGGCACTCCATATCTGCCCAACTGGTCACTTTCACTTTTCACTTTCACATGTGTTTGGGGTTTTCATTCCAGGTACTACTGTTGCTTCTACTCGCAACAATAAAAACATCAAAATAGGTTAATTTAGTACTCTACATTGGCCACAAATTAAGGTCACATTGGGACAAAATTTTGTGTGAAATTGCGATGGGCTTGCTCAATGTTTCGCTTTTCATTTACAATCAATTGTCGCTGATGGGCCTGCACAGATCAATGGGGGAAATCGGAAAAAGTTTGGGTCTACCTTATTGCATTGGTCTGAGCATATATTTTTGGGAACGTAGCTAAACTCGTTGAAAATGCAAGCATACCTCCCTGGAGGTCATGCCCTGAGCCTCCTGAAGACAAAATGCATAGGCCGTCCTTAGATCCTTCCTGGGACCTTCTGTTGTCCTGAGAAGATGTCAAGGTCAACAATTCGAGCCGCTTGACTCAGTATAGCTTAAGTTCTGTCAACTAAACAGTGGTCTTGATCGTATTAGCCTCGATTAGAGGGTGGGGGATCTGCAGGCACTCTCCATTGACGAGACCTGCTTACATTTCAGGCCTGGTGTCACTCATGTTGTTATTAGCTCAGGTGTGATAAGTGCCCAAGGTTCCTACCATTCCCTTAAAAACTCTGTTAGTGAACCTCCAAGCTTTGCCCGGAGAGGAGGCAGCAACAGCCCCTGGTCCCAATTCTCCAGTCTAAGCACTGAGAATCTATGTAGAAGGAGCTGGAACCTTTGAAGTTCTGGTCAGCTTTTTGTATGCTTGGGGGACAGCAGACGATAGGGAAGGCTGTCTCCAGTCAAAGGATGGCCCACTGAGAGCCCACTCTATCAGGGTTCTGCTGGCAGAGGTCTGCAAGGCTGTGGGTTGGTCGAAACCTAACACTTTCACCAGGTAGTATACCTGAGCGTTGAATCCATCTCTTCAGCCTTGCTAGGTGGTGGCAGCATGATCTGAACTGTACAAAGGGGTTTCCAGCTTGGCCTGTGCCATTCCTTGGTGATACGTGCGCTATTTTTGTCCCTGGAGATATCCTCCAGCTTTTTGGCTCCTCCCGCCCCAACAGGCGTAGTAGAGTAAGCGGAGTATTCCTACGTACTATCCACGTGTGTGCCCTCTATGAGAGACTATGAGCCGAGCAGTTCCCCGAAAGGCTAACTCTTGAAAACTATTGCTCTAGCCAGTTCCATCTATGCTATCTTCCCATTAAAAAGACCTTTCCCCAGTGGTTCAAGGCACATTTTTCTGTGTGTCCCTCAATGAAACCATACGTGTATTAAACTGCCGGACATATATCGAAGTTTATAGTGTCAAAAGGTTAGGTTTCTTTGTATTATATGTGATGATTATGAATGTTGTGTGAGGGAGGAAAACATCACACAGGCATATGCTACTATTCTTCTGCAAATATTTAAAAAAAACATTTTATAGTACTCATTGTTTTTGTAATAAACACCCACATTCTGACCCACTTGAAACCTTGCACCAGGAATTGTGATAAATGTGGAGATTAATGAAATAATAACAGAGCCTATAATCAAAATCCTAAAGTAAACAAAAACACATACGGCAATAATTTTATTTCCTTTGAAGTGCACAAGTCACTATTGTGTTACTGGCGAAACACATCCAGTGTTAAAGGGTTAAATAGCATGTTAATTATCACAATTTCTTCCTCTTAAGATGGCCCATAATTTTCAGCATACAGCTCTTAATTTAGCCATGTATTGTAATTGTATTCTTAGTATGGGTTTAGCCAAAATTTAGCCAAAATGTATTTCAATTTAACAATAAAGCCTCTTTTAACACTGTGTATAAGAGCCTGTAGAGAAAACTGACTCATGTTCCATACTCATCACAAAATTTTTTACTGTGCCGAAATCCTGAAATCTGCAAGTGTTTTAAAACTTCAGTCAAGAAATAGTTAATTAATGAGATGCTTGCTAGTATGGTAAACTGTTGGCCATAAAACTGCCCAAGTGGCGTAAAGGATCAAGTTACGTGACATCTTAAACCTGTTCTTTTCAAACAGGTCAGAAAGGCAGAGAACATTTTAGATGTAGAATTTGCACTTGGCACCAACATCACAAAATTAAAATCTATTTAAGGAGTTTTCATCCAAAGATAACTTTTGTTGTGATGTTGTGAAATACATAGTTGTAGAAATGCACTGGTCGACCAAAGCCTTTTACTCACAGACAGCCACCAGACTTTTTTGATTGTAATCGGATAGTTTTCCGAAGGTGCAGCTGAGCATGCACAGTCGACAATTATATGGAAAAAGACTGAAATTAAAATACGCGCTGATTATTAGCTGCTTGGTGCTAAAAATCTGCTTATACATCTGCTTATGAAATTTGCCTCCTGGTTTGTTAGGCTCTCTGTCTCATTTCACTAAACATTGTGTTTACATTTTAAAGCAGTGCAAATAATTCCAGCATGACCAACTGAAGCTTTATGTTATAACATAGGAGCTGGTTTAAGAAGGCTATCAGCTGGTTGAAAAGGTGGCATTTATAGAGAAACACAATTGAATCAGAAATGAATGCTAATAATCAACTGAGTGAATTGTCAAACATTTGTTTATTGTGTTTTGTGTTCATTTTCTGCGTCATATATGGGAGTACCATGTCCAGGGAGTAATAATCTTACAACAACATTAACTAGTTTTCCACATTTTTCATCGCTACAATCAACAAGGATACCAATGAATGAAATCTTAAGACTCTTCCTTTTATTGTTTGTATCGAGCTGCCAGTAGGTTGAGATTAAATCTACTGAATGATAATATTGTTGTGGATATTTACCGTACAGTGGCAAGATAGCACCCAAATACCTACACAACTATTGAGGTGTGCATAATTGGCATAAAATTTTTATTTAAAATTAACAAATTTCTTGTGTGAACTCTTATTTATTTTAATACAAATATTAATACAAATACTATGTAATTAAATATAAAATATATCATTATTTTATTGACAGTAAAGTTGAACAATTTACTTTTGCTTGAACAACACCACAATTGGGCATAGAGTGTTCTCTACTTTTAGATTAGGGTATATTTCCATGTAAGTGGCCAACCACGCCTGCATGCATTTACTGTTGGCAATTTCCCAGATTTTTTTGAATCAAGAAAATGTTAAAAAGCAGACAAAAATTTGTAAGCATTGATTTTAATTGATTTTACCAATGACTGTTCAATATATTTTAATTATATTTTGAGACTCCTTAGTCTTCACTTTTAGCGCGAATTATGTGCTCTACATTCAAAAGTGCATTTAAAGTGATTTAAATGTCAGATCAGTCCACAACAGAAACCATGTGTTTTGAAATGAACCTGAAGAAAACTGATCCTTAATTCACTTGTCTCTTTCTCTCCCTCTCTGCTTTCCTTTTGTTCCTCCTGTGTTTTTTATTATTTCACTTAACCTTTTTGCCCACTGTGCTGCTTTCTGGCTTCCTTGTCCACCCATTTTTCTAAAACAGGCTCGGTGTGTGCATGAGGCTCGGGCGACAGGATGACGATGAAAGGCTTGTCCTCTAGCCGCAGCCACCATCAGACACTCACACACTGCGACAACTCCTATGATTCCATGACCCTCTGCCATGAACGCCGACCTTATGTGGTCAGTCCCAATCACCCAGCCGACCATAATTTCTATGGGTGTCAGTCTGATCTGGCCAGCAGCACGTTCCCACGGCGACATCACACATCCCGTAATCATGAGATGAAGGATGAACGTGCAATCGTGCCATACGTGGGGCCAGGGGGAGTAGCCGGTGGAGGTTCTGTTGGCATTCCTCCTTTGCTCCTGGAGAGGTTTGATCAGCAGCAATCATTGAGGAAGGATGGATATCACACTTTACAGTACAAACGAACTGCTGCACTGGAACACCAGCGTAGTGACAGTCCAGGACGCATACGCCACCTTGTCCACTCCGTACAAAAGCTATTCACCAAGTCCCACTCCTTGGAAGGTCCAGGTCAACGAAGCCTCAATGGAAATGACCCTGCCATTCCAGCTGATGCAATGGCTACAGCCGCATCCCATCCCAACGTTTCCACCACAGCAGGAGGCACCTTTCTCAAGCCGTCCAGCAACAAGCGGGGCAAAAGTAAGGAACGCAGTCGCTCAGAGCCAAAGCCTCGGGTGCGGACTCCACAGTCAGGGTACTGGAGCTCAGATGATACTCTGGATAGAGAGGTCTGCCTCTACCACCCGCACCAACCTTCTGGTGTCATGACAATGGGCCGCCATCCAGACAAATCACAGTCCTACTACTTCCTGGGACAAAACTACAACACTTTGGGAGGTGTGCGTCCCACCTTGAAGACTTCACGCAGCAACAATGATGTTGGTAGTTGCTCTGGCTGCACCAACTCAGGAGGTGCTATGACTTTTGGAGGCCCAGGAGCCATGGACAAGGCTGGGCCCCTTGTCAAGAAGAGCTCCTGGTCCAGCACGCTAACAGTGAGCAGGGCCAGAGAGGTGTACCAGAAAGCAACCGTCAATATTGATAAAGCCCTTGTCAAATCGCCGATCTGTCAGCAAGGACGCACCTGCCAATTCTTACAGGTAGGAGATGGATTTGCTGTCATGACCTTCATCATCATCATCATCCTCACTGACATCAGTGAAACTTCTAAACACTATGTGCTAATGTGTCTTCTGTGGTTTATTGGTGTAGAATGGGTTATCTCTTCATATTTCCTTTCTGTCCTGTGTTTGGTCACTCATTTTCTGTGGTGTTGGGCATGCTCTTTTTCTGTTTTTGCGTGCCGCTGATAGGGGGCTGTTGCATGCATGTACACAGCATTAAAGAAGTGTTTGTACAGGATAACTGTGTGTTATTCATTTGGGAATTGTTTTTCAATTATTACATGCTTGATGGATGCTTTGGCTTGAGATTATTTATATTTTTGGGTTTTGCTTTGTTTTGTATCTCTTTCCAGCTTATACAGTCTAAAGTATTTTATAGCCAAAGTTTATAAAAAATCTAAAAAATAAATAAATAAAAAAATCAGAAACCCCAAAAAGGGTTTCTGTTTTTTGTGACAGGAAACTATTAGTGTGCAGTGGAAACTGGGAACACTCAGGGGCTGCCACCTATTTGACTGTTGTTGCTTTTTATAAGAGATGGACTGGTATCTATCAGTAGTTTTACTCCAGGCTGGTATTTCATGTCCTTGTAATCAGACTAGTCTAGATTTTGGTGGCTTCTTTAAAATTTAGCTTTAGTCTAAGTCCAGTCTCAATCGTTGTTATTAATTTTTATCATACTTGGTCAGACTCAGTTTGTTTAGTCTAGTTTTACTAAAAGTCAAGTATTTTTCTCTTTAACTTAGTCCAAGAACACATCAATTAATTTGCCTACTTTTAGTTGAAGAAAACTAATTTTAGTTTAGTTTCAGTCATGACTGTATCTCTGTTATTCGTGAGTTTCAGTAGTTATCGGTTTCAGTATGCCAGTTATTCATGCAGTGTGCACACTGAGCTCAAAATTTTCATCCAAATTTTTTTCAATATTTTTCATCCTATTTTCAATAATTTTCATTCAAATAGAACTTTTGAGAGAAAGTTGTGAAATACATAGTTGTAGAAAGACATTGATCCACATGACAAAGCCTTTTTAATTTTCAATGTGACTTTATTTTGTGTTTTTTAAATTAATTTAGTCCTTTGGTGCTTCTGTATACAGGAAGTATTGAACATAATATAGACAAATTAATAAATAAATGCACGCTAGGCTTCCTTTCACTGTATCTGAAATATTTCTGCATAAAAGCCCAACTAACATTTCAGAATTCACTTTTCAATGACCTTAACATGACATCAGTAAGTGTATTGGTAGGTCTGTGCTAGTTCCAAAGAGTTAGTGTCACTGTGTTAGGCAGTTAGTGCCATTTATCATTCTGTGTGAGTCAGATAAAGAGGAAGCAAAGAAGGAAAATGATTTGATTGCAAAAAGTAATGGATATAAGAGCATGTTAACAGAGTAGAAGAATCTAAGACCTGAGAAAATCACTGAATTTGATCTTTATTTGCAGCAACAAAACGTTGCGTTTTTTTTAAAGCCATCATTCTCACACTACGGTCTCAGATATCCTCATAACAACATCTTTAAAAAAAAGAGTAACGTTTGAGTAATTTTTTCCCTGTTAGTTTCTTATGCTGTACTTTTCCTCATTCTTATCCTCTTCTCCTAAAAGAAGTTAGAACTCCTCTGAGAGTGTAACCAAATCTCTCTTTGTACCCCTTTCTCTTCTGTTTTTGCTGACTGAGGATAGGTTGCTGGCTAAAGGAGTGTGTGAAACTGAAGGAACATGTAAAGAATAGCATCAGTATGCGATGCGCATCTTAAGTTGAGGCTCAGTATAGCTCTTCTTCATTGCCAGTAAAAATACTGGAGGATTGTAAGAGTAGAAGAGCCACTGAGAATGATCTGAAATGATTGTTATTCATCCCAGAGAGGTGAGAGGCTTTTGAGCTGAGAGTTTCAGAAGAGCACAATGATTTTGCTGTACATGTGAGTGTGAGGGGGTTTGGTGTCACATAATGGTGCTGGTTGTGATTAAGTTAGTTATGTTATGGAGAGGGAGCTGCAGGTGTTTGGCTTTGGTACAGTTTGGATAAGATCCCAGTCTGTTCATAGCAATGTGTTTCTTATAAGTATGTTATTTCACATATCAATGAAGCTTTAGTGGGAGGACACAGAGATGGGGAATTTGTTGCTTTGTCATTTGTTAGCAGGAATACTTTTACTGATGTAAACTTTGAGTCACTCTGCAACAAAACACTCTCATAGACTCCTCTTTAAAAAAGCAGGCACTACTGATGCTGAATAGACAGACATTAGAAAGAGTATTTCACATCCCACGTGACCCAGCAAGAGCAACAGTAAGCAGCGATGTAAGAGTGAGTTGATAAATCATCTGAGGAATCTTTGCACAGTTTCTATTGGTAACATCTGAGATTGAAAAAAGTTTCAGAAGTATAGTTACAGAAACAGGGATAAAAACTTCTCATTCGAGGTATTTGAGATTTTATAATTGAGTATTATATCATCAAAGAGTGTTCATTTGGAAGGTCTGTAATCTCAGGTAAATCTCTCATGTAAACGCACTTCTGGAATCACATGAATGGAAAAACTCCCAGCTTTTTGTATTTACCAGCGGTTGTTTTCACTGGTTATTTTACTGGGGAGTTGATGAGCACCTGCATCAGTCAGCGAGGTTCCCACAGAAGGGGGAGGTCTCACTGGGGGAGATTTTTTCCATGCATGTGTGTGGGTGTTTTAATCGGAGTTCTCTGGTTCTTTTAACACATCAATAAAAAAGTAATTGTCTTGGTCACTTTGTTTAACCACAAAATTGGTTTAAACTGGGCTTTTATAATGAATCAAAAGTTACTGGTCAGCTTAAATTAACAAGTTCCTCAATTAAAACTAATCAAGAACTTGCCCAACTTAAGCAACATTAGGTCTTTGCAAAGCTGTTTTGAAACACTATATAAAATCGTTGGGTTGGTTTGGGCTGGGCTGGATCGGTCGGTTCCAGTTGCACATTAAATATTGTGCTGTTAAATGAATAGCACAGATGCGCTCCGCTAACAGAAGAGAAGTCCAGACATTCAAAATTTCTCTTCAGTTTCCTGAATGAACACAGTAACATGCTCAAAAATGTCTGTTGCAATTAAATGCTCTTAAAGAGGCAATGTCTGTTTACGGGCCGCAATCATCTTTGTTCAAATCCACATACTATGTACTACAATTTTTTAGGAATTTAAAAATGTTTGTAAATGGAAAAATATATCTAAAATAATATAATTCATAAAAAATGTATATTTAGACAATGAATTTTCATGTCTAATCAATAAACAAAATCAATATATTGTGGTCACCGTACAATTTAAAACATTGACAATGGGAATAAATGTTAGTTGCAGCCCTACTTCAATCAAGCAAAGTGTTGGTTTAGTGGAAACAGGTGTGTTGCATGAAGGTTTATGTGAAACCTTGCTGGGCGGTGTATCCAGAGGAGTGGCCAGGTACCACCCCAGAATTCACTCAAGGTTGCATAATAATAAAAGTTTTCACATTCGTCGATTGTGTGAAAGAGTTACACCATGCCAGATGTAGCATGGTTTTTGACAATTGACTTTCTTCTTGAAAGAGAGAAACGATCAGGTTTGAAACTGCACATGTTACAGCATTGAGTAAACAGCACATTTTTTTGATTCATGGACGTTTTTGATCATATACCTGCAGGAGCAGCACAGAACAGAGCGCCAACTTGTGCTACAGAAAAAGATATTTCTAATGCAAATCATTTTTGTGACAGACCTTAATTTCAAAATGAGGAGTCGTATATATGTTTCAAATTATTAGCAACTTTCTTCTTCAGCATTCATTTATTTATAACGCATATTGTTCATGTGCTAAGTTTTATTTTTAAACAACCTCATTTAAGCCCCTCTGCATTATTTAAGTGACTTATGTATGGCAAATATAAACTGAAAGTGTCCTCTTTTCAACACAAGTCAAATAGAGTTTTAGTTAGGCTTTTTATATTTGAGGTAATTAGTTACATACATTTTTTGAGTAATGAGGGTTTTCATTTTAAGTATGCAGCTATATATATATATATATAGTTTATTTTCGTTTTTAAGTTTATTGTACTTACAATAATTGATTAGTCCTAACTAACTTGTAAACTAAAGTTTTATTGTCCACAACTTCATTTATCAAGTCAACCAAGTAATATATAGTAACAATCTAAACTTGCTGTTCTAGTTACTGAAGTCAAGCCAACTTCATCATAAATGAGCTAAGCCATTTCTTGCAGAGCTTGAGATTCTTAAAGAAGTGACAGAAACAATTTCAAACACTTTATTATTAGCCTTATAATCTCTAATCCGACCAGCACTCGTAACAAGATCATAAACCAATGCATTTTACCCAAAACACATTTAATTCAAGCCATATCCGCACACCTGGCTCTACATCACCAAAAATAAAAAGCCATGTCCTTGTTCATGTTTTATACAGTTCATTGAGATGGTGAAGATGACTGAGCTAAAGTCTCATTTTTGGGAACACTAGTAATATTTTTACTCTTGTTCTGTTCATCCACATACAGGGCATGTATAACAGACAGACTCCCAGCATGTGATTAGAATTTAAAATAATAAAATTAAAACATGACTAGGCACATGCCTCCACTGTGAAAATGATGCCCAGACCAACATGTATTAGATAAGTAATGATTGATATGTGAACGAGGATTGGGCCAAGCTCTTTATTACATATTTCAGCATAACCTATTTACTGTGTTGTTATAATTGATTTGTTAGCCCTTTTGTGATAGACAAGTCCAAAATGAAAAATCCAGATGCAAAGTAAAAAACCAGATGCAGGCAACTAGTAGATAACAATTTCGGTACAAGCAAGGATCAAGAACAGAAAACAAACATCAACACTCATCAGTTATCGACAAACTGAGTGTCAAGTGAAGCAAGATGTATGGGTGTAAAGGCTGATGAGATAATGACTTGAGTGCTGGCAGCTGGTGGTAACGAGCTAACAAGGTAATTGGTCGATGAGTGTTTGGCTTGGTGCTGGAGCAGGTGCACGGCTTTGTGGGAAAAGGAGTCCGTGTGTGTGCTTGTGTGTGAGATGAAGTTTATGTAACAGCTTTAGGTGATGATTACTACATTGTAGCATTTCATTAATATTCAATATTGATTTTGTAGTCAAGGCATACTTAGCTCGAGAGGGGCATTACTCTCGCTAATCTTTTTGTATTTTACTGGTTACATTTTGGAAACAAGCTGCCTCTTTCTTCCTCGCTAGGAAATCGTTAAGCTGCAGTCTGATTACAGGACCAACTTTTCAGGTGTGAAGTGAGCAGCGAGTCATGGAAATTTTGTCTTTGTCCCTCCTTTTTTTCTCGGGGAATTAGGTTCCACAGGATGAGTGGGGAGGCTTTTCGCCGGTGGGTCCAGAAGAAGAGATCCCATGCCGGCGAATGAGGAGTGGCAGCTACATCAAGGCCATGGCTGAAGAAGACAGTGCAGAGTCTGACTGCAGCCCTAAACCCTCACCTAAAGTCCAAGCACGAAGAGCCAGCTACCTGAAGGCCACCCAGCCATCGCTCACTGAGATGACCACACTCAAGTGAGTCTGAGGAGCACAGGAACCTCATACAAAGAAAAAGCTATGTCATGTTGGCAAGGATTATACTTTTGAGTAAGAAGTCTCCAAAGACTACGATTGGTTAAAGTAGGATCTTCTAGGCTTTAGGGGTGTAAATCTATAAAACATTTTAAACTCTTTTATGCACGTTTGTATGAAGGTCATTAAACCATTTTTTTCTCCAGAAAATGGCATTTACATGACACTCACATCCATAGCTACAGAATAATCTGTACTCAAATTAAAACTCAGCTACAAGATGGACAAGACGTCTCTTAAAAGTGACCAAAGTTCCTAACACTCAATTAACTTTCGGGACTTTAATAAAACTTCTCTTTTGGTTATGAAAGTACTATTGTTAAATGTTCTCGGAATGACTGGAGGTGAACTTCCTGTGTTAGTCATCCTGATGTCACATATAGAATGCCCCACTAAACTCAACATTGTTAAATTCTCAATGTTCCTGTATTTATTTTGACTTTTTAAATCATTCTAGCCATATTAACCACAATGTCAGTTCAATGAGTTCAGTTTACTTAAAAAACATAGGAAACAGATTTCCTTATTTATTCAAAGCCAACTTTCTTAGAAAATCTAAGTAAGTTTAATAATTATCTACAGGTAAATGGAATTGGTTATATTTGAGTGAATTTACTGATAAATAATAAGTTATATATGCATGCTCAAGGATATCTACTAAAATTTTCGAGTAAATATAGTTAAGTTTTATTAGTACGCTCAAATATGTATTCAAACATTTTACCAATAACTCAACATTTGACTAAAATCAAGTACACATAATGGCATTTCTCAAGTAAAGTATATTATTTGATTTTACAGTGCATGCTGTGTGTTGTTGTAAAGGGGACAATAAAGACATTCAGAAGCTCATTTTATTGGTGTCTGATCATCAAAAGTTGGCTGACAATGTCCACAATTCTTATAAAATGTCCTGGTGTATCACAATTGTCCCTGAGCGCCATCCAAAAGACTGCACTGCATAAACATTAAACGACAGAGGTGTGAAGCTAACGAAAAGCCCCCTGTAGAGAAATGTGGAAATGGAAATGTTTGATGGCTTTAATGTTTCAAAAAAAATATTAAAAGAATGGATCATTGGGGAAAAGTTTCAACATATATTAATGCCTGAACATTTGCCGAACAGGTGTGGAGAGCTGTCTGTAGCACGAACCAGGCATCATCTTCCATGTGTGTATGAAACAAGCTATTTTGTAGGCCTTCCACCCACTCCACATCTCTAAGTGCTGCAGGAACAAGCCTCTGGAGATGAAGTCTCTCTCTTAAATCCCACCTCTGAACACATACACACTCCATTCAGTTCCAATGAAAATGAATCTTCTCAGACTCTAACCACTACAGTGAAATCCTTTTACTCTCATCTTTATGAAAAATTCAACGGAACAAGGTCATTTCAAAGCGAATTTTTCATTGCCTTTAAATTTTTTCTAACAGTAAAATGGGCCATTTTTTTACGTTTTCATTTTATAATTTTGCTATCCTTTGTTATATATTTTGTAAAAAAAAATCTTTGACACATTCAGTAACCAATTACTTTTTACGTGGATGCATTTACAGGACTAATTGCTTTTGGCTAGTCATTTGTCATTTATGGCTGCCACAGTGTAAAGAGGCATTCTTTGCTAACATTTAAAATATTGCATATATGATTGAATTGAAAGACAGCAATGTTGTAAATCTTTGGTAGAAGAGTGGGATGTCAATCAATTTTTTTCTACAACTAGAGGACTAATTTAGGTAGTCATGGTCAGATGAACTGCTTCAGTATAAGTTAAAGCACGAAGTAAGCTTGTAAGTTATCGTTCCCGTTTTAAATCATTGATTGTAAACATTTGAACCCTCTAGACTGTCACTGCACACTTGACATTCAGAAGGCAGTTAAACAATGTCTTTGAATCTCCTCAAATTGTTGTGCTCCACAAAACAACCCATGTAACCCCTTTTCCTCCATCTGATTGGTTAGTGGGCGGTGCTTTGGCCAATTGGCATGACTACGATCATTGAGCTGTTTTGAGCTCC
The DNA here is from genome assembly GCA_900490495.1 of Danionella dracula. NCBI lineage: Eukaryota > Metazoa > Chordata > Actinopteri > Cypriniformes > Danionidae > Danionella > Danionella dracula. The sequence continues at coordinate 21,010,858 of UELW01000001.1, read as the reverse complement.
CAGAAACATAAAATTTGAATAAACAATTTGAATAAACTCTTGAACCTCAGACTGCATTTTTAAAGGATTAAGGGAGACACTATGCATCTCTTTATCTTTGTTTTATGAACAAGAGTTCAAGCAGCATTGAATATTTATTCTGAAAGATTTGTGCAATCAAGCACGCACAAACATATTCGCATGGCCACACACACACACACATGTCACTGCGCTGATTCATAATAAATGCACAATACATGCAAGAATGGAAAAATAAACCTAGATCCACACACATGCTCATTCCTTTCACATACATGATAAAACAAGTACACAAGCATGTGTTTGTTTAAGAACAACTGAATCTAAATAGGCAGAGAGAATGAGCAGAAAAAGATAGATGTTATATAACAACTATGGAATCTCCTGAGGCCTGTGCTCATTATTTCTTTGTTTCTGCCAACCGATGAGAGGTCTGAAGCTTTCTCAGATTCCTCCCATTTTTTGTAGTCAAGGGACAGAAATTAGGCTTACTGTATGTTATGTTGGAGGACTTACTGAGGCTGTTCTACTTCACCTTTATCTCTTTCAGACCTTCAGTACAAACAGTGTGTTTAGGAATTTATATAACTTAAGTTATTATATTTTTACTGATCATTGAGTTCTGCTTATGATGATCTAATCTAATCGTTTTTACCTAAAAAGGCCGTAGTGTTAAATGAAACAACAATATTACAAGTGTATGTTAATGCCATCTTCTCATTAACTCATTATGACTGTATTTTATGTTCTTTTTTGTCTCTTGCCACTCCTTTTTCTTGTCTGTAAGTTTTAATTTAAAATATCTCCTTGTAATTTACCAGTTCTTCACCTAGTCCATGTTAGTAGTTATGTTCTAGATTAGGGGTGTGGTAAGATGTGGTCTGGGTGGCTTCTGTCTCAATTCCTGGCTTCGTGGCTCCTGTCTTGTCTCCTGGTTGTGAGGCTTCTGTCTCTTTTTCAGGTTGTGTGGCTTCTGTCTCATTTTTTGGCTGTGAGGCTCCTGTCACGTTTCGTGGCTGTGAGGCTTCTGCCTTGTCTCCTGCCCTTGAGGCTTCTGTCTTGTCTCCTGGCTGTGAGGCTTCTGTCTTGTTTGCTGGCTGTGAGGCTTCTGTCTTGTTTCCTGGCTGTGAGGCTTCTGTCTTGTTTCCTGGCTGTGAGGCTCCTGTCACGTTTCGTGGCTGTGAGGCTCCTGTCACGTTTCGTGGCTGTGAGGCTTCTGCCTTTTCTCCTGGCTGTGAGGCTTCTGTCTTGTCTCCTGGCTGTGAGGCTTCTGTCTTGTCTCCTGGCTGTGAGGCTTCTGTCTTGTCTCCTGGCTGTGAGGCTTCTGTCTTGTTTGCTGCCTGTGAGGCTTCTGTCTTGTTTCCTGGCTGTGAGGCTTCTGTCTTTTCTACTGACTGTGAGGCTTCTCTCTCTTTTCCTGGCCATGTTTCTTCTGTCTTGTGTCCTGGATATATGGTTTCCATTTTCTATCCTGGCTGTGTGGCTTATGTTTTTCTTCTGGTTATGTTATTTCTACTTCAATCATTAGATTGAAATTATCACTACTAGCAATGGTCACCACTCATCTCCAACATTTAAATATGTATTAAAACATTAAATAATGGCTCATATTAAAAGTATGAGCTACATTCTGACAGTACATTTTCCCAAAAATTTAAAGGAAGCTGGAATATTGTGTATAGAAACACAAAGTAGACATGTAATTGTTCATTACTCCCCATTTTTCAGTAATCCTTCTTTGGTCTATTGAATTAAGTAAGTTGTAGAATCAATAACATTGGTAACAGTCCATCTTCATAAATCTGCAAACATATATCATGGATATTTGGTTCTTCCATTCCTGTTTGTGTCTCTTTTATGCCCCCACCCCTCTCTCTCTCACTCTCTCTCTCTGCTCCTCACTCCACTGAAGAATGACTAATGTTTTTTTCTTGCTGTAACTGCATACTATTTTAAGAGCCACATTCATAATTAAGATTGACTCGACCCGACCTGAAGGGATAGAATGCGTATTTTTGAATGCTCATGGTTTACTGCATTTTCTGTTAAAATTTCAAGGGCCTGATTGTCCATTCTTGTGTAAATAGCATACATCCAGGACTAATTATTAATGCAGTTTGTGCTGCTTTCAGATGAATAAACAGACACCATTAAAAAAAAAAATTTCAGCAGCACTAATTGTGAAATCTCTACTTAGGCAAGATTTCAGTTTAGTGAGGCTTATAAATTAACATAAACATACATCTGAACAAATGATGTAAAGCCATATTTGTCCTTAGTAATTATATTCCCTTCTCTTCTCTTCTCTTCTCTTCTCTTCTCTTCTCTTCTCTTCTCTTCTCTTCTCTTCTCTTCTCTTGTCATAAAAGCTTTAAACTATCTATAAACTTTTAAAAATGTAGCAGGTAAATATCTGTCCATGTCTCTACTCTCTTTTACTGTGTGCAGGATCAGTACGGAGTCACACTCTCCCAAGCTGCAGATTCGGAGCCACAGTTATCTGCGAGCGGTGAGTGAGGTTTCAATCAACCGCAGTTTGGACAGTCTGGACCCGGCCAGTCTCCTGGCTTCCCCCAAATTTCGCTCCCGAAATGAGAGCTACATGAGGGCCATGAGTACCATCAGTCAGGTTGGTCACTGACCCCTCGTTCTCTGGTGGAAAACCATTAAGATTCTGATCTGAGACCAACAGGAAATGCTGCAAGTCCTGGATCAGATCTTAACAGAGGTTTTCTATCAGAGCCTTCCTCGCAGAATGTTTGCAGAGGGGAGGAACACCAAAGAAGTTTAAACAAATCAAATGATCAGCTACAGATCAATGTCAGCCATCGTCTCATGCAATCCGTTATCATCTCTTCCTCATCCTCTTTTTTTTACAATCCTATTTCACATACTATCACAGTAAAATGAAAGATTAGGATTAGTCACAAAAGCCTAACCTTGTGAGATTACTGTATTAAAGCTGCCCTAGTTGTCTTCTTTATTTTTCAACAAATGACATAAATTGGTGGACAAAAGGAAAGAAAATGTTGCTTGTGTTCACAGATTCACTTGCCAAAAACGAATCATCTAGCAGAAGAAAATATTTTTGTCTATTGTTTGTATTCAATCAATGGTATATGTTTCATTTATATTAGAAACAGTTTTCAATACATAAGAAAGTACCATTGTACATCATATGATGCGTTTTATTACAGTGGACATGTAGATCCACAAAGAGATCAATGGACGTGAATACTAATCTTTAAGTTCTGCTAGTTAAATAGATTTCTTTTAAATCAGATTTAATGATTATTTTACTACTGATATCCATTTAATATTAGAGCTTTAAGAAATATATCTTCTGCCAAAAGCACATAATTCAGTTCATATAGCGTGAATTCACTAATGACTGGTTTTGGTCTTGAATGAGTAAGCAAATTTTAAGAAATTTCGCCATGCTGTTAGATATTCAACCTGCCTGCTCAAGACAGAGTCTAATGATGAAACACTCCATTCAACATCACTGGAATCACTTGCACCTGACGAGGATTTCAATGAGCAGTTTTCCTGAAACCAATTACCAGGCAACTAGCCAATTCTACAAGCCTCAGAAGGCACTATAAATTGGTCACTTCCCCTTCACTCTGGGTCTAGATTATCTATACCAGGCATGTTCAGAGGGGGGTGGGGGATTGGTAGGGGGTGCTGGAGGTGAACTAGAAGGTGCCGCTTTGCCCCTAGATGGCCAATATAAAAGGGATCACTTTAAAAAATAATGTTAATTAATCCCTTTCTATTATCAACAATTATAATTATAGTGTAAAGCTATGTTTATATATACATATAATTGTCATTGTGATAGACCAAGTTTTAATTGCACCATTTGCAAGCATTTCTACATCTTGCAGTCTCTGAAAAGCTTTGCTTCTATTGACACTTACTGACAGTCACGTGAGGCTAAGCTTACTGGGAAATATAGGCCCTGCACCTATGTCTCCACACATTGGAGTGGAGGACAAGTCACATATTCATATTTCTTCCCGTAAAAGAACTACTGGACAGATATACAGGTAAGTCTTGCTAGGTAATAATAACCACTTTTAATAGCTAGTGTTTGGAGTACACAGATTGGTAGTGAACTGTTGTTTGACATAAATTAAGTTCAAATATAGTTAGAAAACAACAAGAAAGTGTGCTGATCGAAGACGTGTATCAATGGAAATTGTCATATGTATAATACTGAATAAGACCACTCTCTGATGTAAACTGTTATGAGCAGGAGTATATTCTCCTGTTATAAAATTCCACACACCAGCAGAAAACTGTTTATTACCTGCACTATAGCTTCATCAGTTGCAGCTGATTAAAGTACTGCCAAAAATGTTGGATGAAAGGTAATCACTTTGTTTATCATGGTAGAATGTAAAAGATGTGGAATGTTTTGAGAGGCCTGTTAAACGATAGTCTTTATGGTTAGTTCAGTTACACACTTCGTTTCAGTTCACAGTACGTTGTTCACTCATTTTTACTTTTTTGAAATTGGACATCCAAAACATTTCCATTAAATAAAAAAATAAAAAACAACAAAAACAACAATATTCTTATTTCAAAATTGAACTCATACTTTGAGTTTTTAAGATGTATCTGTGAAGCAGTTTGGCCTTTAATTCATCATTTTATGTTCCCCTTTTTTTATTTGAGTACCTGCCACTCTGAAGGTCTCTACATGGCCCTGCCTAGGACTAATCAGAGGCATTTTATATGAAGCTACAAGTTTAATACCTATGTGAAAGCATGCATTGTAACCCTTGGAACAGCACATTGGAAGTCTTTTTCAACACTGGTTAAGGTTAAAGTATGAAGATTTTTAATCTGCTGTTGAAGAAGATTGTTAAACCTTTTCGACCAATAGTAAGGGATGCTCTTAGGGTTTTTAAGATTAGTGTCTTCAGCCATGCGATTTGAAAGTGAGCTCTCCAGATTAGCTTTCCTGGGTTAAGATGACAAGCAGCTTTTATAAGTCTGACAGCTTAAAGGTAACTGACTGCTCACTCAGACAGACAGCTCGCCTCGAAACGTACACAAACACTGCCCTCAGGCATGAGTATGTGTCCCTTTAGCTAAACAAGGGGAAATCAGTCTTTTCAATGACAATCACAGCACAGTCAGCTCATCCAAACACTCATCAGTCAAAGGTGAATTTTCTCTGTTGGCTGGCTTGTTCACCTTGCATGTCTTTCTGTGGCTTTCTATCATCCAATCATCATTCAATATTTCTCAAGCAACCTCATTCCAGATCATTGCCATCCCCATATCACTAATGAGCATCTTTGTAAATCCAGTCACACAGGCCTGTTGTCTAGCTAGAGCACCAGTGATGCAGCCTTTCACTGACAGATTTCCTCCCCTTTGCACTCTCTCTGGTCTGTTTTCTGTATTACTGTGTTTATTAGCTGAACTTTTTTTTTTATTAATTGGAATTTATTTTAGAGGATTAATATTAGCCTGGACATGTGCTGCTCTACTCTAAACCTACACTAAATTCGCATTCACATTTTGTACATAATCTTGATAATTGATCAATTGATAATTGATTCTAAAGAATTACCCATGATTTTGAACTATAATAATTATTAATTCAATTATATATACGTGTGTGTTCATGGAGACTTCAGATGTCAATTTCTCACTAGTTGATCTCGTTTTTTGTGGTGTGTATGAAAACACATTTTAGATGTTTTCCCATTCACATTTTAGTTGTTTTACAACCCCCTTTCACCATGTGAAACATGCTCCATTCACAATGACACATGTTAAAGCATAGACATATAAAATATACAAGAAAGTGTTCACAGTGTTCTGGAGTAAAGGGTGGTATCAGCAACATTCAGAGGACATGCAATGACTGCTATCTGACATGGGGACAACGCCAGACTTCAAGTCACAGATATTTCTTTACTAGGGGTACGGTGATGTTCCAGAGAGTCGAGAGTCTCAAATCAACATTCACTTGAATGCAGGCAAAAGAAGCTAGAAATACTTTGAGAGGTACTATCCAAAGCAATCCCGAAATCATCAAACCTGCCTTCAGGATAGGCTAGGACAGTAACATGGTTTAAATGAAATAGTAAAAAATACTTTCTTATCCCTTACTTCTCTAGAACAAGGAGAAAGCAAATTAATAGATGGCTTATCGCTGGTTCAATTACTTTTTTTTTGAGTAACAACTGCTGACAGCAGGGCTGAACTGGGATCAAAAAAAGTCCCTGGCCATGGTGGCCCACCATGATTATTTACAAGAAAGCAGGACCCGGACCCCTGCCTATTGAACGCTAGGGGAACCACTCAATAGCGATGGCTTGTCACGCTTTGACAGTCTAAATAAGCTTGGCCTGAAAGCAAAAATAAATATTCACTCTTTTAAAGTAATTATTCACTAAGACTAAAGTTATAATAAAGGCTTCAAAAAAGTCAGGAAATGAATAATAAAGACATCATGCTCTCGCTGTCAGCACAAATGTAACAACAGAAGTTCAATTCACTGTTGGTGCAATCTGTTAACGTGTTTTTTTTTGTTGTTGTAAAGTTTGTAAATTTATCTTATGCCATCTATGCAATTGACTCGTTTGTGACTAGCCGAAAACACATTTTGATGAAAAACTAATAGAAGAAAAACTGTTTGAACACATTGAAAGAAATCTTTTACGACACTCTTCAAATGTGCTTGTTATGACACAACTCTTCACCTCTGCTGTTGAAGGTTCACTTTTCAATTTAAAATACATTTTTAAATTCGATTCAGGGCTAGGCATTTATACACTTTCAGATTGCTGCATAAACATAAAAAAATTACAACTTTTTGGTATTTTCTGTTGTCAGTGTTTTTACTTTTAGTGTTTATCTTACTCTTTTGTTACAGCTTACAGCTTATACTAACTTAATGTACTGATGTACTAATGTACTGAAATAACTGCAGCATTGTGTTATAACAATGAACCTTTTAACCTACCATACTAGCTTCAGTCCAAAAAAATACTATTTTTTAGGTTCAATATAATTGCTAAAGTTTTGAAAATCAAGCCAAATTAGGTCTACAACAAAACGTAACAAAACACAGCATTCATCCTGACTTGCATGCTGTCTCCTCCTGCAGGTGAGCGAGGTGGAGGTGAACGGGCAGATCGAGGCCGTGTGTGCGAGTGTGTTCAGCGAGATGGAGTCTCAGGCTGTGGATGCTCTGGATCTGCCAGGCTCTGGCTGTTTCCGTATGAGGAGCCACAGTTATGTGCGGGCCATTGAGAAAGGCTGTTCGCAGGAGGAGGAAGAGGAGGAGAGAACGGCTCAGCAGGTTATCGCACAGCCACGTACTGCTACTACTGTCAGAACCATCCAGAAGAGCACAGGTACAAGCCATCCAAACAACTTCTGTCTTTCTTGTGCTTTTTCAAGTTTTTTGGTTGAAAATATGGAGAGGGTACTTGCTGCAGATTCCAATGGGAGGAGCTTAAGCTCAAGAAGTGGCAGAGATGTCGCCTGCCAATAGGCAAGTTAAGCAAATGCTGACCAACTTTGAATTGGTACTACCGAAGTAACTAGTCTGCCAGTGTGGCTCCCCGCTTATCTCTGGCGACACACGAGACACCCATCCAATACTCGTTCATATGAGTCATGTGAGAGTGAGAGCATTACAATAAAACAGTAAAATGGACATCTTTCTAGGAACGAAAAAAGAATGAAATAAGAGAATGAAAGCAAATCCGTAGAGAGTAAAGTTGTTAAATATGCTAAATAATTTGAATCAGACTGAAAACTTTATGTTACGGCTGTCCATCAAACAAGTCAGTCAGATTAAGACATGGATGAGTATGTTTAAAGGGCCAATATTATTTGAATATATAGGAATTATTGATCTTCTTACTCTCTTGAACATGACAAGGTAAATTTTAGTTTAAAAGGTTTGTTTAAAACTCCAATTTGGGGGCATCAACAATTCTGGTTGTCTTGTTGCCTGCCACACAGAACTCTACACATTAGCGTGAGGAGCCTCAACATTATCCAACCATTTTACCATACTACCAAGTATAGTGTACAATATACTATACTGCATAAAGTGAGATGCATGCTGGTTGGAGGACCCTCGTGAATTGTGACCCAAAGTGTGTGTGAAATCACTGCAACATACAAATGACGTCCAATTCCTACCCATGGGCTCTGCGGTGGGAACCACTTGAATATATTGCTGCATAGGTAGAAGGAAAACGCAGACCACTGGTTATCTAAATAAAGGAGTTTTCTTGATTCTAAATCCTCACCCCTTTTGAAGAATAGTTTTCCTTTGACTGTATCAGTCATCTTGTCTGTGTGAATAGAGTCAAGGTCTCTCTTCTCTCTCTCTCTCTCTCTCTCTCTCTCTCTCTTTCTCATGCAGTGTGGTGTTTAATTACAGCGATTATTGTCTCATTCAAACTGTTGTCAGGGTTCAAGTCGATTAATTAAAAAACTTTCTCAGGCAAAGGGGGAAAATGAATGAGCGAGCGAGAGAGAGGGAGAGAGCTGTAGATATTAATTATTGTAGAGAAGCGATAGTAATGTATTGGATGGAAGTGCTATTTGTGAATGATTTCTTTATAATCATCAACCATGTCTTGTGTGTACTTTTAAAGAACTCATATTCTAAATCATATTCTAAATAGAGTTTTCAACTATTGTCAATTTTCCAATCTATAAGCCGCAACGCTTCTCACGCTTTGAACCCTGTAGCTTGTAATACAGCAATTGTAATCCAGGCTAACAGCTATCTTGAGTCGCTCTCTCTCTATTGAAGAACGAGAAGATTAGAGGTGATAATATAATAATGTAGTAAAACTACTTTTGCCAGTGACCCTTCTCCTATTCGTATTTAATAGAACAGTTCATTATCTATAAAACATACAATGCATATTTAAAATATAAAGCTCAAGACCATTTACTTAAATAATACCACTCTATATCTGTTTTTTTATACAATTACTCTGAAAGTTGTCCTGTTTTTTAAGTTTGACCAAATCTTTTTTGTTTCAATGTCCATTTTTAGGCCAAAGTGACAAAAAAGGGATACATAACATAATTTATTTATGCCACACTAGATTTTTATTAGCTGAACTACTTTTAAAGATTGCATACATGTATGTAGTTTGTGAATAAACAGTCTTTTTTTAATTGTAACTTATCCGTATATTACAAAAACTTGCCTTATTTTTAAAAGAAATGAAATAATCTTGTTTTTTTTACATGTAAAATCTAATATACATTTCGAACAAGAAGTTCATCTAGCAATAAAAAAAACCAAACATTTATTTTACTTTAAGCTAGAATGATGGCGTTTGTAGTATGTAATACTAGATTCACTTGAAACAAAATGTTTATTTAGCTAAACAACACACACCCTTTTTAAAAGAAACACAGGTGAAAAACAGAGAACCTGTCCCAAATGGCGAACTTGTGGACTCGAATTGCGTGTGCCTGCAAAGTGGAGGTGTCCGTAGTGTGTCCCACCTGTCATTTTTAGGTGGTGAATTCAAAGCAGGTAATATCTTTATTCAAGTTGAATCCCAGCTGTAGAGTAAACACCAGAGGAGCTTTTTTCCTGCTTCAGACACGACGCGAGTTTGTCCAAAATTTGTCCACCCTCAAGGCCTTGAATCAGGGGCCCACTCTCATGATGTCACCAGAGTGTGGATTCGAGTGAGTCCACAAGGCCGGAGTGTTCCATTTGGGACAGGGCTCTAAAAGTACTTGTACAAGCCAATGTGTGCGAACCACTTTTAGCCCCGCCCTTATGGAAGATTTGTGCCAGAGAGACTAATGTATATTTCAAAATCGCAAAGGAAAAAGGAGAAACCGAAAATGACTTTTGGGAGTGTAAACAAATCTTATCAATGATGAGACTTCTCAAAGCTGGGGTGACATGGATAGATTAGAGAGCACATAGACAGCCTTTCAACTTACAACCAGACTGCGCAGAAAGCGAGCTTAAATAGCGAACCAATCAAGGCTGGCAGGCGGCAGGTGGATGTCGTGATTGAATCAGAGATGATGAGCAGAATAGGAAACACAAGGAAAATTAGTGAGCACAGGACAGGGGAAAACAATATCGCAGTAGACGAGATATAATAAAAAAGACTCAAAACCCACTTAAGCAAGAATATTCTCAACACCACACAATTAGCTAACGTATGTTGCAGTCTTGCGTGTGTTATTACCACAGCTATGATTGACGGCCTGAAATATTGATGCAAATGCAGTATTTTATTTCATTTTCTGTTCCTTGAATGTGCAGATAAACAGCCGAATTGACTTTTTTTCTTAGCAGCAGAACCACATGTTGCTGGTGTTCTGTTAAACAGGCTATATATATATATATATATATATATATATATATATATATATATATATATATATATATATATATATATATATATATATATATATATATATATATATATATATATATATATATATATATATATATATATATGGTATAAAACAGGCTACTCTGTTTCTCTAGTGCTCATATTTTGGCCAGACATACATGTTTATTGCACGGTAAAAAATAAAGCCACAGTTGCCAAAATAAGAATGTTTTTGTACTTGGCTTTTGTAGATAAATTCCATTGTGATAACACTTTATTTTGCATAATCCTTACTTAATAATGCATATGTTTCATTGTATTTGTTAATGAAAAGCCTACCAACAATCTCACGATGTGAAATACAGCTTTAATTTATGAAATACATTTAAATATGCAGTTTATAATATTTAAAGAGTTCATTTAACTTAATAAAATACAAATATTTTTCAAATAAATTTTACCACTCAAATATATGTTAATCTACATTGAAGAACACTAGGTGACTTTTTTTAGGAGACTAAAACTACACTAAAACATTTTGATTTTCACCGACTACAACGTGACTCACTATATTACATTTTGAAATTACTAAAATGTGACTAAATCTAAACAAATTTTCGTCAAAAGGACCAAGACTAAAACTTAGATGGCTGCTAAAAACAGCACTGTTTAGGTCATAAGTCTTTTGCCCTGCTAAAGCAGCCTACTTCACATAATTAATTGACTGATACCCAAACAGAGATCTGAAACGAAGCTGGAAAGGAAACGACTTAAAATCCTACACTAGACTGATTTGAGGTCACAAAGACATCTACCTCACACACAGTGCCCTGAAGGCTGCTTTTAAGACACAGAAATTTAGTGAAACACATGTCAGGTAACAGAACAACAGAAGTTACACATGAGTAGTTTATTTGACACCTGCTCTGAAAACAGCAGATAGATTGAATGATGTCTAACAAAATGCCTGAGCGCAGGGGATATCAATGACACACACAAACTCTAAAGTCATACAATATCTCATTTTTCACCAGAAATCAGAGGCTACAACATCATCTAAAGATGAGGTGTGTTGTCCTTTGACAGCATTTACTAATATAAATCAATACGATCAGTGAAAGGAGGTCACAAAGGCTTCTTGGGACAGAAGAGCATTTTCAGATCATTAGCTCTTGTTGTTAAATAACAGAAGATCTTCAGGGGTGTGTCTTTCATACATAAAAAGGTTTATTTCAAATATGAAACATCATACACTATCAGAAACACCATGAAATAGGAAGTCAAAGGCCACTTGAGTGTTACTGGTCATAATGCAGTTGTGGCCTTTAGTAGGCCCCCTGGTGGCTACAGAAGAATGTGTAAAGTGTAATTTTTTATTATTTAGATAAACAGATGATTTCACTGATTCTTTGGCCTTACATATAGTAGTACAATCTGATAAATCAATAGCTAATAAGAAAATATACTACATAAAAACTGCAAGATGCAATAGGCCTGATGTAAAAAAAAATGGGTTCATTTCAAATCTAATATTTTAATTTCTGTCAATATTCAAAGAAAGCTTGCTGTAACTTTTTATTACCTGTAACATTTATTACTACAGACAAACATTTGGTTGATAAATAAATTTTTATTTGGCCAGATATTTGCTGTTCATTGTAGGCCTTATTTAAACTGAATCAGAATCTAACTTTTAATTACTTTTTCAAATGTGTTGCAGAAATTACAAAAGGTCTACTTCTACTCAATACAAACATAGACAAAGAGACAAATATATTTAAAACAAATTATAATCCTTATATTTTTAGTGTTATTTTAAATCTACATAATTGTAGTGCAGTTGATAGGTGTTCCTTGGACCTCACCAACCTGTCTGTCCCCCTGTAATGTGATGTTTACATCTTGGTCGGAGGGGTCCAATTTCACTGCATATAACAGTGTAGTGACCAATAGTGGCCTTATTCAATTTAATTTAATCAGCTGTTTGTGTGACTGTGAACACAGGATTTTAAAAGGCTTCTGAAGGGTTCCCCTTGCAGAGATACAAAATAAGGGTCATTAATATTTTAAGATAAAGGTTGATTAATATTACCATCACATGATACATTTGCTGGATGAAGGATGGTGATGACTGGAAGTGTTTATATTATTCAGGTCTGGTGCTACTAAAAGACAACCTAATAATAAACCTTGAGTTCATTGATTTATTGCATTAGCCAGTTAGTTATGTAACTAAGAAAGACTAGCTTTTAAATGATTGAATTACCAAGAACTTTTTCACTCTAAAGAATAATAATTGAAGTCAATGTTTGTATTTAAATAGAAGGATCAGTAGAGCAGCTGTCTCTTTCTTGTCTGGCACACACTCACAGATGTGCACACATCTGTGTATCACAGTTGTCCTTTTAGGGGCTTTGATCTAAATATTATTCCCATGCTGGTATTAAAGGATTAGAGGCAACTCTCTTTCTGCCTGAGCCTGCCTCTGTCTGCCTCTTTCTGGCAAATAATGAGGCAGTGACGCCTCAAGCTCACAATGAAACGAATATTTTTCTGGGAGCAAGGGTTACAAAAGTAAGTCATAGCCTTGGACTCGTTATCACGGCAGTGATCGGCAGCTGCTCAGATCTACTTAGCGAGAGTGAAGCTTGTCGATGAACCAACCACACTTGCCGGCATAACAAGGTCTGACAAGGCACAGTGTTTGGACCACAGACGTGGCATAACCGGGTTGTTCTCCGCGCCTAAGATACCAGACATTTAGTCCCAGAGCTCTGGGCGGTGGTGCTTGGGCATACATCCCTGGGACAGAAGATCCGACCGCAGGGAAACTGGCCAGGGAGGGACTGTCACGAGGGAGCACAGTTCTTTGAACCAAGGTTGATTGGGCCAATAAGGTGCCACCATTAAGATGGACTTCTGCCTCATCCTCCCTGATCTTGCACAGGAGGGTTGGAAGGAGGCTAACTGGGGGAAACGCATATAGGCGTTTCTTCCTGGGACAACAATGTGCCAGCGCATCTATCCGGAGAGGAGCCTCTTCTAACCGTGGTTTCCACCAAGACAGTGTATCTGCTGAATGGTTCAACCTGAAAGGAGTATGGACTACAACTAGGGACAGCCCCCAGTGCTGACTCCAGAGGAGCGTTATGTGAGCGAGAGCTGACAACGAGATGAGCGTATCCTTCCTTGTCGACTGACATATGCCACCACTACCGTGTTGTCCTTCCTGACCAACTCGTAATATCTCTGCAGCATTCTCCTGAAGTGCTTTACCACTACGGACACTGCACAAACTCAATTTATGCTCTAGGAAGCGTACTTCTTGGTTCAACCCTGTGATAGTGCTTCAGGCATAAAGCATTCCACCAGGTCTTTGAAGCATCGAAGTTACTACTGCGCACCTGGCAGGTCCTCCAGGGGGACAAAGGAACTGTGCCAAGGGAGTATATTCACATGAAGTATGCTTTCTTTAGATCACTTGTAGCGAACCAATTCTCTGGAGAAATGAATGGGCCGTGGGTCTGGAGATATTGTCCTCAAGAAGTCTCAGAATACGAGTGTTCGAAAGACACAGGTTGAGTATTGGACGCAACCTGCCTATGATTTAGGGAACTAGAAAGTATGGGCTCTAACCCTCTTTCCATGTCGACAGAACCAGCTTGATTGCACCCCGCATAAGGGGAATCAATCTCCTTGCGCAGGCCCGGTGTGACACTTTCCAGCACGGAAACAAGTCTTACTTGTTGATGGAAGGCAGCGAAAGACAAGAAATCTGAAGCATTCAGCGACTCCTTCCTCTGGATCCGGCCAAAGAATTACACTGCCTGACATCGACTCACAAGATATCTGCAAAATCCACAAAAGAAAATGGTCCAACTCGTTTCTGTGGTTGTCTCTCACTGTGAGTCGCTCGTGTGTCGAGAGTAGGCTCCAACAAAAAAAAAAACACGAAGAGTGATCACGCTTGCATCTCCTTTATACGCATCAGCGTTGTCACGTGACCATCAGCGCGTTAGCTGATTGGCATTTTGAAAAGAGTGTGGAGGGAGCTGAGTGCCCTTACTAAAGCTTCCCATAGTCGGTACTGACATAAGTCATTTTTTGTTGTTTGATCAATCGTGCGTTCTAATCATAATGATAAAGATCTGATAATGGTCTATTTTCTGGCAGATCAATAAGGTTAAAATTTCTTTAAATTGATAAATCAGATGTTTTAGATGTAAGGAATTGATTTTCTCACAGATGCTTTTGGCAGTACTGAAATAATTCCATTCATAACCAGAAAAGATTGAAGTAAAGGATTCGACTTCGACAAGATTGCTTTTTGACTATAATAGCTAGACATCATTTTAGGTTTTTTGAAAAACAATCTGATCATCATTATTAAATATAATTTAAATTTGTATGAAAATTTAAAACAAACGAAGATTTTGAACTATATGTCATGTCAGACATGTACTAAAATACACATTTAATGATCTAATAATATTGCTATGATACAAATGTGAAAATCACTGTTTTAAAAACTTTTTAAAAAGCATTTGTACAGTCAAGTCCTTTTTATAAGAAATGTGGAATTGTGTAGGGAATATGCTCAAAAGTTTTATATGGATGAGGGGAGGCCCAGGATGATCCAGAATGGGAATCACCAAATTCGGCTCCACACATTTTTCATGTGCTCTGTTCTAGCATGCATAATACTCTAGACTTTAGACAAGCCAAGAGGAGCAACATTTTTTACAACAGATGTGACTGATGACAATTGACTCAAAAATGTACAGAGCTCTAGCCTCCTACATCTAGAAGAACTGAGTTTTTTTCCCCACATGAGGGCGACCTCACGCTTCAGCATTTCTTGTTTCATTGCTCTGAGGAAGTTGACAGATTTGTTTGGCAGAACTGAGAGGCCTCAGTTTAAAGGTAGAAGCAGAAACACTGCATTAGAGCACATTCCCAAACTTGTATAGCTCAAGATGTGTCCTAGGGAATTATAAAGGACATCTTCAATTAAACTCACTATACAAAAACTCTCATTTAGTGACTTTCTGCCAGATGACTGTTTATTGTGTCTCTATGATCACAGATGTATATGTGATATTAATCCAGTCACGATCTGCCATGTACATTTTTTTTCCTCCAAGCTTTTTGTATGTAATACAAGCAAATCCCCTTTTGTTTCTAACCTTCGCCATGTTGGCCAAAGGTGAGTGTCAGAGTCTAAAGTATACTAGTAGTGGAGTCTAGTAGACTAAAGCTTAAGGAGTTATATTATTTATTATCAATATCAAAAATTATAATTAGAACTAATTGACATGAATTTAAAAAAATTAATCGCTTCTCGGCGTCACGGTGGCGCAGTGGGTAGCACGGTCGTCTCACAGCAAGAAGGTTGCTGGTTCTAGGCTCGGCTGGGGCAGGTGGCATTTCTGTGTGGAGTTAGCATGTTCTCCCCGTGATCGCGTGGGTTTTCTCCGGGTGCTCCGGTTTCCCCACAAGTCCAAAGACATGCGGAATAAGTGAATTGAATAAGAACTATTGCCCATAGTGTTAAAGTGTGAATGTGTGTGTGAATGTTTCCCTGCGGCAGGGAAGGGCATCCGCTGCGTAAAACATATGCCAGAGAGTTGGCGGTTCATTCAAAATGATCATAAGATACAAAATGAATCATTTCCGGGGTGGCATTCGTATACTCAATTGTTTTGTATGTCGAAGCAAGTTTTATTTGTAAAATGTTCCAAACCACGCCGAAACGACACAAATTGAAAAAGAGCTGAACGATTTTTCATTCACACATATCTTTCGATGTGTGCTGTGCTGTTGGCGCCTGTGGTTTTCGATCGAGGCATGTTCATGCACAAACTTTTGCACAAAATATTCAGGTAGATGTGTTGAGGCATTTATTTCTCAACAGTTCCGGCATCTAGACCATTCAGAGAGAGACCGCCGGTCTGAAGAGAAGTCTTCTAATTGGTTTTCACATTAGTCAGTTAAGAACTGTTGCAGACCCAGTTGGTAGGAGACAGTAACGAATGCAAATCAAGCATTACAGTACTCCTGGCTGTGTAGCTTCCTTCTCTTCTCTTCTCCTGGTTATGTGGATCAGCTCTTATATCCTTATGCCTGACATATAAATCTGAAAGCTTGCTCACTGTCGCACAAGGAGACAAAAATACAATAATTATTGAATATTTATATATATATATATATATATATATATATATATATATATATATATATATATATATATATATATATATATATATATATATATATATATATATATATATATATATATATATATATATATATATATACTACAATACATTTTTTAGCACAGTGAACCATGGAGCAATCCCTCTTCCTGTCCCCATTAACCATGGAGCTCTTTTGAGCAAATGATGCTGCATCGATGACAAACTCCTCCAAACTCCACCTGTAACCAAAAATAAATGTGGTAAGCCTGTTCACATGGAACAATTCACTAATGTTTTTAAAGTGACACGGTTAAGATGAAATGTGCTGTGTACTTATGAACAAACAGCATAACCTTTTTTAAAAAACATGGTTAAAAAATAACCAGGCACATGTGGACAGGGCCTTAGATAGTCTGGCACAACTGTGCACTGTTGCCAGTTCTCTATAAAAATAAATGCTGCTGTTAGTGTTTTTTTTTTATGAACAGACCCTTTCAGAAAACCTTCATGTTCTGCCTTCAGAGGGTTACAACTGGGTATGTGTGTCACAAAGATCTGTGAAGCAAAATACTGAGTGAAACATTATTTTGATTTCTATCTTCAGCCAAACTGGATAGATGCTCCTGTTTCCATAACAACTAACTCGTTTTAACTGTTGTCCTGAGCTACAGAGGATAGGATGATGTCAGTGAAAGATCACTTGCTGCTCTCATCGTAGACCTATTCAAATTTGTTATAACCAAAGCAGTCTAAGTAGCATGAAGTAAAAAGAGGGGAACAAGTATTTTGTTTTTGCACTAGGCTGATCTGAACCATTCAGAACTTAATGAATTTTAATTGGATGCAGACTTTTTGAAATCTTATGTATCTCAGCCTCAAATGAGCTTTGGTTGTTCATGTCAGTGTAAATGACAAGAATGTATAATGATGCTGGTGGAGTTGACATCGGGAACAAACATTTTACAAATTTGAAGCAACAATTACATGGTCAGATGAGATGCATTTAATGATCATTTCAACCATATAACCACATTTTGCTGTAAATTAGTTGCGTTTTTGTTGCTTTGGCAAATGTCTTTTGAAGAGCTTTTGTAAATTTCAGATACTGAACTCTAGATGGCAGTATAATTCCAATAATGGACAGGAGGACGCCCCTGAACTAGCATGCTGTGAATCTGTTGAAATATTAGAGTCCTGTAAACCACTGTTTTCAAGAATGTTATACACCTGTTTTTTTTTTTTTTTTTTTTTTTTTTTACAAAACTTAAATTTTTTTTATTTACGTTTAAAACCTCTATTTAGTATTTTTTTTTATTCAAGTTAAAATAAAAGATTGCAGCTGGTTCGAATTTTTATCTTGAGCCACCAAAAATGTAAACACATTTGAGCATGTTGCTTAAAGTTGACTGGAAATTATCTGAAAAATTACACAAACATGTAGATTTAACTACAGACCATCAACTTCTAATTCAAGAAAAGCAGCCAATATTCGAAATATTTTTATATGCATTTACATAATTTTGAAAGATGTTTTCAAGGTTTCTTTATATTTGTGTGAGGTAGTATTTTCAAGGTACTATTATAAAATATTATCATACGGAACAGAGTGTGACTGTCTGTTTCTGTCTCTGTGTAGGTGTGGCTAAAGGCCATCTCACTGACTTCACACATCAGTCAGATAAATCAGTTTAACAATCTTATTGCATTTTCCCCTTTACATCTCTCTCCTTTCTGCCATGCAGTAACCATCTAACAGTCTGTTTGTCTATCCCTAGCCCCATCCCCCAGATAATCATTTCCTCTGACACTCCCCTTTCTCAGCTTGCAAGCTGCAACGCTGATTTACACTTAAACACAGTGTCTCAAAGCTAGAAGATTTATATGATTTCCTCTTCCTCCCGGAGTTAATCAGTCTCTGTCTGTTCAAGTGTTTGTGAAAGAGGGAGACATGAAAGAGTGTGTGTGATCGAGTGCACGGTTTGTCTGAAGCACTCTGCTAGTGTGGGCATGCTGGAAAATCCACAAACACTCTTAAGCTCTGAGCTTTTGTGTGAATTCCTCGGTTAAATCTTTGACCTGATGCTTACCTTTAAACAGACCACACAGAGGAGGCAACCTTGTGCTCTTTCTCTGGTTACTGCTGATACCCTCTCAACAGTCTTACAGACTTCAATATGAAAGCCCTGAATGAACGGAACATTAGCAATCTATCTTTATATATTGTTTCAAACTTTTTTACAGGTCACATGGCACACAGTCATGACATCAACAAGAAGTTAGTACAATGCTGTCCTCAATCTTAACTTTTTTCTGTGAAAATCACACAAAAAGATACTGAATTGATTAGAAACATGTTAAATAACTAATGATTGTGTGAAATTAATGAAAACAACCTGGTTTTCTCAACTCTTTTAAATTTCGAAGAGAGTGTCGCAAGGGGCAACCTCCTCTTTTCCCTCTGGATGCGTGATAGGAAGTGACTGAACTGCAGTTCCCCGAGCGGCAGCTTGAGTCTGACACCAAAAAGGAGCATGTTCTTATTCACTCCAATGTTAAAACTGACCTACCTTGGAGCTGAAACAAAAAAAAACATGTTTCCAATCCCTCCTCTATTAAGTTTGTTGATTCAGATTGCTAGTTTTGAACTTCATTAACACTCTGAGGGGGTGAATTATTTGTACATTTGTTTGTTTAAGATATATAACATTTTCAACTCCAGCCAATCAGATGCCTTCACTACACCCATGTACTGCCTCATTGGACACTGGCTACTCCCATTTTGAGCTTCATTTAACTTTGCCAAAAACCTATGGATGACGTCACGAACTGTCCGTTGGTGTTATGTAGAGTGAATGGTGTGTCGTCTTTCCTCTGCTAGCTTTGGATTCCAGAACTTGCAGCCAGGACGTTTTATCAAAAATAGCAGATAGTTGTTTATTCCAACCTAGAGATGATGGTTTTATTTTGATGAATGTTATCAGTAAATATCTCCCATCTGCCTGTCCACATTAACTCATGGTTTGCACATGGCATTTTTTAGGTGTAATATGCATAATTGTGCAAGTCATGTGTCCCCATTGGCTTGGGACCCCCTTGTGGTAACGGGCAGTAACTCAATTCAATTAAAGTTTAAAACAGTTTGATGTCACAACTCTGTTAAATAATGAAAAATACAGAGGGTTTGAAATTTTTCAAAACCATTGCAGCGTCGTTTGTTTGGGTCCCAGAGAAATCTCCTTTCGCCCAAGCACATGGATTGTGTGTAAAATCAGCCGGTTGAGCATTCATCAAACTGCACTTCAGAATTTAACTGGAAAAAGTACACACCGGACATTGCTTGGATACTTTTTATATACACTACAGTTTGGGACACTCTAATTCTCATTTTGCATCCATAAAAGTGAGAATAGTGCACAGATTGGGGCGAAGCACCATTTTTTAATTTCTTCTTTCTTGCTTTCCTCTGGTACTCTGACCAATCAAATATGTTTTCTCATATCACCTTTAACCAATCACATTAACATATCCCACAAGGGGATAGTTTTGAACACACATTCACCAATAACAAAAGATTGTAATGTTGTTGTGGAAAATCGATTTATTGCGATGCGAATTATTTTAACAACTTTTTAATCAAATCTTTAAATTGAAAAATCTTAAAGGGGGGAAAAAGTCGTCTTGCAACTGGAATGCACTGAAAAGCAGATTCGCAGCTCAACACTTTTTAGATAGAAGGTATCTCAAAGTGAGGTGTGCCCTCCAAACATCAGAGCTTTACATCATCATCATCTAAGACCTGAACCTCCTTAGAGCTGGAGGGAACTTAAACACAAAAGCATGTTTTCCTGTTGACTGGAGACTCCTGGAAGGACTGGTTAGTGTTTGCTCTTCAAGATGAAGTGTGGCCTTTTCATTTGTTAGAGTTTGAGAAGGAAATGTTGCAGTTTTTCTCCCATTAAGATGATGATTCTGAACTATTAGTTTTGAGTGTGTGACAAATTGCACTATTAACAAAAAAACTTTAGCCAAAATTCTACAAGTTATGACTGTAGCGCCCCAACTCTGAAAAGAAGTCTGAGAGACACACCATACCGTATGCAAGTATATGTGTTAGCTTAATTGTTTGATGATGGTGCAGTTTACGTAATTACAACCTAATAGTGGTTGTTTGAGAGTTTTTATGCTTTGATTCAGATCACACGGAGAGGAAGTACAGTCGTTGACATGGACCCGTCACACTGCCTGCCACAGGAAACTGCCCCCCCTCTCTTTCATTTCTTTCTCTCTTCTCTCTATCTCCTTCTCTCTCTCTCTCCCTCTCTCACTTCACTTCTCTCGCTCTCCTTCCCTCCCAATGGCTTAGGTTTTCACTTGGAGGGTAGGGCAAACCTTAATTACAGGCCATCTTTCTCTTCCAAAAAGGGCCCTCTGTGCTTTGCTTCTTAATGTTTTGGGAGGGTTATATTTATTCAATTCTGCTATGAAGTCTGAAAACGGGCATTTATATACAGCCAAAAATTACAGTGTGTCACTTAGATAGTCTATCTGTGAGTTTTTGAGAAGAGGTGTGTGAGGTGATAATAGTAGTTCTTTGTAGCACAATGCATTCCTGCACTCCTGCTGGGCTCCTCGTTTGTTCCTTGCATTCTTGCCCATTCACCCCAACCCCCAGTGAGTGAATGTGTGCGCTCAAGAGTGTGTGTGTGTATGTGTGTGTATGTTGCTAAAACTCTCCTAAAGACCTTTCAGTCTTGGAAAAAAAAACCCAAAACCACCACACATTTCCCTACAACTTCACACATACATTTTTCTTACACATGCTGATTCTTTCTTTAAACATGATGGTTCTTTCCCAGCCCCCTCTCACAGGACTCCAGGGGTCAGAGGTCAGACTTGGAGACACAAAGCATAAAGAGAGTGTGAGGGGAAGAGTGAAGGAGAGCTAGATAGATAGCCGAGTTACAACCTCTTATTAGGGAGAGTAGTGAGCTGGAAAGTTGGTTGACAGTAGGTGAATAGGATGAGCTGTTGTTTCTTTATAAATCAAATGAAAGTAGCTTCATTGTGAATCATTTATTTGTAAAAGGTGTGGTTTGCGATATTTGGGAGCTCATGCCATCATTTGAAATCACCTAAACAAACACAATCCTAAAGTAATAGTGCTGGTTGATATTTTCATAGCTTCTCCTGATTAGTTTGTTCCTGCCAGGTTTTAGAAAAACCTCATTCTACATGATTCAAAGCGGTGTGTGTTACATGCGCATCACTAAACTGGTAATGCTCAATATTCTAATTTTTTGTGTCATGTAAACAAGATAATCAGATCACTGTCTTCAAATGATTGTCACAAATTGTATGCCGCATCTAAAAAAAACACTTCTCTTTTAATCCAAAACCTTTTAAGGACATCTCCAACACGCAATGGTTGCAGCAAGATAAAAGGCCTTCACACATCTATCAGTATATTTGCTAAGGAGTTTTGTAAGAAAACACCTTGATCAAAAACCAAGGGCACCAATGGGAGCTCACACGTGTGTCCAAAAAACTGCTGTGAATGAGAGAGTTTGGCTCTGCCATATTTGACTGATTTTTCGCAAGTAGAGCAGCCTGTGAAAGCTGAGTTTTGATGACGTGAGTGAGAAATGAAAGAGACGCTGTAAGGCGCTCCATACACACTCTCGCTTCGACCTCACGACAGGAAACGTAGAAGAAGATTATATTAAAGAGTACAATATAAACATTCAGAAGCTTGTATTGCTGGTGTCTGACCATCAAGATTTGTTTAACAAAGCTCTCAAAGAGTATAAAACAGGTGGCATGTGGCTGTTCGCCCATGAGAAGTGATGGGAAGTTTAGTTTATGTGGAACTTCATTCTTTTTACTCTTGTTCATTTAAAATAATAGTTTATTTAAACAAATCATTTATATTGTTAAAATGGGAAATAAAATCTGATCTACTAGCACCCAAAAATAGACCCAAAAATATAGCAAAATACAAAAATTTGAGTAAATTAACTCACTTGTGTCTTCTCATTATTAACAGTGTAATCTGCACAAACCAAAGAAAGCGATTCACTTCCAAAAAGAGTTATTACTAACGAGTCAGATTAGTTCATGGCACGAACCATGAGCGCCAACCAAGGGCAAGGAGAGTTCATGCAGAGTCACTGTATCTTGCGAAACGCACAAAAAAGACATCTGAACGTTTGTGCAAATCTGAATTCGGATAGGTGTGTAGAGGCCTTTTTCCTATCAGAGACCTCGTCAATAATGGAAGACAGCTTTTCTGCATTATTCTTCACTTTAAAAGACCAAAACACACACAACATGTTGAAGTTGGGATGGAAGTAAAGCACATTTTCTTGTTTTGCATCTCTTGTATGTTAGTCTTTATGTGAACTTTTGACCACATTCCTCTGTATTTTGATGTAAATGCACAAGGGTCAGCCTCTGACCTTCTGACATGGAAGGTCTTGACCTAAAGACCATCAAATAAGCACAAAATATACTGAAAGGACATTCATTCTCAGCTACAGGTCACCTAAATTTAATTACAATAAACATTCCACATTGCGTTTCCAACATAGTAGAGATATTCAGTCATACTAAATCATGATCTGTTTTACCTTGTTTTAGCTTGTTTATTATTATTATTATTATTATTATTATTATTATTATTGTCTTATTATTTAATCACCAATAAATTCAGAAAATGATATCTTTATTTTTTTAATGAATTAAAATAATAATGTTTTTTAAACACAAATTTTATCAGTCCACCTTTTCTCTTATTATATCACACATTCACTATGGAATTGTTTTGATAATCTCAAGGTCATAAGATTTATTTTCCAGAGTCTGATTGCTAAACAAAACCTTCTCCAGCTCATCTCAAAGATTCTCTTTGTTTTATGTTTCAGTATGTTTCACTATGAACACAGGGAAAATAACCTATTTTAATCCTAAAAGTGAAAAGCTCAACACACACAGAAGAGCTTTAAAAAGCCCATGAAATTTCAGTCCAATTGCTGAGACATCTACCAATACTTTTTACATCTTTAGATAAAGAGAAAATGATTTATTTATTTTTGTATGCATTCACTGTTTTAATTTTGGAATTCATCAAACAGAAGGTATCTCTTCGTGGTCATAACAAACTCACACATATACAAACCCACTCGAGGACAGGTTCAGGTTGATGTTCAAACATGAGGGTATGCCCGTCAAGCACAGGCAATCAGTATTATTATTATCATCATTTATTGTGCTTATATGACGTTCTAAAACGCTAATATTTGTTTTGTTCTGTTTAATTTTAATATTATTTTATGTTTTCATTTGAACTTAACTCTCACTCATCTGACTAAACTCCTATAACTCAGCTACTGCCACTTCATGGTTACGACACCACGTTTGTCACCTGTCTAGAGTGTGGGTGGGTGTGTCCGCTGTCTGACAGCTGCGGGGAAAGCAGCCACGTGTTCAAACATAAGACCTGAATAACTAGGTCACACACTGTTAGTAAACACAGTTATTTCACGTCACCAACTTTACACTCTGCACATAGTTTCTTAGTTTAGCTGTGACAGGACTGGTAGTCTCTAGTTGGCGTCACAAACACGTTTCAGAGAGAATGCGTGTGTTAGTGTTTATGTGAGAGGGGAAAAATAAAGAAAGACAGTGGAGGCCAGCCTCTTTGTAAAAAAAATGGCAGCTGGGCTGAGCCATGCTTCTGCACCATAACCAGCTTGAACTGCCCTCCACCCATCCCCACACACACACACAGGACAAAAAAGTTATTTACACTAAAGTGAATGTGCTTTTTCACACATTTCAATAACTTTTCTTTTAAATGTGATTAGCGTTATGAAAAACCGTATTCGGAAGTTTTTATTGCAACGTGGAGCAATGAGGGGGACATAAGTTTGTTGGGTGGCATGCACAATTATAATTAAAGAACTATAAATCTAAAAACAAGAACCTACCAGGGTATAACCTGGCTAGCTGCTCTGTAACACTTGCGTTGAATTTGCTATATAACACATTTTTGAGATCTTAAACACAAGAAATCCACTCTGAAAACCAAATGCAGAGGAAGGACGAATTACACAGTGAAACTATGCTTAAATAGTTACTGTAATCAGTTTCAGGTGTTTGATCAAAGGAGCATCATATGAATCAGGGCAGGTCAGCAGGATGACAGTCTGGTGGGCTAACCAATGGAGTGATTGGGA
Organism: Danionella dracula; assembly: GCA_900490495.1. Lineage (NCBI taxonomy): Eukaryota > Metazoa > Chordata > Actinopteri > Cypriniformes > Danionidae > Danionella > Danionella dracula. Next base: position 20,986,036 of record UELW01000001.1, on the reverse strand, counting down.
TCTTTAACAGTGAAGGCAGGGTTTGTTTACAAGGAGATCAATTATTCCAATGTGTTTCTAGTGAGTTTTCAGGTCACATTTCTTTCTCAACGGCTATTCAGTTCTAGCCCTTACCCCTTCGCTTCTATTCAAAAGAGACGTGGGGCTGCTCTTTGTCTCAATTGAATCAGAAGATCTTTATTACCAAGTGTGCATGTGCATACACACAATGAATTTGTTGTAGTACAGGGGTACTTTCCAGTGTTGCTATAAAAATGACACAATGATGTTGCACAGTTATATAAATACACACGTTATATAAATAAATTGGCCTAAATGATGACCTTAATGTTGAATATTGAAGCAGACTGAGATGAGAAGCAATGTGGTCATGAATGAGCTGTGAAAGTTCAGGAAATCTCCATGGATGCTTCTCCATGTGGACTTTTTGTTGTTTTGTTGTTGTTTTTTTAATTTTATTTTGTCATTAACAAAAAAGTCAGAAAAGCAAAATAGGTTTCATCTTACTGCTGTGTGTAATGTCAACTGTTTTTTTTGTATTGCTTCTAGTATTGTTGTAATATTTGTTTAGTTAATTCCTGAAAAACAGTTGTTGGGATGTAAAAGTGTCATGTTTAAAAACGTTTCCATCATCCGTTATTTAAGTGGAGTTTTTTTACACTGTTGGTACACACATTCTCATATTTCTGAAAACACTGACCAACAGCATAACCAGAGTTTTTCTGGGGTTTGAGGCAAGGTGTCTTTGGCACTGGCAGAGCTTCTTTTTTGACCAAAGCCCTAATTGTATGGTGGATGTTGTGAGAACTGCGTAACTCTTAACTGGTCACGAGACTTCAGATTTGCTCAATATATTTAACATGTTTAACAGAACAGAGGGGCAGACCGGAACAATGCGTACATAAATGTGACAAGCTAATTGTTGTTCCACAACACAGGTTTTGAAGAGAACCATTTGAAGAGAAGGTAATGTTGGTAAATATTGTTTTTATCATCAAGGAAGCATTATTAACGTATTGTGAGATTCATTGAAGAGAAGAAACAGTAATGACAAACATTGTTGGTAAATATTGGTGTTTTTATCATCAAGGAAGCATTATTAACGTATTGTGTGATTCATTGAAGAGAAGAAACAGTAACTGTACAACTAAAATTAGAATTGCACTCTAAAAAAGTCTCCTTAAAACAAATCCCAGGTACTGTAAAATCTTACAATAAAATCATCTATTCCTGTGCAGTACCCACTATTGGGTACTGGCTGTTAATATCCAGTTTTAACTTTTCAGTTGAATTCAGTACATAATTCCAAATACTGTCACATTTGCACTAACTCAACAAAAATAAGTATTTATAGAGCCATTTTTGTTTCAAAATATGCATAAAACCCTGTACATCATGAAAACTAACTATTCTCTAGATATAGAGACCTTTATTGTTGCTGATTTCTTTTTTTCTTTTTTGTTTATTTGGGGATTAGAATCGACTGCCATCTATTGATTTGGCAAATTCTTTTCAGTGTTTTTAAGCAGCAAGATTTTTGTGGCGTGAAGTTTTTGTGCAAATGCAAATTTTTTCAAAATGTATTAAGAATCTTGTTTTTAAAAATACCAAACCTTAACAAGGCCTCCAGATCGGGGCACAAGAATACACCGTCCCACTCCCTGCCGTTCATAGAGCAGTGTTTTGCCCTGCATTTTCTCATCAATAGTTCCTTCACCATCTGCTAGAGGGAGCTCAACTAACCTGTTTGAATGATTTCTGAAAGCTTCCCGCAGTCCACATGCCCAGAGGTGCATTCAATCTCCTCTCCTAATGAGGCATGAGGCTCAGCTAGGAGTTTCTCTAGGCTGCGGCTAAAAACAAGGGATGAATGGATGAAGGGGGAGGGGGGTTGAGTCGAGCAGAGGCCGTCTTTGATAGAGTTGGAGTCTGGACGGGGGGTCGTGTGTTTTTTAGTCAGGAGATCCACCATTCACACTCCTCCTGCGGGCGCTCGTTTGAAGCACCTCACAAAGAGGAGTTTGTGGGTTGGGGCCAAGAGAGGTTTTGTCATTCACAGAGTCCCTCTCCTCCTCCTCTTTAACCTTTCGCTCGTTCTTTCCTTCTTTTGAAACTGGAAATGCTTTTATCTGCCGAGAATGCAGCAAATTAATGTTCAACCACAGAGCTCAACTAAAAGAAAAGGGATTTGTATAGATACTGTTTGAGCTGCTAACTGAATATATACTTATTTTATCATTTAGCTAAAACAAATTTCCACATTCCAGTATTTAGATCTAGTTTCAGGTTATGTGCTCTTTATTTTAACCATACAACTGGCTAAACTCTTTAAACTGTTGTCACTATGTCACCAGAGTCCTATCTGCTAAATTTCAGAGCCATGTGAATGTACAGGAAAATACTGGTGGCTTGGTGTCAGACACGTTACTGTACTTTTACAATCTAGTACTATTATTTGACTGTTATTAGGAGCTACCTTCCTCCTCGGCCTCGAAGCTTTTGATGGGACTCTCCACAAACTACTTTTAGTCAAGGAATGATTTAGGAGGGTTTTTTTTTCTCGACACATTGTTTTTATTGAGCATCTCTAGGCCTTATGTCCTTCACAACATGGCTTGGTACTCACTCTCCGTGGTTGTGCTTGCATTCCCACTGACCTTTCGTATAATTTTTTAAGTCGGCTTGTTTTTTACACATAACTTAAGACATATCCCTCATGTTTCGTTCATGAATACACCTTGATCGATAACAATGGCACTGATGCAAGCTCACACATCTGGTGAACGATGGGAACGACCTCTCGACAGGAAACTGTGTTGAATAACAACGTGATGAAGAGTTGAAAAATAAATCGTGAAAGAGGAAAAAATTAACATTTGAGGCTCGTCTTGTACAATAAAGTCCACAAAGATTATAAAATACAAGATCATTGTTGTCTGATGAGTAGTGATGGGAGGTTTCGTTCATTCTGGTGCTTTGTTCTTTTAACTCTTGTTCATTTAAAAGAATGATTTATTGATAGCGTTCCTAAGGGCGGAAAAATCTAATCTACCTACAAACTGTTACAACAAAGACCCAAATATGTAGCAAAATCATATTTTACTCATGTTTATTGTAATATATTATTGTAATATTTATTCAAATTTAGTTTTTCTCTTCCAAAAAATTTACTGCCAATGTGAAACTAGCTGGTGCATCAGTTTCCAGTAGCACTGAAATTATGTTGGACATGGGGCAGATGTTAATACGCAGCTGTTTTGTTGAAGAGAAAGTTGGATGAAAACATTTAGGGAGTTTTTCACTCTCCGTTCCTGCCTGCTGGAGCTCTGGAATTCTCTATCACACTTCACTTCCCAACAGCATGGCCTTGAGAGAGTGTGTGTGTGTGTGTGCGTGCGTGTGTGTATGTGTGCGCGCGTGTGCGTGTACTGTCATGTGTGTGAACGCAGCCATGGTTCCATGATCCAAACATCAAAGAGTATCTATGGAAACAGTCGGGCAGTCAGTAATGCCACCAACATTGCCTGACTTGTTTTTATTCATTGTGTGTGTGAAAATCCAGTAGTAAGGGTTGAGAGCTCCACATCTGGTGAAATTGAACATATAAAAGCGTGGTGGCTTGTTTTATAAAAGCAATGTTTTAGAATTATTTCAGCCTCTAAAAAGACATTGACAGCTTACTGGAAACAACTTCTTCACCGCAGTCCAGGCAACCCCTTGAACTCTCTGGCATGCATTTGTGCATGTTTGTGTTTTACTTGTACAGTGTTTTCTGTATCCACCTCATTTTTGCTAAAATGGTACTTTTGTTTCAAGATAACACCCCAGGGAAATCAACTTTTAGGGAAATCAACTTTTAGGGAATCAACTCTTTGTTCATGAGTGCTTTGGAAAAGAACACAGTTTAGTAGAATTAAGAAATACATATTCCAGAATATTTACAATAGCAGTATGACTTATTCCTTCCATCGCCTTCGTTGAAGCGTATAACTTCCCGGTAACTAAATATAGGTCCAGAGAGGAGGGACATAGGCTTAGCACAGATGTCTGATTGGCTGAATATTTACATTTTATATATCCTAAATAAACAAATGTAAAAATACTTCACCCCCCTGAGAGTGTTCCTGTAGGTCAAAACTATTGCTCTAACTAAAAAAAACATACACCAGCTGTGTAAACAGTTTTTTTCCAGCTCCAAATTTGGGCAGTTTTTTAACATTGGAGTGAATGAGAACTTGCTTCCTTCTGACCCACCCCTCTTGCGGTCAGTTGAGCTACTACAAATCAGTTACTTCATATTGAGCATGAGCAGGGAGAGCAGCCGGTTGCCACTGATTTCCAGAGCCATTTTCTGCATGTGGCGCTGTTGTGATGCATGCAGTTGTGGTTCTGGACAGTCAGTGTTCAGATCAATTGGATGTCAACGATTTCTTTAGTCAGAAAAAATATCGCTTCAGCTCAACTCTCAATGGGTACAGAATGCTGTGAAAACACCCCAAAGCATGCAGCGTCGACAAGAGCCTTAAAAGCTTAGTTAAGTACTGGAGCTGTTTTCATTAATGGTGTCTGTTTATATAATAACTGAGGCTTAATGATTCATGAATGTTTTCAACAAGCACATAAACATTGTTTCGCTTCTTCTTCTGTGACACAGTTAAACTTGCACCACCTTTTGTACCTATTTTTTGTCATTTAGGCCCCTGAACTGATCTGGAATTTTCACTCTGCTAAAAAACACTTTAAAAAGTTTTACAGAAGGTTAAATCTAACTGTGTAAATCTTTAGTCTGTTCTTTAACCAGCTGAGTGAATATTTTGGGCTCTTTGACCTGTGGCTTGCTTTTTGTCACTGGAAGAGAAAGAAAGGCAAAGGCTTTAGAAATAAACTCTAGGATTGGGTGGGTCAGAAAAAGAACATACATGGTTGACACATGACACACATTCGCAGGTGAGAATACGCACTGCCCACTTTGTAGAGAAAATCCGGCCTACTTTTCCAAAGGCAACATGACCCAGTTTACTCCAATTCAGAAACACAACACAGAGCGCTGTCACAGACCTACTCTGCATCCTCTTTCTGCGTTAAAAGACAGAGCATGATCTGCTTACACCACTGTAATCTCAAACAGATGTGTTTGGCACACTCTCTCGCATGCTCCGATGTCACAGAGCAAAAGAGAGATCTCACATCTAATCCACTTCCTTCATGTGTATGTTTTCTGTGTGTGTCTGGGCCTGCGCTAACCTGCTCCTGCCAGCAGCAGGAAATGAGGGAGCTGTAAGAAAATGGACTGCCACTGTTTAGTCTCTGGGCACGCACACACACGCACACATACACTGTTTAGTCTTCTCCAGCAGCTGTGCTATTCTAAGCAACATAGTCAAAAGAGCAAAAGAGAGAGAGAGAGAGAGATGATTGATCCTGGAACAGTGGAGACCTGTATAGTTTTTCTCCACTCTGCGAACATTTACATGCACATCAGTAAACATAAGGTTATGCTCAGTCAGCCAATTCTTGGGTTTCAGTTATCGGTTTACCGCCAAAAATTAATTATGACAAAACTTTTTCTTTTGGCCTGGACAACCAATTTGTTTTGCATGTAAACACCTTAAAATCAATTCTTGCATTTTTTTTTTCATATTCCAAGATTAACGTCGAGATTAAGATGTCTTTGAAAAAAAACATTGGTACAATTAGAAATGTATCTATGTTTAACCTCATTTAGAGATTTTTATTAGTTTTCATAGCAGTGTCAGAGTGAAGAATAGCAGTCATAAGAGTGTATTTCCCTCTATTCCTCACTTTTTTACCATCAGGGTTTAGAATAAATTCACTGGCTAGGACATATAACAAATATTTGTCAGTATCTCATAATTATTCATAAGCCTGAGTTGTCTCATACAATAAACAGATACAATAAACTAGCCCCATTTCCTTCACCCTGCTGCATTACATTCTTATTTTGGCCACATTTAAAAAAATAAAGGTTTCCACGATTCTAGACAAATTTTAAGGTGTCATCATTCCTCTTTTAAATCCTTTATAATTAACATTTGGCCCCTCTAAACTGTCACTGCATCCCTAATAACCTTATAAGGCAGTATTCATCAAATTCAATGTCTTTAAATCACTTCAAATAGTTGTGCTCCTCAAAACGAGTTATGTATCAAATGTTCCTCCCACTGCCATGCTTTCGTCACACCCCCTACTGGTTTTTGCTTGTTGCCACACAGAAAATCTACCCATTTCTGATGAATACAATCATCCAAAAAAACTCTTTCTTTTCATTGTTTATCAACACGGTTCTGCTATGGTTCACTCTCCAGCATATACGTTCTTCATTGAGATGAGCTGCGGTAATGCTTCATCTGATTGTTAGTGGGGGTACTTTGACTAATGTGTGTGGCTGTGGCAATCATCTTGTTTTGAGCTCCCAGAAAATGGAATTAGGATTACACAAACACGAACCAATCTGAATATAACTCCAATCGTGTTTTTATGAGGGAACAATAAACATGCAAGAGTTTGAAAATTTCTAGTTTACAAGGTACGGCTGCTTTAAATATGCTCGCTCATATGGCTTCTCCATGGTACATGTTTGTAACATGCTACAATGTGCCATAAAACACTGCAATACTGCTTTAAGGGACACTTGAAGAACACGAAAGGGAACACAAGGAGTTTTAGGAAATCAAAAATTATTTATAGGGGTTTTTTTTAATTAGCTAATTGGTTGAATTATGGTACTTTGATTAACAAGCCATCTTTCTTCCCCTCTACACAGTTTCATCATGTATAACCACCTACAAGAAGACTCCTCCTCCAGTACCACCCCGGTCTACACCCACCAGACCCTATATCTCAATAACAGCCCAGAGCAGCACAGAGTCAGCTCAGGATGCCTACAACGAGCTGACTGGTGCTGGGCCAGCCAACCGGGCCTTAGCAACAGTCCAGTCGGGCCTCAGCAACTCCACAGAAAGCATCGACAGCATGAAAGCCCTGACGGCAGCCATCGAGGCAGCCAATGCTCAGGTTCATGGCCCTGCCAGCCAGCACGTGACCAACAGCACCATCACCATCAGCACAGCCTCGGCCAACACCAGCATAACACACAGCACAGAGGAGGCCAAGAGAGAGACCCTCAGGAAGTGCCTGTCCATCGGCATACAGGTTCCACAAACACACACTCACTAACAATTTCAAAATAATGTGTATTCACCTTAAAAATACTAGAGTTTAAAAAGATTTGTGTGGCAGTTGAAGTAAAATGAGTAGAGTGCTACTCTACCACACATCCTCAACCACTACAACAAAAACAAACACTTGTTTTCATTCTTGATTCTCTGAAATCAATGCTGTATGAAAATGGTAATATTGAACACATGTTTCAGAATATGGAAAGGAAAGGATTGAATAGGATTGCATACCCATTGAACAGACACATATGTGGGCTACTGATGCTGATGCCTGTGCTTCGTGAGCTTAAGATATGATTTCATGTACCACAATAACCAAGCTTGTCTACAGTAGTCTGTGAAGGTACAGACAAGATTGTTGTTCACAAGTTGGGTTAAAGGGACAAATAGACTTATATCATTGTCTATGTACAGTTATCATTGACTTAAATTCTGGTCCAAAAAAAAAAAAACACTGAAATACATATTCACTAAGGCATTTTGTAATTCAAAGTAATAGAAATGAAAAACTAGAAAATAATAAAAAATGTAAAAAAAATTTCAATAAATAAACTAGTAAAAAATTATACCCACATTTTTGGTATCAAGGCTCCACAAATAACTTATTACACTTGATTAAACATGTATACCAAGTTATTGCTTACTTTAAAGCTTTAACATACTTTATAGTTTTTTACGATTAATTTAATCTCTTATTTTCCATTCAGTACTTATTATAATATATGGTAGGCATTGTCGTAAAAGCCTGATGGGACAAATAAAATTAAAACAATTTGCCCATAAAAAAATACAATTTGTAACGTTACATTGTTAAAACACATCAGCATATAAAAATATAGATCCCTTTACATTTGATATGCAATGTGCCTAACAGAGTATGGGTATTATTAAAAACACTTAAATTAACTGTAAATTCATCAATACACACATATTTAAAAAGCAGCATCTGTTCTAACTTGTTTTGATCAACTTTTAAATTACTTATACACTCTTGCTTAACAGTTTACAATAGCAAGTTGTTATTTTGGATACAAATTCTGAATGCATTTGGCAAAATGAGGAATTTTAATCTAGGTGAATCTAGATTAATTTAAAGATTAATCTAGATAAAAAAAAAAAATCTATGGCCACCTCTAGTTTTTAGTCTAGATTTAAATGTGACTAAAGTTTTAGCTCGTCTAATCTCTTCTGCCATTTTGACCGTTTTTTTTTTTTTTTTTTTTGCTTTAGGTGGATGGTCCAGAGGAAAGCAGCCAATCGGAAGTGTCGTCTAAGTTTCAGTCAGTCGGCATTCAAGTAGAGGAGGAGAACAGGTATGTTTATCGCCACTCTCTCCATTGAGTCACAAAATCGTGCTCCTTCACCTTCAATTATGCTTGACTTTGTATATGATAAAGAAATTGTAAAACATAATCCTGGCGCATGTACAATGGGTGAGAGTGTTGAAGCAAGTAAAACTTGAGAGCAAAAGAGAGAGTTGTCATTGCAAGCACATGCTCCTGTAACAAAGACCCTCCCAATTCTCAGTCTCTATTTCACACACACAGCTGCCCCATCACAGCTTTTTGGACACTGGGGCCTACTGAAAGGGTGAAGGACTGTGAGGCAGAGAGACAGCTGCTCTCTGAGTGTACATGCGGCTGTTCTGGTGTGGGTGGACGTGCGTGTGTGAGTGAGCATGGCCATCTGTTGCTGTGTGCATTATGAAGCAGGCAGGCTGCTGGGTCATATACATAGGCAAGTATCGAGCCCCTGCTCACTTCTCTCTCCTGCTCTTTCATGCATACTTCCTGAGGCTTCACTGTTTGAGCGCCATGAAAGAGCAGGGAAAGGATCTCAAGAGGAGCCAAAGTGAGAGGTCCAGGTGAAGTTCACAACTGCACCTAGTCAAAGTGCAAGTAAGGAGAATAGAGTAAAATGCATAAAGTATGTAGTATGGGCATGCATTTTGGGTTTGTTTTTGTTTAGCTGTACTGTCTGAATGAATGATCAGATGATCAGAAAATTATGATACTGTAGATGAATACTCACAGTAAACTCAAGTAAACAGTGCCCTTTCCTGAGCAACTTGTTTATGATTCATCTAAACAAATGTTTGGACAGCTCACATTTCATTGGGGAGATGTGCTATTTAAAATATATTAGTAATGTTTCTGTTTACCTATAATAGAATATGAAACAATACAAACACACAACTACTGTTTTAAAATCAGGTCATAGCTCTCAACCAAGCTGAGAAACTGACACTCACATGTTAACACCTTATTTTACCCAGAAGGGAAACCTTCAAAACCGCAAAAGGCATCAAAGGAATCCTTTTTTAGAAAAAGGAAATTGATATGTTTGTTTTAAATTGGAAATAAATTAAATGAAATATGTCGTGCTGAAGTTCTTTTTTCTATTGTGCGGTAACTATTATTTTGGCAACATGCAATAAAAACTTTGGTTAAAAAAAATTGATTGACATGCCAGAGACCTAATAATTAGGTTGTCTCTGTGGTTTTATTCTTACTTGAACTGATTTACCTTTAGCTATATTTTAACCTAAATATTTTTTCAATCAGTTTTTTTTTTCAACAAATTTAGCTGAGAAAGTTTTTGCGATAAGAGATATTCCTTCCCAAAAATGAAATTTGAGTCAATAGTCACATACTCCATGTTGTTCCAGACACATTAAGGCTTCGAAAGCTTGTGTTCACTTAAGCGTTTTTTCACGTCTCAGGATTATTTTTGCAGCACTTCTGCTAATGTGTGATCCCCAAGACATGGACATATGTTTCAGTGGGCACCAACTTCCGGATAGAGAAGACAGGAGAGATGTTCATGTGGATTCAAGTCTTAACTTCATTTTTTGGCCACCAGACACGATTCCCAACACGACTGATTGACCAAAAAGATTGTTTTGAATTCCAAACATTAATTATCTATTTACTGAAGAATCAATGGATACGTTCAGACTATAACCCAAACAGACATAAATAGAATTTTCAGGACAGTCTGACAGGTTCAATTCAGATTTTTTTTTATCTGACCCAGGTCACTTTCATATTTGGTCCTGAATCTGATTTTTTCCATTACAACCTCAGTTTGTCACAGAAATCAATCACAAGGGAAATACAATCTTTTCCTAAAATATTTACAGGAAGACACACAGAAACTAGTTTGAAGCTTAATGAAGTCACGTTGTTATCCCAGCACTTCCAACTGTAATATGTGCTATATATTGTAATCTCTTTCTTAATAATATTTCATATTAATGAAGTTGGGTCTAATTAGAAATTTACACCCACAAACCCTCAAGCAAGCTCAAGAGCAAGAGCTTCAGTTTTTATGTCCATTAACAAAGCATTCTTGGGGACGTATTTTCCTCTTCTGCACATGCTTATCACATGTGAACCGATTTTTGTTCACACAGAACACGGATAGCAGGCACATAATTTTTTTGTCATTTGAATGAATGAAGAGTCATTGTTGAATGATCAAAAAATGTTGAGCAGCAGTCTGAATGAAGCATAAATATCTTGTCATTTATTAACAAGCTACTTGTCTTCTTTAGCTAAATGCATCCCACTGATGAAGCAATGCTTAAACTATTCACTGAGTTGCAATTTTACTAAACATTTCATGAGTGTTCCTCCACAGGGAACTTCTTGCACAGACCATGACCTAAACATAACCATTAGTGTATGAGCACATGTAAAGGAGGTCACGGCTGGTAACATGCTAGCCTTGTGAAGTTGAGGGTGGCAGATTCCTAGACGGTGAGAGAAGGACATACACTCGTGCACGCGCACACACTCACACACATTGGTTGACAGCTTTTGGACTTTGCTGAAGCATGCCTTTGTAACTGAGAGGGCATACAGCTGTAAAACACCAGCATGAGCACACATGGCTCTCCCAGCACAGGTCTGCACTTGTATCCTACTGAAGTCAGAGCCATTGAACTTCTTTTAGTGCGTCAGGCACTCTTTTTTTCCTCCTCCACAGTGTGGTAGGTATGAAGGAAATGAAAGAATGAGTTGTTCTCCCCTAAGGCCATCCTCAAATGCAGGCAGTCAGGCTTGCTTATGCTCTGTGTGAACTTACGACAGCCAGACAGTGGATCTGACTAGATTGACAGATGGAAGGTTGGCGAGATAGATTTCGCAGGGTGCTACCACTCTTTAGAATTTGGTTGTGATGGTTTCAGTTGTTTGAAGAAACTTTTCAACATTTATAGCAGTTCTCATGTTTATTGATAGATCTGCTTCATATATACTGAGCCTAGGGATCAGTTTCATTCTCAAAGACTACATCCAGACTGAGCACAGTCATTTCTGACTTTAATAGATGATCAGAATGCAGATTCCCTGTTTGCTTCATCATTTTGATCTCCACTCAAAGTACACCAACAATCTCTTGCTATGTTATCTTAATAGTGGTTTTAACTCCGTTTCCTCTAATACATTCCCCAGAATTCTCAGCACTCATCACCTAGATTGACCTTAGCTGTACTCACCAGGTGGTTCACTTCCCCACTAACGAGCAGCTTATTTACTGGTTCATGAAACTCGGTACTTTCACTCAACTTTTACAAAAATTTTCAGACATATGTTCACCCCTTTCATTTTGTTTATGCTGTGTCTCTGTCTCTTGAGTTTTTGCTCACTGTTATATCTGTTTTTCTTGTCAGCGGTTTTTGTGATGTTTGGCATTTTGTCTGTCTTCGGTATATACTATTAGGAATGCACCAATACCAAGCGTGACTAATTGTACACATACACATAAATACATGCCGATACCACATCCACAGAAGTTTTAGAATAGCAGGAACACAGTCTTGGGTTCAGCGGTGTAAAAATACGTTAATGACAATTCACTATATATAATATCATTTATTTATATATATATATATATATATATATATATATATATATATATATATATATATATATATATATATATATTTATATATATATATATATATATATATATATATATATAGGGTTAGGGTTAATCCTATTGTAGCTTCAAGATGAACCAAGACTCTAGCACTTCTGAAGCATGATTGCGAGACTGACGAGGAGTTCATCAATGTTTCAAAAACCATGCTGAGTTCATCTGAATATCAGGTCATTTATTCATAATAAAATTGGTGTTTATCATGCATCTGTGGTTTTGGACAACAAAATTGAATTCAGTCAATCAATCTGAATGATCAATAATTGATGGATTTATCATTGCAGTATAAATTTACCTGGCTCAACCTAAAAACCATTGGTAACTGTTTTAAAAACACTTATTTGGTTTTAATTCATTATGTTTTTATACATGTTGTAGAATCTTCTCTGGGTTACATCAACATCATGCAGTGATAGATTGAAGAAGAGCAGAAATGTTTTTCAATGTGAATAAGCTCTATCATAAATCCACCCCATCTCAGTCAGCTTCATTTACACTGCAGTCTTTAAGAATCTGAGAACCACAGCGAGCAGACAATTCAGAGGCGAATTTAGTCAAAATGTTTGACAAAGAACTTGTAGATAGTTTTTCAGATTGTATTGAGCTCCAAACAGTGAAACCTAAATAAATAGTGCCTATAGAAGGCAGTGAAGTAAGCTGTGTGCCCTGTATTATTAAGGTTTGATGATTTCAGGTTACGCATGGAGAGCTACGCATTCAAGTAACAGGAAAGTAGTATTGTAAATTCAGTGTAAAAAAATGAACATTGGTACTTGGCCTTTACAAATTGGCAGTCCTCTCAGACTCACAGGCACATCACAACTCCAGCTACAACTTCTTTTGGCATCTTTTTACATAGATCAAGGATGATGTTTTATTAAGATTGTGAATGAACTTCTACATGATCTAGATAGCTGATATCACTCATAGAAGCAGTGAAACATCTACCGAAGTCAAGAGTAAATAATATTTTCCTTATATATTTTGATTTGATGTTTCTGACAGTTTAAGCCAAAGTCCAGTCCTTTAGACACTCAGAGACCCAGTCAGGGTATAGTGAGAGATGTCAGTGTGCTTCAATGCACCTGAATAGAGCAGGTGTCCAACATCTCTAATACGCACACGCAAACACACGCACACACACACACACACACACACACACACAGTAGCAGATCTAAGCCCCATCGCTTTGATATGTTATCCCTCTGTTTCTACAGGACACTGGGGTGTATAATTTCACAGTCTATAGTTGGAAGGGTGTATTGTAGAAAATAACAGGACATTGCAGTATTTTTTGTCTGTGACTGAGCTTACGGTTCCTTCAGGAACTTGGTTATGCTTAGTGATCAATTTTTGTCATGTCATGTTAATGCAAAATTGCAGAGGTTATTACTGCAGCCGTGTAGTCATCTCGGATGAGTCTATTCTGAACTAGAGTGATGGTATTGTTGCATGCACTCTAACAGTTTGAGCCTTTCTGTTATTTCTTTGAGTCTGATTGTGACTGTGAATGCATAATACAGACAAACAGCTGCATTCTGTGGCATTGTAAAGAGCTGAGAGAAAATGATTGTGTTTGGTTTTTCTCATGCCAAAAAATCCATCCCATTTTATGTGAAGGGGTATGAAACTGCACCAGATGGTTTTAGTTAATTCAATAGTTAATGTGTGACATTCACATATTCACTCATGGGAGAGTGCTTTATGATATCATCTTTGTTGCAAAATGGGTCAGAAATTTTGTATTCTCTTTCGTTTTCATTTAGTTTACAGAAATTACTTGAGGAATTCAAGCTACTCAAACATGAATGTCTTCACATCGTTCATGCACATATTTAAGTTCCAAAACCTTCTAAAAGGTAGATTTGTCATGATAGATGCAATTTAAGAAGTCTTGCTGTGTCCAAAAGTACTGTTTACCACTCCATCTTTTCCATCAATTTTTCATTAGCTGTCAGTGGTTTTAACACATCATATTCTTTAACCTGCAGCTTCCGTAGAGTCACTCGCTCCAACAGCGTCACTACCGCCGTCCAAGCTGACTTGGACCTTCTGGAGGGTGTCGCAGATGACCAGTTCACCCAAGACCTCCAAGGAACACTCGCACGCCAGCTGTCACGGGATGTTGCCACCTCCACAGTCAGCATCCAGGGCTCTGGGAACCACTATCATGCTTGCACACAGGATGACTATGGCGAGTTGGACATGGACCCATCCATCCTGCCCCCACCGGAGCCCTGGATGGATGGGGCGATGGAGGAGGACTATGCCAGAGCAGTTCCAGGCCGCGTGTGTCTGCAGGACGGCCACTGGTTCTTGAAGCTTTTACAGGCAGAGGTGGACAGGATGGAGGGGTGGTGCCAACAGATGGAGCTGGACGAGCAAGAGAACGAACTTCCGGACCACGGTAAGTACCTCTGACTGAAGGACAGTAAAACCTTTTTTTGTTGTTGAAGACAATAATTTGTTAATGCAATAATTAGTTGAGGTTAATTTTTAGCTCTATTTCGAGCAGTTGCAACTGTGTTTGTTCTAAACTCTTTTCTGAGCATAAACAGTTTATTCAAATGTTTAGTTCACATTCATTTCGGGTAAAATGTACTATTATAAAGTTAACGAATCAGGGCCATTTTGAATCATTGTCTACTTACCGCTAACATACGATAGTATTTGTTTGACCCAGTTCTGGCTAACTTGAGTAGTTTTGCTTTGTTCTAGAACCATAGTGAGTTAAAGTTCTTGACTGGAGTAACTCTGTACTTCAGACAAGGACAGACCCAAACGTCAGCCTAATTCAAATCTAATTTTATGTCTGGATGTGTCAATGGGTTCTGTGCCACATTAAAACCATATCACCTTTGCCAAACTTAGGGCGTGTTTTCACCAGATCCAGATGAATATCAGATAAATGCCTAACTTGGCTCTTTTTTGTAGAATGGAAAGGAGGAATTAGGCACTTGTGTAAAAATCTGATTCAAACTCCCACTTCGAATTTTTGTGAATGGTTCATCCAATTATTCTTACTAAATTTTACGGCGTTATAATTATAGATGCTTAATACAATTGCATGTGGTATTATTGACCAAATTCAGACACACTTTGAAGCGTCACAGACTCAAATTTTTGTAAAAAAAAAAAAAACATTCCATTCTGGAATTATTCCTCTGAACCCCTAATTTGAAGTGTTTATTTGCTAGAAAATGTTTCATGTGAGAAATGAAACGGAAAGGTTGGTCTTCATACTTCTTTCAAGAAATGTATTTTAAATGTACAATAATTACCATCTTTTTTTATGCCTAGCCTTAGTCTGTCTACTTTAATGAACAGAGATCAGAGGTCCAGAGGTTTTTAAAGAAAATTTAATTTGTTAAATGTCTACTACGATCAGTCAACAAACTAGATTAAAAGGTAAATATTAATATAATGGCAACGAATCTGCATTGAGTGTTTGATTGCGCACTAATATTTAAATAAGTTCAACTGAATGTTTGTTTCAATAGTTCCATAGTTTTTACCAAAAAATGCCTTAATCTTCATAAGCTCTCACTTCTGCAAACTTTTTTTCTGGAAAGCACTCTTGAACTGGAAACTCTAGTACAATTTTTAATAAGTCAATGTTGTAAAGTTTTTTTTGTAGGTCTTTGTAGCTTTGTGTTTTGTAGCTTTGAAAGCTCTTCTATAGCATGTACTGAGAGTGATGCTTGTAGACTAATAAGAGAATAATTAGCCTCTTGAAGAAAATCACACGGTCATTTCACAGTCTGCTTACCTTCAACTTGTCTGTTTGATTTCCTCTGCTTTCAGCATCTCTACACCCCCCCACCCACCCACCCCCCACACGCACGCTCGTACATGCACTGGACGTAGAAAGCTTCTTCATGTCAGCCACAAAGTCAGCACATGTCATCTATCTTTTGTCTGTCTCCCTCTCACATACCAGACATTTCTACCAGCAGGGAACCAGTCGTCATCACTATTTTCTACATTAGTCCTTCCATTTCTGGGTCCTAATTTACCTCATGAAGGCAATATGCTGCTCCCTGGGCTGTGACAGGAGTCCGCTTGCCTCTTCTTTTTTGTTGCAAGCTTCAATACCCAGAGACACACTGCAGTCTTTTGTCCCTTGAAGTGACCCTCGCATGGCAAACATTAGCTTCCTTTGGAGGAATTCACCCTTGTTTGTGAATCTGATCTGGTATTTACTCTCTTTCACTCTCTATCAGTCTTTTTACATCATGCTCTTGTTATTTGAGCGAGTGTGCATGTGTGTGTGCTTCTTGACTCATTTGCTTTGGCGGGGGTTTGTTTGGTGTGCACGGTAAACACTCCCCCGACTCCTCTGGTTCCTGCAGTTGCTTTCCCAGGCCTTAGATATTTACGACTCCCTTCAAGCATCAAAGGGACAGGATTTAAACATTAACCAGACCTCTGAGCGTATGAAACACATCCACTGCTGAGAATTTCTCCTCTTTTAAGCACAATTTGTCACAATTTGGTTTAAAAAAACATCTGATTGCTGTCTGTTTTGTTCTTGTAGTCCTTGGTAAGCTGCGCAGTGCAGTGGGAAGTGCTCAGTTGCTGATGGCGCAGAAATTTCAGCAGTTTCGGGAGCTCTGTGAGGAAAACTTGGTAGGTATCAGCATCCACGAGTTCAAAGTGGCTCTTGTTGACTCCTCCCCCTGGAGGTCTTGAGACTTGGTCGTCTTTATGTCAAAGCTGAGCTGGTGGCCTGGTTGCAGGGACAGAGTGGGATAAACAGCTTAATTAGTTAAAAAAAGGAATTATCACCACATTGTAATAATTTCTATCAAATACAAGGGAATATTAGGAAAACTGACCAGTAGAAGCTATGCTGTTTAGGATATGGGACTGGATTAACAGCAAGATGTCATTGTCCCTGTTCTTTTTGCAACTTGTTGTTAATATCACATCAATATAACCATTTTACTCACAATAGAAGAGCTGTAAAAATAATTTCCTTGTCACTTGCTTTTTAGAAATGTGTTGTTCTGTCTGGCGCATATGTTTTTATTTGTATGCATTTGCTGTAAATTCCACACTTTAATCAGTATAGATTTTTTTGGAAAGCAACACGATCAATTGTTTTTACAATACTTGAATCATATTTTGTTAGGATGCATTGTATTTTGCAGTTGTTTTGATCAGCAGAATGAACATGGAAACTTTTTAGCCTTGCACTAGTAACAACTGAAACAAATAGTGAAGCTAGCACACATAACACATTCCTCTTTACCAAGTCTATGGTACGCCAATTACCATTATTATAAACTGAATTAGTTAGATTTCGTTTTGTAACAGATGTGTGTGAATCCTGTTCTCTGACTGTTAGAATCCCAACACCCACCCACGGCCCACCTCCCAAGATCTGGCAGGGTTCTGGGATATGCTGCAGCTGTCCATTGAGAACATCAGTCTGAAGTTTGATGAGCTCCACCAGCTGAAAGCTAACAACTGGAGAGCCCTCGAACCCTCTGAGAGAAAGGTACAAGACTCAAATACTTAGATGCACGCTTCTCTTAGAAGACAGGTGGAAACTCTGCTTGCTTTATTGTATCTGTGGTTTGATAGATGCAATATTTAATTGTTTCTCATTTATGTGACTTTTTTTTTTTGCTATGCTCATACCACTTATGGAACTGTAGCCTTAAAAGCCTGCTCAAAGGCTTGTAAAAGAAGTCCTATAAAAGTTAATCCAAGTTTTCAGAAATCATCTGAGAGGGACTGTTCATAACTTGAGTTCTTTTATGGGCTGTAAATAGTTTAAAGCATTATAGCCAGTTCAAGCTTGTCTTGAGCTGGTTTCTGTTGGTTATGTTGTGCTTCTAGACTGAATCCAGATCAGGATTTACTCCTTATTAACTCTGGATACATTAAGAATCAGTTGAAACCAACTCTAGGCCAAGGACCCAACCTCCTTATGCGCAGCTCATACCAGTTGCATATTTTCGAGCATACATAAGCCTGCATTTATATTTTTCATGAGATTTCGGTGTAAACCATTTTTACATCGTGTTTAATTAAACTTGACACTGAAAATTGATCAGCGTATGTGATGAAAAAGTTGCAAAAGAGATTCATTGTGGGCCTTTAATGAGACTGTTGTGATGAAAACTTTGGAAAACAAATTCTTTACAAACTACATTTTCTTATTAAATTTTTACATTTAAACAAATTTACGATGAAACACTGCTGCGCTTTGGCATGGACCCGCCGCATAACCAAATAAAACAAATCCGTTTTGAAAATAACAAAATAACGGGATATCTGTGGACAGGGCCATATTGTCTGCATACTCTCTCATCCTTATGGTTTCTTGTGGTCTTCTCTGGTCTGGTATTATGTATTATAATTATTCTTTTAAACTGTATTCGATCATGTTCAATATTAGTCCTATTTTTGTGATAAGTTCTTATTCAGTGTGCACTCCTTTTTTGGTTTTCCTCATAGTCACGTCCTGCACTTCTGATTTCTATCCTGGGTTTCACTTGTAACCAGGGTTTTTAAGTTTTTGATTTGGATACGCTTGCTGTCAAAGAATGTCTGTGTATCCATGTTACTTTCTGCTCTAGATTAATCTTCCTCAGGCTCGAGTATTTCTCATTATCTCTATACACTCTCTACACAATGACAGTCAGTTGAAAATTGCATCTATTTGAATCTAAAACCTAAATTTTTTAAAATCAGCATTACTAAGACATGACAAAGCATGTATGTAAAAAGTGTGTTTTAGTTTCTTTGGTTATTTGTTATGAAATGCATGTGTTCTGTTGTTAGATTTGTGTTCGTATCATTTATTTATGTCTTTTATGTTTGGCAGTGAACTTGTTGTGAGGTGATGCTTGCACACTGCATGGGGTTCATTCCCGCTGATCCTGTTAACCAAGATGGGTTGAACCAAACAGTCAAAGCATCCTGGTCACCCCTGAGCTCTCATTTCGGTTGTACACTCCAATGCAACCAAACATTGCACTGGCTCAGCATCTGCATGCATTCATTTGAAATCATTGGAAAGTGACTAACTAGTTTATGGTTGATGTCCAGGAGAGGCCGGTGCCCCCTCCAGTGCCAAGGAAGCCAGGGAAGGGTCCCGTGCTGCTGGTCAGAGACCGCTCTCTGGAAGGGTCCCAGCGAATGGAGGCTCGAAAGCGGCTGTTGGCAGCGAAACGCGCTGCTGCTTCTCAACGCCAAAACTCTGCCACCGAATGCGGTGACAGCATCGAAATCTACATCCCAGAGGCTCAAACACGCTTATAAAAAACACTGTTCATAGAGCGGGTGAGGAGAGGCCTGAGGGCCACACTCATCTTCAACACAACACAATAGCACTCGATGACAAAGGCAGAGGAGCTGCAACATAATCCCTTCTCTTTTCAGCAGTAAAAGGGAGTTTCTACACTGTGAGATGCTATTGTTTGTTTTTAGATATGAATTAAAGGAATAGTTTAAAACAAGAACTTGACAGCCAAACACACGCACGCACGCACACACACACACACACATATATATATATACACACATACATACATATACATATACATATATATATATATATATATATATATATATATATATATATATATATATATATATATATATATATCTATATATATATTATATATATATATCTATATATCTATATATATATATCTATATATATGTGTGTGTGTATATGTATATAGATGTATATGTATATAGATGTATTGTGTCCCTTCAGCCGGAAACAGGAAACAACTGAGCTCATGTTAATACATTGTGAAGCCTATGTATGTAAACACTATACTTGTAGCGTAAATATTAACTAAAACGTTTAGTGTAAAGGGAATACAAATAACCCTAGAAGCAAAAAAAACTAATCGAACCATACACTTTAAACTGTATAATAATGCATTTGGTTAAATTATGCCATTAGTTTTGGGAACCCAAATAATTATTTGGGGAACTTTTTTTTTATATCCTATTCATAATCTTAACAAAATTGTGGGGTTAACAATCAGATATTACCAACATGTTCCTCATGTTTTTTACATTTTGTTTTACTTGTACATTTAATTGACTTACAGCTTGCTGACATTGATTTGTTATACAGCAATGTAGAGCTGTTATCCAGAGAATATAAACATATCAGTCTAATTGCCTGCAGTGAATTTACTGCAATAGGGGTTTCAGCTTTGCGGGAGTGAGGAGATCTAGTGGCCTCCTCTGATATGAAGATAGCCGCTGCGCCAGAAGCTTTATCCTTACCTGAAGAAAGCTTGTTGCGTTGTGCACAAAGCAGTCGATCCTTCACTTTAAAATACTTTTCTTTATCATAAAATGGAACAAAAAAACAGACAAAACAATTCAATCTGTGTTGTGTGTTTGAGAGATTATTCTCTCGCTGAGCAAATCGATCTTTTCACTAACAGACGCATTCTTCTTTGTTAAATGTTTTCGTCTCAAGGGAGCATTGTGCATTTAGCACCAATAAGTGGCGATACAAGCACCTTTAGAAACAATCGCATCGCTTTCATAAAGTAAGTGAGACTCAGAAGAGAGGTAGTTGTGCACTGATGAGCTGTGCTATTGGAGCTGATGTGTGAGGTCATGTTCATGCTCTTGTTTTTAGAAAGATACAACTACACGTAGCAGCTGCATAGGGGTGTAAAGGCCTTAACTGTAAATTCACAAAGGATATATAATCTACAAATAAATTAAATGTTAAGACAATGACAAGATGCAATATTGAATCGATATGGACAAAAGAGAGAAGATTTTTTTTTCTGTGCGTCTAAATTGCTGGTGTGGTGTGAATAATGTGAGACAACATCAGCACTACTCGTCCAATTTTCTCAGATATTTGCAGCTGCACCAACCAATCAAGAGCTTCCTCTAGTGTAGAGACGTGTATAATCTGGAGGGAAAACACAATACAACCATTCAGCTGGTCATTGAAAATTGAAAATCAGTGAAATACACGATACTTAGGAAATACTAAGGAAATACTATCTTTAATGTACTAAATTGCTGTGTCCCTAAGAATGTTAAAATAAAGTTGCGATACTGATATGCTGTTTTGGTTCTTGAGGTGGCAGCTCTGTATTTCTGTCAGAGTCAGAGAGTGAAACATTCAAGCATGAACCCTCTTAACTATTCCTTTAATTCTTCTCTCCTGCTTTTTGTGATGTAGCTCCCTTGTTAGCTTCCCAAAGATTTTTATGAAATGCTCTAAAGCTAATTGGTAGCATACCCTGTGTACATTCATTCAGAAGAAATTACATTTTCTGTTAAAAGCACTACCCAAATATTGCACACTTTGAATTTAAATGTTGATTGCAACAGGTTTGCTGTTACGGTTTAAGAGCCATATATCTTGTGTTCTCCAAGAGAGCATATCCTCTAAAAGGGCAACATTGTGAACACTGTAGATTTCCACAAAGATGTAGCTTATGTGCGTGCGTGCGTGTGTGTGTTTGTGCTTGTTTGTCAGGACTTGTGTAAATGTACTCCGGTCGTCACTCACGTGTCACCTCTGAGAAAGAGTGAGGTCTTTCTCTATGGAGAATCAGGATGGAAAATCACTCATCTTTCTCTCAACCTTTGCTTGATTCCATCCCATCTTTGATCCCGTCTCATGTGCGTCTCTTCACTAAATCTGACTTTCTAATTGCACACTGCATTGTCACCACTGATTCAGTAGTCATTTAAAAATGATCAGCACGTCACATTAGGATGGATAAAATATGAGTCAGAAGCTGACAGCATCACAGAGATTCCAAGAATTTATCTTGAATTTCTAAACTCACCAAATCTTGATGGAATCATTTCTCTCCTACCCATCTTTTACATTTACAGTTACATTCATGCATTTTACAGATGTTTTATTCAAAGTGACTTATACTAGAGTGAGAGTGAGTGAGAGAGAGAGAGAGAGAGAGATAAAGACAGTATGAAATTTGTTACAAACATTTTCCTACAAGGAAAGTAAAGGAGAAAGATAAAAAAATTAAGATTATCATTTGTTATATTATCCTTTAAGAGAAGAATTTCAGTTGCTTTTTGAAAGCTGTTAGTCTTGCTGCTCTCCTGAATGGATCAGGGAGATTATTCCACCAGCCAGGGACACCCTTTAAGGGGTGGAACCACAAGTATGAGCTAGTGGAGGTAAACAGGGCTGATCTAGCAAAGGTTTTGTAAGCCAGCATCAGTGATTTGAAGACAAGCTGCAGAGATCTGAGAGCATTTGCTGGAAGTCCTGCTAGAAGAGCATCACAGTAGTCAATTTGAGATAGGACCAGAGTCTGAACCAGGAGCTCAGTTAAGAAGGGCTAGATCTTTCTGATATTATGCAGTGCAAACCTTCACGTTGGAGTTGTCATGATGATTTGGTTTTTGAAGGACAGCTGTTCCTTTCAGAATCCCTCGAGATTCCTGACTGAAGGAGAAGGGGTGATTGTTGAGGATTCCAGTTTTATGGTGAGTCGCTGATGCACTGAGGGATTGATGTCCTGAAGTTCTGTTTTATTTAGTTAATAATATAATAATAATAATGCCTTCAATTTATATAGTTATTTTCTAGACACTCAGAGATGCTTTACAATTATAAGAGCATTATTAATTCACTCCACATTCACACACTGGTGGTGATGAATTACCTTGGTAGCCCTCAGTTGCCCTGGGATAGTCTGACAGGACGTGGCTGCCATTCTGAGCCTACGGCCTCCTGACCACCACTAAACACACCCCACCAGTCACTCACATCCATACAGGTCAATATGTGTGAAGTGGCCTGACCAGGGCCACAACAATATAATTGCCCTAGCGGGGTGACCAACTCCACCACTGTGCCATCTTTCACCCCACGCACCATCTTTCTCCATGTAGAGATCAGAGACCCGCTGAATATTTTCTCGGTCTCACAGTGTCATCTCTCTTCGTTTGATCCTCCCCAGCTCCTCCGTGCAGATTCGAGACTGTTGTGGCTCACAGGTGGTGCTCTCCACCCAAACCACATACACATTCTTTCTCAAGAGTCTCAGGAGAGCGTTTTGAAGAGGAACCCATAACTGGAAATGCTCATTCTACAGAAACAATCCAAAGAGAATGTTTAAATATAAGAAAGTATATCAAATAGTAGTTCTATTGTTTTCTTCTCGAATCTGCATCACTAATTTTTCTCTTGTAGTGAAGAGCTGTATGTAAAATGTGTGGAACCAGTCTGAATTGAAATTATAAAAAAAACATTCTTTCAAGCTTTAGTTGATCTCATAAGGTAATACAGATTAAAACCCGGTATTGCTATTTTGAATCAAGCGCAAATTCTCTTGTAATATCATAACACTCTTCATGCTTGTGAAGTGAATTGGAATTGAACTTGAAGAAAGGAAAAGTTTGACACCTGAAGAAACATAAAGACTCCTCCAGCAATAAAATCAATAAGTGTAGCAACATATCCTGTTGATCACTGAAGGTTCAATCACTGTGATCTCGGATCGATCATAAAGAAATACCCTATAAACAGCATAGAAACACCTTCTTCTCATACTCTCTGTTGTTCCATGTTTTGTATTCATCAAGTGGAACCGCCATGAGAAGCTGAAATGTGCTGTTATTAAAACCTAGTTGAAAAGTGGCAAAGTGAACGCTTGAGAATTCTGTAGCACAGCTCCGCCCACTGTGAAAGCTCTCTGGCCTGTTCTGTCCTTTTCCACTCATTCATTGAGATACTTTAAATTCAACACATCTGAGATAAAACTCACTGATCACTGGAACATCGATCAGCTGTGTTGAATTCAACATGGCATAGACTTCACAAACAATGCAAGTTGAGAAGTTTTTGTAAATATAGAATTGAAAAATTATAAGTCGCCTTCTTGACTGCTCACTAACATTTGATATTTGTCTAAATGTTTGTACACATGGATATAGAATTCAGATACTTGTATTTTGTAATGAGGTTAAGATGTTTAATACTTGAACAGATATATCAAACTTACAGATGTAATATATAGAAGTTCTCTCATTTAAACTGCTATTAAATATGTGATGAAAACTATATTTGAAATATTTGATTCGGTCACGGCACATGTCTCAGAAATGTAGAAATGTACAGCATTTTTGTTGATATCACAGTTTATTGATAAAACATATATATATATACATATATATACATATATATACATATATATACATATATATACATATATATATATATATATATATATATATATATATATATATATATATATATCTATATATATATATATATATATTATATATATATATATATATATATATACTATCATACTATATATATACACACATATATATACCACATATATATACATACATATATATATATATATATATATAATATATATATATATATGTATATATATGTGTGTGTGGTGCGAGAGTGCGTGCGTGTTCGAGGCTGTGTCCTCGAGGTGCATGTTCCCAAGTGCTTTCCTAATTTCCCTCACAGCATCTTTTTTTTGTAATCAATATGTAGCACATATATAGCTATCTTGCCTTTTATACTTATATAATATATATTTGAAGATGTGTGTGTTTTTTTCAGGCCAGTGCAAGTAGACACAGAACACAAAACAGAGCAACACAGCGTCTTAACTGCACTGACTCGATGTTGGTCCAAACCTGATGCATCGTCTTAAGTTTTAGGAACTCATGATTCTAATTTGCACTTGTTTTATATGTTCTAGAGCTGTCTCTTTTTATTGCTCAGTCCAAGAGAGCATATCCTCTAAAAGGCAACATGTGAACACTGTAGATTTCCACAAAGATGTAGCTTATGTGCGTGCGTGCTGTGGTGTGTTTGTGCTTGTTTGTCAGGACTTGTGTAAATGTACTCCGGTCGTCACTCACGTGTCACCTCTGAGAAAGAGTGAGGTCTTTCTCTATGGAGAATCAGGATGGAAATCACTCATCTTTCTCCAACCTTTGCTTGATTCCATCCCATCTTTGATCCCGTCTCATGTGCGTCTCTTCACTAAATCTGACTTTCTAATTGCACACTGCATTGTCACCACTGATTCAGTAGTCATTTAAAAATGATCAGCACGTCACATTAGGATGATAAAATATGAGTCAGAAGCTGACAGCATCACAGAGATTCCAAGAATTTATCTTGAATTTCTAAACTCACCAAATCTTGATGGAATCATTTCTCTCCTACCCATCTTTTACATTTACAGTTAACATTCGCATTTTACAGTGTTTTTTCAAAGTGACTTATACTAGAGTGAGAGTGTGTGAGACAGAGAGAGAGAAGAGATAAAGACAGTATGAAATTTGTTACAAACATTTTCCTAAAAGGAAAGTAAAAGAGAAAGATAAAAAAATTAAGATTATCATTTGTTATATTATCCTTTAAGAGAAGAATTTTCAGTTGCTTTTGAAAGCTGTTAGTCTTCTGCTTCTCCTGAATGGATCAGGGAGATTATTCCACCAGCCAGACACCCTTTAAGGGTGGAACCACAAGTATGAGCTAGTGAGGTAAACAGCTGATCTAGCAAAGGTTTTGTAAGCCAGCATCAGTGATTTGAAGAGTGAGGTGATGCTTGCACACTGCATGGGGTTCATTCCCGCTGATCCTGTTAACCAAGATGGGTTGAACCAAACAGTCAAAGCATCCTGGTCACCCCTGAGCTCTCATTTCGGTTGTACACTCCAATGCAACCAAACATTGCACTGGCTCAGCATCTGCATGCATTCATTTGAAATCATTGGAAAGTGACTAACTAGTTTATGGTTGATGTCCAGGAGAGGCCGGTGCCCCTCCAGTGCCAAGGAAGCCAGGGAAGGGTCCCGTGCTGCTGGTCAGAGACCGCTCTCTGGAAGGGTCCCAGCGAATGGAGGCTCGAAAGCGGCTGTTGGCAGCGAAACGCGCTGCTGCTTCTCAACGCCAAACTCTGCCACCGAATGCGGTGACAGCATCGAAATCTACATCCCAGAGGCTCAAAACGCTTATAAAAAACACTGAAGAGAGGGGTGAGGAGAGGCCTGAGGGCCACACATCTTCAACACAACACAATAGCACTCGATGACAAGGCAGAGGAGCTGCAACATAATCCCCTCCAGCAGTAAAAGGGAGGGCTACACTGGAGATGCTATTGGAGATATGAATTAAAGGAAAGAAAACAAGAACTTGACAGCCAAACACGCACGCACGCACACACACACACACAGATAGGATAGACACACAGAGACATACAGAGACAGAGAGACGAGAGATGAGAGAGAGAGAGAGAGAGATATAGATATAGAGATATAGATATATATATATATAATATATATATATATATATATATATATATATATATATATATATATATATGTGTGTGTGTATATGTATATAGATGTATATGTATATAGATGTATTGTGTCCCTTCAGCCGGAAACAGGAAACAACTGAGCTCATGTTAATACATTGTGAAGCCTATGTATGTAAACACTATACTTGTAGCGTAAATATTAACTAAAACGTTTAGTGTAAAGGGAATACAAATAACCCTAGAAGCAAAAAAAAACTAATCGAACCATACACTTTAAACTGTATAATAATGCATTTGGTTAAATTATGCCATTAGTTTTGGGAACCCAAATAATTATTTGGGGAACTTTTTTTTTATATCCTATTCATAATCTTAACAAAATTGTGGGGTTAACAATCAGATATTACCAACATGTTCCTCATGTTTTTTACATTTTGTTTTACTTGTACATTTAATTGACTTACAGCTTGCTGACATTGATTTGTTATACAGCAATGTAGAGCTGTTATCCAGAGAATATAAACATATCAGTCTAATTGCCTGCAGTGAATTTACTGCAATAGGGGTTTCAGCTTTGCGGAGTGAGGAGATCTAGTGGCCTCCCTTGATATGAAGGATAGCCGCTGCGCCAGAAGCTTTATCCTTACCTGAAGAAAGCTTGTTGCGTTGTGCACAAAGCAGTCGATCCTTCACTTTAAAATACTTTTCTTTATCATAAATGGAACAAAAAAACAGACAAACAATTCAATCTGTGTTGTGTGTTTGAGAGATTATTCTCTCGCTGAGCAATCGATCTTTTCACTAACAGACGCATTCTTCTTTGTTAAATGTTTTCGTCTCAAGGGAGCATTGTGCATTTAGCCCAATAAGTGGCGATACAAGCACCTTTAGAAACAATCGCATCGCTTTCATAAGTAAGTGAGACTC
This sequence comes from Danionella dracula, assembly GCA_900490495.1. Taxonomy (NCBI): domain Eukaryota; kingdom Metazoa; phylum Chordata; class Actinopteri; order Cypriniformes; family Danionidae; genus Danionella; species Danionella dracula. The sequence goes on along the minus strand of UELW01000001.1, from coordinate 20,958,675 downwards.
AGAAGAGAGGTAGTTGTGCACTGATGAGCTGTTGCTATTGGAGCTGATGTGTGAGGTCATGTTCATGCTCTTGTTTTTAGAAAGATACAACTACACGTAGCAGCTGCATAGGGGTTGTAAAGGCCTTAACTGTAAATTCACAAAGGATATAATCTACAAATAAATTAATGTTAAGACAATGACAAGATTGCAATATTGAATCGATATGGACAAAAGAGAGAAGATTTTTTTTCTGTGCGTCTAAATTGCTGGTGTGGTGTGAATAATGTGAGACAACATCAGCACTACTCGTCCAATTTTCTCAGATATTTGCAGCTGCACCAACCAATCAAGAGCTTCCTCTAGTGTAGAGACGTGTATAATCTGGAGGAAAACACAATACAACAATTCAGCTGGTCATTGAAAATTGAAAATCAGTGAAATACACGATACTTAGGAAATACTAAGGAAATACTATCTTTAATGTACTAAATTGCTGTGTCCCTAAGAATGTTAAAATAAAGTTGCGATACTGATATGCTGTTTTGGTTCTTGAGGTGGCAGCTCTGTATTTCTGTCAGAGTCGAGAGTGAACATTCAAGCATGAACCCCTCTTAACTATTCCTTTAATTCTCTCTCCTGCTTTTGTGGATGTAGCTCCCTTGTTAGCTTCCCAAAGATTTTTATGAATGCTCTAAAGCTAATTGGTAGCATACCCTGTGTACATTCATTCAGAAAGAAATTACATTTTCTGTTAAAAGCACTACCCAAATATTGCCACACTTTGAATTTAAATGTTGATTGCAACAGGTTTGCTGTTACGGTTTAAGAGCCATATATCTTGTGTTCTCCAAGAGAGCATATCCTCTAAAAGGGCAACATTGTGAACACTGTAGATTTCCACAAAGATGTAGCTTATGTGCGTGCGTGCGTGTGTGTGTTTGTGCTTGTTTGTCAGGACTTGTGTAAATGTACTCCGGTCGTCACTCACGTGTCACCTCTGAGAAAGAGTGAGGTCTTTCTCTATGGAGAATCAGGATGGAAAATCACTCATCTTTCTCTCAACCTTTGCTTGATTCCATCCCATCTTTGATCCCGTCTCATGTGCGTCTCTTCACTAAATCTGACTTTCTAATTGCACACTGCATTGTCACCACTGATTCAGTAGTCATTTAAAATGATCAGCACGTCACATTAGGATGGATAAAATATGAGTCAGAAGCTGACAGCATCACAGAGATTCCAAGAATTTATCTTGAATTTCTAAACTCACCAAATCTTGATGGAATCATTTCTCTCCTACCCATCTTTTACATTTACAGTTACATTCATGCATTTTACAGATGTTTTATTCAAAGTGACTTATACTAGAGTGAGAGTGAGTGAGAGAGAGAGAGAGAGAGAGATAAAGACAGTATGAAATTTGTTACAAACATTTTCCTACAAGGAAAGTAAAAGGAGAAAGATAAAAAAATTAAGATTATCATTTGTTATATTATCCTTTAAGAGAAGAATTTTCAGTTGCTTTTTGAAAGCTGTTAGTCTTGCTGCTCTCCTGAATGGATCAGGGAGATTATTCCACCAGCCAGGGACACCCTTTAAGGGGTGGAACCACAAGTATGAGCTAGTGGAGGTAAACAGGGCTGATCTAGCAAAGGTTTTGTAAGCCAGCATCAGTGATTTGAAGACAAGCTGCAGAGATCTGAGAGCATTTGCTGGAAGTCCTGCTAGAAGAGCATCACAGTAGTCAATTTGAGATAGGACCAGAGTCTGAACCAGGAGCTCAGTTAAGAAGGGCTAGATCTTTCTGATATTATGCAGTGCAAACCTTCACGTTGGAGTTGTCATGATGATTTGGTTTTTGAAGGACAGCTGTTCCTTTCAGAATCCCTCGAGATTCCTGACTGAAGGAGAAGGGGGTGATTGTTGAGGATTCCAGTTTTATGGTGAGTCGCTGATGCACTGAGGGATTGATGTCCTGAAGTTCTGTTTTATTTAGTTAATAATATAATAATAATAATGCCTTCAATTTATATAGTTATTTTCTAGACACTCAGAGATGCTTTACAATTATAAGAGCATTATTAATTCACTCCACATTCACACACTGGTGGTGATGAATTACCTTGGTAGCCCTCAGTTGCCCTGGGATAGTCTGACAGGACGTGGCTGCCATTCTGAGCCTACGGCCTCCTGACCACCACTAAACACACCCCACCAGTCACTCACATCCATACAGGTCAATATGTGTGAAGTGGCCTGACCAGGGCCACAACAATATAATTGCCCTAGCGGGGTGACCACTCCACCACTGTGCCATCTTTCACCCCACGCACCATCTTTCTCCATGTAGAGATCAGAGACCCGCTGAATATTTTCTCGGTCTCACAGTGTCATCTCTCTTCGTTTGATCCTCCCCAGCTCCTCCGTGCAGATTCGAGACTGTTGTGGCTCACAGGTGGTGCTCTCCACCCAAACCACATACACATTCTTTCTCAAGAGTCTCAGGAGAGCGTTTTGAAGAGGAACCCATAACTGGAAATGCTCATTCTACAGAAACAATCCAAAGAGAATGTTAAATATAAGAAAGTATATCAAATAGTAGTTCTATTGTTTTCTTCTCGAATCTGCATCACTAATTTTTCTCTTGTAGTGAAGAGCTGTATGTAAAATGTGTGGAACCAGTCTGAATTGAAATTATAAAAAAAACATTCTTTCAAGCTTTAGTTGATCTCATAAGGTAATACAGATTAAAACCCGGTATTGCTATTTTGAATCAAGCGCAAATTCTCTTGTAATATCATAACACTCTTCATGCTTGTGAAGTGAATTGGAATTGAACTTGAAGAAAGGAAAAGTTTGACACCTGAAGAAACATAAAGACTCCTCCAGCAATAAAATCAATAAGTGTAGCAACATATCCTGTTGATCACTGAAGGTTCAATCACTGTGATCTCGGATCGATCATAAAGAAATACCCTATAAACAGCATAGAAACACCTTCTTCTCATACTCTCTGTTGTTCCATGTTTTGTATTCATCAAGTGGAACCGCCATGAGAAGCTGAAATGTGCTGTTATTAAAACCTAGTTGAAAAGTGGCAAAGTGAACGCTTGAGAATTCTGTAGCACAGCTCCGCCCACTGTGAAAGCTCTCTGGCCTGTTCTGTCCTTTTCCACTCATTCATTGAGATACTTTAAATTCAACACATCTGAGATAAAACTCACTGATCACTGGAACATCGATCAAGCTGTGTTGAATTCAACATGGCATAGAACTTCACAAACAATGCAAGTTGAGAAGTTTTTGTAAATATAGAATTGAAAAATTATAAGTCGCCTTCTTGACTGCTCACTAACATTTGATATTTGTCTAAATGTTTGTACACATGGATATAGAATTCAGATACTTGTATTTTGTAATGAGGTTAAGATGTTTAATACTTGAACAGATATATCAAACTTACAGATGTAATATATAGAAGTTCTCTCATTTAAACTGCTATTAAATATGTGATGAAAACTATATTTGAAATATTTGATTCGGTCACGGCACATGTCTCAGAAATGTAGAAATGTACAGCATTTTTGTTGATATCACAGTTTATTGATAAAAACAGATATATATATACATATATATACATATATATACATATATAACATATATATACAGATAGTATAGATAGAGATAGTATATATAGATATATATAGATATATGAGCTATATATATATATATATATATATATATATATATAGATATATATATATATATATACATATATATATATATACACACATATATATACACACATATATATACATACATATATATATATATATATATATATATATATATATATATATGTATATATATGTGTGTGTGTGCGAGAGTGCGTGCGTGTTCGAGGCTGTGTCCTCGAGTGCATGTTCCCAAGTGCTTCCTAATTTCCCTCACAGCATCTTTTTTTTGTAATCAATATGTAGCACATATATAGCTATCTTTCCTTTTATACTTATATAATATATATTTGAAGATGTGTGTTGTTTTTTCAGGCCAGTGCAAGTAGACACAGAACACAAAACAGAGCACACAGCGTCTTAACTGCACTGACTCGATGTTGGTCCAAACCTGATGCATCGTCTTAGTTTTAGGAACTCATGATTCTAATTTGCACTTGTTTTATATGTTCTAGAGCTGTCTCTTTTTATTGCTCAGGATATTTCACTGTGTGCAGAGTTACACCCTTCAGACAAAAACATTTACATGTGTAACAGTAAAGGTACATTTCCTATTCAAACAGAAACCATTGTTTACCTGACATTCCTTTTCAGTTTTCCATTAGCCGGTAACTGTGATATCATTACACTAGCTTGGATTGTGTTTATTTAAAAGTTTTCAAATTCTAAAAAGAAAACGACAATTTTCAATATTTCAGTTATTAATGTTGGATTGACTCCACATCACTATATGAACAGACTTTAACTGAAGATTTTAATTTGGATGTAGGTTGCTGCTTGTTAAATGCTGTTATATGAAGGGTTTGTTCACCCTTTTACTCGCCCTCCATTTATTCAAAGCATTTGGAGTGTCTTGTTTAACATGAAAGAAAGTCGATTTAGGACACTTGACATTTACCATGAGGCCTCTTGTTTTCGACAAACCCGTGTCAGCTACTCAAGGTCCCATTGTGAAATTAGCTTTCTTTCTTAATCTTTTTTTCTAAATATAAGAAAAATAATTACATTACATGATTACATAATCCAGCACCACAGCTGGAGCTCACTGCTTTTTAAATTGTAATTTTAATAATCAATATATTGTCAATGGTTAAACACACAGCCTTATTTATAAATACATGATAGTCGTGCACAACGTAGCCTCAGGGGAGACCGTATCACCTGTGTGAGAGTGTGTGGGGATGAGAAGAGCATGCTGAGGTTTGTGGATTTTATTGCACTTAAAGCAATTGGTGACAATACTCTTTTGTATTTGGTATTAAATCCTTCGATTTAACAGCATTTAAAGTGTATATTTATACCCAAACGATACAATTTTGTGGTATCTAAAAATATTTGGACAATCGATAAAGGAAATTACAACAATGCTAATGGTGAAGAAAATCTGAATGAATTGGATACTGTTTATTTTTTAATTAGATATTTGAGATTTTAGAGCAAAGCTTTGAGAATTGAAATATTTTGATAAAACTGGTCTTTTCATCAATCATGTAAAAATGGTGGTATATCTCCCAATACAAAATTACATTTTTGTCTTTCAAAGTGTAAATAAATTCTATTGTTGCCATCCCATGGACTGTGTATCCACTACTTTGAAGAAATATAAGCAGGATGTTTGTCATGCCATCTCTGATTATGACTGTGTGTAAATAGCTGAATGTTCTTCATTGTAAATGTATACTGCATCTGATATTACTTACGTTTTGTAATAATAGTAACAACACTGTTGATGTAATGGCATGTGTTTGAAATTATGTTCATTAAACCATTACCGATTCTCACAGTTATAAACTGTAGGTTTATTCTATTTTTCACACTTGTATTCTAACTTTGTATGACACTGATATTTTATGATAAGCCTTTGCTTGTATTCCTACCTGAGTTATGAACAGAGAACAGGATATTGATTACAATATTCAGGCTTCTCGCAGATGAACTCATTCTGATGTGAAAGACGGCCTCAGAACCTGGCGTCTCTTTAAATATAGGTGTCTGATTAATTAACAACTTTGAGCTGCTAATCACTTCAATCACTTGTTGCCAGCTAGAGCTTTGAGTTGTTTGGACCAGAGCCCAGCGAGAAGCCAGAAGAGCAGCTGTCTAACCCAGTGTGATTGAATATCCAGGGCAGACATGTCCCTGCTAATCCGACCTTATTTTCTGTTCTCAGATGCAAAGATAGGATCTCTCTCTCTCTCTCTCTCTCTCTCTCTCTCTCTCTCTCTCTCTCTCTCTCTCATTGGCTTTAGCTACTGCTTATAAACACAGAATTATGCTAATTGATGTTTTTATGCATGTAATGGCTTTATGTTTTTACAAAAGTCTTCAAAAAAAAAGATGTGAGGAAAGCCACTCAACCAGTAGACAAGACTTAAACCATAAAACTAAGATACGGAATCAAATACACACAGCCAGGAGACAAGACAGTAGCTGCATAGTCAGAGAACAACACAACCATACTGATAGGAGACTATATAGAAGCAATAAAACTTAACCCATGGTGCTAGGAGACGATAAAGAAGCCACACAGCCAGGAGACAAGGCTTAAGCCATAGAACAGAGCTAGAAGGTGAGATAGTTTAGTTTTCTCCCTTAAAATGCAGGTCTTTTAAAACATCCACCTTAAGATTTACCCAATGGGAATCTCTCTCACGATATGGAATTAGATGAAAACTTGTCAAAAATGACCAGGAACACTTTGGTTGTTGGACACAGGATTTCTTCTCTATTTGTGGAACTTCAATAATTTGTTCTGTAGTCCAACCAGCAGTATTTTCTAGTGAAGACTGAGCTACATCCAGCTGCAGTCAGCACTCCAGTCACTTTATATTCCATCCCTCTAAAAATACAGGACACTATTTTTAGATGGTCTGTCAACAAAATTACATTATATTTTAACAGAAAAGAAGAATAAGGTTGCCTGGGAAACTCTTGGTGATAACCTTATAGAACCCATAAGGAAGTTTCTCAAGAGAAGAAGGCCCCCATGGTGCTAAATAAGTAATATCCGCAAAAAAATATTGTGAAATATTTCCCCCCAAAAAACATTAAAATTAAATAATTTTTAGACAGTCTCATCATCAACAACCACAGCTGTGGTGCCCTTGAGCAAGGCACCAGTTTCCCGACTGCCCCTCGGGCACCACAGCCATGGCTGTCCTCTGCTCCGGGTGTGTGTTCACGTTGTGTTTGTTCACTGCTGTGTGTGTACACTGGGATGGGTTAAATGTAGAGCACAAATTATGAGTATGGGTCACTCCAGATCTGTCCATTTGCTCAATTTCACTCTTTGACGTCAGATCTGAAATAAGATGTGAAACAGACAGGAATATGTCATATCTATGCCACTTGGATGGGCAAACTGTATTACTCACTTGTACTGTCAAGAAAAAGGTGATTTGAGGAAACATAAGCCAAACTTTGTATACAAATTAAAAAAAAATCTTAAAATAAACCTCAAAGTCAATATAGTCAACATACAGAAATTATTCTGCTGGAGAGGAAGCAGTCTAGCTGTTCACTTCTAAAGATGCAAGAGCATTCATTCAAATACACTACAGGGACAGGACCCAATGTTTGCTCACTAAACTTTTGTTTCAAGAAAAGATGAGCATCTGCTTTGTAGAAAACAAATCTTTATTTAAACACCGTGTGACCCCTATTTGCCACATACATTGCACAGTAAGGAGGAGAATCACATCATTGGGCATCATGTCACATTGGCTGCTGAAAATGCATTGGTCTAAGGTCCCAAAACCTTGAAATAATATTATTTGGTGATATAAAACCATTCTGTCCTTTAATCCTCTGAAAGTGGTCAAAAAGAAAAAAATAAGTAAATACTATTTATGTAGTGTTTATTCTTCCAGTTCCACTGGACTAAAGTGTATATGTGTGCACGCGCTTGAGTGTGTGGTGGGTGGGAAAGGGAGTATGTGGGCACATTCACTGGCCGTTCTACACTGAGTATTCAGGGGAAATCTCAGACATTAGTTCTGCTACATCTGAATATCCCTCAAGAGTAATAAAAGTAAAAAAGAAACATACTAATGACAGCATTTGAAACTTTACAACAAAAACAATACAAAAGAACTGAGCATCCATGAGACACAGAGGACTTGCTGCAGTAGTGATTCGAGTCTGTCAGAGAGAAAGCTAATAGAGTTGATAAGAGACTGAAATGACCCCCATTATTGTGCAAAAAAGAGGTAAGTATTTCAGACAAGTTTCTTTAAAAAGAGGCAAAGTCGACAATCATAGAGCCGGATCTCCAAAAATAAGATTGGAAAGGAATGGGAGAAGAGCTCATCTTCTCTTAAAGAAAAATACAAGTTGTATTATTGGGTTTGGTCCCTTGTCTAAAAAACAAAGAATACATATTTATTTACATAGAATGGAATGCAAAAAAAGAACTGCCAAGGCACCATGAAATGCTTTACATAAAGGAATCCTCATCAATTTGATTTATCTTTTAGCAAAAATAGAAATCATCAGGCCATGCTTGTTTTTCAGTCAAATGTTTTTGGAACTCCCAGTGGAGTTCACTTTCTGGGGGGTCAAGAAACAAAGATCGATGTAGCGCAGCGCAGCCCTCAGTGTTTCCTGCCATCAGGCCAGAAGCTGTTTCGCCTGCAGCTCCATTTCAGCGGCCCTCTTCAGAGCAACATCCACCAGCAGCTGGAAGCCACTGAAGTCCTGGGTGAGGTCCGGAGGGGTGGGGGGCGGGGTGTTGAACAGACCGCTCTGAGGGCTGACGTTGCCCTCGCTGCGACAGCCGAACAGGCCGGTGGCGTCTGTGAGTGCCAGCTCTGTGGCGCCCTCCACGCCCAGCCTCATGGTGGTGCTGGTGATACCCTGCGTACCCGTGGTGATTGTGGTGTGGCAGATGACTGAAGGTCTTGGTAACACGGGTCCGGGTGAGGGCGGAGACTTGGGAGACATCAATTTTTTGGGGTAACTACTAGAAGTGTGCGTGTTGGTGGGTGGATGTGGCGATCTGGGTTCATATCCATTCTCTCCATTGGCGAGAAGGCCGTGTTTCGGGGACTGGGAGCCTTCACTGTGCATCTCTCCGCCCTTGCTGCCCCGTCTGGAAATGGTGAACTGATTGGGGTCCTTGCCGTCTTTCCGCAGCATCTCAGGGAGGAGTCGTCGCCGTGCGTTTATAAACCAGTTGCATACCTGAGGAGAGGAAATCTGGTTAGGACCAAACGTGTTAAGATCACTTTATTTCAATGCATTTCAATAACAGAATAAAAATGTATAAAAATAAAATCATTATAAAAAGAACACTGGCTGTCTTTAAAGTTTCTCAAATTCCTCCATGCCGGGACTTTTCCCACTCTCCATAGTGGTTTCACTTCACTTCTCCTCAGCATTTCCAGAGTGGACATTTCAATAATGAACATAGGAAGTATAAAGTTGATAATGTCTATGACACCTTTGTTAACAGGAGATTTGAGCAGAGCAGGGATGAATACCTAAACCAAACAAAAGATGTTTTCTTCAGCTCTATTTTGTGCAACTGAATTCAGTCCCTATTCACCACCTCACAGCAATCACAAATGTTATGAGTAGTGACACAATAATGAATCCTTTGACTTCAAACATATTTTGTCTAGGGAGGCACAGGTTTTTTTTTTTATTTAAATAGAAGATTTAAACCAATTTTGGAATTTCTAGAAGTGCACATGTGTGATAATGAATGACCTTAATGATCAGATTCTGTTTTCAACTCAGTCAAAAATTATTTATAGAGGAAAGGAATCTGTCCCTGGGAAGTATCATTTAACAGGAGCCGGTTGATGCAATTCTGTCTAAGTACTAGGGGTTGGCTATATCGTATTGTGTACGATAATACCAATATAAATATGTATGCGGTAAAAAATCTTGGTACTTTGACGTGTATGCATACAGCAATTTACGTCAATGTGTAAATCATGCAAATCAATGCACCACTCAAAACTCAAAGGAGGACCGTAAAGAACAGCGCTGTTCACAGTGACACCGGGATTTTATATTGAGTTACTTGTTCCTGTTCGCATGTTTGTATATTTATAATTTGCTAAATCTATAACTGAGTCAAAGCATCAACAATGTGAGCACGTGCTGCTGCTGCTGCAGAAGCACTTTCTCTAAACTTCTAGCTAAAACTCAGCACAGACAACAAAGAAAGGTTATTTACTTTAATGTCAAAGTTGTATTTAATTATCTACCGGTTAACACGGAGTGAATGCCTAGAAAGAGGTAGAGAAGAATAGCTTGTTCGGTTCCACTTCAGCCAATCATGGAGCTCGTACAGAGGGCAATTATTCGAGTTGACGCAGAAGTATAAATCAGGCTTAAACATCATGGGTACTGTAGTACTTATAATGGACCGTTATCAGGGAACATCCCTGCTAAACATAAAGAAAAAAACTAATTAATCTGTCAAACATTAACACTTAATATCACTATAGCAATATTGTTGGTTATTTTCTCTAAAACCAAATCACACAGATGGGAAAATATATGATTTATTTGGGAAGAGAATGGTTTGATATTTAACTGAATATTTGAAGTGAAACTTATTTTAATTCTGTTACTATGTTCTGTTCTATATTATCCAGTGCAGTGCTTGTGTTTTATGCGAATAAAGTAATGACATGTATTGTGTAGGGATTGTATTTTCTTGAAATTGATAAAAAAATATTTGTATTGAACATTTTGACATCCAAAATATCGTATCATATCCTTATCCCCATAATTCACAAAAATAATGTGATATTATTTAATATTCCCTACTAGGAACCATCCACAATTTCTAACAACTTTAATGTGATTAATCACGTCTGCTTTTCTGAATAATTCATCCAAGAATCAACAATGTAAATGAAATAAAAATATTATATATTTATTTCAATGCTCAAAGGTCATACGCCCTTTCTTTTGCCTTTCTTGGGTATCCATTTAATCCTGTTTAAACTGCAAGTTATGAAAAATATGCAAGGCTTTTTAGAGCGATGTTTTTGATTTGTAAAGCATGAGGTGAAATTGAAAAGAGGACCTTGCAAACATGATAGTTCTGTGGATATTTCTCAGAAGATGATGGAACATTTTTAAGTCATGTTTTGAATCACTAACGCTTTGCATGTTTATTTCTCATAACTTAGGTTGACTTTTAAATCTCATCTAAAAAGCAGAACACATACAGTGCTTCTAAGGAAATATTCACAAGTATCTGTATAATAGATTATAATAAAACCAAAACGTTGCCTTAAGATTCATATTTCAGCTTTTTAGAGGTTTGAGTGATCATGTACTTTCAAACATGCTGAATGAAACCCTAGTCAACGTGTGAAAAACATTATGTAACAAACAGACAGATACAACCTACTATATAAACACACATATTTCGTCATAGGAATAAACTTTGTTTAGTTTGTGTTCTCACATTTTTGTGCTAACCTGCAAAGCTTCTCTGAAAGTATTTCTGTTTCCGACGCTGAGCAAGCAGTTCTCTCAATCACCTGAGTAACAGTTCACCTCTCAGATTGTTGCTCCCAGAGGCTCAAGCCCTTAATCATGCTAATGGCACTGTCTCCCTCACATCTCTGCTCAATCTCACCTGAGGGGTCGAGCTCTACTCTAATGCAAATACAGCATTTCAGGCTCTGCAGAACACGTGTGGATGCTTGACTTCGAGAGGCAGCTCCACAATGAGACAAAGTGCCACCTGAGATAATGGCTGACAGTTAACAAACAGGCATTCTTTACAGTAACAATACTGCCTAGCATGCCTTCCGCCCACGCTGCTGACCCCTGCCAAAGCAACTTTACATTTGTAACCAAGTTTACGTTAAGGAAACGATTATGATGTTACTTTCCTTGTCATTTATCAGAACAATTCTAACAAAAGCTGAATAATCCTGAAACTTTTGACCAGTTATCCTTCACCGCAGCAATGAATCAGTCACAGTTGTGGCTTTGATAAAGTTTTCCGCTGTAAATGGCTCTCTCCCTTTAATACACGAGGATATAACTGGAGCAATAACTTTTCTTTCCACGCATCCAAAGGGCCATTTTCAAGATGCTGAGCTGGGTATGGTAATGTTCTGGTATTGTCTCTTCAGAGGAGAAGCCTCTCTGGGTAATGGGGCTGTATTGTGTATCCAACGGTCTGCCTGAGCCTGCTGGTCTTCACTATGTTAATGTGTGTGTATTGTGTCTCCCCATTGTTAGTGAGACAGCTGGCTGAGCGCAGGGGAAATTCCTGGCCCAGTGTCTGAGCAAGTCTCTCTAGCCCGCCCTCTCTCTCTTTCTCTCCCTCTAGCCACGTCTCAGATGACTCAAAACAGTTATTCACTCATCTGTCCACAGGAATTCTCTCCATTGACTGCTTTCACAGGAAGTGCTGTTTATACGAGTCTAAAACTCAGCAGGGATAGAACATGTCATCTGCAAGAGGGTAGAGCTCCTACTTCTGACATTGAACCTTTTGGTTTGCTTCACGTCAGCTGAACTAGACTTTGACAACAGCTAACCGCTCTCTGGTGAAGCATATAAATAGATTACTGATCAACAAAGCAGAAAACTACAAAACTCCCGTCACATTCTTGACTCATAAAAATCCACCAGGAGAAACGTCTGACCCTCTATGTGGCATAACTTTGTAATGATTAAGACATTTTTGTACACAGGCTTTCAAACGGTTGACTAACTACACTTTCTTAAACCACTGGCTCTTTTTTGTGTTTTATTCAGTTGTCACACAGAAGAGACCTTTCAAAAAATAAAAACAGTAAGTTAATTATTAATATAATTTACAAAACGTTTGATATTGATTTCACACTGAACATTATACAATCTGTTATAATATAAACCTAAAAATCCAGTCGCCTTGTGTGATGGTCCTCAAGCTGCTATGTTCTTACAGTTCTTATAGTTCACAATTACTTGTCATCAAGCCAGCTACATGTTCCCAAATGCCTGCTGAGCCACACAAATCAGTGAAAATAATTCATGTTTGCAAATATGACATCTAGTGACAAAATACCATACATTGAAATGATCTTGAAGTTTTAGATAGTTTATGTGTTAAGTCCTTTATACACCTCATTTGATCGCTTCTTCATCTTATCATGAGAAAGAGCAATAACATGAGCATTCGCAGCAGCTTTCCAAAAGCACCGTGTCAGTAAATCAGTTTTCAACAAATGCAGGAGTCTTGTTTCTGAACTACACTGCAATGTTTGAAATAACTCTCACGGGTTCCTCTGTTTGACGTTGACAGTGGTTCCAGTATAAACCCTCCCATGAGCTGAAAACAAAAAACCCAACACATATCTGTATGCCTGTGCATGAATGACTGATCCGCGTGGCAAAGTATAATCTCTCACAGACAGTGCAAGTAAACATAAAGTGAACTCTAACAAAATGATGACGTTTTTGTTAAACTTAGTATTTTTTCCTGAATAAAAGCCAGCTTCTACATGAAGTTCTCTTTAGCATCAATAGAGTAAGTCCTGCTCCCTTTTTTGTAACACATGGATGTGCAAAAGTATATAAACTTCCTGTGTCAAAATTTCAATAACTTTCAAAATATGTGTTCATTCATCATTTAAAAATAATATGTGTTCATTCAAAAAAGGTTACGCTTTGTCTCAGATGAACGCAAAACCTTTAGTAGTAACTATAAAAATATTATTAGGGCTCATTCATCTGCCTTTTGGGGCTGTTCGTTACCTGTAGTGTGGAGAGATGGGTCTGCTTTGACAGCAGGGCTTTTTCTTGCTCAGATGGATAAGCATTGTAGCGGTGCTGGTAGAGCCAGTCCCGGAGGATCTGCACTGACTCTTTGGGTAAGTTTCCTCTCCTCTTCCTTTTCCCTGACACTCCTCCATTTGAAGAGAGGTCAAGAGGCACATCCAGACTATCTTCATCCTCTGTCTCACTTCCGGACATCCCCAACATACCTGTATTCCAAAAAACCACAAACTTTTACCTTAAAGTCTTCTCAAGCAAACGGAATGTTTTTCTGAGAGTGCAGGAAACCAACAAACGAAAGTTTGATGTCTTATTGAAGTATGAGCAATGTGTTATATAGCCATCAATGTACTTCAGGGAATGAGTAAGTTGGGAATCAGAGTGTACTCGTGTGTGAAGGAGGACAAAAGACACCGGTGAAACATCAACCCCCCACCCCCCTGAGGACCCCTGCAGAGGACCCTGCACCTCCCCCCATGCTGCACACAGTGTCTGTCCCACCAAAATCCTAGCCATGGAGCACTACACAGCAACGCCTGGTGTCTATGTGCATGTGCGCCAGTTACAGTGTCTGTGTGCGTGGGGCAGCTGATCCCTGCTGTCAAGCTAACCATGTGATTCATGGATGCACAGGAGGAGTTTAGAACCAAAACCATGTCAGGGTTTCAGCCATTGAAAATGCTACATTCCATCCAATTAAAAAGAAGTGCTCATCACTGCTTTTGAAAGTGATGGGCCACCTCAAATCTTTATCTTAAAAATATATATTATTTTTATTACTTTCTTGTTTTAATTTTCTATTAAGTTTTTTAATTTTAGACACAAACTAAAATGCAGGACTCCCTTTGAAAACTGTAAGTGAACCATGTCGAGGCAGGAAACATTCTAAGCACATGTTAGTTTCGTGGGGGAAAGATTGTATAATCATAATGGAAGCTTGGTTGACGTGGGTTGCTTAGATAAAGTTAATTTCTGAAAAGTCTACATCTGTCATCACTTCCTCCTTCTGACTTGATTAATGTTACCATTTATTCAAATATTATAAACCGGTTAGTTTGTAAACAGTTTCAATGACATTGCAGAAGGAATCATTATTAAAAATAATAATAATAAAAGAGTAGGAAACCTTTCCAAAACTTTTAAACGAGAAAGCCTAAAACAAGAAAATTGTAGTCACGGTTATGACTGAAAACGCTTAAAAAGAGAAACGAGAGAGTTTTTCTCATCGGCCTACATGAGGAGGATGAGGGGGAGGGGAACCTGTTGCAAATCTCAAGACCGAACAAAAGAATGTAGCTTGCCGGACACAGAAAACTCCGTTTTATCGACTTTTCAATTGATGAAAACCAGCAAAATCTCCCTAGATGAAAGATAAGTGGCTAACACGTCTGCATACATGGGTAGATATCATCCCACGGCAGAAGTTTAAACTTTAAAACAAGCAGTAGCTCGAGCTCTATTGTGTACTTTGGGAAACACGAGGTCGGAGGGAATGTGAAAGCGTCGCCTCGAGGAAGCGGCGCGAAATACACAAACTTCACAAAATGAGGTCAGGAATTATTGTTGCGTATTTCAGACAGCAACATAGTGTTCACAATCAGTTAGAGCAACAAAGCAAGGTCAGTTGGAAAGTTTCGCTCTCAAAACTTCTGTCAGTGTTGTGAGAGCGCGTGGGCAATCTTTTCTGAGTCAAAGAAGTTCAAAACACGAGAGCGTTTGAGATGCGTTAACAGCACTTTTAAGAGTTGTTACTTATGTGGGAAAACTTTGTAACATTCATATATGACCTTTAAAAATACACCGACCATATTAATAGTGATAGCCGTCGTTGAATAGGCAGACTTATATAAACTAAAGAGGTCAATTATTAGATAAGGCATGAATAAATGTCCACAAAACAAGTGTGTGACAGCCCGCCAGCACATGGCGAGGAAAGGCTGTTTGTCTGCAGCGGAAAACAATAGCAGGCAATGCCAGACATTTTCTGTTCGACCATAACTGACAACTCGCATCTGTTTGTCACAATCACAAAAACACGACTTAAACGTGTCGCAGATATTTGAAAGAAACATACCCTTTTTTGTCTTCATGTCCTTCAAAAATTCCCCTTTTCGTGTTGGCAAAAGGAGGTCACAAATATAATATTCCAGATTGTATCGCAGCGCAAATATCAGCTCGGATCGAAGAGTCGCCGCGGTGCGAGTGTTTATTTGTCAGAGACGCAACACATTGTCGCTCGCTCGCTCGGCGGGTCGATACCTGGGACAGGCTGCCGTCTTTCCCTGTGTTTGATGTGGAAACTGGGTGACAGCTATCTTTGACAGCTGCGTGACTCAACGCTCTTAGATCCTCCCCCTCCGAGGACAAGGGAAAATCTGACATCAGACCAACAAAAAGAGTGAAAAGAGACGCAAATGGCTCTTCAGACGAATCTCGTTTGGATCTTGAACATGCGTGGGAGAGATCCAGTGCGGGGATGTGTTTGTGGAGACGCGTTTTGGATTTGAGATTAGAGTTTGTGCACGTTTCCTTTTAATGAGAGAGAGAGAGAGAGAGAGAGAGAGAGAGAGAGGAGGAGGAGGAGGAGGAGGGGGGGGGGGTGCAGAGACAGAGGGAGAGTTAGTTTATTATGGATGTAGGTTAGCATCACCAAGAGGCAGACGGCCACATGGCATGGATGGATTTTGGAACCGCGTTTATCATAACATTTTGGTTCCTCACTCGAACCATGCTATTACTGAAGCTCTGCTGTGTCTATGCCTGCGCTCTGTTCGATGTAGCTGTTTCTCCGAGAGCTTTGTTTGGGTGCATTGCGGCATTCAGCCTAATTCAGGTGAAAGATCATGTTTGAGAAAGAATCCGATTACTTCCACGAGTAACTTTTAGAACATCCAGAGAACCCTAGATTTATTAGGGACAAATGCTATTATTGGAACGTGTGGGGTTTGATTAGGCTAATATTCATGTTTAGCTAAATATGTCACTGAGGTTTTTACGTTTTATTCGCATAGACACACGTATTAAGTAAACATTGACTACAAAATCACGGCACCGACTGCAATATTTGAAACAAAAAATGTCTACAATAATAGTTACTTACTCTTCAGTGGATACATATTCAGCTGATACTCTCTCCCATTCAAAAAGCTCTAAAGCTGCATCATGGAATAAGATCAGGACGCAAGTATGCAGATTGGACGGGCCTTGGTTCTCTGCGTGTTGTTTGGACCATAGGAAAAGATTCAGGAGTCGTTTGTTTGAAAATTGCTATTTTTAATTTTTTTAAAAGATGTTACAAGGCAGCACTGTGGCGCTGTGTTAACTCTGATGCCTCTCACGGGATTGCTAGATCTTAAGTGGAATTGCCATGTTCTACACTTGATTTCTTGAAAGTGTTTCAGAAACTTGAAAGGGTGAATGTAAATATCCAAATTACAGTTAAGATCACACATGGCTCTGCAATAGAATTTGTAGGAAAGTGAAAAAAAAATATAGAAAGAATACAAATGTTAACAGACAGTAACACTAAAGTTAAGGTTAACAGAACACAAAGCTTGACTAGGAACTTTTTGCAATACATAAATAAATAGACGATCCAGTATCGAGGCTATTTAGACTTTGCAGCACAGAGAGGAAACATAAACTAAAATGCAAGGTTTTCAATTATCTTTCTAATATTTCAAAATTAAACAATTTTTATATTAATGAACTATATTTTTGTGTGTAAAACGGTTTTGACTATGATTGTTTTCGAAATAAATGACTCAAAAGAGTCATTTTCGTGATTCGGATCGATCGTTCTTCTGTGTTTTATTCACTTTGGCAGAGTATTTGTGATACGCGATGGTTACGTTAGCACACGTTTGTGAATTTGTGACGAGTTGTTGTCTCACGAACGGATTAAAGTGGCTTCTGGCTCGGAGTTCGTCCGGTTTCTCTACTCGGTTCGCTGTATAAACCGAGCGGTACCTCCTGTCGGCGCAGCGCCGCATGGTGCCCGGTTGACGGTTGGGATTAAGCGCTTGTAAAGCAAGAATCGCTTGTTTCTTCAGCTGCCCTGTATCCCCGGTGACGCGTCCCTCATTCACCTCAGCTCTGTTAGCATCGCAACGCTGATTAGCTTGCACGCGGACCCCACATTTATAGCGAATTCTGCGTCGAATTTAGCTCAAACCCACTTTGTAACGTCAGACCACGCATGACTGAGAGGGAGTGTTAAATGTATATGGCATGCGTGATCTGCTTGTCAACAGAAGCGCATGGTTTGAGGGTTTGAATGCTGAGTGTTTGGTTGAAGTCGAAGAATAAAGGCCGTTGACTCTACCAGGCGTGCGTGTGTGCGTCATGCGTCTGTCTCCCCTTAATTCTTAATTTGCTGCTAATAAGAGCACAGGATTCTCTGCCTACACAGACATAAACAACTCCCGCAGTTGAAGTCAGACAGCCTAACGATAACGGAAGCTGCTAACAGCCAACACTGCACAGAGCGCTGCGTATTTGTTCAAGTCTTGATGATGTAACCTTCATATGGGTGGCTACATACTGGAAGTGAGAATAAATGATGATTCATGAGTTCTAAAAGACATGAGACAGTTCATTGTGTTGTGTAACAGTAGTCGCATTCGTAAAGGCGTGTTCTTTCTGCCATTGATGGTAAAGACAATAGCGCCCTCTGGTGTAATGTAGCGCCACACAGGCTTGGGTCCAACGAGTGTTGAGATGGGATTTCAGTTAATTTATTATCCCTTACTTTCATGACACCAAACGCTACTCTATTGAAGATGTGTCCATAAACAACAAATGTAATTTATTACAACAAATGTAATTTATTAATAGTAGTAGAAGAATTATTAAAATAGCACAAAAAAGGTTTCTGCATGGCCAGCTAAATAACCTCAGCAGATAAACACTCATTAACATTCATTCATTCATTCATCTTCATGTCGGCTTTCTTCCCTTTCGGGGTCGCCACAGTGAAATGCCAACTCTCTGGCACATGTTTTATGAGGCAGATGCCCTTCCAGCCGCAACCCATCACTGGGAAACATTCACACACACCCCCATTCACACTTTACCCTATGGACAATCGTTCTTATGCCTTTGGACTTGTGGGGAAACCGGAGCACCCAGAGAAAACCCACGCGATCACGGGGAGATCGTGCAAACTCCACACAGAAATGCCAACCGACCCAGCCGAGGCTTGAACCAGCAACCTTCTTGCTGTGAGACGACCGTGCTACCCACTGCGCCACCGTCATTCACATTCATTTATGTTCAAATATTTTGCAATGCAATTATGAATACACTCTATTGTTTTCTTTAAGGGAATAAAATCTATCAAATGCCTATACTCTCATCATCCCATAATCATATACAAATCTTTCTAGATATTGTTTGGAAAAACTGCATAAAACAATCACTATATCAGCTTCTGAATATTATCAACACATCATTGTCAATAGCATACATTCCATCCATTTATCCATCTTCATGTCGGCTTTATTCCCTTTCGGGGTCGCCACAGCGGAATGAACCGCCAACTCACTGGCATATGTTTTACGCAGCGGATGCCCTTCCCTGCCGCAACCCATCACTGGGAAAGCATACATTCCTAACTAGCTAAAATTTTGTAACTATTCATCTAATAAAAAAAAGTTATCCAACTATTAGCCAATTGATAACCTCCAGTGCCTGCTAAAATATTAGAGAAAGTTAAAATAGATCAGCTAAGTTTCTTCATACAGAAGAACGATCTTTATGAAGTTTTTCAAACTGGCTTCAGACCGCATAACAGCAGATATTGCAAAGTTAAAAATTTTAATTGATCTTTAAATGATCTGTTTCTTGTATCTGAAGAAGGGAATAGTTCTGGTAGATCCCAGAGCTACCTCAGATTTTCTTAGACTTTCAGGTACCCTCTCTTTTGGCCTGACTTGAGCTGGAGGAAAATGACAAGAGCCTAACAAGTATTATGTTTTGATGTTTACGCAGCAAACTAGACCTCTGCTGCTGGATGCAAATGCTAATTATGATGGATAAGA